>VDFB02373365.1:175130225-175247448 GCA_007258455.2 Sequoia sempervirens | reverse complement strand
TTATTTGTTGCTAGTAATGCTCCCCCGAAGAGGGAAAATGTCAAAAGAAAAACATAATGTGAGCACGTTATAACGCGCTCGCCGCGTTATATTTTGCATTGGAAATCCCCGAGCCTTAGCTTTGGTATTTGCCTTGGAATACCAACCCAAAGGCTTGGAGGGCATTCCCAAAGACCAGAGACGTGTTTTTTCCAAATTCAACAAATTTTCACATAATCGGGTTCGTGCTCACCATCAAGATTGCATCTGGTTCAATATCAAGAAAATTGAACACATGGGTAATGTTAGGTTCTTTATTAGCTTTCCAACGATGTAATTTTTTTCACTTTCTAACAATGTTAAGCCTTTCATCCATAATTTCTTTTGTTTGTATGTCCGTTTTTCTTCAAAAAACAGTGTTTGGTATTTTTTTCGCTATAAATTAACCGTTCATCGAAATTTGAAATAAATTACATTTTTAGAAACTAGACTCCATTCTACAATTTAAAAAAAATATATTAGTTTCAAAATAATTTAGGGGGAGCACGGCCAAAATTTTGCTTTTTAGGAAGTGCCCATTTAGAAAATTAATAAAAAATCAAATATTCATTAAAAAATTATCAGAAAAAATCCTGTCCCTACTACATACTATTATCTAACTTCTGACTAGAGCGATTTTAAAAATACTACAAAAAAGTTCATCGTGCTCGGGTCACACAAGAGTTGCTATGTTATGTTTTTCTGACAAAAACAACAGCAATTTGTGTGCATCGCTCTTTTGAACCCCTTAATCTCAACCATTTTCAAAATAAATTAGTAGTTTAGAAAGTAGACTCGGAGCACTGCAATCCTTGTTTTTGTTCTATCTAAAAATTTTGAGTGTAGCTATCCTCAATTTCACGTCCAAGGTCAGCATTTCCTGATTTCAGAAAAAAAAAGTGGCCACTTAAGCCCCTTTTTGGGGAACCATCTTGGTGCACTTACCCTAGAGCATCTTTAAAACATCATTACCCAATACCCTCTATGGAATAGATTCTTCAAGTTGTTGTTAGTTCAGAGATATTTTCTCTTCTTGATGGTTATTCTGGTTATAACCAGATTTTAGCTAAGGAAGAGGACCAATATAAGACAAAATTTACAACAAAGTGGGGCACTATGGCCTACAAAAGAATGCATTTTGGTTTATCTAATGCTGGTGCCACATTTTAGAGGGTCATGGATATGGCATTTCAAAGTTTAATTTAGAAGTTTTTGCTTGTTTATCTAGATAGTATAATAGTATATTCTAAAAATGCAGATGAACATTTATCGCATCTCAAGCAATTTTTTAAAAAAGTATAGAGGGTATGTTATATCTCTCAATCAGAAAAAGAGTAACTTTGTTGTCCATGAAGGCAAGCTTCTTGGACACATAGTGTCAAAACATGAGATTACTATTGACTCTGAGAGAGTTAAAGCCATACTTGAGCTACCATTAGCCAATCATAAGAAAGGTCTGCAAATCTTTTTAGGAAAAAATAATTTTCTGAGAAGATTTATTCCTAATGTTGCAAATATTTTATAGCCTTTGACTACCATGTTAAAGAAGAATGTACCTTTCAGCTAGACTAGGGAATCCAAATGCATCTTTGAAGCTATTAAATAGGCTTTAGCATTAGCTCCTACACTAGTAAACCCAGATTTCTCAAAAGACTTTATTGTGTATGCTTTTGGTAGCATAAATTCGATTTCTGCTATGCTAGTTTAAAAAAATAATGATGGTTTAGAGCAGCCAATATCCTTTTTCAGTTAAGGTTTAGCTAATTATGATAAAAAATATACATTTGTTGATAAACATGTTCTTGCTATGATTAGAAGTATAAAGAATTTTAAACCTCTAATCTCTAACAATAAGATACATGTTATGGTTGCACGCCCTAGTGTAAAAGAATTTATGTTGAGCAAAGACCTGAGTGAGAAAAGAGTGGGGTGGATCACAAGATTTATAGAGTTTGATGTTGACATCAAAATCACAAAGCTTGTCATAGGTAGAGGATTGTGTGAACAGTTAGCTTGAACTCCTGAAGAGGAACAAAAATCAAAATCAGAGACTATTCTAGTCAATGATAATGAACCTGAGGATACTGAACCTGTATTAGTAGTAGGATGGGTGCATGATATGAATCATTTTCTACAGACTAGTGAATGTCCACCAAGTTTAGATAGAGATAAAATAAGATCTTTTAGATTGCAATCTATACCATATGTGTCGATAGATAATGTTATTTTCAGAAAAGATCTAAATGGTGTTCTATTGAGATGTATTGATCAGGATCAGATTGATAAAGTGCTTCATGAGTTCCATGATGGAGCTTCAGGGGGACATTTTTCCCCAAGAACAACTGCATGGAAGATTATGAGAGCCAGTTATTATTGGCCAAGCTTGTTCAAGGATGCCCATGCTTGGGAAAGAAAGTGTGTAAAATGTGCTCTTTTGCAAGAAAGGAGAGGCTATCAGCTTTTCCTTTGCATCCAATTCAAGTTGAGCAGCCCTTTATGAGATGGGGCATTGACTTTATTGGACCAATAAATCCACCCTCCAGTGCTAGTCACAAGTGGGTGCTTACAACAAATAATTACTTTACATGTTGGACAAAAGTATTAGCTTTGAAAGAAGCTAATGAGTCTTCTGTTTTGAGCTTTTATGAAGATATAGTAACCAGGTTTGGAGTACTTGATTCAATTATCTCAGACAATGCCTTAGTATTTGTTGGTTTGAGAGTAACTGATTGGGCTATTAGAAATGGCATCCATTTAAATAAATCTTCTAATTATTACCCTCAAGGTAATGGTTTGGCTGAAAGTAAAAACAAAAATCTTATCAGAATTATCAAAAGAACCATGGAGGATGATCAAAGAGTTTGGTATACCAAATTGAAATTTTCACTATGTGTAGATAGAATAACTCTTAAGAGGTCAATTGGAAATTCTCCATATGTACTGGTTTATGGTAAGGAGGCAATATTTCCTTTATCTGTAGATTTGTAAGCTCTTGATATTGTACATCAGTTGGAGATGTTTAAAGAACATGACCCAATGTTTGTTAGATATGTTGAGCTCATGGAGCTTGAAGAGACAAGAGACAAGGAAATGAAGTCTTTGGAGTATCATCAACTCCAAAAAAATAAAATATTTGATAAAAGAGCAACCCCAAGATTTTTCAAAGAGGGTGATGTTGTACTCAAGTGAGATGAATTGAAAAGTAGGCCAAGCAAGCACACAAAGTTTGACAACTTTTGGAGTGGCCCATTTGTCATCATTGAATGCAAGGAGCACAATGCATTTTAGTTATCAAAGATGGATAGAGAAATCTTGCCTATCCCAGTTAATGGGATAAACCTCAAACACTATTTTGAGGTATGATCTACCTCTATAAATGTTAGGTTAGGTTTATGCTTTCAATAAAGTGTTGTTGCACTATAGTTTAGTTGCAAGTTTCATTCCCTAAGTGCTTTTTAGCATAGCTAGTTAGTTTCCTTTTTTTTGTTTTTTTTCCATAAATGCCAAGTGTCATTCATACAATCAAGTTTGAGTTACAAAAGTTTTGAGTATGTTCCCTAAGTCATGAGCCTAGTTTCTGAGTGACTTCATGCCCAAGGATAGGTCTAGACAACTGGTTAGAATGTTTAGTAGGAAAACATGTAGTAGATGTCGCCAAAAATGTTACCAAATTTTTACTTTTAGCTCAATCAGGTTGAGCTTGTTGATTTTAAATTGAGGAAAAGGTACATATAAATCATTCCTACATTACATTCAGATGCATAAATGAAATAATCCAAAATATTATATTTTACAAATTACTGCATTCGTACATATGTATGTAATAGAAAAAGGATTTACACAAATATTTTCTAAACATAGTAATCTTTATTGAATGTAAAAATGTACATTATCTCACACAAGCCATGACATTGACTTAACTTATTCAATAAAGATAAAGAAAAGAATATACATGAATAAGTAAAATAAATGTGCATATAAAGAAGGAAACCAATCATTTCCTATGAATGACTGGTTCTTATGTGTCATTTGTCCCGAGCTGCATCTATCCCTCCTAGTTTCACATTGCTCCTAGTTCTTGCATTTGACATTAACAATGATGTTAGAGATATGCTCTAAGAAATGAAAAGTTTCCAACCTTACATGAACAAATATCTATGCATATACAAACTGATCTCAATCTGCATTAAAAAAGCATGCAAATCCTCGATGTCCCAAAAAACCATTGAATCATCAAAAGACATACATGATATGCATTTACTTCACTAAATTTTTGCTTCATGTTCCGATACAAGTGTATTTGTAATTTTGTTCTATGTTATTAAATTTCAGCATGTGCGATAAATGTGGCTCCCATGAGGGTTGATCCCATTGTGCTAATCATTTTATGTTTTGACAGGGATAGGAGTACAAAATCTCCATGCATTTTAAACTTTGTTGAGTGAATACTCATCACCTGTGTGGTGAGTTGGTTGATATCACCATCATAAATGAGAATTGTTCACTCAATAGAGTCACAATAAGAGGAAGGAAATAAAACGTAGATCATTACAAGAAAAATAGTTTATTCAAAGCTTTTTAGTAATCAATTATCTATGAGCAATCATAATCTTTAAGTTGCAGTAATATGACACTGTTCAAGAAAATGAACATTGTTTATGATATTCTATTAAGGTGAAGTTGAACTTAAGAGAGGTTCAATTTTGTCAAGTGCAAGATAGAGTAAACTAAGGGACATTTATGATCATGATGCACTATCTAATCCAATCAAAATAATGACAATATTAAAAGATGCCAATATTATAAAGAGAGAACATTGTTTCTGAGATAGTCATGAAAGATCTACTTGATAATAACACTATTACCCAAAGGAAACATATATGATCTTGATGTTACTATGGAAAACACAATCAGCAAGGCACTATTCCATAAGGGCCTCCAACAAGGTTTTTGAGCCACAATCTAAGAATGAAACTCTAAAGAGAATAATGAAGAATGAGAAGAAAAATAACATAGCTTCCAAGGGAAAGGTTTGCAAGAACTGATTTAGAGGAAGTTTGTATGAATTGCAAATTTTAATTAGCACTAGTGGAGGAAATAGAGGGAAATCAACTCACTTAGAGTCTATAGTAGGAAAATGATGATAATCATTCCTAAGTATGTTTCTGAATAGTTTTCAATGGCAGGTGTAAAATTTGTATTAACAGAGGAAGAAACTTGCATAATATCTGATAAATCACATGGAATGTTATGTAAAATAGAAGGAACATTAATTTAATCTCATAAGAGATAGTCTTGATTTCAATATTGGTCTCAAAGACTATTGAACAACAAACGAATATGTCCTTAAATAGATATGCAGAAGTATCCAAGTCAGATATGAAAAATTAATAGTTGCAAGCAAAATCACAGGTGGCAGCCATAGTACGCACAACCAAATAAGCTATGTCTAAGAGAAAATCTACAAAATGAAACCTAGAAGTAGGATATGACTGAAATTTTCTAGAAAATGAAATAATCAAGTTTTGTGGCGTAGGTGCATGTATACTAAAAAACTGGAAACAAATATGTGAAGTGAACCAAAAAATCATGATGTCACGGCCTAGGGTTTGAGGTCTTTTGAGTTTTAAATCATCAAATTAACAAAGGTACTTGTAATAGAAAGGTTGTCCTCATTTCCTCACTTGGAGAAATTTTATAATGGGAAATACATGAGAAAACCCACTATTGTAATAAATGCAGAAAAAATGCAAGCTGTGGTTTTTCTTTTTTTCTCTATTAGAATGGCAAATCTATGCAAAAAGAGGAAAAAACCACATAAATACTTTAATGCAATAGATAAAAACATGGAATATACAGAGGAAATTAAAATTGCTACAGGAAAAAAGCTTAGCCAAAGTTTTTTATGGGAATACATGGAAGAATCAAATGAAGACCTCCTTCGAAAATCTTCAAAAAACCTTGGCAACACTTAAAAAGATCCTTCATGAAAGCCTTTTCAGGAAACCCTCAGGGCAGCATGATCTTCTTCTTGAAGCTTCTAAAAATGAAATGAGAGAATGCTTTGGCATTTCTTTCATTTCTTAGGATTTCTAAACCTTATGTTAAATGTTATGGCTTTTACAATTGTCTTTAAAAAATGCAATGAAGTTATTGAGCCTATAGGCTAAGGGTCATATTATGGCTTAGAATTATTTTACTACTTGCATTTTTGCAATGCTAAGTCTTAAATTTTTGTTTCAAATATTTATATTTACTTAGTATGGCCAGATCATGGGCCTTAGTATTGTAAAATTTTGCAGCCTTTTAGAATTGTAAAACATTGAATTTTAGTGATATTTTATAAATCACTAGAGGATCAATGTTTATTTTAAATGTAAAATTTAATGATGGAAGTTTTCCATGTATGCAAGATGAAGGGAAGCATGGATATGTTCTGAGTTATGATCTTGGAGATAATATGGGGAAGTTGAGTTAGGTTTGCAAACACAAGGAAAAAATATAGTGGTTTTTTTTTTACCTTTTATATTTTTTTAGAGTATATAGGCATCAATTTATTGTTCCTTCATGTTTGACATGGTCAAAATTGACCATTTCAACCTTTTAGAGCCTCTTTGGAGAAGGATCAAATGCTATATTTTTTACTTTATTGGTGCATCCGACCCAAGAAGCTTCTTGTGGCTATTTTGATGGATCTTGTTGAGAGTGGGATATAATCACTTGTGTAACTCATTTGGAGTTAGTTCTTACTTCATTTTTTTCCTAAAATAGTGACTTTTGCAGCCCTTTGATAGAAAAAATAAAATTTGTGTAGTTCTTTTGGACATGGATAATAGTGTAGACCTTGAAATAATAGTGTTTTGAAGTTTCCTTTGTCATCTTAGCATTTTTTCTATTGTGTGTCATTCATTTGATTAAGTTAATTGTGAGGTATGATCTACTTCTCCTTTTAGCTTTGTCTCAAGTTTAGCACCCTTAGGAAAAAATGGTGTTTTTCTAATGCAGCTTATAATTAGTGTCAGAATTGCAACATATTTTGTATTAGTGAATCTCTTTTCCTTCTAGAAGTATGAGCATCAAGGCCTCTTTATAAAATATTTATGCAAGAATATAAGAATGGGTTGTGTAAGTCTTGATTTCATTCACTGTAAACAAGTATCTTTTGTCTAAATATTCATGGTCCATAGTAAAATCTGGTGTATCACTTTTAATTTCATTATCATCCTTTGATTTAAGTTATTTCTTTCTATTCTTTTCTCCACAAAAACTCAATAGTATAGGTGATAACCAGCTAGGAAGCCGGCCTCTCCAGAGGTTCATTCTCACTTTGGGTAACCCACAACCTGAGAATGCTCTCATGTTTCTCTAGCTAACTAAGCTTTACAACTTAGTTTGGGTGTAAGCTTATGAGATAAAAATGATATCATTACAACATATAATGAGTATCATGCTCTTCCTAATGTTTTTCGATTAGCCATAAATCTGAACCAGTTCATGAATCAAAAGGACAAGAAAAAGAACAAAAAGGAGAAGAAATCCCAAAAGGATCCCAAAGAATACAAAGATGCATTGAAAAAAATTCCCCTACCTAATTTTAATGGCAGTGGTAGAATGAGTGTACATGCTTGGATACATAAACTTGATACCTTTCTTACACTCAAACCTATGAGTGAAGAAAAGGCTATACAGTTTGCTACTATGCACTTAGAAGGCATAGCATATGATTGGTGCCACCATGGACTTGTGTCACAAAGGCATGACATGATTACTTCCTATGACGAGTTCACTCACAAACTCATTGCCAGATTTGATAGGAAGGACATAGAAGTTTACTACAGAGATTTTGCATAGTTGAAACAAGAAGGTATAATAGATTAATATATCAATAAGTTCTAGAAGATTTCTTTTATGGTTCTTGAGATGCCCAAGGAAAGGGTTTTTATGATCTTTGTAGAGGGATTAAGTGACAATTTATGAGACTTGGTGAAGGCTCACAAGCCTAAGACACTAGATGATGCAATAGAGCTTGCATTAGACCTGGAAACTTACCCCACCCTATTTCAAATTAAAAAGAAGAACTTCAAGAATTTCAAATCAAATCAGAAATCATTCAATAAGCCTAAGGTTACACTGTCTTTAGCAATCAACAATGAGAGGAATGAGCTTAGTAGAAAGAAACTATGCTTAACTTGAAAGCAACCATGGAAACCTAGTCATCAATGCCTTGGAAAATGAAAAGCACATCTTATTGAGGTTGTATTTGATGATGATGAGTCCCAAATATAGACTCAGAGAGTGAGGAGGAACATGAGGATCGACCTCATATTGAACCTGCAAAGCATGAAGTTACTATTGCTTAACTTTTAGGAGTTCCATGTTACCATTCCTTTAGTATGAAGGGTTGTTGAATGGACAATGCGTTGTTTGATTGGTAGACAATGGATCCACACAAACTTAATTGATGAAGGATTTGTGGCTAAGAGAGGTCTTCTTGCTGAAGAGATTCTAGGTTTTCAAGAAATAGTGGCCGATGGGTTTGGCATGAGTTATACCAAGAAGGTCTCACAACTAAGCATATAGATGGTAGATTACACATTAATAGATGACTTCTATATGATTGGTTTGGGTGAGATAGATGTGGTGCTAGGATTCCAATGGCTCCAATCTCTTGGGAGGTATGTTTAAGATTTTTAGAAGATGGAGTTGGAGTTCATAGCAGATGGAAAGAAAATTGTGTTGAAATCTTTATCAAATGGAAAGCCTAGAGTGCTTTCACTTAGGAGGATGGAGACACTATTTAGGCATGGAGATATGGCATGGGGAACCTAGTGATTTGTTTCATTTGAATCTCCTTCTAGAGATACACCACATCATCATGTGGATATTCAAAAGGTTATCGATAGGTGCAACATTTTGTTTAGTAACAAACCACCTCGGTTACTTCCTAACCATGGATTTTAGAATCATATAGAGATGGAGGAGGGATCTAAGCTCATCATTACAACACCATACATACATCCCAGGAACTTCAAGGAGGAGATAGAGAAAACAAATAAGGAGCTGCTTGAGACGAGACATATCCACCCTTCATCTAGTCCCTTTGCTTCTTCAGTAGCTCTGGTGAAGAAGAAACATGGGACTCTATGGATGTGTATTGATTATAGGGCCTTGAATAAAAATACCATAAAAAACCGGTACCCTATACCCAGGATCAATGAGCTTCTAGATGAGTTACATGGGGCCATGTACTTTTCAAAGATTGATCTCAAATCAGGATACCATCGTATTCATGTCCGAGTAGAGGATGTTCACAAGATAACATTCAGGTGCCATTTTGGACATTATGAGTTTCTTGTTATGCCCTTTGGTCTCACCAACGCTCCTGCTACTTTTCAATCTTGTATGAATCTTATATTCAACAAGCAGTTGCATAAGTTTGTTTTGGTATTCTTTGATGAAATTATATATTTAGCAAATCTTGGGAGGATCACCTTAGACATATAGATGAAGTACTTGTCATCATGGAGGCTTAGTCCTTGTTTGCTAAGGAATCCAAATGTGAGTTTTGACTATAGGAGATTCTCTACTTGGGCCATGTGATTGGTGCTAATGGAGTTCAAGTGCACTAGGAGAAGTTTTGAGCCATACTAGATTGGCCACCTCCAAGGAACGTCTCTAATTTGCGAGGTTTCTTGGGATTATGTAGTTACTATAGGACATTTGTAAAGGGGTTTTCACAATTGGAAGCACCTCTTACATATCTTACCAAGAAGGGGGCATTCAGTTGGATAGATGAGGCATAGGAAGTATTTGATTGGCTTAAGGATGTTATTAGCTCTTCTCCTATGTTGGCACTACCTGACTTTACTCAGCCTTTTGTCTTGGAGTGTGATTCTTCAAGAGAGGGCTTAGGAGTTGTATTGATGTAAAATCATCATCCCATTGCTTATGAGAGCATAAAAATATGGGATGCACAAAGGCTCTATTCCACCTATGATAAGGAGATGTTGGGTATCATGCATGCGTTGGCCAAGTTCAAACAATACTTAGTGGGTGGAAAATTTGTGGTTAGGATAGACCACAACTATTTGAGATACTTCTTAGGGTAGAAGGACCTCAATGAGAGACAAAAAAAATGGGTCAATAAGATACAAGCCTACAATTTTGTCATCGAGTATGTTAAGGGAAAGAAAGAATGTGGTTGTTGATTCTCTTTCTAGGAGGCCTTCCCTTTGCTCTTTGAGTGATATCAATAGATTGAAAGTCTCAACTTTTAGTGGAGTATTCCAAGTCTACATTTGCATGCAAGCTCATGATGGATGGATACAGGATGATAGATATCAAGTTGTGGATGATGTAATCTATTATAAGGCTGAGATATTCCTTGTACCTGAGTCCAAGCTCAAACAATAGATATTATGAGCCATTCATGACACACCTACAGTAGGGCATCCAAGTTTCTTCAAAACCTATAGACAAGTCAGAGAGAGATTCTCATGGAAGGGTCTCAAAGATGATGTCATGCAGTATGTTAGAGAGTGCTTGACTTGTTACCAAAACAAGTCCTAGCATACCTTTCTAGTAGGAATCCTACAACCCTTGCCCATTCAAAAGTATAAATGGGAGGGTATATCTATGAACTTCATTACAGGGCTTCTGAAGGTTCATGGATGAGATTGCATATTGTGGTTGTTTATATATTGACCAAATATGCACACTTCTAAGATATACCTTCTGATTATTCAACTCTACAAGTGGTAGAGTTGTTCTTCCAAGAGGTGTTTTGATTGCATGGTCTTCCTAAGACCATAGTCAGTGATTAAGATAGCATATTTCTCAATGCTTTTTGGCAGGAGTTTTTCTGATTAGCTATTACATAGTTGACACCAAGCACTAGCTATCACCCTCAAACAAATGGATAGACAAAGATTATCAATAAGTGGGTTGAAGGTTATCTTCACAATTATGTTGGAGGGAAACAACATGCCTAGATTAGGTGGTTGTATTTGGGAGAATACTGCTATAATACCACCTATCATATTTCAATTGGCATGTGTCCATTCAAGGAATTGTATAGATATGATGCACTATCCTTTATGGACTTGGCCTTTGATGATAGAAAAGCCCCTCAGGCCAAGGAGTTATTGCAAGATACTCAAGACATCCTTAAGGTACTTAACGATAATATTCAATAGGCCCAAAATCAACAAAAATTGTATGCTGATAGACACCATGTGGAGAGAACTTTTGAGGTTAGATGACTTGGTTTTCTTGTTCCTTCAACCCTGTAAACAGAGTAGCTTCAAGAGAAGTTGTGCAGAAAATCTCAAGCCAAGGTTTTATGGCCCCTATCGGATCATCAGGAGAGTTGGGGAGGTAGCATATGATCTCAATTTACCAGCGGGCAACAAAATCCATAATGTTTTCCATGTGTCATGCCTCAAAAGGGCATTGGGACAATGTGTAGTTGCTTCACCAGATCTTCCACCTCTTGATGAGGAATGAGTGTTGATACTAGAACTAGAGTCCATTGTTAATTGGAGAGAATGCAGTCTATGCAATAAGATGATCAAGGAATATCTTATTAAGTTGAGAGACTTGCCTATGGAGGATGCTACTTGTGAAGGAGAACAAATACTTCAGCATTCTAATTTTTGATTGTTTGAGGACAAGAAATTTTGAGAAGGGGGGACTATAATGTCCCCATTCTCAAGATGAAATCATGGTGGCTTGATTCTAGCCCATCCAGCATTCCATGGGTTAGATGGTGTGAAAAGGGAATGATTTTTGGCCATGAGAAGAAATTTTTTGTAAGATGTGTTTAAGAAGTTAAGAGGGAATTATCCTTAATCCAAGCAAAGAATAATGTTGATCTTATTTTATCATTATCTACTGTTCCACAAGTGTAATTCAAAGCACACAAGGAGGTCTACTTGCTAGTCAAAGAAAGAAAGGAGGTCTACTTGTTGGTCAAAGCAAGCAAGGAGGTCTATTTCCAAGAACAAGAAAACAAGAAGGACAAGTAGACAAGGATATGAGTCAACCTCATCAAATCTAATCGACTTCTAGAAATTTCCCCTTCCTATGGTGGTTTTAAATGCTTAAGGCAGAAGCAACCAAAATATAATATTTTAAAGATCCAATATGATCTCTTCCTAGGGAGGCTCAAGGAAGCTTCCAAATTAGAATTTTATAATGCTCAAAAGGCAATCAAATCTTCCTAGGGTGGTTTGGGAAACTTAACCAAGAAGATATTGAATATTTTAATGCAGCAAATCAAACCCTCTTTAGGTCAACTTGAGCTAGGTGCCTTAGCCTTGAAGTAAAGTGAATATTTTAATAAAAAAAAATCCAATTCATTCCTAAGGGTTGTTTTTTATTAAGGCATTATTTAAGAAGTCTTGGGTGGTTGAGAGAGACATGTTCTTGGTGTTCCTATCTTGTTATGATAGTTTGATGAGAGAGATCTCTTGACTGAAAATAGTTCCAATCGATTCAAGGTGGTGTTCCCTTGAATTTTGTGGTATGGTGATGTCCCCATCTGACCTTGTCAGTTGAATTTCTAATAGAGTTCAACCTAGAGCTTATCTAGATTACTTTGGAGAAATTTTCAGTTGTAGATTGTAACCTTGTTTTGTGTCATTTTCATCTTTACTTGTTGGTAGAAGGTTTTCAAGAAGCTCACGTGGAAAAGGAAATTTTTGGTGATTTCTAGCTTGAGGCCTAATTAGATTATTGCTATAGCAATCATTTTTTATGATTTCATCTTAAAAAATGAGGAGATTTTGGAATCTATAGACTCCAATAGACTACTATAGTTATTTTCTAGGCATCTCCAACTAGGTGTATCATTCCACTCCACTTAGCTTCATCTTCCATTCTTATAGATAGGGTTTGGTCTTGTGCTTTGGCACCATTCGATGTAATTGTAGTTTTGAAACTCAAATCAGGCCTTATTGACTATACCTTCTAGCCCTTTGTTTGTAATTAGTTTTCAAATCAAAATAAGAAGGTAAACTAAACATTTTTGGGTATGATCATCTTTGCTTATGTTCATCTTTGTTGATTTCCTATAATATATGTTCTAGTTCCTTTTTTGTTGTTTATGCTTGGAAACTTTTAAACTACATTATAAATAAAGTTAAGAGTTTAACTGTAGCAAAAAGGGAAAAAAAAATCAGTTTGAACCTGTAAGGGTTCTTACAACCCTTAACCCTCATAACTCAACCATAATCCCTCAACCCTCAACCCTTAAACCTTAATCCTTATCCCTATACCCTCAACTCTCATACCTCAATCCTCAACCCTTAAACCCTATTCCCCCAATCCTATAACCCTCAGCCTTCAACCTGTTGTGTGGTCTCACAACATGCCCCATTATTCTACTTGGAAAAATGTGGACCCCCTTTTTTATTTTCTTTTTTCCTTTGCTTTGGTGTTGTTTTGTGGTTTGGTCAAATGAGGGATTTTTTTTTCAATTTGCTTGGTCTTTGTTTTATCCTTATTCTTTCCCAGATTCAGTCTTTTCATGGAATTTAATATTTTTCTCAGAAACTTGAATCCCAATGTTGTGGGCTTGTATCAAGTGAGTTGTATCTTTAGTTGCTCCTAGCCCCATCTGGTAAGTCATCACCCAAAATTTTTAATATCGGTAATATCATTTTCTTGTACCGAAGTTTGATAGTTTTTTTATTTCATTTCCTTTATTTGGAACTCGAAAACTGAAGATTTTGTTTTGCAACGTTTTAATCTTTTTTTTATTCTTTTAATCTTTCTTGAACCCTATTCCTAGTCTTTTCTTTTTTTCTAGTTTTCTCTCAAGCTTGGAGGTAAGTGCCCCAATTCCCGGTATTTCTTCTCAAAATTTGGTACCAGAAGTTTTCATCCCAGTGATCACAAATTTACCACATATCTTAATAGCTTATGCCTCGCAAAAATACAAGTGACACTAGAGTGCCATGTAAGATCATCACACCATCTTTCTCCTATAATAGTGAGCCCACACAGAACTATAGGCATTCATAATTTGAACCCTAATTCATAATGATTTCACCTTTATTCAAGAAATTAATGCATTATAATAGGTAATTAATGAAGGTGGTGAACTACTCCCGTACTTGGCACCACCTTAAGCAAGAAATTGCTTTCATAACACTTCACTTTGTATCATGATACAAATTTGTAAAGGACACTGAATGAACAAAATAATATTAGCGCACAAGGAGAGGTAAATTTTGAGAAATTGAGAACATAGCTACCAAGGGTTTTGAAGCTCCATTCTAGAAAGATTGTCATCATCAACTAGAACCAAACACACTAGCAAAAAATGAGTATTTTTTATGCAAGATCAGAAGAGGAATTTAAATATTGTAGTTGATAGGCCATACCAATTGGCATGGTAGTTATAGATACTCATATGGGGTCATCTTCTAATGTTGAAATTTGTACTCAGGTACGAAAAGAAAATGCTTCTCAGTGTACTAGAAATGATATAGCAAGTGGGCTATTTTTAGCAAAAGGGTTTTTGCCAACAATGGAGGCCCTTAAATTGGTCATGGAATGTATAAATCATTATAACCTAGATAAAACAATTATTAAGGAGGGAAGAACTTACGCAGATCTTTCCTAGAAAGGAATTATATACACATTTGGGCTCCCTATTTTCACCCAGATGTATAATATTGATATGAGGGAAAAAACCAAAACTTATAAGAGTGTCGAAGCACGCAATAGAGAAATTATGAATACCCAATGGTGCCAAGAGCCAATTACAAAATAGATAAAAGCAATCCTAAGGTCTATGTTCAACAAAGATATTCAAGATGTTATAACCATGTTGAGCAGGATAATGGGGTTACGAGATGCCAGTAAATTTGAACCCTAGATGTTTGTGATAATATCTAGACTAATGAGTAATCTCATGCAAATTCATTGCGGAAAATTTATTAGTGACAAATTAAACGAAAAAATAATTGCATTTCCCAAAACCAGATGTTTCTATCTGTCTTCATATGTGACCTATTCTTGCAACATGAGGGCAAGTAAACAAGGGTTGAAGAAGATTGGTACTCTAGGAAGACAAATAGGAAATAGTTTAATATATGCTCATTTACCCCAAATAACTATCCATAGATACAAAGAGCATTAATGAAGGGTTAATGATGTGTTCTCTATGAAGCTAGCTAGAACGATGGAAGGTGACAAAGCCAAAAGACTATTGTTGGAGGCACAAAGTGCTATCAAACTGATGGGAGGTTGGTATATTTAGTTCCCCACTTTCTCCTACATTGGGGTGGAAGGGTTTGATGGAAATCCTTTCATGCTACCCAAGTATCCTATAGAAAAAATTATGTTATTAGAATTGGTGAGACAATTAAAACCATATCAAGCTCTTTATAGCAAGGCTCATAAGAACGCTTCCTTCAAATTCCCTATTGTGACAGGGAATTATAAACATAGTGCAACCAAGACTGCTGACTTGTGTGAAGAAGAACTGAAAACATATAATTTAGAACATTTTCCACTTCAAAGAATGTATTATAATATTGAAGGGAATATTTCCAAGAACATCTATGGTTACCATTCTTATGTCGAGCACCTGGAAGATTATTGGCTTAATTGTGAAGATGAGCATAGAGTAAGGAAAAGAAAATATGAAAGAATGTCCTTAAGCTCTACTTGGATTCTTATGCTTATTTATATTCCAAATTGGTTGGAAGAAGATGATAGAGAAGTGTTCAATAGATATTATAATAAAGACAGTGTGTATGATGAACCCATCCCAAACCCAAATTATGAAGGTGAATAAATGACATCAATTGATGAGTTCTCTACACCAGTTCTATTACACACTCAACACTGGATAAATGATTTATGTAAAGCTTTAAGAGAGAGAAATTGAACCCATGTTCTTAGAAGATAAAAGAATAAAACAAGAAAATGAAACTCCATTTGTGAGTTGGGAACCTACCAAGAAGAAAAGGAAAACTAGTAAAGTAGCTCCTGGTATAAGAATTGAAGAGAAAACCCCTGAGGCTTCAAGTCAAGGAGTTTCATTAAAGCTAGCTGATAAGAAGAAAGATGTAGAATCAAGTAAAGTTAAATCAAAATTAAGACCTAAAGGTGCATATTCCTCTACAACAAAGCCAAGGACTAAACCTACCATTGATGAAGAGGTGCATGTAAAAGAACAATTGGATAGATGGGGTGCCATATGGGAGAAGGTAAAAGAAAATAAGTTTAAACATAAACCCATGGTACAACTAGTCATAGAAGAAATTCCAAACACAAGGTCCACTCCTAAAAATACAAAAGAAGAAGAATTTATACAAGGAACACTCGCTTCAGAGGTGGGGAGCCCTGATATTCTTGAGATGGAAGCAAGGGAGACTATAGTGGAGGATCATATTGATGAAATGGTTATCAAAGATACTTCTAATTCTCAATCTTCTCTTTGGAATAATCCAAAAGATAATGAACAATCATAGGTCTTTGAAGAATTAGACAACCAAGTCGAAGTTAAAATTGAGAAAGGATAAGCTACATAGTTTTCAAGCAATGAAGTTGGAAATGAAGAAAATCCTAGTGTAGCAAAATACAAAGAAAGTGACATCTAGGAAGGTGATGTTGAACATCTAGATAGACAAGAAAATATAAGTCTTCAGACTAAGGAGACAGTGGCAAATCCCAGGAATTTTGAATCTATGCTAGAAAATGTTAAATAAATTCCTATTTTGGAGGACATAACAAATAAAATTGAAAAAGTAAGAAAGGAGGTTCTTGAATCAAGTGGAAACCATGAACAAAGTAATGTTGCAAAGGTAGAGCATTCTAAGGATGCACCTAATTGGTTGATCAAGGAATTGAATTCTCTAATGGAAGTAGAAATACTGCCTTTGGATCTTCACAGTTTAATATAGGAAGTAGATACTCCTAAACCGAGGCGGAGAGCTAAAGCAAAGCATGTCATACAAAAAAATGTAGATGGAGACAAAACTGTCCATATAGCTACACCAATAGCTGAAAAAAATAGACATGAGATAAAGCCTAAGGAGTACAAGATAACAAGTATTAATCTTGGGCACTCATCTTGGAGGCAAGAGTTGGAAGGAATAAAGATGAATCTAGATGCTACTGTTGCCAATGTACAAAAGTATAAAATGAAGAAAAGAGACTTGAAGGAATGGGTTACTACCTTGGAACATTTTATAAAATCACCTCTATCTTGTCAAGCATAGACTGAATTGCCCCAACATCCAATACTAATGTCACAAGGACAGGTGGATGCAATTACAATAGTTCACCATAAAATGAATGTATTTGAAGAATGGATTGAGTATTGCACGAGGCAAGGAGAAGAATTTATTACAAATGCAATAGGAAAGTATAAGGAAGCATACCATTGGTCTAAGAAATCTAGAAGATTTCAAAGTGAATGTTGGGTTTTCCAAGAGAAAATTGATGCTAAAAGGAAAAATGTTGAAATTCTCATACAAATGGATGTCCAAGAATTAATACAAGGAAATGTAATTTCAAGGAAAGAATTTCCATTGCTAGAAAAATGGAAGAAACAATTGAAATGGGAAGGTGACATGTTGATACAATGTATAGAAGGATTTGAAAAGGTCACTATGGAATGTAGAAAATTGCTTGATAAAGATCAAGACTTTATTGAAATGCTAGCACATCAAGGTTGTGATCCCCAAACACTAGGATAGGAGGGTAAAGAAGCTAAATCCTTCAAGGAATGGATTGAAAGGATAAATAGAGACCCTAATTAATTGTTAACATAGAAGGTCATTGATGAGATTATATAGTGCAGGAACACCATAGCTAGATATGAAACAAAAAAAGTGCAAAGGAATGCTAGTATACTCCAGGTATCAAATGAATACACTGGGATTAAGCTCACTTGGAAGGCAGTACAAGGGATTTCAAAAGAAAATATGCATCGAATATTGAATGCTTTCTGAGAATATCAATTGAAGAAAGGAAAAGAAAATATTTCAGAGCCCAAGCCCTAATAATGAAAGGAAGTATCGGATATCGAATACTAGAGGTGTCCCAGAATTTTTTTTGTTGCATTTGAATTTTGTAGGTGTTCCCAGTCTCAGTAAATGTTTCCTATCCAGTACTCTAAAGGGTGTTGATAGCCTTGATTCATGTGAAGTATTATGTATTGGATTTTGAAAGTGAAAAGTGTTGTTGCTGAGGAAGTCAAAGCTTTTACTTCATCTAGAATATTTTGATGACGGTTGGCTTATGCCATGTGTTGCATTTTGATTTGCTATTTCTAATTCTCTGGATAAACTTTAAGTTTGAAATCTTAGGGCCTTGCTCCTATAAAAGGCCATTTACTGCTTTATTTTTGTTTTAAGTTCAAAATTTGTGGATTCCAAAAGAGCCAAAACGTTTCTAAGTTTTGTTCTTTTTTCCTATTTTCTGAATCATTCTGATCTAAAAACATGTATGCATGTAGATATTAATCAATATTGAAGCCAATTTGATAGCTACCTATCTCATGAATCTTTGTAGTTGGTTTTGTTAGTTCAACCAAAGAAGACTGTATTTTGTGCCATTTAAGGGTGCATGAAGAACCTACTCGGCGTCCAAACTAAAACCCCTCTCTTTAAAAGTTCATACCATTTTATGTGTAGCTGTGAAGCAATCTAGTGAAGTATAGAGCAGTTTGCTTTGATTTGGTTTATTCTTTGGGGCATGCGTGGAGAATAACTAGGATAAATTTTAATTTTTAGTATTTTTTATGCTTTATTTTAGAATAGATGTTTAAATTTTGGAAAATATTTCAAAAAATAGATGAATGAATGGAAATTTATTAAAAATATTTCGTTTCCTATGAAATTGTTGAATGCTTAAAGCTAAATCTACTTAAGTAATGGAAAAAATTGTTGATACTCATCAAGTATTATTTCAAATATTTTGATTTCATGAGGTTATTTTATGATTGAATTGGAAATCTTGTGTAAAACTCTTATGATTCTTAAGGAAACCAGAAACAACCATATTTCCTTTGAGATGAATAACAATATTACATCATACCCTAAAGTGAACCTAGTACTATCAAGATTTGACTACCAAAGACTTAGGATTGAACTAATCCAACCTTTATCCTATCATACAGATCATCTAGGGTTGTCTTTGGTTAATTCTTTCAAGAAGGATAGGCACTTTAGGGTTTTATGTGAAGAATTTATTCACCCTGTTGTTGCAAGTAACATCATCATAAATAGGAACTAGTGTTAGAATGAAGGCTCACTATTGTTCTTTTGGTTTCATTAGGTTTTAAATGGGGTTTTCGTAGAGTCACTAGATCTCGATCTGGTGATCCTCATGTGACTTTAGTCAAACTTAGTGGTCAAACATCATCTAGACCTCAAAATTATGGAAGCATATGTGCAAGTTCATAGAATCTGACTAATGTTGTACCACCACCACCCCCCATAGTGATGGCCTTCTTTAATGTAAAATCACCGATTCAAATTTCCATGTATAAGGATTTATCGAAAAAATCCTGATAAGTTGTGTCCCAAGTATTATCTCCACAAGGATGCAGAAGAACATATTAGTATATTTAAGGATACATGTTTTAGAGCTAGGATTCAACATGAAGATGTCGTATGTAGTTTGTTTCCTTACACCTTAAGCGATGAAGTTTACCAGTGGTATATCAACCTACCTTGCAATTTTATCAAATCATGGCAAGATATGGAAAGTCATTTTTTGGCCAGATTTAGAACAACTTACCCTGCTTTGTTATATCACCAATTTGCTCAAATCATGAGGTTTGAAGGAGAATCTATAACTACTTTTAATGACAGGTTTCAAAAGGCTTATTCTAGGTTGCAAGAACCTTATGTAGTAGATAATGTGTCAACTATTGTAGTTTATTATACGACAATAGATCCTTTAATTGTTATGTTTTTAAAGCAAAGGGAAAATCCTCCTACTACTTTACCCAAAGCCTATGCCAAAGCTATAAGTGTAAATTTAGAAATGAAGCACCTCGAAAATGGATCATCTCCAAATGGTGGAAATGGATTGAATAATTACCCTACCTTGAGCGTAAATGGACTCCCTTTAAATCATCGTATGACTCTTAATGTTTATCCTTTAGTGGTCTAGAAGGGACATTTCGTAAAAATACTTTCTTTGAACTAGGTAATAGTCAAGCTTTAGTCCCTCACCCTGGTCTAGCTATCATTGAGTTGCATCCTAATGGAAATTATTTTTTTCTGACAAACTCAAGAAAATCAAAATATCAAAATTTTAGATGAAATGGAAGACATGGAGTTAATTACAGCTCAACTCAAAAGGTTAATCATGGAGGTTACACAATTAGGAAATCAAAACTTTTATGCTCAAAGCAACAACCAAAATTTGCAAAATCGAGCATATAATGCTCTTAGACCATGTAGACCTTAGAATATATGACCGAATAATGGATGAGTATCAACACCTTTAGATAATACTAATCCTAATGACAAAAGATCCATGTCGAAAGAAAATTTAGCTAATCTTGCAATGAATAATTGGTGTAGAATTCATAATACAAATGCTCATGCTGAAGTAGATTGTTCATAGTTTAAAATTGCTTCAGACATTTTTCTAGCTGCTATGCATTGTAATGAATAGTTTGACTCTCATCCTCCTAAGGGAATGAGTTGGTTCTAGTAGGATATGATTCTGCTTTATTTATTGAAAGATATGAACATGTCAAACCACCTACTATTATCACAAGTTACACTCATGAATATGAGGGAGACAATTCAATTATGACTTTAGAAATGTATACATTTCCCTATCAAGATGAAAATGAACCTCAGGAAGAAATTGATGAAATTAATGATTTTCAATAGTATTAGAAAGGACATAATTATAACCTAAGAAGTAACACCAACAGTGGAAGTGAATTCAATCGGCCATTAATTACATCGATCCTGCCTAATAACTTTAATAATCCACCCAATGATAAATCAAACAATAACCCAGGGTTATCTAAGGTAACCTCTTACTATAATTCATCAAATGCTTCAAGAAGTGAAAAGGTAGATTCCGCCGACCAAAACAATTTTACTAGCTATTTGGTGGAAGAAATAAAAAGGTAAAGAGCAACCTCTATTTATTGGGATTTCTCAAAACACCTATGATTAGGAAATCTTTCTTAAACACTCTAGAAGATTTTCCAAAAGAAGGAAAATTTAAGTATTTTTAGGTGAAAGATAGTTAGGCTAAGATGAAAGATAAGAACATTGTTCCTATGGCAGATGCACAAGTAGCCTTTTACAAAGGGAAAATAGAATCTCTGCCATTTTTACTCACACTGAGAATATTTGGTAAGAACCTTCATAATTGTTTAGTAGACATTGGAACATCTACTAACGTAATGCCTTTGTCCATATGTCAAATGCTAGGGTTAACTCTGACAAGTTCTTTAAATAAAATTACTCAACTAGATAAAACAAAAGTAAATGTAATCAGAGAGTTGACTAATATTCACAGGTAATTAGTGTCAGATCCCATAATTCAATATTACATAGGCTTTCAAGTTGTTGAGATACCTGATACCTATGGTATGTTGTTGAGCAAGGATTGGTCTAAAACTTTGAATGGATATATGGCTATTGATTTATCACATATGTGGTTACCATGGAAGGGAGTTCCTAATCAAATTAGAATTGAAAGAGAACCACACATGAAATACATGATCATTGATTATGATAAAAAAAAGTGAAGTTCTATATATTGATGTAGAACTAGGAGTTTATAAAATATGAAGTTCAGAAGTTAAAATAGAAGCATTTACATGTAATCAGCTAACTCCTAGAATGGATGTTTTAATTGAATCAGATTGTGATTCTTCTGAAGAAGTAAATAGTCCTTATGATAACTTTCAAAAGAATATTGTTACAGAAGCTCAAAAGAGCAGTAAAATTGAAATTTCACTAAACAGTTTGTTGTTGTAGGATTGGTGCAAGTTATATAATGTTGCACATTCAAAAGACAGTTGGATGATGTGCCTAGAAATAATTTGCAAATTTGAGAATTAGTACTATCTAGAACATGACAAGATTAAAATATCTATACCAAAACTGCATAAAGACAAAGTCCAAGTTACACATACTGGAAAGACTAATTCAATGATACCGAAGAATGGTAAATTAGAAGCCATAGATGATTAATCATAGATTCTTAAATTTTATGGATCCAAATTGAAACAAGGAATTGGAATCAGAGTTGAACTTATCAACCTGTAAGGTAAATCTTTTCTTGTTGCATATCGGTTACAATTTCAATGTACTAACAACATGGTAGAATATGAAGCCCTTATACATGGCCTGATCCTCACAATCAAGAAGAAAATAAAAATTCTCAAGGTGTTCAGTGATTCTAAATTAGTAGTCAAACAAGTTCGAAAATAGTATATCTGTCACTACAAGCAATTGTCCAATTATCGACATAGAGTATGGGATTTTATAAAAGATTTCAACACATTCAACATCACACATATCCCAGGAAGATTTAATCAAAGAGCTGATGCTTTGGCTACTGCTTCCAGTTCTCTAGTACCTCTCGATGCCTCTGATTTGAAGGGATTCACAGTCGAGCTGGTTCAGCTACCTTCGGTTCCTGATAATGTTACTAATTTGCAAGTGTTCAAAGATGACCGACATAAATTGGAATTCATCACTAATTCTAGCATTTCCAAAACACAAATAATTGAAGAGATGGATCACCCTGATGGAAAAATTCAAGATGAATAATTAGCTCAGTCAAAGATAATAACACTAGTATAATTTGGCAAATAAATGACTACGTGTCTAAAAGTTTTAGTCACGTGACTAAAATTTTTAGTCACATGACTAACACTAGTAGTATCTTGAAATGAATGACTAATTTGATCATTTATAAGTGACTAATTTGGTCACTAGGTAAAATCACAACTAAATGACTAAATAAATTACTAATATCAGACAAATAAAAATGACTAAATAAATGACTAAATATATAGCTAAATTAATGTCTAAATAAATGACTATCACTCTATTCTTTTTTTCTTTCAAATTTGATCATAATCCATAGAGCTAATTAAGCCCTCCTCATGGGACCCCTACCTAAGCTAGCCATTTGGCCGCCTAGGTTGCTTGGTGCACCAAAAATACCTATTGCATGGAAGGCATTGCCTCTCGGTGCAGTCTTAAGACCTTCACATATTTTATAAACATTTACATTCTTTAACTTTTATTACTCATTATGTTAATGAATCGTTAATTTTTTTAACTATGATTTGAAGCAAGTTTGATTTTCTGGTTGTGTTAGCATGACAAATGTATCAAAGAGAAATTGTGGTCAATTTCACTGATAAAATGTGATTTAAACAATCTAATTGCAATAAAAAATGAAGAAATTGATTCAATTCTATCTTTTCTTGCTGCTATACTCAACCATCTTAATAATGTGAAATAGAAATAGCAATTATGATCGCTTTTGGTATGCAAAATTCTTCTCTTTCAGGCTTTATATTGTTAATTATCTTTTAAAAATAGAATTATTTTATAATCTATGAAATCAATTGTGTGCGGATCATT
Source organism: Sequoia sempervirens (assembly GCA_007258455.2). Lineage (NCBI taxonomy): Eukaryota > Viridiplantae > Streptophyta > Pinopsida > Cupressales > Cupressaceae > Sequoia > Sequoia sempervirens. Next base: position 175,223,824 of record VDFB02373365.1, on the reverse strand, counting down.
TTTATAGATGTTATTTTTTATAAAAGTTTGAACTCTAGTAATTTTAGGAGCACATCATGCTTATCTTAATTTTCACAACCTATATTAAAATGACAATGTAGATAGATGAATTTTTTTCCCCTAAAAATGAAGGTTAATTTTTGCATGCCTTCCACACAATAGTTTTTTTTGGTGCATTTTAGCAATAGGTATTTTTAGTAGACAAAAAAAAAATTAAAAAGGGTATTTTTGGTGCCTTGGTTTATTAGGTCATGTATGCATTTGGATGGAATCTCAGGAAGTTTATTTTTGGCGTAAAACATTGTGATTGCACGTTGGAGGGAAGTTTTGAAGTTTAATCAACAATTTGGTATTTCAGCTCCTGCACGTGTTTGAAGGTTTTCCAATTGTAAGTTCGATGAAGGAAACAACCATTGAATGTAAAGAGTGGTGGTTTCCATTTTTGTAATGCTAGAGCTTGTTGAGCAACATTTTCTGAGTTGCAACACCAGTACCATTCAAGAAAGGGCAGAACATTAAGCAAGGTTACAATCTAAAGGTAAGTGGAAATCTTGAGTCCTAAAACCTCATGTTGATCTTCATCCTTTATGATAGTGATTGTGATGTTGCATATACTGTTCTTGCTTTCCATTGCTTCATTGTTGTTACAATCTTGTGCTTTCACTGATATAATGATAATGCTCTTTGACATTGAATGAATCTTACTAACTTTGACCCATTTTCACTTTGTTCCATGGTCTTTTACATCTTATTTGTGCATGATATCCGGTCACATGACATTCATAACAACTACTATTATCTCCTTCACTTTGCTATGATCCTCTGACACTCATATGCTTTGATATAATAGTGATCATTTGCAACTATTTTCCCTCTATATATTGTCTTTCATTCCTATCCCTTGCATGCCTTGGACTACTATTATCATGCATTGAAAATTGGAAGTCTTTATTCACTGTATTGATAACTCATTGGCACTATCATTGTCTATATTCACTACTATCTTATGATGATTTTTCTTCATAGTCAATCCTTAAAATCATTGTTCTAATAAAAATATATTTTTTCTCTTTTGTTTTTACATTATGATCTCATTTCTTTGAACCTTGTTCTTTGTGATTATCACATCTTTGTTACAATATCTTCAAGGACTAACTTCCTTTCTCTATTGACTACAAGAGACCCCTTTGATCTTACAACCCCAAGCCTCTTAAAGAAAACTTAGAATGAATTGGCAATAGTGAACAAAAAACCATCATAGCTAATTTTATTTCTTTTCCAAGAGAATTCAATGAAAATATAATGGAATACACACATCACTCTATGGGGTAGGGTTTATTTGATTTGAAAACCTACCTTCAACATCCAAGTCAAAAATTCAGCCTACCAAGTCGGTGTCAAGTCCTCTAAGTCTTAAGTAAAAAATCAGCCTGCCAAGACTATTTTACGTCCAATTCTTGTATCTATCATACAAGTATGATAAATGTTTGAAAATACTGTACACAACTATATGATACAATGCATAAATTTTTACACTTTCTCATTATATCAAAAACTTCAAACTATAACTCGCAGAAATTAGAAATGAGTTATAAAACAAACTTATTGCAAAGTACAATTTGCTCCAAATCAAAATTGCATTATCCAATTTACATAATTTTTTGTTTAACTCATTTTTGTGGGAAAAAAACACTCAGTGTGTAAAGTAAAGAAAGATTTTCTTTCTATGATTTCAAAAGCTTGTTGTTCACAAGGCCAATAAGATCATTATTGACCATAGAAAGAAATATAGTTTAAATAAACAAAGCCAGTTACCCTTCTAAAATCCAGATAGTTGAATACAAGAAGGATGGTAAAACATAAAACATTAAAAGACTTTAAGATGTTGCAAATGCCATGCAATTAGTATAGAAGCATAACATTAAGATAGGAACAATTCCTTTTTCTTAAATATTCATCACAAGTTTTCTCTCGTAAAGAACTCCCCCCAACATGAGCAATGAGAAGTGCATCTACCATCTTGTTTGCTGACAGGCATTGCATGACTAATCCCTTATAATCACCAACAACTAAAGAACTTTGAATGGGTTCATCGAATTCTTAGTATTTAGTTGAATCTTTAGTAGCTTCATGTTGCACCTCTTCTCCATTTCCTACAGTATCCTTCCCAACAACAAAATAATTTTCAGTGAGAGGAAGTGAGGAATCTTCTTTTGGACTATGCAAATTATCAAAAAGCTCCTTTCCATTGTCTCTGGGGGCTGTAACATCTTTTCCACCTTTTGTTTGAACTAATTGATCTAATTGTGTTATATCATGAAGAGTGACATTGTTGATTATTTCACTACTAATATCATCAATGTTGGAAGATTGAGCTTCTTGTAAGTCTTGATTCTCTATTGACTGCACATGAAATCCAAGGTGCTCAAGTAGCTTTGTCCTAGCATTTCCTTCATCTTCAAACATGACTCTTAGGAAATTTCATGTCTCCCTCTCTTCTTCCAAACTAAATCAATGTAGAAACCAAAAAATTGCAAGTGAAACAATACAAATTAATGTAAATTGTTATTAATCCCATTCAAAAACTATCCACAAATAAGTAACTGAGAATCTGAGACTTCTTTTCACACAAAGCTTGCAATGGTGATTTTTCACCATCTGCTATTGTAGCTTCTAACTTTGTTGAACGAAGCACCAGAGTGCCCTTGGTAATGAGATTGTGTATATATGCCTATGAAAATAGCAGAAAAATAAGACCATATATCATCTTAATGACATGTACCAAAGAATAAATTGTACTCTACCTCAGAAGAGCCAACAACACTCTGTGATGTTGTACTAGGCCGAAATGTAGCAAGCTTTCCTCCAAATCCAAAACTGACACCAGCTGGTCTCTTCAACCACTTAGGAGCTTTCAAGAGTGCACCTGAAAAGGGAAAAATGAAAAGAGAGACATCATGTATTTGCATACAGGATCCCAATTCATTGGGGGATGTAACATCTTGTCCACCTTTTGACCTAATTGATGGATCTAATTATGTTGTATCATCAAGAGTGACATTGTTGATTATTTCACTATTAATATCATCAATGTTGGTAGATTGAGCTTCCTGCAAGTCTTGATTCTTTGTTGGCTGCACTTGAAATCCAAGGTGCTCAAGTAGCTTTTTCCTAGCATTTCCTTCATCTTCAAACATGACTCTTAGGAAATTCCATGTCTCCCTCTCTTCTTCCAAACTAAATCAATGCAAAAACCAAAAAAATTGCAAGTGAAACAATACAAATGAATGTAAATTGTTATTAATCTCATTTAAAAAGTATCCACAAATAAGTAATTGAGAATCCTAAAACTTCTTGTCACACAAAGTCGCAATGATGATTTCTCACCATCTACTATTGCAGCTTCGAACTCTATTGAATGAAGCACCAGACTGTCCTCGGAAACAAGATTGTGTATATATACCTATGAAAATATCAAAAAAATAAGACCATATATCATCTTAATGACATGTACCAAAGAATAAATTGTACTCTACCTCAGAACATCCAACAACACTCTATGACACTATACCGGGCATAAATGAAGCAAGCTTTCCTCCAAATCCAAAACTCACACCAACTGGTCTCTTCAACCACTTAGGAGCTTTCAAGAGTGGGCCTAAAAAAGGGAGAAATGAAAATACAGACATCATCTATTTGCATACATGATCCCAATTCATTGAGAAAATATTATAAGTGAGATTTGTTGGAAATAGTGCCTCAACTTGCTAGCTTGTATTTCTGTCTAAGTCCTAATTATCGGCCTATCGCCCAAATCTTGAACTCTGGAACTATTTCACGGAGTTTGGAATTTACAAAATTTTCTGACTGACCGAATTTCTTTGTTGTTGCGGCATCAGTGTTTTTTGTAACTTTGGAACCTAGTTGCAAAGTTACTAACTTTGTGTTTTCTCCGACTGGGAAATCTCCTTCAATGTCACAGTGTTCAGGATATTCCTAACCTAAGCTGATAGATGTGGGGACCACTTGGAATTTTGGGAGACTTGTTGAGAATATTATAGATTCCCAGCTTGATTCTCTAGAAATGCATGAGTAGTGGACACGTGTCATTGGTGAAGGGTGTCATCGGGGAGACAATATGAACTCTTGTCAAGAGCGCTAGTCTCGCCGATGGATTTGTTTATGATGCCATAGATCTCCACCTGATGAAATTCAATGTAACCTCTTGTCGATGGTGTTGCTCTTGCCGATAGTCTGGTTGGGGTGACATGAATTTTCAATGACATTGGTGTAACTTTGGCGAGTGATACTTGGTCAGGTTTGCATTCGGTAAGAACTCTTGTTGATGGATGTGATCTCACCGACATACGATTCTATTTGAACTTCTTTGACCGAACTTGTCCTATGTGGCACATTCTAAGCCAATGAGAGAAGCACAATGTGAACTGTTGGTAGTTGTACAGTTGTGATAGTTCCTGTGTGGAAGATCAACAGATTTGAACAAAATGAGATATATTTTGTAACTGATGATGATGATCGGTTGGGTAATAGAGATTTTTTGTTCAATACTAAACATGGATTGATCTAAGTGGATTCATTGTATGCGTCTGAGAGCATTGCGAGATTAATGTTTTGTATAAGATTGATCAGTGAATGTTGCTGCTATAAAATTGACATCAGAAAGTGAAGTCTGCACTTTGTATGTAATTTTGTTTACTCTAATACAAAGAGGCTTTTCTTGGTGTGGTGGGTTTTTCTCCCGTAAGGGTTTTCCCATGTAAATCTAGTGTCCAATTGTGTATGTATTCAATTCTCTTTTCTGTTAAATCTTTTCATGTGTATCTTATTGAACTGTAATTGCAAAATTTTAAAGTCATATCTGCATTCTTTCCTGAGGTTTTGGCATTAGGAGAGTTTGTTCCGCACCTTAGCTTTCCTTATAAGTGGTATCAGAGCTTGGCCAGTTGTGTTATCCTTGTGGGTAGGTTGGATTTTTTGTGTCAATTTTGTTCAGTGGGAGTCTTGTAGAAGTCTAGTAATTCAAATTACAGAATAAGATGGCAAGCATGTCAGAAAAGATTGAAATTGAGAAATTCAATAGCAGCAATTTTGAGATGTGGAAACTTAAAATGGAAGATCTCTTAGTTAACCGTGATCTTTGGCTTGCTATGTCTGGAATGAAGCCTACAGGCATGAAGCAAGAGGATTGGGACCTTACAGATCAAAAATCAAAGGGGCTGAGAAAGCTCTATTTAGCAGACTCTGTTATTCTGAATGTTCATGAAGAAAAGACTGCATCTTCTTTGTGGAAAAGACTAGGAGCTATTTATCAAGGAAAGTCCTTGGTGAATAATTTGTTCCTGAGGAAGAAGCTATATTCTTTGAAAATGCAGGAAGGAGCATCTATTGCTGATCATTTGAATGATTTCAACATGTTGATTGCTCAGTTAGCATCTGTGGGTGTGAAGATTGATGAAGAAGATCGTTACATATGCTATTGCTATGTTCTTTGCCAGATTCTTGGGATCACTTGGTGATGGCTATTGGGACTATGACATTCACTTTTAAGATGGAAGATGTTTTTGCTTCTTTGTTATCAGAAGAGATGAGAAGAAAATATTCTGAGATGGCGAAGGAGGCCCTTGCTATTAGAGGCAGATCGAAAGAAAAAGGAAAGAAGAAGGACAAGATGTCCAAATCAAAATCAGAAGGGAGTTCAAAGTCTCCTGGAAAGAAGTCCATGGTGAAGTTCTAGAATTGTGGGCAACCTGGTCATGTCTAAAGGAGTGTAAAGAGGAGAAAAAGAAGAAGAAGAAGAAGAAGAATTCCGACAATGATTCTTCTCAGAGTGATGCAGATGCCTTCATTGCAGCCTTGGCTACACAGGCATCAGATGATGTTTGGATGATTGATTCTAGAGCATCTTTCCACATGACATCTCATAGAGATTGGTTCACTAAGTATGAAAAATACAATGGTGGAAGGGTGTATTTGGTGAGCGATTCATCTCTAAAAATATTTGGTCGTGGAAGAGTCAAAATTCAATTCCCTTGTGGAACAGTGAAGGGAAACAATGATGTAATGCATATACCGGGTCTGGCTTGAAATTTACTTTATGTTAGTAAGTTGAATGATGTTGGAGTGCAAGTCACATTCTCTAGAAATAGCTACAAAATGACTAGAGGCTCAATGGTGCTAGCTAGGGGTGTTCATATTGGTACCTTGTATAAGCTGGATGTACATGTTGTGCAATGCAATAGTGTCTTTGCAAAGTCATAGAAGGCTACTCATGGAGAAAAGGAGGGAAAAGTTCCTGATAGTGTAAACTCTATGGAAGTTAAACTTCCAATAGAAAAGACTATGCTCTGGCATCATAGGCTAGGCCACATTCAAGAGAAAGGTTTAAAAACCTTGAAAATAAAAACCTGGTTGAGGGGCTTGATGATTGTAACCTTGAATTCGAGTTCTGTGAACATTGTATATATGGTAAACAAGACCGTGTTTCATTTTACTCCAGTCCTCACAAATCTTCTGGTTTACTTGATTACATACATTCTGATATTTTTGGTCTAGTAAATGTTCCTTCTTTGTCTAAATCAAGATATTATGTATCGTTCATTGATGATTATTCAAGAAGAGCATATGTCTATTTTTTGAAAAGTAAATCAGAAGTGTTCAGTTGTTTTAAGGAATTTAAAAACCTTGTGGAAAATCAGACTGGAAGGAAAATAAAATGTTTAAGGACTGACAATGGAGGTGAGTTTTTTTTTATGAGTTCGAAAGGTACTGTAAACATCATGGAATTAAGAGACATAAAACTACACCCTACAGTCCACAACAAAATGGAGTTGTTGAAAGGTTCGATAGGACAATGATGGAAAGAGAACAAAGTATGCTAAGCAGTGCTAGCTTGGAGGAGAAGTTTTGGGCTGAGGCAGTTGCAACAACATGTTATCTGATAAATTGTTCTTCGAATTCCGCTCTTGTTTAGAAAACACCTTTGGAAGCATGGTCTAGAAAGAATCCCTCTCTAAGATACATTCGTGTCTTTGGCTGTGAGGCATATGCATATGCGCTAAATGAAAAAAGGTCTAAATTGGAAAACAAGGTTGTTAAATGTATTTTTATTGGCTATAGTGTTGGCATTAAAGGATACAAGCTTTGGAATCCTGATATGGAGAAGATTCTATACAGCAGAAGTGTTATTTTTTGTGAGCTGAAGCCTTCTACTCTGGATCTGTAGTCAGAGAGAAAATTAGAAAATAAAAAAGATGTAGTTGAAATTCCTCCGACACCAGATAAAGAAGAATTGAAAATTCAAAATGTACCTGAAACTGAGGAGAGCTCATGTAGTTCCAAGATTTCTGAAGAAGAACAACAACCTTAGCCTCAACACTTGAGGAGGTCAACACATGAAAGAAAGCAACTTGATAGGTATGGGTTTTCTATGTTAGATTCTACTTGTGCCTATGCTTTAATTTCTAGCATTGATGAGCCTAGGACTGTGAAAGAGGCATTTAGAATGCCTGATTCAAACTCTTGGTTGGAAGCCATGAATGAAGAAATGACATAATGATACTTGGAGTTTGGTGCCCTTGCTTGAAGATAGAAAAGTTGTTGGCTGCAAATGGGTATTTAAAAAGAAAATAGGTCTAGATGGCAGTGTTGAAAAGTATAAGGTGAGGTTGGTTGTGAAAGGGTATTCCCAGGTAGAGGGAATCGATTATGGAGAATTTTTTTCTCCTGTAGCTAAGCTGACATCTATTAAATTTCTTTTGTCACCAGTAGCATATGACTTAGAGGTTGAACAGATGGATGTGAAGAAAAAATTTCTTCATGGTGACCTTGAAGAAGAAATTTATATGTTCCAGCCTGAGCACTTTGTGGAAAAAGGTAAAGAAAATCTAGTTTGTAAGTTGAAAAAATCTCTATATGGGTTAAAACAATCTCCTAGAATGTGGTACCAGAAGTTTGACATGTTGTTTTGTCATTGAGATTTGTAAGATCAAAATCTGATCACTGTGTGTACTTCAAAGCTGAAAATGATCATGTTCTTATTATTGGTCTCTATGTTGATGATATGATGTTCATAGGCAATAGTAAGTTAATGATTTCTGATCTAAAATATCAGTTGTCTGCAAAGTTTGAAATGAAAGATCTTGGTGCAGCCAGGTATATTCTGGGGATGGAAATAACTAGGGACAGGAAGAGTAGAAAACTTTGTCTTAGTCAGAGTAAGTATATTAATACTATTCTAAAGAGATTTTGTATGACTGAGTGCAAGAAGCTAGTTGTTCCAGTTTTGCAGGGAAGAAGCTATCTGTTGAAGACTGTCCAAAATCTCCTACTAAGATGGAGGACATGACCAAAGTGCCTTATGCTAGTGCAGTTGGCAGTTTAATGTATGCAATGGTCTGTACAAGGCCAGACATTGCCCAAGCAGTGGGAGTACTTAGTCATTTTATGGAAAATCCTAGAAGGACACATTGAGATGCTATGAAAAGAGTGTTTAGGTATTTGAAGGGCACTTCAGAATATGCTTTGTGTTACCATGGAAATTTGGTTGAATCACAGAGCACTCTCTGCATTCGAGGCTATGTGCATTTTGATTAGGTAGGGGACATTGATAGCAGAAGATCCACCAGTGGATATATTTTCATGATGAATGGTGGTGCAGTTAGTTGGATGAGTAAGTGGTAGGCTGTAGTTTCTTTGTCCACTACAGAGGCAGAATACATGACAGCAACACATGCCTATAAAGAAGCAATTTGGTTAAAACATTTGTGTTCTAACATTGGGTTTGATGCAGGGAAAATTACAATTTACTATGATAATCAGAGTGCTATTTGTTTGGCAAAAAATCCTACTTTCCATGCCAAAACAAAACATATTGATGTGTAGTATCATTTTGTTCAAGATATGGTGGAGGATGGAAAGTTCTCTTTAGAAAAAGTGGATACTCTGGAAAATGTTGCAAATGCATTGACGAAACCAGTGAGCACAGACAAGTACAGGTGGTGTGCTAGTTCGATGGGCCTTGGAGCCCATGACCTTCATTAACTTCAAGTTAGAAGGAAGCCAGTAAGTCTTCGTCAACTAGGAGATTGTTGGAAATAGTGCCTCAACTTGCTAGCTTGTATTTCTATCTAAGGACTCATTATCGACCTATAGCCCAAATCCTAAGCTTTGGAACCGTTTCACAGAGTTTGGAAGTTACATAATTTTCTGATTGACCAACTTTCTCTGTTGTCACAGCATCGGTGTTTTTTGTAACTTTGGAACCTAGTCGTGGAATTACTAACTTTGTGTTTTCTCCAACTGGGCGATCTCCTTCAATGTCACGGTGTTCAGGATATTCCTAACCTAAGCTGACAGATGTGGGGACCACTTGGAATTTCGGGAGACTTGTTGAGAATATTGTAGATTCCCAACTTGACTCTCCAGAAATGCACAAGCAGTGGACACATGTCATTAGCGAAGGGTGTCATCGGGGAGACGGTATGAACTCTTTCCGAGAGCGCTAGTCTTGCCGATGAATTTTTTTATGATACTAATGGATCTCCATGTGATGAACTTCAGTGTAACCTCTTGCTGATGGTGTTTCTCTTGCTGATAGTCTGGTCGGGGTGACATGAACTATCGATGACATCAGTGTAACTTTGGCTGATGATACTTGGTCAAGTTTTCATTCGGTAAGAACTCTTGCCGATGGATGTGATCTCACTGACATGTGATTCTGTTTGAACTTCTTTGACTGAACATCTGTCCTACGTAGCGTGTTCTGAGCCAATGAGAGAAGAAAAATGTGAACCATTGGTAGTTGTAAAGTTGTGACCGTTCATGTGTGGAAAATCAACAGACTTGATCATAATGAGATATATTTTGTAACTGATGATAATGATCGGTTGGGTAATAGATATTTTTTGTTCGATACTAAACACAAATTGATCTGAGTGGATTCATTGTATGCATCTGAGATAATTGTGAGATTAATGTTCTATATAAGATTGATCAGTGAATCTTGCTTCTATAAAATTGACATCTGAAAGTGAAGTGTGTACTCTATATGTAATTTTGTTTACGATAATACAAAGAGGATTTTCTTGTTGTGGTGGTTTTTCTCTCTCAAAAGGGTTTTCCCATGTAAATCTGGTGTCCAATTGTGTATGTATTCAATTCTCTTTTCTATTAAATCTTTTAGTGTATCTTATTCAACTGTAATTGCAAAATTTTAAAGTCATATCTGCATTCTTCCCTGAGGTTTTGGCATTAGGATAGTTTGTTCCACACCTTAGCTTTCCTTACAAGATTCCCATTTCTTAACTAAGTCATGTATGGTTATCACATAAAGCAACACTTACCACCCACTTTATGTTTGAAAGCAATTAAAGCACTATACTTGGGTTATTCACATAGAGTCATTAGTCAAGTACTATAGGAAACAAATCATGGGCATATCAAATTGGTAGAGCATAGATAGAAATAGTGATCATGCATAAATCTCATGAATAGATTTGCATCAATTAAGGTAGACGTATTTCAACAAAGAAAAAAATCTAGATGAAATAGACCTACCTTCCTAACACTTTCACATATGCCTGTGATTTTCATTAACACCGAAGGTATATGTAGATTGGGAAAGTACCATTAGGCTCTAAATGCCCCTTATTGTGTGATTAAACCATACAAAAAATTGGGGAAATTTCATTATATGTAATGACATAAGTTGAGGTTGAAGGTATTATTCAATGCCAATTCAAACAATGGAGGCTCTTGTTAAAATCTACCTCTACCTTCTCATCATGGAAAGGACAGTGAGATGTAGTTAAACCATGGAAGTCATGCATATATTTTGATGAAAAAGCTTGGGCCATCATCACTAGTGTTAGGTCTCAAAGTGCAAGTTTTAAACCATAAGGGGTGCCAATCCCTTAATACACCTTTGGCCCATGAACAAGGTAAGAAGGACTGATTACCTTCTACTCTTTAGGATTTTTCAAACCTAGATAGGTATACCTGAACAATAAGGAAAATTTGCAGATAGCTATTGTTCCTAGACTGAGCAATCTACTTACTATGGCATGTGAGATGAAGCAGATGTAGAGTTTTAATGTCTAAATACTAGTGAGAGTAATTGAGAGTTCAAGTTTGTGAGTTGCATTTTGTATGTAATATCTAATTATTACTAGTGCCTACTTCTATTAGGTGGATAGAGTGGAGGGATGAATGATGATTTTGGAGATAGGGTTCTACAAGATAGGTAGATTCACTCTTCAACTTAACTCGAGCAGTTGGGCACTTTGAATGTTCGCACCTTATGAAAATGTGCAAGTATGTCAATTATTTGGACTCTTCTTAGTAATCCTAGTGATATCCCCTTATGCTACTGTGAAGTTGTGAAAGGATTTAATTCAAATGTGAAAGGAAACCAATTAAGACAATATATTCAAAAGGACTTTAATCCAAACATGAACCTATCAAATTTGATTTCTTAAAAGGAATTTTAATTCTTCTACACACCAAAACTAGTCAACAATGTCACACAACTACAACAAATGTGTATTGATAAATTAAATGTATTTCCACACACTCAATTTGAATAACATAAATAGTCACTTTAGAGACAGCCAAATAACATATAAGCATATAAATCCACACAACAGTTGAACACTTAAAAGAAAATTAACAATTTTCCATAACCTTCTCCATTATATTATCTTTGAATAATATGCATTATAACAATAGTTTATGATATGAGATGGATGATCAATTCGGGTCTTGGTATCTCTTATATATGTGAGAGGCAACAAGCTACAGACCTGTTACAAAAATTCATGTTGTTCGATAACTAAATGTAATTAAGAAAATGAAATATTGTAGCAACTAAATGCACTGATTTGTTAATCTCCAAGTAGATGCTTGTGACCACCTAAGATCTATTCAAAGCTTCTACTCCATGATATGGTGCTCATGTTGTCAGTTGACTCCTTTCATCCTGATGGTTGCCCTATTGTGTTTGGTGTATCCATAGTTTAGTTGAGGAACAAATTGAATGCAAAGAGGTGATGGATGTATTCTTGTTCAGCACAAGTATCTACATTGGAGATCACCACTCTCATATCATACTCCTTAGATATCATCTTCTTGAGTTGGTTGTGACTATTTTGTAAAATCATATCCTTGTCATTGATCTCTTGTAATGCAGTAGTGATAATCACATTAAAATATTCCTTCCAATCATCATATTCTCGATTATTTTCCATATCATCATAGAGTTTCAGACTCGAATTGAAGTACTCGATATCCTCGATGAGCCTATTATGATATCCATTGTGTGCTTCTACCAATTTGTTATGTGTTTGCATTGTCTATCCTTTCAGGATTTGCTTTTCTTGAAGCTCTTGTCTCTTTTTGATTATTCTCCCCTGTAATCATTTGTTCTCCTCTATTGCTAAGAGTACCTATTTAAATTTACTCCAATATTCATCTGCACATTTCATCATCTTATTGAATCTTCCCTTGATCATTTTAGATGTAGTATTATACTTGATGGTTTTGACTTCCTTGTCCAATTTTTTACATTTTCCCTAAGATATTAGGTGACATTGCTTCCAATAAGTTGTATCATCCATTGCATCCAATATCCTCTTATCTTTCTCAAGCCATGGAGAATACAATTCTAGTGTCGAAGAGGAAGATGATATTTCTTTTTGATGTGCTATTTCCTTCTTCAACCTATCATTTTCTTTAACTAGCTTATCAGTCTGTGCCTTGGTGAACTTTTCCACATTGACGTTCAACTTTTTTGTCTCCATGGGGTTGGTATCCCCTACTCTTTGAACCAAGAGATTTCCAAACATTTGGTTTGGATTATCAATCATAGCTGGTCTTTTTTCATGGGGGTATAGTGACAAAATAAACAAGGTGGCCTCATCTGGATTGTATCTAGATCCTGAATACATCTTGTCACTTGCTTCGTCTATTAAATTCATTATTTTATCTCCTCTCTTTCTGAAACTATCAAACACAATTGCAAAGCTTATATCCCATCTAGGAAAAATCAATACTCTAGCTTCTTGGATTAACTCTCTCCCTCTCTCAGGAGTGATGGACTCCATCTCTTTATCTATTTCTTTTTTCAATTCTTTCAAAACAACAGGTTCTCATTCAAGAGTAACATCCTGCATCTTTTGTCTCATTTTCTTTACTTTACATTTGTAAACAAATGATTTAATCTTAGGAGACTTAACAAAATCTCCATCAAAAATGAACTCTTGTCCAACCTTGACCCTAACATCATCTAATAATTTATCTGATGCTTCAAATCTTACAACATTGTGTTCCTGAGGAGGCTCATACCGTACAATTACAAGAGCACTTATTTGTTGTACTTTCTCTTCCTCCTCATAACTTTCCTCATCACTCTCCTCTTCTTCACTCATATCAGTATCTGCAGAAAAACTCACATCAGGAGTTGGCTATGAAGGGATATAATCTAAGGGCTCTATATCTTTAGCTTGCACTCTTGAATAGGTTGCATGAGGGGCATCAAAGAAAAATGAAGGCACATTCTTTACCACTTCATCCATATGAGCAATGAGTTTCTCAATCCTTGCTAGAGGATCTTGTATTTCACCAAATTCCTTCAAATAATATGGGACATTTCTTCTTTTCCATTCCTCCGCAAGCATAACCCTATTATATGCAGTCATTATTTTAGTGGTAGAGGCTTCATCATGGTTTCTAATTACATCTTCAACTAAGAATACATGCTCATATCTTGATAACCCCTAAGATAACCTTGCTTTGTGAATAAAGCCTTTTGCATCAAATTTTTTTTCTTTTATTACCTAGAGGGAGGTTATACTGTGCTAATTTAGCATCAATTTCCTCATATCCCTCATTTGCAACAACTGTAAAGTCTCCAAAACATAAGGTACTAGGCATGATCGATTGTTTGTTTTTTCCTTTGAGGTTTTTGGCATCAAAATTTTCCAATTACCTCACAATTTCTAAGTGGGAAATTCTATCAGGAACTACTCATGGCAACAAGTGTGGAGTTCCTTCAAACCCATAAACCCTAATCACTATGCAATCAGGAAAAAAATACCAGTCTCCCCAATTATGATCCAACTTTTTCCTTGGGTTATTTTCCTTTGGTCTTAGAAACTTTTTCACTTCTAGGTATAAGTTATAATCACGTAGATATCCTAGCCACTCCATTAATGGTTTCACAGAAAACTCCTCAAAATAAAGATAATGAGATCTACCAAATCGACTATCCCATAGTGAAATCCACATTTGTATAGGTTTGAGGTTCCCATTTTCATCTGTATCTTTTATTCTTCATTCTTGACTCCAGACCCTTCTAGCATGTCCCTCATGCATCAGCAAATGCATGAACAAAGAATAATGTTTGAAATGAATATATCCACTATTTTTTTTAATCTTTTCAAGCTCCTAGTTTAGGTCATTGGCCAAGTATCTAGCATAATTGAATGACCTGGCATCATTGCTTTATATGTCTACAGCTAAGACCATTAGGTCAATAGACATGAGGGGTGGGACCCCTACCCCCAAGACCTGACTAGTTGAATAATAAGTGTATCTTAAATATTGTTCAAACAAGTCCTCGTGAAAAGGAGGGTTTTCATTACTCAAAAACCTCCTGAGTTGGCCTCCTCCATTATTAGGCCTATGCAAGGGTAGTTTCCATAATTTGTAGCTAGTATCCATATGGTGATACTCTGTCAAGATATCTCTAATCATGAATGGAAAATTCATAGGACACTCCAACTGAAAAACATTAGAAATTAAATCCTCAGAAATAACAAGCATGCCAACCCCATTATGTGTTTGGATAGTTCTCCTCTTGGGGTCATATCTACTAGTGAGAGCTTTAATTAATTCTACATTTACGAACACATTGGGCACCATGAGTCTTCCCAAGTTCAACCTCCACAGGTTGTAGACTAGTTGAAACCTAAATTGTTTCCTTTAATGATACATGAAAAGCTCATACCTACGTCGTGGTATCCAAATATCCCCCAAGCCTTTATGTTTATCTAATAATCTATACACTGAAGGATTCATTTGAGCACCCCTCCTAGGTCTTGGCCTCGACCTAGGGCATTGATCTATCAGGTCTTGATTTAAGAGTCTCTTCTCAGTTTTTTGTTTCTTAGCTTTGGGTTTTTCTACATTTTCATCCATTGTTTGAATTCTTAATCTTTTGAAAAATACAACTTCTTAGTTGGGATTGGTATACTTACTTGGGTCTTTCCTCCACTGGTTTCTACTACATGATAACTACTAGCTTTTCCTTTATGATTCTATCCTCAATGAAATCTTCTAGATTGTGCAACAATTATGTGATCAACTTGTGATATAATTCACTTCAACTCTAGCTCATAAATACACTAGTACCCATTTCAGTGTTGTCATCTGGGGGAAGCATTTATTTTTAAATATCTAGATGATGCCTTGAGATGTCACATCAGTTAGCAATCAAACATCATTGTTGTATTGGTGAGACTGCAATCCATATTCCATCGATAGCCACCCTCTCCATTGATGAAACTTTTTACTTCAGTCTATTGGAGGGACGCCAAAATATATTACCCTGATACACATTAATTCCCTTGATATATAATCATTCTTGATAATTTATGATCATATCAGGCCATCAAGGGAATGTATATATTTGTTCCATCAATGTTCATGTGTTACAATGATGTGCTTACCTTTCTTGACTGTATCGGTCTATCAGGGGGAATGCCTTAGGAGTTAGCCTGATAGAGTGTTGTTACACAGATACTAGGTTATGAACTATTTTCATCAAGCCATCAATGAGGCTATGATGGGGGTTCCACTGATGATGCATTGTTAGGCTGATAGTGCTAATTTTTACATAGGAAAAATTATGGAGTCTCAACCTTATTTATGGGTGTGACAATTTGGCACTATGGGCTACAAAATGGATCTTGTCACACAAATTTCAACAATTTGTGTTGATTATAAAATTAAAATGTGATGAATTTATGTGGAATGTGGATGATTGGTGGGTGGAGGCTAATGAAAAATGTGAAATTTTTTAGTTCTAACAACTAGCAAAATGAAAAATAACATGCATAGATCATACAAAAAAAAAGAGAGAATAAGAATCAGTAATGGATAACTGAATAAAGCTTGTTGTCTCCAAGAAGAAAAATACCACATATATGTGGTGTTCATTACCTAGCTTGACCAAATCAATCTTAATCCTTAATTTATAAAATTCTTTACAGTAACCCCCATGTTACTACAGTTCTGCCAAAGAATTATGACAAGACGAATGCTAGTTCTTCAATAATGAAGATACTGTTTCAAGCTAGTTGCAAATTTGCAATGGTTGAAAAAAATATTTGTTAGAGCAAGAAAAATGAATCTCCTAACATTTCCCATGATTGAATGGGCTCTTCTACACTTGAAACTACTAATGCATGCATATCTAGTTAGTCAAATTGTCCAAAGTACTTCTGCAGGAACCAACTCAGTTGTTTTTTGGACAACATATACATCGTATTCACTGAGCACACCTCCCACACCCTCCTATAACCATAATTTTTAGGGGATTTATCATGGTAATTTGGAAGTAAATTTTGGAGACACTCTTATAAAGAAAGCATGACTTCTTCATAGAGTTGTGTAAACATTTAAAATCCTTATCCCTAGAGACACTCTACCAAATAGAATAAAATTATAGAAAATAAGGATATATTTTCCAATTAAAGAATTAATCCAAAATATTACCTGATGAGCCTCCACCAAATACAGCCTCTCTGGAATCCATTTGATTGCAAGCCTAAAATGGATCCACATTAAAAGAGACAAACGCACATTAATTATAAAGATGTTCCTTATGAACAAAAAGGAGCACAACTAACTCACCAAGGAAAAAAATAGTAGCATGTGGTTGGAAATTCTAAGTTAGGCAAACCTAGAGATAAGCTTGTCAAGAAATACTTGTAGCATGTTGAAATACTTGTAGAAGATATATATCATGTACTTCTAAGAGATGATTTTGAACACAAACACTTGTGATCCAAAATCAATTATGAGTGTATGGCTATATTAATTGTGTCCTCTTTGACAATCAGACAAAATAATCTTGGCCTTCAACTCACTTATATACAATAAATCCTTATGTCACATTTACATTAACTAATTAACACCATATGACAATTACTGGTATATTTAAATATTTTGTTATATGTGGATCAATCCACTTTCAAGGGTTGATCATGTTTTGGCTTTAAGTATCTAGAATTTGCAAGATCCACATCAATCTAGATAAACATCTAGACTTATATATTAAGACTCAAAAGTCAAATATCACAAAAATAAGTAAACAACTAAAGACTCAAATCTTATCAATAGGGGTACTTTCAAGTTTTACTTTCATAACACAACCAATGCAGAAGAAAGAAATACATAAATCAACTCAAAAGGATGTGAAAGTACATACATGAGTAACAACCATGAAATTAAATTGAAAAAAATAGTTGTATTAGCTAAACTTAAAAACAAATTATAAGTCAGAGACGACAAAACTTTAAATGCTATTTATCTAGTGGTTTACATAACTTGTCTATATTTATAAGTCAAACAACTTGTAAAATGTATAATTGTTGGCATGGGAATGAAATTGGATTGTTATTGACATTTGTTATTCTCATAGATAGGTATTGAAGCACTTGCATGGGCGATAAAGCTTGTTTGGATAGGACTTGGAGACTTCTGAAAAGGTGGGTAGGGAATTCGTAGTTTGTTGCAATGAATTTGAAGTCAACGAGGTCCTCTGTAGTGAATTCAGAGGTAATTTGAAACCCTCATTGCCAAAAGTAAGCTGATAGGAAACATAGGCATATTCCATTCTCAATAGGTAAATTTCAAATGACTGTAAGATAGATCTCAGAACAATGACCCATTATATCCTCTTCTTTCTATTATGGTATGTACTAAAAGTGACTACTTTCAACAATGTTTTGGCATCTTTGTTTTTATATTTATGTTTTTTTCTTTAAATCAGAAACTAAATTAATATGGGAATGCACAATATTATTGATGGATGAGCATCAAAGGTTGACAATAGATCAATATCATGTATATGATGAGAGAGTAGTTGATGAGAGGGACATTGAAAAATATCCATGTCCATGTAAAAATTGTCTTGGTGGAAAGGTGAAAAAAAGAAATATGATTTATCAACATATGATAAGATATGGGCATAGTGGTTTAATCCCTTGGGCTTAAAATTATTATGAAGATATGATAGAATGTTATACTATGAGAGATGAAGAGGTAACAAACATAGATGAAGAGGCAGAAATGTTGGGCGAAGGGTTTCAAGTTGATAGAATGTTGAATGAGGGTCTAAACGATGATTGGGCCAAGTCAATGGATGATGCTTTAAAGAATGTGTATGCTAATTGCAAGTTAAGTTATTTGACAACAATCCTTCAAATTCTTAACTTGCAAGTGGTGCATGGTTGGAAAAATGAGAGTGTAGATCAGTTATTGGCATTATTAAGTTTATTATTACCAGCTGACTCCACATTGCCAACAAAATGAAGTCAATGTAAAAAGAAAATCAGTAAGCTCAACTTGGGGTATGAAAACATCCACACATGTGTGAATGGTTGTGTATTATTTCGCAAAAATATTGCAAATGAGAGTGAATGTCTGAATTGTCATGAACTGAGGTGTAGACAAGGGTTGAAAATAGATCTGGTTCCTAGAATGGTTCTTCGCCACTTCCTAATAATCCCATAATTACTCTGAATGTATAGGTGCAGAGACATTTTTGAACTTATGTAGTGGGATGCCCAAAATAAGAGCACTGATGGAAAATAGTGACATGTGCCTGATTCTAAGATGTGGATGGAATTTGATAACATATGGCCCAATTTTTCTCAAGATCCTCGTAATATAAGGTTGGGTTTGGCTCTAGATGGGGTGAACCCATTCACAGATAAAAGTACTAAATGGTCAACTTGGCCAGTGTTTCTAATAAATTATAACTTGCCTCCATGGTTAGTAACTACACCATTTTTCTTAATATTATCATTGATTATACCAAGAAATAAAAGTGTGACTTTAGATATAATAGATGCTTATCTAGAGCCATTATATGATGAGCTAATGTAATTGTGGAAAGGAATTGAAGCAATTCAATCTTTAAGGGATGGTCATTCAATCAAATTGTTTATGATTCATGATCTTCCTACATAAGGCACATTGTCTAGTCTCTCTGTTCATGGATACCATGCATGTCCTGCTTGCAACTTTAAGGATTTTTTGAGGCACTCAAGAATTTTTCATAAGTGTATTTATCGTGGACATCGTGCTGACCTTAAAATGGATCATCCATATCGTTGACAAAAAACACGTTTCAATGGTCAAGAAGGGAATCGTGAAGTGACAATGCTAATAACATGTGATTACATTGTTGAGAATGGACAAAAAAGAATGTCATTTATTGAAAATGATGGGATTCCTGGCAGTAGATATGATCCATGTAATGAAAGCAGTGTAAAAAAAAAAATCATATTGTATAAGTTGCCATACTTTAAGGATATAACCATTAGGCATACTATTGACTTTATGCATACTAAGAAAAATATAGCTTATGCTATTATAGAAACTCTCTTTGGTGCTCTTGATACTATTTCATCATGTGAAGACTTTTGAGAAATAAAGATTCATCGAAATATTTGGGTTGAAAAATATAGAAAACCTAGTGCTCCTTATGTCTGGAAAAAAGAACAACATGCATAATTCTTACAGTTGATGTCTCAGACTCGCTTTACCACTAGATATGTAAGTAGCAACATAGAAGCCAAACTAACATTAATAGCTTAACAGGCCTTAAGACCCATGACTATCATGTCATAATCGAGAATATTTTACCTATTGTGGTAAATATATCAATTTTGGCAAAGGGTCCAAGGTTGGAAATTATAAGGTTGGGACTAATATTAAAGAGAATGAGTTTACATGTATTAGATCCTTCAAACTTTGATAGTTTGAGGGAGGAGGTTGTTGAAGTCCTTTGTCTATTGGAATGAGAATTTCCACCAGCAATATTTAACATTTCTATGCATCTTTTAATACATCTAGAATATGAACTAGAGCATTGTGGCCCAGTAAGAACGAGATGGATGTATCCTATAGAACAATATATGAAGGTTTTGAAAAAACTTTTCCATACTAGGGAAAAACTAGAAGGAAGCGTGTTTGAGGGATATTCAATGCAAGAGGCCATGGGATTTTGCACAAAATATATGAAGGATTTTAAAAATTTCAATCGATGTGTATGAGATGATGATGAAGATGAGAGAGTTGTAGGTGAAGTATTAGAAGGAAACAGATGTCACTTCAAGCTATCATATCAAGAAAGAAGTGAAATACATACCTTTATTCTTCAAAACAAATCTTCATTCAATAAGTAGCACAGGTAAAAAAAAATTACACAATAATTTATTTACTCAATTGCATTTACACATTTATATTATTAATATTACTATTTGTACATCATTATTCTATGTAGAAAATATGAATAAGAGAATCAAACTTGGATGCAATATCAAACTCAAAGGTGCAGACGTCGTGATTTGATTGGAGCTGATTCTTTTCCAAAATTTGAAGAATGGATTGATAATGCAATCAATGATGCAAAAAGAAGAAGGTCAAGATATAACAACAGAGGAAAGTGAGATTTCACAACCTCCACATTTATGGGCTATGTGTTTTAGTGGAATGTGGGCCTATGGTAGTGATTTTAGAGTGGAAGAAAAACACAAAGGAAAGACAAATTGTGATTGTGTTGTTACTGCTGAATTTCTTCATGAAATTGAGAAGAAATTTTATGTTGGATTCATCCAAGAAATTATTCAAGTGGATTTTGGTGAAAATAGTGCTATATTATTAAAATGTAAGTGGATCTGACCATCCGCAGTACAATTTGATGAGTATGGATTTGTACGTGAAAATGCACGACAATTTTTATTAGAGATAGATAAGCCATATGTTTCCCCACTTCAAATTAACCAATCATTTCTAATTGATGATGTAAGAAGCCTAGGTTGGTCATATGTCATTCAAATAGAATCTTATTCGAGACAAAAATTCATGGAAGTTGTTAATGTAATTCCTGATGGGAAATATGTTAATTTACAAGAAACATTCAAAGAAGTGGATGAAGACAATGAGGGACTGTTTGAAGAAGAGATTTTGATTACCAATGAATAAATTGGGAGAGATAATGTATTGCATGTCACAAATGAGGATGAGGAAGAAAATCAAGTAGGTGCAGACATGAGTGATTAGGATTTTGATCTTGCTGGAAATGTAGATGATTATTGATGAGCCCCATTTTATGACCTTTTATGTAATACTTTTATGTTGTTTTAAGATTGTTTAATGTTTTAAGGACACAGACCTTCAGACTAATACATGTTTCAAAGCTTTAATGTTGAACAAAGTTGCTATATGAATGCAATATGAATATGTTTTCATAGAAAAATGAGGATGCAATATGAATATATTTTCATATACGAATGCAATATGAATATGTTTTCATATATAAATGTTGTATTCAATATGAATATGTATACCATCATTTGTTTACTTTGACAATGATCTTTTCTTGACAGCTCCTCTAGACTATTTACTACTTTTATATATGTTCTTTATCACTGCCATTGTTATAGCATCCTTTATAAAAGCCATCGTTGAAATACCATTGACTGAAATACCCACAACATCTAATGATTGTTGTTGTTTGCAGTGCTTTAGACTTCGTATGTGTTTTAATGATTGTTCATTAAAATTGAGACCTCATAAACTTGTATTTATGCAATTTTTGTTACGGTTAATTATCTTTGTATCAAGTTGCTAATTTATACGTTATTATTTTTATGGACATTAGGAAATGAAGAAAAAGAATTTAAGGTGCAAATTAGATGATAGTGATTACAATGTTGAAATTCCAGTGGCAGATTATGAGTGCCTTTGTGAAGAACGTGTGGCCAAGAATAATGAATATTTATCACGTCTTGGTTTGACGAACATGCAAGTTGTAAATCCACTAAGTAGTAAGTTATTTGTTTAATACTGTTTAATGAATTTTTATAGGCAAGAGCTTTATGTATATAAGACATGATATGATATATTTTTTTGTTTTATAGGAAAGAAAAAGATAGCAAAGAAAAAAAGAAAGAAAGTAAAGATACAGTGCTACCAGCTTGTAGAATCCAACACTTTTGTGATTCAACAAATGAAGTTGGTGAGAAAAATAGTTGTGATGAAGTGAAATATACGGAAACCACTACTGATCTACCTACTCATGCCACATGTGATGTGGCCAAGGAGCATGAAGTTTCGGTTAATTAAAGTCATGAAGAGAGTCAGTTTGCATTTAATGTGCCTAAGAGTGCACTTGTCACATCTACAACTTTTGAAGGAATTAGTGGATCAGCCAAAAATATTTGTAGTGGTGAAACAGAAGATGTGCCTGCTTATGTTAAAAGACAAAGATTGAGTCAAGATTTATACAGATCTATAGAGAGGAACGCAAAATAAAGAATATTAGAAGGGAAGAAGCCATTCTTGGCTAAGGAATCAAGAGATGGTGAACCCATTGGGGAAAATGTTGCATGGTGTGCCTCCGAGTTGGGTGTAAGATGTAGGGCCCATTTGGATATTTGAAAATCAAATTTTGCAGAGCAAGATCCATGAAATGTGGAATATGTTATATAAAAAATGGAAAATGCCTTTGACATTGTTGGTGGAAAAATCTCTAGAAAATATTACAAGCACAAGATGAGACTTTTGATGAACATTTTTAGATACAATTGTAGAAAAACAATCATGGAGGGAAAAGAGATGTTAGACTCCACTCTATCTCCCAAACAATGGGAGGCATTGAAAGAAAGTATGTGTTTCAAAGAATATTTGACAAAGAGTAATAGAGGAAAGAGAGCAAGAGATAATGTGAGGAGTGAATATACATTTGGTCGAGGTGGGTTGGAAGTCAAAATGGACAAATGTGGAGAAAGTGTATGGTTTTTTGGTTCAATTTACATTGTGTTATTTATTTCAATTTTTTATTGAACTGACTATATGTTGAAATTGACATTGTATTTTAGGTGGAAAACAATAATAGAGAAGAAAGTGTAGAAGATGTTGTCAATTATATGGCAACACTAGATCATACTAAATATAATACTAGTATCAAGAGGAAATCTACTTTGTCAACAGAGATTTCACAAACATCTGTTGAATGCCCAATAAGAGCCTCTCCAAATCATGTCAACTCAAATGAAGAGTGCCAATATATAATGAGTTGCTTAAACTATCTCACTGATAAAGTTTTGCAGTTGGTTGCCTCTGTTAAGCCTAAAGTTTCTGCATGGAATGACCATCATTCCACGAGTTCGGATCAGGTAAGACGCTATCCCTCAATATTTTGATTCTCAAATATATCCTCTTTATATTGTATTCTAAAGATGTCTGCAAATTTCATAAATGTTTTCCACAACATGCCTTTACAAAATTACTCTCGTGATCTCCAGGAAAAGTATTATGATCATATATAAAATAGTGAATCTATGAAATTTTTCCTTTTGTTACATTGAGATCCATTGTGACTGTCCTAAATGTCGTGACTATGAGTTCTATGAAAAATAAACTATGAGATCAACGAATGATCTGTTTGGTCTCATAAGTGCAAGGTTTTAAACCATAAAGGGGGTGCCAATCCCTTAATACACCTTTGGCCCATGAACAAGGTAAACAAGACTGATTCCCCTAATATATATTAATTCTTGATAATCCATGGTTATATCAGGCCATCAGGGGAATGCAAACATTCGTTCCACTAATGTTCATGTGTTACAATGATGTTCTTGATTTTGTTGACGCTATCAGTCTATCGGGGAGGATGCCTTAGGAGTTAGCCCAATAGGGTATTCTTACATCGATACTAGGTTATTAATTTCTTTCATCAGAGGAATGCAAACATTTATTATATAAGGCCATTGGGGGAACACAAACATTTTTTCCACTGATGTTCATGTGTTACAATGATGTGCTTACTTTTGTTGACTCTATCAGTCTATCGGGGAGGACGCCTTAGGAGTCAACCCGATAGGGTATTGTTACACCTATACTAGGTTATTAATTGCTTTCATCAGGGGAATGCAAGCATTTGTTCCATTGATGTTCATGTGTTACAACAATGTGCTTTATTCTATTGACTCTATCAGTCTATCGGGGAGGGTGCCTTAGGAGTCAGCTCGATAGGGTATTGTTACACTGATACTAGGTTATTAACAGCTTTCATCGAGCCATCGGTGAGGCTATGATGGGGTTTCTTCCAATGAGGCATTGTTAGGTTGATAGTGCTAATTTTATTTAGGAACGGGGAAATATTATGAAGTCTCAAACTCATTTATGGGTGTGACAATTTGGTAATGTGGGCCACATAAGCATAAATCTACAAAAAATCTCGATTAATCCTGATTTTTAAAAAAATTGCAAGCTTTTAGCCAAGCATCAATATCTTGTTGAAAGCACCTGTTTTAGGCTTTTAGCCATAGCAACAAGGAAATGAACTACTTGAAAAAATACTTTGATAGACATGTATTAAAAATTTGTTAGCATAAACAAGGCAGTGAACTCTTTGAAAAAAATGCCTCAAAGAAATGAGGTCTCATGGTGATGTAATTACATGACAATCTTTGAGGCATTTTTTCAAAGAGTTCACCACTTTTCCTATGATATTGCTTACTATTATGTTTTTGATAGATTTTTTCCAAGCATCCATAGATTGTTTGAAAGAACTTATTTTAGGTTTCTATCCATAGCAACAAGGAAATGAACTATTTGACAAAATGCTTTGGTAGACATGAATGAAAAATGTGGTAGCATAAACAAGGCAGTGAACTATTTGAAAAAATGCCTCAAAGAAATGAGGTCTCATAGAATGTCATCATGATAAGCAAATGCAATTGGCAACTGCTCCTAGTTATTAGTTATACAATGTGAAGTAATTGCATAACTCCTTAGGTTGACTTTGTAAAAACTATATTGTAATTGAAATTTTCTCATCTATCAGTATCTAGTTATTAGTTATGCAATGTGAAGTAATGCTTTGAGTTTGAAAGATGTGCAATGCAATGTAATCAACGATATGAATATAAACTACAAAAATCTATTTTTTACAATTCATTACTTAAACTCTTTATTTTATTTACTCTCTATATCTCTATGCTATGGAAATGCCTTTCAATTTCAAAAAAATAGTTTTTATCTCTTGTTTTACAATTTTTACCTTTTTTTTAAATCCATTTTTTCTGATTTTTTTCGACTTTTTCCCGATTATTTTTTCAAAAAATATTATACTTTTGGTTTGCCGATTTTTTCCCCAAAATATTTTTGCTGCTATGGATCATAAAGCAATAATAAAACTCTTGAAATTTTGTTCTTTCCTCAAATTTTTATTATTTGCAGTTCCAAGCTTTTGTACTTGCTGGTACAAGGTTTCCTTGTTCTCTTTTGCATTGAATTAGGTGGTTGGGTGAGTTAGCTTCAATTTTTTTCTGATTTGGTGGATTCTTGAAGATTTTTGTGCATTTTGTAATTAGATTGTTGAAACGGGTCTGTAAATACAGAGTTGAGGGTTTGTGAGTCTACAAAAATGGATTTTCACCCATTCCACCTATTGTGACTTTTATGCTTGGAAAGGCTCTAATGACTGTTTTTTACATGAATTACTCATTTGGATATAATTTTTTGTTTGATGGTTAAACTACATGTAGAAATTTTTTATCAAAGCAACACGAGAACAAGAACGCCTTGATGTCAATCATAGTTGTGTTGAACTTGAGGTAATATAATAGTTGTTGTGGACAAAAATTTATAGCTTTTGCATTCTTTACTTGACTTATATTAACTTTTCATGATGATTAAACCACATGTAGGGAAATTATATGAAAGCAGAACAAAAAGGAAAAGACCCTATCAATAGAGCTCTCCGCAAAGCTACACAACTTGAGGAAAATGTTAATAGTGATTATGTTGAATTTGAGGAGCATATGCATGATATTGATCATAGTACTACCGGTGTTGAACTTGAGGTGAGTGCTATGAAACATTACTTTTCCTTGATTCTAAAACCCTTCATGTATTAATGATTGTTATGATCCCAAAGAGTGAACAAGCTTATATAATAGTGAATAGAAAACTAAAACATTGAATGTAACCTGTAGAACAATCATTGTACCTACTTTGTCACTTTTTAGTGGGGATTGTTGGCACTTCAATACTTTATGATGCTTGACTATGTTTTAGAGCATTGTAAATGTCCTTGTCAACATCTTGAACTTAGTGTGTTGCTTCTTTGATTGGATGATACCCATTGTTATTTCCTTCACAAATCTGATTTTAACTCTTCATTATGGCTAATCCCACAAAGCTGGTTTACAATTTCTGGGAGGAACAAATTTTTGTTGAAATCACATATTTTTAGAAAATATAATGATTTAAGCCTTAAAAAGTTCCATTTAAATCATTCCAATTGAAGAGTGTTTGATCAAACTACCTTAAATCAAACCCCCTTGGATAGAACCCCTCTAGTTTTAAACCATACCTATAACAGAGTCTCCCTTACACCTATCAAAATGCTAATAAAAAGCCACTTTTGATTTACCTTTTGGGGGATCAAATGAATTCATTTAAAATTTATTTTTTGTAAGTATGTAGTCCTTATTATAAGCTTCCCAAAAAGTATAATTTTAAATAAAATTTATTTTATTATTATTTTTATTTTTTATTTCTTTTGAATGTAGGATTTTCACCAAAAATCAAGCTCTCTATTCTTCACGTGTGGAAAAATAGCAGATTATAAAAAAAAATTCTAAAAAATATGAGTGCACCAGATATTGAAGTCCTTGATCCAACAAAGAGAAAAAAATTAAATTTTGATACATGAAAAAAAAGTTATGCGTTATACAGTCACACTATGTCTGAATTATAATTGGTTTGACTTTGAAACTTGATTAAAGAAAAAATATTCAATAAAAAACTATCTAACCAAGTGGAAGCACTAGATATACGAGTTATGAATCTAAATCAGAAAGAATTAGAATTTTATCCTTCATGGAAAAAAAGTTATGCGTTATACGGTGAGCGTCACTTTTTAAAAATGTTGTTTTCTGAAGAAAAAATAGTTTTCGAGGGAGATGGAAAAAGAAGTGCAATCTGATTCAAAAAAATTTGGAAAAAATATATTTAGAATCTATAGACAAAATTTCATAAAACTCTAGTTTGCATCATCTTCAAATTCCTCACGGTTTAGTCGCTATAGGTATCCGAAAGTGAAGATTTAGTTACAAAAAAATATTTTAGTGTCTAGTTTGGCCAAAAATTGTAAACTACTATTGTGGGATCACCCTTATAGTTGTTGGTATTAAAAAAAAGTTTCTTTTGATATTTTTTCCGATTTCTCTAAATGTCTTCTTGTTCTTTAGTAATGATATTTGTTGCTTAATCCATTAAACTCGTTGTTATAGCCATAAAACTCACTGCTACAGCCATGAAACTCACTACTACTACTACTTGTTCATTGGACATCATTCTTGACTTCTTTTTACATACTCTTACACTATTTTCTAACAATGAAAGGCTCTTTCTCTATTATTTATGTGACCTCTACAGCCAAGCTTATATGTTACTCCTTTACTGCTGCTATGAAAGCCATAGAGAAAGACTGCATTGTTTCCTCAATGACTGCTCTTAATGGTTGTCACATGTTTCCTTTATACATTTTGTTCTTTGTTCTTCTTTTGTATGTCATCATTGACAGGGTTATGTTGACTGTATCAGGTTATGTTTCAAAGCTTTAATGCCATTGTTTTTGTACATCCCAATCTATTTCACCTTCACCTTGCAGCAGTAGTAGTAGTGCTCTCATATTACATTATTTGTTTTGGTGCATTAGCTATTTTTTTATGAGTAATAGTGCTTTCATAACCTTATGTGTCTAGTATGTATGCATGGTAATGTATTGTTTATATTTGTGGCCTTTGTATCTGATTAGCATGACGCTAATAGTAACATTGTAAGCATTACTATGAGTGTTAGTTTTTTAGTAAATTAGATTGATCATTGTAATTATTTTTGAAAATTTTCTTATGCAATTATTTTAACACACTCATGCAAGTACTATTTAAGTAATGGTTGTTTTATTATGGAAACAAGGGTAATCATTACCTATCTAATATAATGTGTTTTTTTTCTTTTTTGCAGAAATGTATTAATGATAAACTCAAAGAAGGGGATAAAGTTAGGGTGTTGGATCCATTTGATGGTGATGTTGTGGGAATTGGGCGGATTCACTCCTTATCTATTGTACATGGAGTCAACTTGAAAGGAGCAAGAGATGCAAATGTAAACATTTTAAAGGTCACAAGTAACATACCCCTTATTTATGAAGACAAAATAGATGGAGTTGATTGTATGAAAGAGAAAGAGGGAACCTTCACATGGTGGCCATTAAAATATTTGCAAAAAATGACATAATTGAACATGTTTATCATGTACTAGTTAATGTTAGACATCTTGGCTCACTAGTTTATGTAGTATTTTGAATGTGTTGTTGAGGGATCTTAATTTTATGGTGTATTTGAAAGACTTGGAAACTCTTAGACAACTTTGACATCTTGAAACTTGATATATATATATTTGCATTAAATTTTTTTATTGCAGATTACCTTTATTTATCATGATGTTGAATCAATCTTTTAATTCTAGCATGTTGTAGCTTGTTTTGTATATGTAATATTTTTATTTTCTTTTATGTTTTTGTTCAAGTTTAATATTATGTTAGTTTTACATTATAAAATTTATGGTATTTAATAAATTATTCATTTCATGACTATATTTACTACCAATTAATGGAAACCAATAAATAAAAATGACTAAATTAATGACTAAAGTAATGACTAAATTAATTACTAAATATATGACAAAATATATGACTAAAGTAATGCCTAAATATATGACTAAAGTAATGACTAAATATATGACTAAATATGACTAAATTAATGACTAAATATATGACTAAATTAATGACTAAATTAATGACTAAATAAATCACTACCATGACTAAATAAATGACTCAATCAATGACTAAATCAATTACCAAATCAATGAACAAATCAATGATCAAATCAATGACTAAAATTGTTTAGTCATAAATTTAGTGGTGTTATAAATGACTACAAATAAACCACTAATAGTCACGAGACTAAAGTTAGTCATCAAATAAAAATCTATTGGATATAATTAAAAAATTGATTGAAAAGAATCCTAGAGAATGGAATTCTTCACTAAAATTTACCCTTTAGGTAGACCATACTAGGATGAAAGTTGCATTAGGGAATTCTCCTGATCACCTAGTTTATTGAGTAGATCCTATATTACCAATAAATTTGAAAATCCCTACTTGGCAGTTTGCTTAGGAATATATTGGATTAGATGATCAAACTAAAGCTCAGTTATTACAATTAATGCATCTAGATAAAAACATACTCGATCTATAGATCTTTTGCTAGACATCAATCTATGGTAAAAAGATGGTTTGATAAAATTGCTAGATTAAGACTTTTAGAATATCTGACTTGTTCCTTGTTGTGCATGTTTTGTACACACGCCCCACCGTAGGTAGGGAACCCCTCTTTTCACTCCCGACAGATTGCTTTGCTCCTGTCTCATTTTGCATGCCACTTTTTTCAAACCCAAATTGGTCATGTGCCTTCAAACGATCAAACACCCCTTGACCAAATTCATTTGTGCACCCAAATTTCGCTAAGTCTTTTGCTTTCACGGAAATGCCCCTGCGGGTTTCCATTCACCCGTTGCCCCGACATCCTCCAGGCCTCATTGACCCATAGTTGTGGGTCACCTCATGTGGGTCGCCACTCATCTTTCACCACTAAGTAGCAACTAACGTCCAACTTCCACCCGCATGGTGGGATCTGTGCTTAGTTTCTTCGTATGAGCCTTGACCAAGCATCCAAACGAGTGAGAGATTCCACATCTCACTTAACCTGGGTCTTCCATACAAAGAAATCAATGCATACCATTAATAGAAATTATCCTATAAACACTACTCTATGCCCTTCATTTTACTTGGGTTATTCAAATATGGAGAGAAACAAAGTTGCCCCCTTTCGTTTTCCACTCTTTTCCTTGTTCTTGTTGACTTGGTCCCTACTCGCTCAATTCACTTATTCCTTCATTTTTGACTTTAGGGACAAGTTTCTTATTGATTTTGGATGTTTTTGTGGTGCCTAAGTCAACTACCAAGATTTCATTAAGTTTTGGGAAGTTGCAGAAATTTCATTCCAGGCCGCCATCCCTTCATGGTTGTTTCTAGGACTCCATCCCTTCGTGACTATTCTCTGGGACTTTGTCACTCCGTGGTTGTTTTTTGGGACTCCATCCCTCCATGGCCATTTTTCAGGCCACTATGTGCTCATTGTCATTTCAAAAGGGCGGCGACCCTGCAGTTTCCCCTTTCCAAACTTCCACATTTTTCAAAATAAGTCAAATCTTGGGGAAGTTTGTCTTTGCACTCTTTCTCCCACTTTTCCCCTGTGCTAAAATTGAAAAATCTCAAATTTGCTAAGTTTTGTGAAGTTTTGAAACTTCCCTTTCTGGACGCCATCCCTCCATGGCCATTTTTTGAGACTCCATCCCTCTATGGCCATTTTCTGGGACTTCGTCCCTCCATGGCCGTTTCCAGGACTTTATCCCTCCGTGACCATTTTCTGTGATTGCGTTCCTCCATGGTCATTTTCCTAGAATGCATTCCTCTGTGGTCGTTTTCTAGGACTTTGTCCCTCCGTAGTCATTTTCGGGACTCTATCCCTCCATGTCTAGTTTCTAGGACTCTATCCCTTCGTGGTTGTTTTTGGGACTCCATCCCTCCATGGTCGTTTTTGGGCCTCCATCCCTCTATGGCCATTTGGGAACTTCCCTTTCGAGCCAATGTCCCTCCACCTGTTGTTCGTTGTCCCTTTTCCCATCATCTGTCATCCGTCATCCATTTTCCATCCACCGTCCATCTGTCGTCCATCACCCACCGTTCATCCATTGTTTTGCCCTATGGCGCCCTCACCCCTAAGCACGCATTAATCTTTATGGTTCAAAGGGGCTCCAAATATGAATATTATGATCTATTGATGATGCATGAATGGATCTAATAAGGATTTTGCAAGGTTTGACTAACGTTTGTCTTGATTTGTGTATGAATGCACTTACGGAATTTCATGTATGCAGGATTCAAGAAAACTACTACGGGTCCATCGAGGGCCCATTGAGAAAGTTGAACAAGGAAAAGCACATAGCTCCTATCACCATTCATTTTATGTCCACATTTCCTTGTAGCACCCATCAACAAAACTAGCATTAGAAGTGGGCCTATTTCAAGGAAGTCAGTGACAAATCTATAAAGGGGTGGCCTTGAAGGTGGTGGGAGGGAGCAGTTGTTCCCTCCCTCCAAAAAAATGATCACAATCTATTAGGAGCTATCTCATTAGATCATTTGATCCATTTAATAACAATGAAAATATACAAACAAGGTGTACTTGATTGGTTGAAGGATACTATAAATTCACCAACAAGAAGGTAGCTTTTGAATAGTTTCAGCTGTACAGTAAAAGGAAACTTAATAAGAGGACAAAAATGCTACAGTGACTAACTACTATAAGACAAAATAGGGAAAAGACAAAAGATGTATTTTAAATTGTTGAATATTGTGGGGTAGGTGAAGCCCTAGTGCAATCAAATCTAGGCCACACAATGTAATTCAATCCTAGCCATTCATTTGGGCTTTGGAAAACTATAAATAGGGGTCTCCCCCCTCATTTCTAGAAGGTTGGAAAACTGGTGTAAAGGCATTCTGCAGCAATAGAAAGTAGCATTGCATGATCTATGGGTGTTCCTTTTGATTTTTCTCATTATGTATGCATGGTTTTACTTCCCTTTTAGTTTAGTTATTAGTTTCTTGAATGGGAGTAGTGATGGTGATTGTTGTTTCAGTATTTGATGAATTTCCATCTCATGCTTTTTGCGGTTCATTGACAATGAATCACTTTGATAAGCTAGTCTGAGCTTCCTTCCTTTATTGCTGCAACTTAGTTCAATTTCATGTGCATGATGTGTGTGTGTAATTTGAAAATCCATAGTCCTTAGAAGATTGCACTAGTTTTGTGTAATGGTAGGATCCTCTTGGCCAAGCAAAACCCAGTTTACGGAGTTTGTCTACTGTAGCAGCCTCCATGATCACTATTCATTCATAGTTTTAGGTCTAAGAACTTCATCTCTTCCCTACCCTTTTTCCTTTTTTTAATAAGTAACCTATACTAAGGTTCATTGCACATTGTAAAGCCAAATCTAATGATAAAATGGAGTTCAAGACTGTTGTTGAAACTATAGCAATTGCACACTAACTTCCCCATCTTAGGAACTCCATTTAAAGACCCAACTTCCCATGCTTTGTAACTCATTTGTAAGTTTTCCTTGTGATTCCAGCAAATCACATAAATCAACTGAGATATTCCAAACACTATCAAGACCTGAAATTAGATACCTTGGGATAGTTTTATGCACTCTTATTGTGGAAGATTGTCTTTCAAGAGAGGTGATGCACCTATGCATTACTTGTGCTGAGAAGTGCATAAAAAACACATCGACAGTCATGTATTGGGATAAATCCCATGAGAAAAAAGGTGAACATGGTAAGTTTGAGAAGTTGTGGATAGGTCCATTTCAAGTTTTAGAAATCTTGGATGACAACACTTATCAATTGAAGTCTTTGACTGGTGAAGATATCCCATTCCCCGTCAATGGACAGTTTCTAAAGCATTATTTCTAGTCATAGATAAATAGTTTTTGTAATTTTTTTTTTTTTGTAAATAGTTTTGTTAGGTTATTTCTTGTTGTTGTGTTGTAAATAGTTGATTGCTGATTTTATTTTTCTTTTTTTGGATGTTGCGTTGTTGGGCTTTACATTGATTGGCAACCTTTGAAGGTGAATAGGTTAATAGAACATCAATTCTTTAAATTTGATCTATGTTCTGGCCAGGAGTAGTCCTTTACTTATAAATTGTTTGAGAATTGTTTGATTCTTTATACTCTAGTTAGCATGAATCATTTAGTTGATGTTGAGCTACAAATGCATACATTTAAATCATTTTACTAAAATTTGGGATAGCAATTATTTGCATTGAGTGAAAAATCAAAAGACTACCTTTGCTACCATTTTAATTCCCAACCTAATAGTAGGCTTAATTTCTTGCAAGTTGAAAATAAGCTATCATTGAAATATCAAAAGAGAAAAATGAGCTATCATTGAAATATCAAAAGAGAAAAAATGAGTTATTATTGTAATATCAAAAATAAAAATCAACTCTTTAGGCTATCCAAATATCTCTACCAGGGCTATAGATGTGTGGCTAGAAGTAGAGCTATGTTTGGGGGAATTACAAAGATAACGTTGTCAGGGCTATGGATGCTTGACTACTAGCAAGGCTCTATCCCTGGTTGGATTTGAAGGAATTGTCATATTATGTAGGTCAATGCAAATAATTATTATTTTCTAAGTTTACTGTGGCGGAAATAATCAATTGCACACATGTGAGCTCAGTAATACTTAATCTTACATGCTAGTTGAAGTGAAATTTGAACGTTGAAATGAAGATCCAATGATCTATAATTAGAGGACTAAAAAAAGTTGGTATGTTGATGTTAGATCCAAAATTGGCTTTCTATTATTTTGTTTAGTTTTGTTGGTTGCTAGTTGCTGTGTGGTCTCACAACATGCCCCATTTTGCTACTTGGAAAAATGTGGACCCCCTTTTCTTTTCTTTTTTCCTTTGCTTTGGTGTTATTATGTGGTTTGGTCAAATGAGGGCTTTTTTTTTCGATTTGCTCGGTCTTTGTTTTATCCTTATTCTTTCCCAGATTCAGTCTTTTGATCTTTTTATAGAATTTAATATTTTTCCCAAAAATTGGAATCCCGGAGTTGTGCGCTTGTATCAAGTGAGTTGTATCTTTAGTTGCTCCTAGCCTTGTCTAGTAAGTCATCACCTGAAATTTTTAATCCCGGTAATATCATTTTCTTGTATCGGAGTCCGATAGTTTTTTTTATTTCATTTCCTTTAATTGAAACTCGAAAACCGAAGATTTCGTTTTGCAACATTTTAATCATTTTTTTCATTCTTTTGATCTTTCTTGAACTTGGTTCCCATTCTTTTCTTTTGTTCTGATTTTCTCTCAATCTTAGAGGTAAGTGCCCCGGTTCTTGGTATTTCTTCTCAAAAGTTGGTACCAAAAATTTTAATCCCAGTGATCACAAATTGATCATGTATCTTAATGGCTTATGCATCAAAACAATCAAAGTGACACCAGAGTGCCACATAAGATCATCACATCGTCCTTCTCCTCTAATAGCGAGCTTGCATAGAAATATAGGCGTTCATAATTTTAACCCTAATTCATAATGATTGCACCTTTATTCAAAAAATTAATGCATTATAATAGTAATTAATGAAGGTGGTGAACTACACCCATACTTGGGCACCACCTTAAGCATGTAATTACTTTCATAACACTTCACTTCATGTCATGTTGCAAGTTTGCAAAGGACACTAAATGACCAAAATAATACTGGCTGCAAGGAGAGGTAAATTTTGAGAAATTGAGAAAATGGCTACCGAGGGTTTTCAAGCTCCATTCTAAAAATATTTTCATCATCAACTAGAACCAAAACACACCAAAAAAAAAGAGAACTTTTGATGCAAGAGCATAAGAGGAATTTAAATATTGCAGTTCACAAGCCATACCAATTGGTGTGGTAGTTACAGATACTCATATGGGTTCATCTTCTGATGTTGAAATTCACACTTGGGTATGGAAAGAAAATGCCTCTCAGTGTACCAGAAATGTTACAACAAGTGGGTTATTTTGAGCAGGAGGGCTTCCACTAGCAATAGAGGCCCCTGAATTTGTCATGGAATGTATAAATCATTATAAACCAGATAAAAGACTTATTGAGAAGGGGGGAAGAACTTATGTAGATCTTTCCCATAAAGGAATTATATACACATTTGGGCTTCCTATTTTCACCTTGATGTATAATATTGATATGAGGGCGAAATCCAAAACTTATCAGAATGTCGAAGAGTGCAATAGAGAAATTATGAATACCTAATGGTTCCA
The DNA here is from genome assembly GCA_007258455.2 of Sequoia sempervirens. Taxonomy (NCBI): domain Eukaryota; kingdom Viridiplantae; phylum Streptophyta; class Pinopsida; order Cupressales; family Cupressaceae; genus Sequoia; species Sequoia sempervirens. The sequence continues at coordinate 175,188,496 of VDFB02373365.1, read as the reverse complement.
AGAGCCAATTACAAAATAGACAAAAGCAATCCTAAGGTTTATGTTCAACCAAGATATTCAAGATGTTATAACCATGCTGAGTAGGATAGTTGGGTTGTGAGATGCCAGTAAATTTGAACCTTGGATGTTTGTGATAATATCTAGACTAATGATTAATCCCATGCAAATGCATTGGGGAAAGTTTATTAGTGATAGATTGCACGAATAGATATCTGAATTTCCCAAAACTAGATGTTTCTATGTCTTCATATGTGATCTATTCCTGTGCAATGAGGGCAAGTAAACAAGGGTTGAAGAAGATTGGAACTTTGGGAAGAGAAGTAGGAAATGGTTTAATAAATTCTCATTTACCCAAAATCACTATCCACGAATACAAAGAGCCTTAAAAAAGGGATAATGATGTGTTCTCTATGAAGTTGTCCAGAATGATGGAAGGTGACAAATCCAAAAGACTATCGTTGGAGGCACAAAGTCTTATCATACCAATGGAAGGCTAGTATATTCAATTCCCAACTTTCTCCTACATTAGGGTGGAAGGGTTTGATGGAAATATTTTCATGTTATCCAAGTATCCTACAAAAAAAATTGTGTTATTAGAATTGGTGAGACAATTAAAACCATCTTAGGCTCTTTATAGCAAGGCTCGTAAGAAGGATTCCTTCAAATTTCCTATTATGATAGGTAATTATAAATGCAGTGTAATCAAGACGGATCACTTGTGTGAACAACTAAAAACATATAATTTTGAACATTTTCCACTTCAAAGAATGTATTATGATATTGAAGGGAATATTTCCAAGAACATAGCTGGTTACAGTGCTCATTTCCAACACCTAGAAGATTATTGGCTTACTTGTGAATATGAGCATAGAGTAAGGAAAATAAAATATGAAAGATTTTCCTTAAGATCTACTTAGATTCTTATGCTTCATGATATTCTAGATCAGTTGGAAGAAGATGATGGAAAAGTGTTGAATAGAACTTATAATGAAGACATAGTGTATGATGAATCCATCCCAGACCTAGATTAGGAAGGTGAAGAAATGACATCAATTAATGAGTTCTCTACACCAGTTCGGTTACACACTCAAAACTAGATAAATAATTTTTGTAAAGCTTTAAGATAGAAAGGAATTGAACCCACATTCTCAAAAGATAAAAGAAGAAAACAAGCAAATGAAACTACATTTGAGAGTGGGGAACTTTCCAAGAAGAAAAGGGAAACTAGTAAAGTGGCTCCTCATATAAGAATTGAAGAGAAAAACCCTAAGGCTTCAAGTTGGGGAGTTTCATTAAAGCTAGCTGATAAGCAAAAGGATGCAGAATCAAGTAAAGATAAATCAAAAGTAAGACCTAAAGGTGCATATTCCTCTACAGAAAAGCCAAGGACTAGACCTACCATTGATGAAGAGGTAGAAGTAACAAAAAATGTTGGTGCACAGACAAGGTCTGCATCTCAAAGAGTTGTAGCATTATTTACTTCTCCTCCCTCTGTTAATATGGCTAATGTGAAACAAGAACTAGGAGGAAATCCTATGGTTTTGGAGGAAATTTCTAAGGAAGATGAAGCCAAAATTAAAGAATAGATGGATAGATGAGGTACCATGTGGGAGAAGGTAAAAGAAAATAAATTTAAACATAAAACCATGGTACAACCAATGGTAGAAGAAATTCCAGACATAAGGTCCACTCCTATGAGTACAAGAGAAGAAGAATTTATACAAGGAACACTCGCTTTAGAGGTGGGGAACCCTGGTATTCTTGAGATGGAAGAAGGGGAGACTGCAGGGTAGGATCCTATCGATGAAATGGTTATTGAAGATACTTTTGATACCTAGCCTTCACATGGGAATAATCCAAATGATAATGAACAGTCGTAGTTCTTTGAAGAATTAGAGAAGGGTCAGGTTAAAGTTGAAATTGAGCAAGAAGAAGCTACACAGGTTTCAGGCGATGAAGTTGGAAATGAAGAAAACCTAGTGTAGCAAAATACAAAGAAAGTGGCATCCAGGAAGGTGATGTTGAACATTTGGATAGATAGGAAAATATAAGTCTTTAGACCAAGGAGACAGTTCCAAATCCCAAAAATCCTAAATCTATGCCAAAAATTGTTAAAGAAATTCCTATTTTGGAGAACGTAACAAATAAAATTGAAGAAGAGAGGAGGTTCCTGAATCAAGTGGAAACCAAGAACAAATTAATGTTGTATAGGTAGAGCATGATGAGGATGCACCTGATTGGATGATTAGGGAATTGGCTTCTACAATGGAAGTAGAAATATTTCCTCTAGATCTTAACAGCTTTATATAAGAAGTAGATACTCCTAAACCTAGTCAGAGAGCTAAAGCAAATCATGTCATACAGAAAAATGTAGATAGATACAAAACTGTCCATATAACTACTCCAATAGTTGACAAAAATAAACATGAGATAATTCCTAAGGAGTAAAAGATAACAAGTATTAATCTTGCACAATCGTCTTCGAGGTAAGAGTTGGAAGAAATAAAAATAAATCTAGATGCTACTATTTCCAGAGTACAAAAGTATAAAATGAAGAAAAGAGAATTAAAGGAACAGGTTGCTACCTTGGAAGTATCGAATATCGAATACCGGAAGTGTCCCAAAAAAAAAAAAATTGTATTTGAATGTTGTAGGTTGTCCCTAGTCTTGGTAGATGTTTCTTCTCTGGTATTCTGAAGGGTGTTGATAGCCTTGATTCATGTAAATTATTGTGAAAAGTGTTGTTGTTGAGGAAGTCAAAGCTTTGACTTCATCTAGAATATTTTGATGACAGTTGGCTTATGCCACATGCTGCATTTTGATTTTCTATTTCTAATTATTTGGATAAACTTTAAGTTTGAACTCTTGGGGCCTTGTTCCTATAAAAGGCCACTTACTACTTTATTTTTGTTTTAAGTTCAAAATTTGTGGATTTTGGAAGAGCCAAAACTTTTCTATTTTTTGTTATTTTTTCCTGTTTTCTGAATCATTCAAGTTTAAAAACTTGTATGCACGTAGATATTAATCAATATTGAATCCAATTTGATAGCTACTTATCTTATGAATCTTTTTAGTTGGTTTTGTTAGTTCAGTCGAACAAGATTGTGTGTTGCGTCATTTAAGGGTACATATAGAACCTATTCAATATGCAAACTAAAACCCCTCTCTTTAAAAGCTCACACCATTTTATATGTAGTTGTGAAGTGATCTGGTGAAGTATAAAGTGGCTTTCTTTGATTTGGTTAATTCTTTGGGGCATGCGTGGAGAATAACTAGGATAAATTTTTATTTTCAGTATTTTTATTCTTTATTTTAGAATAGATGTTTAAATTCTAGAAAATGTTTCAAAAATAAGATGAATGAAAGGAAATTTATTAAAAATCTTTCGTTTCCTATGAAATTTTTGAATGCTTAAAGCTAAATCTACTTAAGTGATAGAAAAAATTGTTGATATTCATGAAGTATTATTTCAAATCTTTCGATTTCATGATATTATTTTATGATTGAATTTGAAATCTCGTGTAAAATGCTTATGATTCTTAAGGAAACCAAAAAAAACTATATTCCCTTTGGGATTAATAGCAATATCACATCATACCCTGAAGTGAACCTAGTATTGTCAAGACCTAACTACTAGAGACTTGGGATTGAACTAAGCCAACCTTTATCTTATCGTATGGATCCTCTAGGGTTGTCTTTCATTAAGTCTTTCAAGAAGGATAGGCTCTTCGTAGTTTTTCTGTGAAGTATTTATTCACCCTGTTGTTGTGAGTAACATCACCATCAATAGGAGCTAATGCTAGGAAGGCCTCACTATTGTCCTTTTGGTTTCATTAGGTTTTAAACTAGATTTTTGTATAGTCACTAGATCTCGATCTAGTGATCCTTGTGTGAATTTAGTTGAGCTTAGTGGTTGAATGTCATCTAGAACTCAAAATTCTAAAAGCATAAGTGTGAGTTCACAGAATCTAGCTATTATAGTACCACCACTACCCCCATAGTGATGGCCTTCTTTAATGTAGAGTCACCAATTCAATTTTCTGTGTACAATGATTTACCAAAAAATTCTGATAAGTTGTGTCCCAAGTATTATCTCCACAAGGACGCAAAAGAACATATTAGTATCTTTAAGGATATGTATTTTAGAGCCATGATTTGGTAATACTTAATCTTAAATGCCAGCTGAAGTGAAATTTGAAAGTTGGAACGAAGATCCAATGATTTATAATTAGAAGACTAAAAAAATTTGGTATGTTGATGTTAGATTCAAAAATGGATTTATATTATTTTGTTTAGTTTTGTTGGTTGCTATTTGTGTGGTCTCACAACACGCCCCATTTTTCTACTTGGAAAAATGTGGACCCCCTTTTTTTTTCTTTTTTTTTCCTTTGCTTTGGCATTGTTCTACGATTTGGTCAAATGAGGGATTTTTTTCAATTTGCTCAATCTTTTTTTTATCCTTATTCTTTCTCATATTTGGTCTTTCAATCTTTTCATGGAATTTAATATTTTTCCTGAAAACCAAAATCCTGGAGTTGTGCACTTGTATCAAGTGAATTGTATCTTCAATTGGTCCTAGCCCCGTTTGGCAAATGATCACCTAAACGTTTTAATCTTGGCAATATAGTTTTCTTGTACTAGAGTATAGTAGTTTTTTTATTTCATTTCCTTTATTCGGAACTTGGAAACCAGAGATTTTGTTTTGCAACATTTTGAACATTTTTTGATTCTTTTGATCTTTCTTGAACTTGGTTCCTGATCTTTTCTTTTGTTCCAATTTTCTCTCAAGCTTGGATGTAAGTGCCTCAGTTCCCAGTATTTCTTCTCAAAATTTGGTACTAGAATATTTAATCTCGGTGATCACAAATTGGTCACGTATCTTAATGGCTTATGCCTTGCAAAAACAAAGTGACACTAGAGTTCCACGTAAGATCATCACGTCATCTTTCTCCTCTAGTAGAGAGTCCACGTAGAAATATAGCCATTCATAATTTGAACCCTAATTCATAATGATTGCACCTTTATTTGAGAAATTAATGCATTATAACAACTAATTAATGAAGGTGGAAAACTACTCCCATACTTGGCACCACCTTAAGCATGCAATTGCTTTCATAACACTCCACTTCACATCATGCTCATTTACCCCAAATCACTATCCATGGATACAAAGAGCATTACAGAAGGGTTAATGATGTGTTCTCTATCAAGCTAGTTAGAATCGTAGAAGGTGACAAAGCTAAAAGACTGTCGTTGGAGGCACAAAGTGTTATCAAACTAATGGGAGGCTGATATATTTAGTTCCCTAGTTTCTTCTACATTAGGGTGGATGCTTTTGATGGAAATCCTTTCATGTTAACCAGGTATCCTACAGAAAAAATTATGTTATTAGAATTGGTGAGACAATTAAAACCATCTCAGGATCTTTATAGCATGCCTCGTAAGAAGGCTCCCTTCAAATTTCCTATTATGATAGGGAATTATAAATGTATGACAATCAAGATGGCTGACTTCTGTGAAGAAGAATTGAAAACATATAATTTTGAACATTTTCCACTTCAAAGAATGTATTATGAAATTGAAGGGAATATTTCCAAGAACATATTTGGTTACCATGCTCATGTCCAACACCTAGAAGATTATTGTCTTAATTGTGAAAATGAGCACAGAGTAAGGAAAAGAAAATATGAAAGATTGTCCTTAAGATCTGCTCAGATTCTTATGCTTCATGATATTTCAAATCATTTGGAAGAACATGATGGAGAAGTGTTGAATAGAGCTTATAATGAAGACAGAGTGTATGATGAACCCATCCCAGACCCAAATTATGAAGGTGAAGAAATGACATCAATTGATGAGTTCTTTGCACCAGTTCTGTTACATACTCAACACTGAATAAATGATTTTTGTAAAGCTTTAAGATAGAAAGGAATTGAACCCATGTTCTTAGAAGATAAAAGAAGAAAAAAAGCAAATGGAACTGCATTTGTGAGTGGGGAACCTACCAAGAAGAAAATGAAAACTAGTAAAGCGACTCCTGGTATAAAAATTGAAGAGAAAACCCCTTAGTCTTCAAGTTAGGGAGTATCATTAAATACAACTGATAAGTAGAAAGATGCAAAATCAAGTAAAGACAAATAAAAAGTAAGACCTAAAGGTGCATCTTCCTCTACAACAAAGCCAAGGACTAAGCCTACCATTGATGAAGAGGTAGAAATAATAGAAAATGTCGGTGCACAAAAAAGGTTTGCATCTAAGAGAGTTGTAGCATTATTTACTTCTCCTCCCTTTGTTAATATGGCTAATGTGAAACAAGCAATAGGAGGAACTCCTATGGCTTTGGAGGAACTTTCTAAGGAAGATGAAGATGGAATTAAAGAACAAATGGATAGATGGGGTGTCATGTGGGAGAAGGTAAAAGAAAATAAGTTTAAAGATAAACCCATGGTACTGTTACCAATTTTTCACCTCAGCTCAATTGGAGGAGCTGGCTAAACGTTATTCAACATAAGGTGAAATTGCACTTAAGTTCAAATGTTGTTTCGCATTATTGTCATTATGACATTGAGTAACGGTTATGCATTTTAAAGAAGAAATGGAGTTTTCAGAATGCCATTCAGATGTTCCAGAAATGGCAGAAATACATAATTGAACAAATAAGCAAAATAGCATTTCAAATTCTTTCATTTATTTCGTAAAGAACTCATATTTTTACAAGGCTTCATTTGATTTCACAATTAGAATGATATTACAACATTGCATAAAAATGCATTTTCTTTTCAATTGAAAAGCATAATTGAAATCAAAGATCCACACAAGTCGTGGATATAACTATTACAACACATTGCTAATAGCACATTGCACTACAAGAGATGCAGAAAGGAAAACACATAAGTGACGACATAATCATCATTGCCTAATTAACGACGTTTGATGCTGAATGGTGCACCTTGTCTTCTCGAGCTCCATCAACCTGTAAGAGGAAAAGAGGGGTGTCAGTGGCTCCAATTATGAAGAAACCTATATGAGGCACCCACAATAGTACAACATACTATTAACAATGCATTGAAACAATCAATCAAGTGTAGTATGAAAGAAGTGAGCTGAAGGAGAAATAACAATATCATGATCAATGTGTTCTATTTTTTATGCTAACATTTTTTGTTTCCTTGCGCAGGTATAGGTGAAATCACGAAGCTGATCATTATTCAAAGACCAAGCATGTGGAGAAAAACGGGCTCCCACAAGGGTAGAGCTCGGCATGCTGCCCTATTCATTAAATGGGCTGATTTAAAGATACATTATCATATTCATCAAATGAAATGAAGAACAACTGAAAGAGTAAAACAAATTTATCCATCAAACAACTAAACCAACTGTGCATTCATAACAATCAGGTTGTTTTCTGAAGGCTATAGGTGAACAGTGAGTTTAGTTCACTAAATGAATTCAAGTACATTTACATCAGAAATTGCTGAATAAGTTCATGTTTTGTGCTGATCATAATCATATATGTCATGCAAGTTTCAGTTCATCAATTCTTTCTCTTTACAGTCAAGGATAGTGAACAGGCATACATTATGCCTTAATGTTTTGTTTTAACTTTTATCTTGAAAGAGAACAGATTTTAAAAGCAGTTTGATAAGTGGAACATAAAAATGCATGAAGAGTACCATGTTGCCCAAAAAGTACAAAAGGCGGACAGTGCATTCAAATGACAAATGATAGCCACTTCTAGTTTAACAGTTTCATTCCAGAATGGTGCTTCTGAGGCTTTAGATATGCATAGGAATTGGTGAGTAGAGGAAGTTCGAGGTGTTGCAATGTTCAATTTAAGCCTCTACATAAAGTCCAGCAGTGGAAAGCAAAAAGTTGCCTGTGTGATAGAGATAAGGAATCCAAAAGAATAATGCAGTGTGCACAGTTCAACAAGCATTTTAACACATAAAAGCAATTTTCAATTTTTTCAGAATGAACAGATGATACTCTAAGTAAGTAATTTACAGAATTAAATTTAAAAGAGAGATTTTTTGTGTGCAAATAAAGCAACACGGAGTCAATATCTAGGCAAGACTGACGGTCGATATTCATCATTAATGCATGCTGGTGTATTTCATCCACAAAGAAGTAAGTATGGGAACCGAGAAATAGCTTAATAAGGCATACTGAAAGTGCAGATATGAAGCTTTCAGTTCTATCAAATGGTGAAATGTAAGAAATCTGAATGCTTAAAGAAGCCCAAACTTTGTACAATTATTGGGATTACTAATCTTTTATATCTTAAGCAAGTTTGCATGGTGAAGATTGTTCTATTATATCTTCAAGGAGTTATAAGTATCAAGCAAGTGATCATTCCAGAATATTAAAGAAAGAGAAAGCAGTTTATTTCCAGAAAGAGTTTATGAGGTGTTAGTTATGCATAAGAACATATAACTAGGTGCATTCCATTATGACTCAATGTTCCAGCTAAAAGTCCTGCATAAGTGCTAAAACAGAAAAATCAAGAGTTCACTTTAGATCAATTGTGATTTGAGATCTTAACCATGACAAGTTTTGTCTCATAGGAGGCAGCATGAGTTCAATATTCAAGTAATGCAGAATGCAGATTCAAGAAGGAATTTGAATGATTTAAAGAGGCTCAGATTTTTTACACAAAGAGCAGTTTTCCAATACTATGAATGAGCTTCAAGAATGGAGAGTATCAGTGTTCATTCAAATGTCTAGGAGGAAGTCCTATTAAAGGTCAGAATTTATACAACATTTCTACAAAGAAGGCTGAGAAGTAAAAATATCATGTGAATCAGATTTTCATTATTTCTGGTTTACTCATATGGATGTGTTTTTTAGAGCAGCAAAGTAAGTATTTTTTTCTTATGAAATTTTTCAAACAAGGCCTAGTTTCCTTATCACTGTCAAGCATTTGTATGGAGGGAATTAGCAGGCACAAAAACACTAATAAAACCAAAGCATCACTGGTTATTTGAATTGAAACCCTAAGAGTAAATGCAAGTGGATATACAGTTTTGTCACCATTCACAAAACTACCCATGTTCAGAATACGTAAAGCATGTTTTGTTCCATTTCTTGTGTTACCCAAGAGAGGGCTTGTTAAGCAAATGTCAAGATAAATGCAGAGAGGAGGTGGGTCATGCATGAGAGAAAGAGAGGTACAGTTTTCTTCATAAACATAAAATATCCATGTCGCCCTGTGGTTTCAGGAGTCCGAATAGAATCATTATTTGTTTTGGGCCAAGCTCATGTCGATAAAAACAAACAGCAAGTACCTAGTTCAAGGTTTGCATTCAAAGTGTAGGAAAAGCAGTCATAGAGTTAATCCCATATGGGTTTTACATAAGCAACAGTAGAATACAAAGATACAGATTTTTGAGATAAATCAAGCTCAGGGGACAAGAAAATATAGTTCTCTTTTGAAATTTCAAATACCCACATGTGGGTTTGTTTTCAAAGAATATAAAGTGCAATAATCATGACAACCCATGTGAATATTTCACATGAGACAACAAGAAATTATAGTCTTGTTCAAATATCAAATACCCACAAGCAGATATACACTCAGAAAGGCATAAAGAGGAGTTTGATGTTCTGGTTCGAGCCCAAAATTCAAGAGAATGCTTTCTACAATGCACTTTTGGCACAGCCTAATATGGCTTAAAATCTATGAATAGAGAAGGAACACTCTAAGTCTCCAGAGAACAAAGAAAGCAAAGAGGAATTACTAGTTTGAGGCCAAAATAAGCACTCTAGCCATGGCCAAGAGTTCCAGATGGAGTCTAGAAGACAAGTTTTTGAGCTTTTAGAAGATAGCCCAGCTCTCAATGTGGGTCGAGTTCACAGAGACATTCAAATAAGCACATTAAAATACAGACAAAGGCATTAGAGGGAGTATGTACAGTCGCGGCCATAAGGCCTGAATATATTAAAGTATGGAGCCATAGAAGCTATGAAACCATCGAAATAGCTTACCCCTGCACAGTAGAAGAAAGGAAAAAGCATAGCCCGAGAGCTCTCCCATGGAGCCTTCAACGAAGCTCGAGCTCATGATAGCATGGAGGGGAAAAGAAGGAAAAATCAAAGAATAAATTCATACAGGTTGCGGCCTTAGGGCCTTTTGGGTATTCAAAAATGAAGTAAAAAGTTTATATACAAAGAAAAATAGACTTACTCACTGAGATTCAACCACTGGAGAGCAAGGAGAAGATTACTGAAGCTCACGAGGCTTAGTTTCGACACAATCATGGTGGCATGTTTTTTCCAGACAGAGTTTCTTTCTTCCAAGGTCACGAGTGAAAAATGAGTGATCATTAGGGTTTGACTTTGTTTTGATCAAAACCCTAATTCGACCCTATGATGATCCAGAATATTCGATCAAAGCACATGTTGAATTTCAAATGGAGGTCAAAAATTTTAATCTTTGCATTATGACTTATTAAAATCTGAGCTAAGGTATATGTGGGGAGGCCGAAAATTGTATGTGCTTAGGTCATAGTAAAGTCATTAGAACTTACTTTGTGCCTTAGTGAAATATGAAGCCTTAGGTATGGTTTAAACAATGCTAATATTAATGGAGATCTTGTAACCTAATATTAGGTTTTGATGCCATGTGACCTAGTATATGTTTGTTTAAGGTCAATGATCTTTTTAGGGTTTTAATTTTTTTTTTATTGATTTTGGAGAAATCAATAAGGTTTGAGCTGAGGTGAGAAGAGATATGATGTGTAATGTTTTATTGATATTTTGAAAATTGTAATGGAGCAATAGGGAGACTTTCTTTTTGCAAAAGATTTTTTAAAATCTTTAATTGCAAAAAATAGATAAATTGTGCAAATCTGCATTTTGTAAAGCAAAATCATAAAGAGATATTCTATAAATTGCTTTGTGTTTTCTTGCTATTTTTAGCAAATTTTTGTTGACTTTTCTTCTTGCTCGGATTTGAGACCTATCTTGGAGAGATAAGATGTTTTTTGAGCTTTTAAAGCAAGATTAGCCTATTTTTAGAGGCTTGACAGTGTGATCATAAAAGCAATGTACTTTTTTCTGCTTTTAGGCAGTTTTTGAGACAGTTTGAGGCCTTTTTTCCTTGAGCTTTTTCTGAGCTCGGATTAAGGTTTCTTGAGAGTTATGTTTCTATAGACCTAGTCTTTCAACTCTCCTTCTCAGTAGTTCAGATCAGAGTTCCTGCTCATACACAATTTTGATTTGTGAACACATTATTGTACTCAATTTTCAGATTATGGCATTCCCCTTCAGTTGAATAAAGATAGCATTCCTACTTCTCATTTTTGTGTCCATTTGTAGCTTCAGTTTGATTTTATCTTGTGATTTCTATTTATAGAATCCTTGTTTTGTCCTTGAACTGTAACTCTTAATGTAGAAAGTTCAGAAATATAGGTTGCATGTTGTGCTTCAAGTCGAGTCTCCATGCAAATCATTTATGTATCAATTGTTCATGAGAAGTTGTGAAATATTGCATCTTTCTTAAAACTGTTTGTGAGGAAGAGATCATAATCGTCATTAATTCATTATTAGGTTGTGAAAGTCATCTGTTAGAAATAGGTTTTTATGTTCAATCATCTTTTATCCCTTTCCTTAGAGGTTATTTTAGAATAGAATTCATCATTCGGAGAACCAACTCGCTCTGGAGATTCCTTCTTCATTTAGATTACCCACATCTCAAGAAGATTTCCATGTTTTAGTAGTTTGCTAAATATTGCATTCAGCAGGGTGCAAAATTATTGACAACAGGTACAACTAGTGGTAGAAGAAATTCCAGACATAGGGTCCACAGACTACGAATACAAAAGAAGAAATATTTATACAAGGAGCACTTGCTTTTGAGGCTGGGAATCTTGATATTCTTCAGATGGAAGTAGGGAGACTGTAGCATAGGATCCTATTGATGAAATGGTTATTGAAGATACCTTTGATTCCCAGCCTTCACTTGGGAATAATCCAAATGATAATGAACAGCCACAGGTCTTTGAAGAATCAAAGAAGGACTGGGTTGAAGTTGCAATCGAGAAAGGAGAAGCTACACCGGTTTCAGGCGATGAAGTTGAAATGAAGAAAATCCTGGTGTAGCAGAATGCAAAGTGTGTTATTGTTTATTTATTTTAATCTAATTGAAAACAAAACACTAAATGAAACCTTATACTAAAGAAATTTAAATGAATTCAAATCAAACAAAGTTTTCTTCAGAGTCGTTTCATCTTCCTCTATCTCCAGGAATTTGAAGTTGCTGCTCTCAGATTTGATGTAAGCTTCTCCAAATGGCTGCTGTAGAACGAGTATGCAAATGAAAATCTATTCTATATGCTGGTGAAGATGGGATTGCTGATATGGATATGGACAGGGGCTGTGATTATGCACAGGGGCTGTGAATGAAATGTATCATGATTCTATTGCTATTGCTATGATTCTATACCATCTATGCTTATGAAAGTACTCTATGAATGCTATGAGTGCTATGAGATTTTCCTATAGTTATTTTACTAAAAGCTTCTATATCATTTGAAGCTCCCGGCAGCTGTATTTATAGATTTTTGCAGGCTCCATCCCGGCTGGCAAGAATCTACGGCTGTGAGATTGTCTGGTAAGTTTGAATGGTGAGAGATGGAGAGGTTGAGAAGAAAATGGGGGAGGTTGAGAGGTTGGAGAGAAGGATGGATTCCTGTCTTCAACCCACGGGAACAAGCCTGCACAGAAACAGAGAAATTTAATTTTCTGTTTTAACCGTTTGCTTCCCGGGAGTTGAAGATAAATCCCAAATTAAATAAATAAATAAATTTATTTAATTTATTGCATTTGATTTTTGATTTTTAAAAACTATGGAAGATTTAATTAAATATTTTGAAATATTTAATTGTAATATGACTTTAGAAGAATTTGAAATTTTAGAAGATTTAATTAAATATTTTTGGAAATATTTAATTATAAATAGATTTTTGAAGAATTTTGAAATGATTTTTAAGAATGAATATTGAATTAGAGGAAATAATTAAATATTTTTAGAATATTTAATTGTAAATAATATTTAGAAGAAGAATAATATTTTAATCTTTATTTGAATAAGATATTCAAACGAAGATTATTGATAATTAATATAAATAAATCGTAATATTTATTTAATTAATTAAGAAATGAATACGAAAAGATGATTAAATAAACTTATTTATTTAATCGAAATAAAAGAATGAAGAAATATAAATAAATTATTTAAATTTATTTATACGCAGATAGAATTCAAAGATTTTAATTAAATATTAAAAATATTTAATTAATTACCAGACAATATGATGTGACCATTTTTAGGTGTATACATTTTGCCCCTCTTTGAAGTGATGTGTTTTACACATTGCTTCAAAGAATTTTGAATTTTGCCCCAAATGTTGACTGTCGAAATAATGATATGTATATGCCCCCGCGAACGATGAATCGATAAGATTTTGAATTTTTGTGAATTTTTTGATTTTTATGAATTTTTATGAAATTTTCAATTTTTATGATTTTGAAGATGTCGATTCATCGTTCGAAACTAATGATTTGAAGAAATTGACCCGAAGAGACATGAAATGAAAAATTGATGATGAAATTGCCCCTGCTATGTGAAAATATGATAAAAATGCCCCAATTTTACCATTATATAGGTTAAAAATGTCATTTTCCATGTCATTTTCAATTTTAACCTAGTAAAATTTGCAAATATTGAGCTCTGAGTTGATAATCATGGCACTTCCAGTTCACCAGCACCGTTTCAAGCGTATCCGACGTCATCAGCGGCCAGCGCACTACGGACCTCCGGTATGTGTCTCGTAAATCTCTGTCTCTCGAAAATTTTGTTTTGCGCACGTTTTCAATGTTTATTGCAAAAAAATTGAGTTTTAGCGACCTTAACATTTTTCATAGCGCATACGATTCTTTTCGTAGCACATTCAATATCGTAGCACCCTTAAGGTGTATCATAGCGCATTCAAGATGTTTCATAGCGCATACGATATCGTAGCCCCGGTGATAGATTTCGTAGCGCATTTGATCATTTGCGTAGCGCATATGATTTCATAGCGCACTTGAGATGTATTGCAGCGTCATTAATGAATTTTGTAGCGCAAAATATTTCATAGCGCATATGAGTGATTTTGTAGCACTATTAATATGTTTTGTAGCGCAATTGATTCTATAGCGCTGATAATGAATTATATAGCGCATTTAACCAATTTTGCAGCGCCTTTGATTTTATGTTGTTGTAAATGATAAATTTGTTTCCAAAGTTGTTGGAGAACAAATAGTAGATGATAAATTTGCTTTTAAAGTTGTTAAAAACAAATAGGACAGATAAGTTTTCTCCTAAAGTTGTTAGAAAGAAACTTGATGTTGATTATTTGCGTTCCATGATGATGAAAAACAAATAGTTTGATTAATTCGTTTGCTTCTAAGGTTGTTAAAAACAAACATAATTGTGATATTATTCGCATTTCATAATGATAATGAAAAACAAATAGTTTGATATTCAGTTTTGGATTAATACGTTAGGATGTTTTGATATTGATGTTGTTTTGATGATGTATGTGAACAGGAGAGACTAGGTGTTTTGCAGTTACGAGAGACTTTTCCGAGCACATGGTCATTGATTCCGCATTTGTTACAGTCAGATAGAGATGTGATTGATGCATGCGGCTTGACTTCATTACTTGATATGCCCAAGGTTCGCCTCAACAGGGCCCTATTGACAGCACTTGCAGAGCAGTGGCATAGCGACACCAACACTTTTCATTAACCGACAGGCGAGATTACAGTGACCCCCGAGGATGTATATTGCATCCTACGGATCCCAGTGATGGGAGAGATAGTTGTTTTTGATAGACGAGAGGTTGGGGGTACTCTTTCTTTGAGACGGATATTTAGAGATGATCAAATTGCCGGATACTTCATCCCATGGGGTGAGATTACAAATAACTATCCACCATTACCAGCTGTGCTTGCAGGATTCATTGGAGGTGTGTTATGCCCCGACCATAGGTTGAAGGGGTTTGCGATCGGATGGGGTCGTGTTTTGGAGAGTATGGTGATGCAGGGGACACGGTGTGCATGGGGTACATGTATGCTAGCCCACCTATATGACGAGCTACATCATATCGTATATGGTAGAGATCATAGTTTTGCTGTTGGATGCTCATTACTACAGATATGGGCATGGGAGCATTTTGCAGTTTTACGTCCATTGACCCGAGGACATTGACCAGCTAGTCGAGCATACAGATGGAGATATGCACATATTATTGCTCAGCCGAGACTGGGCAAACTAGTATATTGGCAGCGGCTATTAGATAGTTTGGACACAGTATGCTGGAGGCCATAGTTGGATTGTGAGCCATGGCCAGAGGATGCGAGAGAGATGCCATATGTTTTTACTTCCAGATTTTTGATTGGACGGACTACATGGATCCTGGAGAGATTTCTTGCTGGGCGAGTATTGCGACAGTTTGGTCAGATTCAGGGTATGCCTGTAGGTTCGGCCATTTATGCACGACAACAACCAGAGCTTGCAGTGTGGGGCCCACGGATTTCTTATGAGGCAGCGGTGGCAGATTTCACCAGTTTAGGAGCACAGATGTGGGATTATCGGGTGGATGTTCTTGATGCAGGGGCGACACCAGAGTATGTATAGTATGTCCTAGAGCATCCACCACCACGTATGTTTGATCCTGATGAGGCCATTGCTCCTATTATTGCTCAGAGACGTTGACAGAGGGACTCGGAGTCAGGAGATGATGATTCAGAGGACAGTGATGATGAGGAGAGTAGTGGAGATGATGACTCAGATGGAGATGATGGTGGTGATGATAGGGGTGGAGATAGAGGTGGCAGGAGAGGCGGTAGGAGAGGTGGCAAAGGAGGTAGAGGAGGCAGAGGTGGACCACGGATGAGGCATACTGACCCATCCCCTTCTGTAGATCCGACTGTAGCAGGTCAGATATTGTCTCTGCAAAGTACAGTACAGAGCTTACAGGCTCATTTATCACAGGCACAGGCCTTGATTTCACAGTTGCAGGGTCAGGTGACTTCGATTACTGCTGAGAGAGATGCAGCTAGACAACGGGGTGAGCAGGCCATTGCCTTAGCAGATAGCCTATAGAGAGTAGCAGGTAGCACTTTTCTAGGTGACATGATGAGGGAGGTTACCAGAGCCACACGAGAGGCAGAGTTCTATCAGACTAGATATCATGATTCAGTTCCACCTGAGCAGAGAGAGAGCTACACTCAGTCACGGTCTACTCATGGTCGCTCTCGTACTACTAGTAGGGGTGTGACACAGCCATTACCTCCTAGAGGGCCACCAGGGACAGGCAGAGCAGGTCCATCAGGGGCAGGTGATACAGGTCCATCAGGGGCAGGTGGTACAGGTCCTAGGCCAGCTCCATTAGAGGATAGCTCTGCCTAGTGCATTGTATATGATTCTCTTATGATATTCTGTTGAGACATTTTGTATACACCGTGAGATGATCACATTTTTGATGATATTATATCTTTTGTAGTTGACATCCTTGTACATTTTGACATTCATTTTTGAGATATATGAAATACAACGATGATTTTACATGATATATGATGTGTACTATATGATGGTTTCATGATTTATGATATTTATATACATGATTGTATGAGATGAAGTTTATTTGATGAATGAATGTATATAGTATATGATGTATGTAATGTATGCTTTTTATAAATTTCTAATGCAAAAATGTAAAATGTATGAAATGATGTTTTTGTGAATGTCAAAATATACTCAGTCATGTATTTGAAAAGATATAAACATTTGATTCTTTGCCAGCTTTTTAGAAATTTAGAAATGCAAAATGCAAATTCTAACATGAATGCAATCTATACTAACCATGCAGGACATTCATACAATATTGCCATTTGGAGAGCTTATTTATGCTTTTGTATCATCATAGAGCTTTGAAATGTTGAAAGTTAATACAAGCATCAAAGGGTATGTTAGCACCAGTGATGACCTAAGTATTGCTTTCATGATTTTTAATATAGCAAGTTAATACAAGCATCTAGGTATAATTGAACCAAGATGACCTGAGTATTGCTTGCATAAACAGACAAGAGTTAATCCTTTTCCCATGCAAATTCCGAAATGTCATCCATGATACATAGTAGAGCATGTCTCGCGACCAATTTACATAGTACTAATGATTTCCTCGCAAATAGTAGACAAATAAAAATCATACTCCTTCCTTGCTCTTCTAGTTCAGTACATCATTGAATCACTCCAAAAATATGATAGAAAATCAAACAACCATTCCATTCTTGCTTAAAGTATTTCAAACATTTATTCAGATTAAGATCATCCAATTTTTGGTTGATTTGATACGACAATGTTTGTTATGTTTTGTCAAACTGTTTTATGTCTGTTTGTGATATTCAAAAATCTTGTTGTCCTCTCCTATTTGTTCAGTGTATGTTTCTGCATTTTTTCCCCCAGTGTAAACACAACCTAAAGATAAAAGATATGTACAAATTTCATCAAGCCATGATGAAACCTAAAGATTCCCACTACATGATATGGATATGAAAGATATATACAGATGATAGTCATGGATGGATGATGCCGAAAGTGAAAACAAGACATAAACTAATAAATGAAGGAGCCCATGTTGATCACAAGTAGCGCTTGTTTGCCAAGTTTTCACCACTTGTTTTTATTGTACTTTTTCAAAACTTTTCTAATTTTTTTTATTTATTTTTTTAGGACTTTTTATGATTTTTTTGATTTTTTTCAGGATTTTTTAGACATAGAACTTCTTCAGATGAATACTATTGATTGGCTCTTCAAACAGGTCCCCCTCTGATGTGGATAGCTGATATGCACCAGAACCATATGCTGCTACGATAACAAATGGACCAAGCCAATTAGGTTCAAATTTTCCTTTCTTTTCTCTGTTTTGCTGATTACGCGGATTTTCTCTCAAAACTAAGTCACCGACTTGAAATGCCCGTGGTTTAACTCTGTGATTATAACCACGAGACATGACTTGTTGATAACCTTTCAAGTGATCAGCTGCATGTTGGCGTCTTTCATCTAACAGTTTGAGCTCTTGGAGACGAGAAACCCTGTAGTCTTCATCACTTATCAATCCCTTGAGTGAAACCCTAAGCGAAGGTATTTCAACTTCTAATGGTAAAATTGCTTCTGATCCATAGACTAAAGCATATGGTGTAGCTCCTGTTGGTGTGCGAACACTGGTTCTATATGCCCACAAAGCTGGGTTGAGTTGAACATGCCAATCACGTCCAGCATCATTTACTGTTTTCTTCAATATCTTCAAGATGGTTTTGTTAGAAGCTTCTGCTTGACCATTACCCTATGGATAATAAGGTGTAGAGAACCTGTGTTGGATGTGAAATCTTTCACAAAGTTCATCAACATCCTGATTCTTAAAAGGTCTTCCATTATCCGTAACAATAGAATTAGGAATTCCATATCTACAAATAATGTAATTCAAGATAAATGAAGATATTTGTTTACCAGTCACTGTTGTTAGAGGAACAACTTCAATCCATTTTGTAAAATACTCAGTAGCTGTAATGATAAATTTATGACCATTTGACGATGAAGGATGTATTTTACCAACAAGATCTAATCCCCACTGAGAAAAAGGCCATGTCGAAATGAAAGGTTGCAGTTCTTGTGCAGGTGCATGAATAAGATTCCCGTGGATCTGGCATTTAGAACACTTCTTGACAAAAGTAAAAGAATCTTGCTCCATGGTAGGCCAATAGTATCCCATTCTGACAAGTTTCTTCGCTAAGGTCAAACCACTCAAATGAGTTCCACAAATACCACCGTGAACCTCTTGTAAGGCTTTTTCAGATTCGTCGCGTTCAAGACATCTAAGGAGTGTACCAATAAGACCACGTCGATAAAGGATATTGGCAATTAAGGTATAACGGGATGATTGACGAATGAAATTCCGTTTTTGGTTGCGGGATAAATCTGAAGGCAAGATGTTATCTTTCAAATAGGTATAAGTCTTGCCATATAAAGGTGAATCTGAACCAGTCAAATGACATATAACTTGGGTTTCGGGATTATCATATGCGGGAGAAAACAATTGTTCCACCAAGAATTCATACTTGGTTTGATCTTTTGATATTTGTAATAAGGAAGCAATGGTAGCCATTGCATCGGTAGCTTTATTATCAATCCTTGATATTTGTGAAAATTTAATTGACACAAAATATTTCTTATAATCATCCACCATGTTCTTGTATGGTAGCAACTTATCATCTTTAGTTTGATAATCATCATTAATTTGATTAATGACAAGTTGTGAATCACCATAAACTTCCAGCTCTGAAATCTGCCATTCCAAACCTATCTTCAATCCTATGAGTAATGCCTCATATTCAGCTATGTTATTTGTGCAAGGAAACATCAACCGATATGATCTTGAAATGGTATGTCCTTCAGGTGTAACAAAAAGAATCCCTGCCCCCGAGCCATATTGTGTATAAGATCCATCAAAGTACAATGCCCACGGTCTCTGAATTGTTGCTGTAAAGACATCTGCATCAGGAAACTCAATGTGCATTGGATTGTCTTCTTGTAAAGGAGCTTCAGCCAACTGATCTGCAATGACCTGTCCTTTAATAGCTTTTCGATCTACATAGTGAATATCAAACTCACTTAATATCATTACCCATTTTGCAAGTCTTCCTGTTAAAGTAGCTCTGCTTAATAGGTATTTCAATGGATCAATCTTTGTTATCAGCTTGACTGTATGAGCCAACATATAATGTCGCCACTTTTGAGAAGCAAACACTACTGCAAGACAAGCTTTTTCAATGAAACTGTAGTTTAACTCATGTCTTGTTAAGGTTCTACTGATATAATATATGGCCCTTTCTTTACCTGTAGAGTCTTCTTGTGCTAGCAATGCACCCAAAGATACTTCTGTTGCTGAAATATAGAGTATGAGTGGCTCTCTTGGAATAGGTGGAATTAAAACTGGTGAATGCGTAAGATATTGCTTGATCTGATTGAATGCTGCTTCACATTTGTCATCCCATTTAAATGGAACATTTTTATGCAATAAATGTGTAAATGGCAAGCTTTTCTCTACCAGTTGAGCTATAAACCTTCTAATAGACTGTAATCTTCCTTGCAATGATCTTAATTGACTGATATTTCGTGGTGGGGGCATGTCCATTATAGCTTGTACCTTTTCTGGATCAACTTCTATTCCCTTTTCTGAAACAATGTACCCTAGGAGTTTTCCAGATGTAACACCGAAGACACATTTCTTTGGATTTAGTCGAACATTGAACTTCTCTATTCTAATAAAGATTTTTGACAAGAATTCCAGGTGTTCATCTCGTGTATGAGATTTGGCAAGTAAATCATCAACATAATCTTCCATGAATGTATGCATCATATCATGAAAAATAGTTGTCATTGCTCTTTGATAAGTAGCTCCAGCGTTCTTTAACCCAAATGGCATTACATTCCAGCAATAGGTACCCCAAGGACATGTGAACGCTGTTTTATCTTGATCTTCTGGTGCAATTTTTATCTGGTTGTATCCTGAAAATCCATCCATTAATGAATACATTGCATGGCCAGCAGTTAAGTCTACAATCATGTCTATGTTAGGCAAAGGAAAATCATCTTTGGGGAAAGCTTTATTTAAATCCCTGAAATCTGTACAAACTCCGATCCTTCCATCTGGCTTTGAAACAGGTACAATGTTTGAAATCCATTCTGCATAGTCAATAGTTCGAATGAATCCAACATCCAAAAGCTTCTTTAATTCTTCCTTGACCAATAATGCAACATGTGGATGCATCTTTCTGAGCTTTTGCTTTACAGGCTTTGTCCCAGGTTTGATAGATAAATGATGCATTATCAGATTAGGATCTAACCCTGGCATATCAGCATATGACCAAGCAAAGTTAATTTGATTATCCTTCAAGAATTGCATGAATTTCTAGACTTCTTCAACTGTTAATGATGCTGCAATTTGCAAAACTTTTGGCTGCTCTGCTGTACTTATGTTGATTGATTCTGTTGGTTCATCAAAATAGAAGATCTTTCATGATAATACTTGGGAAGAGTGTCAAGTTTCTCATCCTTCAGTGCCTCAGAAAGGTTTTCACTGTCGGATTCGCTCTTTATTTTTCTCTTGTTTTGATCTATCACTGCCATTTTTCGGTTTTCACCAATAGATTCATCTTTTATTTCATTTATTTTGCAGCTAAGAGACTTGACACTCTCCTTATCAAAATCATGAGTATAAGATTCTTGAATGAAACAATTGTTTTCTTCATTTGAGGAACAAAGGAAAGTTATAATGTCTTCATCATTACTGAATGTAGGAATATGGATAGGTGCGTCAATGTCCCAATCTATAAGTTCTGGATAAACTAAGGGCATAGGATCATTAGGTTGGGTAAGGTCTTGAATTGTCAAAGTCATGATATGGTTATCATCCTCATGATAGACAAGGTCTATGATGGTATTCTCCTGTTGATTGTCAATCTCGTTAGGATCTGATTCTTCCTCACTTGAGTCATGATCGCTTTGTAAAACAAAATCAAGTGGAGACCTTGAGCCTTCTCCTTGTATAAGAACAGGTGCATATTTGTGTATAGTATCAACTTGTTTATCCCTCCAAAATTCATCATTATAAATGGTGTCCCATTCATATTCATTAGAATCAATATCTGAACTATTTTGCAATTGGAAAACTAATTCATGAGATTTATCTGACACGGATCCTCCTTCATGAATTAATTGTGTCTGCTGTGAAGTAGATTCTTCTTTATCTTTACCATATCCAAGTCCTGTTTTATCACTTGAATGCTTTGAAATAGGTTGAATTGGTTCCACAATTCCTTCTCTTCATTTCCCTATAGGACCATTCCCTTCATAGCCCATCTTTTGCATGATAGCGTACCCTTTACCATATTGTTCTTTAGGCAACTTAATGTGCAAGAGAGATTCATCTTCATCTTTGTATAGCCAATTTAGGATGTCCCTATCTTCAGCTTCTTCTTCAGTGGTATTATCTCTAATGAATTTTCCATCAAACTTTGTAATTGGCATGGAAGCTTGAGATGTAGAAGCGGTTGCAATCTTTTGATTTGATAAAGTTGGTAAACCATGTGATCTTGGAGAAGGAGGTAAAGTAGAAAGAGATAGTGAATATTCACCTACCCCTTTGTCTTTAAACTTCAGCTTAGTATCAAGATTATTTGTCAATTCTTGCAATTGAACTTGTAGATTGGAAGAAGAAACAACAAGAGCTTCTCTATTGTGTGGCACAAAGACATCTTGAGTTACTCTAAGATTTGAACAAGTTTGGGTACTATTGTAATCAGCTTGTATAGTTATTTCTTGTCCATCATATGGAAACTTGATACATTGATGATATGTTGATGGTACTGCTTGCATATCATGGATCCACGGACGACCCAAAAGTATGTTATAAGACAGATCTCGATCTAGAACCTGACAAAAAGTATTCTTCACAACAGGTCCCACTCTGATAGGCAATAATATTAATCCTTTAGAAGCTCTTTCCTCATCATCATATGCCTTGATGGTTATCTTCCTTCGTGGATCAATTTCATTTTCTGATATTCCTAAGGTATTTATTAATTTTAAGGTACAAATATTCAAACCGGCTCCTCCATCTATTAAGACACGTCTAATTCGATGTTTATGGATCATGACTTCAAGGTAGAGCGAGGAATTATGTGGATGTGTCATAGAGGCATCATCTTTGTCGGAAAATGAAAGACAAGTGGGGGAAGATAAATGTCCCACCATGGCTTGAAATTTGTTTGCATCTAGATCAGTATCAACAGTTGTGTTTACAAGAGCTTCTTCTAAAATATTCTTGTGTATGGGGGATATTTTGAGAAGTTCAAGAATGGATATTTGAGCTGATGTTTTTCTCAATTGATCAACCAGATTATACTGAGTTGGAGAAGAAATAGTTGTTTTAGATGAACTTCCTTTTAAAACAACCTTTGCTTGACCTCTTGTTGTTACATTAACCTGTTGATATTCTTGTTTTCCTTTGATTTTGATAACATTAATCCGATTATCATCTGTGTGAATGTGACGGATTATATTGTCTTCAACATTATGTATACTTTTGGCTTTGGTATCCGATGTTTCCCCCTTTTGGTAGTTTGGCAAAGGATCTTTGAATGCTTGATGATCATCATTGGTATGATGTCCCTCAATTGTAATGGTACCATTGTCAATTAAATCTTGTACTAGATTTTTCAAAGCTTGACAATTGTTTGTTCTATGACCTTTACATCGATGATAATTGCAATAATACGAGTCATTCCATGATGGTGGTTTAACTCGTGGCTCATAATCTCTTTGTGGTGGTAAGGTGATAACCTTATTATCAAGAAGCTCCTTGAGAGCAGACTCAAGAGATTGACCCAATGCAGTAAAAGTCCGTCGGTTTGAAAAGAATGAAGGTCTAGACGGATTTGATGTTTGGGCATTGCCAAGATTATTATTGAAATTACCACGATTTTGATTGGTATTTTGATTGGTCATGTTCTCTTGCTTGGAAATTTGTCCTTGTTGATTGTTGTTTCCTTGTTGAATTGTATTTCCTTGTGGATTATTTCGTGGAGCACTTGATAGATTGAAAACAGATGGTCTTGTTCGTAAATTATTTGCATCCACTATGCCATCATTAACAACATTTTTGTTTCTATTCCAAAACCTTGTTTTATCGTTATTGTTTTGATTTGATGTACTTGGATTATCAAGTTTTATCACTCCCCTTTTAACCAAGGCCCCTTCAATGGTGATTGCATTTTCAATCAATTTTTCAAAGTTATGAGGACAATGAAGGTTAAGCCTATAGCTTAATTCTGGATCAAGGCTATTAATAAAGATATCCATCTTTTCCTTTTCAGGAATAGGACGAGAATATCGTGCAAATAACCTTCTCCACCTTTGTAAAAATGTAGTAAAGGGTTCTCCTACTTTTTGTTTCACTTTACAAAGATCAAGCATTGTTATTTGGTGTTGAATGTTGTAGGAGTATTGTGAGATAAACTGATTTATCAACTCCTCAAAAGTTTTGATAGGTGGAGTGATTTTTGAAAGCCACTCCATGGATTGTACACCTAGACTTCGTGGAAATAATCGCATCAAGTAAGTATCATCATAGGCGAATTCAAGACTCATGTTTCGGAAATCCCTAACATGGTCAATGGGATCAGTTTTTCCATTATACCTATCATACTTAGGAATTTCGCAATGTTTTGGAAATGGGATCATTTGAAGACTCCTATCAAATGGATAAGGAGATATGTCTTCCAAAACATATTTCTTTGTTGTACCTCCTTGCATTTCCTTTATTTGCCCTTGTAATTCTTTTATCTGTTGGTTAAGAGCACTAAAGTCATTAGGAGGAGTTTCAGGATTTTGTTTAATCCCTTCTATGTCAAAGGTGTGAGGCAATTTAGCTCCTTGATTAGCTAATGAAAGAAAATATTTTTCTTTATTACGTTCTAGAATTCTTTCCATAAGAGTATGGAATTGGGGATCTTGTTCTGCTTCTTGAAGCTTTTCTTCTGTTAACTCATCAAGATTAAATGTTTCCTCTTCTTTTTCATTTCGGTCACCCATTTTACTGGTTGTGGTTTCTCCCTCGTCTTTTTCCATTTGTTTTTGAGATCTCGTGAAGACAGGCATAGATTTTGCTCCAAATTCTACTCACTTTTGATCAAAAGAGTGAAATAGTGCAATTTATGTGATATATATGAAAGTCAGGATAGAATGAAGATTCTATGACTTACACAAAATTTCTAATCTTGTAGCTTGTGTTGTTCCCTAAGTGAAAGGATGAAAATCCTGTTAGCGGGAATATAAGCAAAAGATCAAGAAAAGGATGATTTTGTACTTTATGAAATTTTGATCATGGCTTTTATTTAAATTTATTTATACGCGGATAGAATTCAAAGATTTTAATTAAATATTAAAAATATTTAATTAATTACCAGACAATATGATGTGACCATTTTTAGGTGTATACACAAAGAAAGTGACATTGAGGAAGGTGATGTTGAACATCTGGATAGATAGTAAAATACAATTCTTCAAACCAAGGAGATAGTGCCAAATCCCATAAATCCTAAATCTACACCAGAAATTATTAAAGAAATTCCTATTTCGAAGGACATAACAAATAAAATTGAAGAAGAGAGGAGGGTCCTAAATCAAGTGGAAACTAGGAACAAAATAATGTTACAGAGGTAGAGCATGATGAGGATGCACTTGATTGGTTGATCATGGAATTGGATTCTCTAATGGAAGTAGAAATACTACCTCTAGATCTTAACAATTTTATACCAGAAGTAGATATTCCTAAACCTAGGCAAAGAGCTAAAGCAAAGCATGTCATACAGAAAAATGTAGATGGAGACTGAACTGTCCATATAGCTACTCTAATAGATAAAAAAAATATACATGAGATAATGCCTAAGGAGTACAAGATAACAAGTATTAATCTTGGACACTCATCTTGGAGGCAAGATTTGGAAGAAATAAAGATGAATATGGATACTACTATTGCTAGAGTACATAATTATAAAATTAAGAAAAGAGAGTTGAAGGAACGGGTTACTACCTTGGAAAATTTTATAAAATTACTAACCCTATCTAGTTAAGCACAAGCTAAATTTCCCCAACATCCAATACTAATGTCACAAGGACAGGTGGATGGAATTGCAATAGTTTACCATAAAATGAATTTATTCGAAGAATGGATTGAGTATTGGGTGAGGCGGGGAGAAGAATTTATTACATATGCAATAGGAAAGTATAAGGAAGCATATCGTTGATCTGGGAAATCTAGAAGATTTGAGACTGAATGCAGGGTTTGCTAGGAGTAAATTGATGCTGAAAGGAAAAATGTTGAAATTCTCATACAAATGGATGTCCAAGAATTAATACAAGGAAATGTAATTTCAGTTCAAGAAGTTCCATTTCTAGAAAAATGGAAGAAAAAATTGAAATGGAAAGGTGACATGTTGATACAATGTATAGAAGGATTTAAAAAGGTCACCGTGGAATGTGGAGAATTGCTTGATAAAGATCAACACTTTATTGAAATGTTGTCACATCAAGGTTCTGATCCCCAAACACTATGACAAGAGGGTAAAGAAGCTAACTCCTTCAAGGAATGGATCAAAAGGATAAATAGAGACCTTGTTTAGTTGTTAACTTGGGAGGTCATTAATGAGATTATGTAGTGCAGGAACACCATAGCTAGATATGAAATAGACAAAGTGCAAAGGAATGCAAGTATACTCCAGGTATCAAAAGAATACACTAGGCTTAGGCTCACTTGGAAGGAAATAAAAGGAATTTCAAAAGAAAATATGCATCAAACATTGAATGCTTTTTGAGAATATCAATTGAAGAAAGGTGAAGAAAATATCCTAGAGCCCAAGCCCTAATAGTGAAAAGAAGTACCAGATATTGGATACTGGAGGTGTCCTAGAAATATTTTTTGTTCCATTTGAATTTTGCAGGTTGTTCCTCATCCCAATAGATGTTTCATGTCTAGTATTCTAAAGGGTTTTGATAGCTTGATTCATGTGAAGTATTGTGTATCAAAGTTTTAAAGTGAAAAGTGTTGTTGTTGAGGAAGCCAAAGCTTTGACTTCATCTAGAATATTATGATGATAGTTGGCTTATGCCACATATTGCATTTTGATTTTCTATTTCTAATTCCATGGATAAACTTTAAGTTTGAACTCTTGGGGCCTTGTTCTTATAAAATGACATTAGTACTGTCAAGACCTGACTACCAAAGACTTGGAATTGAACTAATCCAACCTTTATTCTATCATACGAATCTGCTAGGGTTGTCTTTGGTTAAGTCTTTCAAGAAGGACAAGCTTTCGTGTTTTTTCTGTGAAGAATTTATTTGCCATGTTGTTGTGAGTAACACCAACATCAACACAACCTTCAACCCTCAACCCTAAAATCCTCATCCTTCAACTCTCAACCCTTAAAGCCTCAACCTTTAATCCATCAATCCTCAACCCTTATAACCTCAACCCTCAACCCTCAACCCTTAAGCCCTCAACTCTAAAACCTCAAACCTCAACCCTAATCCCTCAACCCAACACTTTAGACCCCAATCCCTCAACCCTAAAACCCTAATCCTTTTCCATATACCCTCAACCCTCATACCTCAACCCTAATCCCTCAACCCTCATCCCTCTACCCTTAAACCACCTACGTCAACTCTAATCCCTCAACTCTATACCTTAGACCCTAATCCCTCAACCCTCAACCCTCAACCCTTAAACCCTCAACCCTAATCCCTCAACCTTATACCTTAGATGCTAATCCCTAAACCCTCAATCCTTAAACCCTAATCTTTATCCCTATACCCTTAACCCTTAAAACCTAATCATTATCCCTATATACTCAATCCTCATACCTCAACCCTCAACCCTTAAACCCTCAACCCTCAAGCCTCAACCCTTAAATCCTAAACCCTTAAACCCTCAACCCTCGACCCTCAACCCTTAAACCCTAAACCCTTAAACCACCAACCCTCAACCTTCAACCCTCAACCCTTAAACCATCCACCCTTTAATCCTTAACTCTTAAAACATAATCCCTCAACCATCAACCCTTAAACCATAATCTATCAACCCTCAGCCCTTAAACTCTAATCACTCAATCCTATAACCCTCAACCTTACACCCTCAACCCTTAAACCCTAATCCCTCAACCCTTAAACCCACATTCCTCAACTCTCAACCCTCAACCCTTAAACCTCAACCCTCAACCCTCAACCCTTAAACTCTCAACCCTTAACTCCCAACCCTCAACCATAATCCATCAACCCCATACCTTAGACCCTAATCCCTCAACCCTCAACCATTAAACCCTAATCCTTATCCCTATGCCATCAACCCTCAACCCTCTACCCTCTACCCTTAAACCCTCAAGCCTCAAGCCTCAACCCTTAAACCCTTAACCCTTCAACCCTCAACCCTCAACCCTAATCCTTCAACCCTCAACCCTTAAACCATAATCCCACAATCCTATAACCCTAAACCTTCAACCCTCAACCCTTAAACCCTAATCTCTCAACCTTCAATCCTTAAACCCTATACAATTAATCCCTCAACCCTCAACCCTTAAATCCTCAACCCTCAACCCTGATCCCTCAACCCTGTACCTTAGACCTAATCCATGAACCCTTAAACCCTAATCCCTCAACCCTTCAACCCTCATCCCTTAAACCTCAACCCTCAAACCCCAACCCTTAACCCTCAACTTTAATCCCTCAACCCTCAACCCTTAAAACCTCAAACCTTAAACCCTAATCCCTCAACCCTCAACCCACAACCCTCAAACCCTCAATCCTCAACCCTCAACCCTCAACCCTCTATCCTATACATTAAACCCTCAACCCTTAACCCTCAACTCTCTACCCTCTACCCTATATATTAAACCCTCAACCCTATAACTTAAAGCCTAATCCCTCAACCCTATACCTTAAACCTTAATCCCTAAATTCTCAACCCTAAAACCCTAATCCCTCAACCCTCAACCCTAAGACCTAACCATAAACTCTCAACCATATACCTTAAACCCTAATCCCTCAAGCCTCAACCCTTAAACCTTCAACCCTAATCCCTCAACCCTCAACCCTCAACACTCAACCCTAATCCCTCAACCCTCAACCCTTAAACCCTAATCCTTCAACCCTCAACCCTTAAATCTTAAACCTTCAACATTCAACCCCTAATCCTAAAGCCCTCAACCCTCAAGCTTCAACCCTTAAACCCTCAACCCTCAACCCTAATCCCTAATCCCTATACCTTAAACCATAATCCCTCAACCCTTAAACCCCAACCCCTCAACCCTCAACCCTTGAACCCTCAACCCCTAAACCCTCAACCCTTAAACCCTATTCCCTCAACCCTGAACCTTTAAACCCTCAACCCTCAACCTTTAATCCTTCAACTCTCAACCCTAAACCATTAAACCCTCAACCCTAAACCATTAAACCCTCAACCCTCAACCCTAATCCCTCAACCCTATACCTTAAACCCTAATCCCTCAACCCTCAACCCTTAAACCATTGACCCTTAAAACATAATCCCTCAACCCTATAACCCTCAACCTTCAACCATCAACCCTTAAACCCTAATCCCTCAACCCTCAACCCTTAAACCCTCAACCCTCAACCCTTACACCCTAAGGAGGGAATGTAAGGTACAAAGGGTGGGAGAGGGGTGGGTAATAAGACAAGGAGGGAGAGGTAGAGAGGTAAAGAGGGAAGGAAGGACAATCATGGATATGGGGGGAGAGAGAGAGGGTAGGATGAAGAGGTAGTGATCGAGAGAAAAGAGATAGATGAGAAAGAAACAATAATAGAGGGATAGAGAAGAAGAGAGAGGTATGGAGGCAAGGATATAAATGGGTGTAAGGAGGGAAGGAAACATAAAGAGGGAGATAGGGAGAGATATTGGGAGAGACCTATAGAGTGGAGAGAGAGGGAAGAGAAAGAGTGAAAGGGAAGTATTGGTAGATGAATAACAAGGGATGCAGGGAGAGGTACACATAGAGGGAGTGAAAAACATGAGGAGGAGATAAAGAGGTGATGACCTAGAAAGGGGAGGGAGAGGGAGGGCGAGAGAGAGAAGAACAAGATGAGAGATAAAAGAGGGAGAGAAGTGGGTAATGAGACAAGGTTGGAGAGACTTGGAGATGGGGAGAGAGGGAGAAGAAAGAGGGAGGAGAGAGGTAGGTAATGAGACAAGGAGGGAGAGACTTGGAGATGGGGATAGAGAGAGGTTGGGAGGGAGAGGTGGAAATTGACAGAAAGGAGATAAATGGGTGAGAAACAATTAAAAAGGGAGATAGAAGAAGAGAGAGGTAGGCAGGAAAGAATGGAGATGAGGTTAATGAGGGAAGGCAAGGTAGAGAGGGTGGGAGAAACCTAGAGAGGGATGAGAGAGAATAGGGTAAGTATTGGTTAAGATGGAAGGAATCAGAGAGGGAGTGAAAGGTAAAACCTCAACTATTCATCATTGATCATAAACCATAAAATTTAAACCTTATTAAAGTGGGGTAGAGAGAAACAAATAGAAAGCGAAGTTGGCTTTTTTGTCAATGCAATAAATTTGATGCTTTGGGAAATACCAACCCTAAGGGTTGGATTTTTCCTTTGGAATCCAACCCAAAGGATTGGATGACCATTTCATGCTAAGGATGTGAATTTTTGAAAGTGCAAAAAAAATTCTCACTTTCGTGGTCATGCAAACTGTCTAGTTTGCAGTATTTCAATGCAAGTTTATAAAAAACCTCGATGATGTTACACTCTCTCTTACCTATATAACCATATAATTTTTCTAAAATTTTAATTATGTTAAGGTTTTGATCTATAACTTCTCTTGTTAATGACTTCATTTTTTGTCAAAAACCAACATGTGCTAGTTTTAGTATAGATTTTTACTCATTCATCAAATTTTGAAACAAATTACATTTTTATAAAATGACTCCATTCTACATGTAATGAAAAAAAAAAGGTTTTTTGATTAGTTTTCAAAAAAATTAGGGGGTCATGCTCAAATTTCAGCTTTCCAAGATGTGCCCACTTCAAAAATTCATAAAATATTATATTCATTAAAAAATAGCCAAATTAACTAGAATAAACTACATGGTGTTAGCTAGTTTCATGCCGTTTGAATTTTTGAAATTCTAAAAAAAAATTATGTTCTAGGGAAGCCACAACAAATGCTATGATGTTTTTTTTTATAAAAATAGGACCCCTTTTGGTGGCCCCCCTTTTTGAAACCCTTAATCTTCATTATTTTCAAAAAAAATAGTACCTTAGAAAGTAGACTCGAAGCACTTCAACTCTTGTTCTTGTTACATCTTCGAATTTTGAGTGTAATTATCTTTATTTTCTCATGAACATTATACTTTGCTGATTTTAGAAAAAAAGTGGCATCTTAAGAGCCATTTTTGTGTCACAACTTGGTGCACTTACCCTGAGCTCATGTGTACAAGCTTAGTCCTTTTTCTGTACAAGATGCCAATGCATCCATGAGATGACAATGGTCTCTCATATTGACGTACTTTGGTTGAGAGCTAACCCGCTTGTCCTAGAAACTTGTGTAATCTTCTCTTTCGATCCTCGAAGTCCTCCATCCATAAGCATATCAAAAATTATCTTTTAAGCACATTTTTGCAATGTATTTCATCTTGTAACCTCCACCAATTGAACTTTTATCATTGAGGTGACCTAGGGAAATTCACTCCCTTTATACCCTATTTATCTTGGGACTTGGGAGTATTGAATCCTCTCCTTCACACATACAAATGAAACATTCACTCTAGCTTCCAAGAGAAAATATTAAGTGAACTCACCCTAGTTTGTTTTTGTATGTCAATTATTTGCTCTACTTGTGAGTTCCCTTCCCAAATCCATTAGGTGGTCATGCATTGTTATATAATTATGTTTTTAAACATTAATTACACTTTTTGACAAGAATTTACCACCCCTGTAAGCCACTCCACCCTAATTCACCCCATACTTCAATCCCTAATTCACCCCATACTTCAATCGCCAAACTTGTCTTTCCCCCATGAACATCTTTCTCTTCTTCATCTAGTGCATTGTAGCTAACATTCAAACTCCTTTAATATCTTTTGCAACATTTTTGACATTCTCGACATATTATCTAACTGAGATTCCTAGTAGTCCTTGAACCTGCCATAAACTAGTCTTCCAAAGACCTCAAGTAACAAAGGAAATCCATTGCAAGCTTTCAAAAACTTTTGAACAATATTTTCAATCCTTCTTGAGGGTAGGATTGTAAAGAAACATGCCAACAAAAAAAAAAATTGCTATGTTACATGGGGACACATCCCCTACCTCAAAACCCACTATCCACATCCCTTTTGATGCAGGAGCATCGAGTGGTGTAAGGGAAATCCCGCATCACCTAAAAAAAGAAATATTTTGATTTCCTATTGGTTGTTTCTTAGATATTTTTGCATTTATGAATACCCCTTTAGCTATTAAAATATTCAAAGCCAAATTTGAAGCCCTTAGAGGCTCCGAATGGGCCTGAAAATTTGCGAAAAACCAAAAGTAGTTAGATTAAAAGTTATGGCTTCCGAAAGTTGGTGCATTTTTAAAAATGTGCTAATTTTCGAATGTGAATTTGAATTTGAATTTCAAATTGTAATTTGGGCACCAAACCACTAAAACTCAAATTGGAATGTTGTTTTGGCTCCAAATTGGTGAGTAGCTCTATTTATGGGTGGGATTTTTGATTTTTGGTAGCTTTTTGGGGGGGAATAGTTCGCATGCTGCGAAAGGGGAAAATATTGTAATTTCTATAATTTTTTGTAGCTTGCATGTATTGCAGAGCTTAAGGATTTGTGATCCTCTGAATGTAAGAAGTTCCATTATAAATAATAATAAATTTCTCTAGTTGTTGCATCATTTTATGTGTCTCAGGTTTGCTCCCTCGTCAAGTGGTATCAGAGTGGGTTTTCTTCAGCGTGTGGACAGATCGTCGATTGTGATGCAGTTTGCACCAGGAGCGTGGTTGTGGGTTCAAGATCTTCAGAATGCCTCCAATAGTGATGCCTGGTAGGCATGGTGGTGCCAAAGGTAGTAGAGGTGGAAGAAACGTTGGTGGAAGAGATCCATTGGCAGTTGAGGGTTTCAGTGCCCTCTAGAGACAAATTGATGCATTGCAGGAACAAATGAGAAAAGGGTTAAACCTAGGAATGAGAGGAGAAAGAGAGGATGAAGAAGAGGTGGAAGATTCAGACATAGAAGAGGAAGAAGAAGCGATTGATCAAGATCAAATGTGGCTAATAAGGGCCATTTCAAAGATTGGAAAAGGACCCAGAATAGAAGTTCCCAGTTATTTCAGAAGTTTGAACCCAGAAGAGTTGATCGACTGGATCAACAAGCTAGAAGAGTATTTTGAGTATGAAGAAGTAGAGGACCCAGATCGGGTTAAGTTTGCAAAAACAAAGTTGAAGAGTCATGCCAATATTTGATGGAAAGAGGTCCAGTTGGAGAGAAATTGAAGAGGAAAAGGAAAGATTAGCAATTGGGATCACATGGTGGAGAAACTGAAGAAGCAGTTCATACCAGTGGACTACGAGTTAGATCTGGTGAAGAAATTGCAAGGGTTGAAGCAAGGAAGTATATCTGTGAAAGAATACACAAAATATTTTCACAAGATGATCATCAAAATAGGCCATGTAGAGGCCAACAAGGAGAAGGTATCCCATTATCTTAATGGGTTACGACCGAGCATTCAAGAGGAGCTAAGCCTGGTCAGAATGACCACAATTGAGGATGCATACCAGTTTTCTCTGAAAGTTGAGGAGAAGTTGAGCAAAAGATTTGACAACAAGCAAAAAGGATGAGGAGGTCAAAGTAGAAGGGGTAGTGGAAGATCTTCTAGGATCCGAAATGAGGATGAAAGGAAAAATGAAGATGTGGGTACCAGTCGAGGCTAGAAGAATGATAACTTCTACCACCCTCATGATCAAAATAGTGGTGATAAAAGAGGTAGAGGATGAGGAAGATCTGGGCTAGGACCCAGAAGAGGTGGTTTTAGAGGAACTTGTTTCCATTGTGGTGAAGAAGGGCATCGAGCCTATGAATTTCCACAACACCAAGGAAGGACAGACAAAAGGCCGGAAGGTTGTGGAAGGGTTACACATGCAGATGAGGAGGTTCAATCCAAGCATTCAGATGATGTCTAAAGGGGCGAAGCCCTAGTGGTTAGAAGAGACCTTGTGACTGAAGAGAAGGAACTAGAACAAAGGAAGAATTTTTTTCGCACAAGGTGCAAGTGTGAATGCAAATATTGTGATGTCATTATTGACAGTGGGAGCACTGATAATCTGGTGTCAGAAGAGATGGTTATGAAGTTGAAGCCGAAAAGGGGAAGGCATCCACATCCATATTGGATTTCCTGGTTGCAGAAAGACCAAAAATTTTTGGTCAATGAGCAGTGTCTGGTGAAGTTCAAGATTGGAAACTATCATGATGAAGTATTATGTGATATCATTCCCATGGATGCATGTCACATGGTTTTGGGGAGGTCGCGGTAGTTCAATAGGCGAGTTGTACATGACAGCCATGCAAACACTTATTCCCTAATGAAGGATGGAGTCTGCCATAAGTTGAAACCCCTGAAGAAGGACGAAGAAAAGGTATGCAATAGTGCTAGAATTTATTTTTTCAATGGAAGGAAATTTTTAGAAGGCATGAAGCATGAGCGTATGTGTTATGCATTGATTCCTAGAATGGATAAGGAAGATAGTGAGAAGGTTCCAGTAGAATTTTATGGACTATTGGGTGAGTTTCAGGAGATTGTTTCTGATAATGTACCTAAGGGTTTACTAACAATGAGGAAGATTAGTCATCAGATTGACTTGATCCCTAGATCTAGTTTTCCAAATAAGGTAGCTCATAGAATGACTTGCAGAAAATGAGGAGTTGAAAAAACAAGTTTAGGAATTGTTAAGAAAGGGCTTGATTCATGAGAGTCTGAGTCCATGTGCAGTACTTATAGTACTAGCACCAAAGAAGGATGGGGAGTGGAGAATGTGCACAGACTCCCGAGCCATAAACAAGATAACAATCAAATACAGATTTCCCTTGCCAAGGATGGATGACTTGATGGATTGTTTGAGTGGAGTGTAGTACTTCACAAAGATTGACCTGAAGAACGGATAACACCAGATCTGGATTCAGGAAGGAGATGAATGGAAGACTGCCTTCAAGACCAAAGAGGGCCTATATGAATGGTTAGTCATGCCCTTTGGGCTAACCAATGAACCGAGCACATTCATGCGGCTCATGAACGAGGTACTGAAAGAGTTTTTGGGGAGTTTTGTTATTGTGTGCTTAGATGATATTTTGATATTCAATAAGTCCCTAGGTGAGCATTTGATGCATATTCGTAGTCTTTGAAAAGTTGAGAGAAGAGAAATTGTTGATTAATCTGAAGAAGTGTAGTTTTGTGAAGAGGGAGTTAGTGTACTTGGGGTTTATTGTCTCGGCAGAAGGTCTCAAGATGGACCCAGAGAAGGTGAATGCTATTCTAGAATGGCCTACCCCAAGAACTGCTACTGAGGTGAGATCTTTCCATGGTTTGGCCAGTTTTTATAGAAAGTTCATTAGAAACTTAAATAGTATTTGTGCACCCCTGACTGAAACAATGAGAGGGGATAGAAAAGAGTTCAAGTGGACCATTGGAGCAGTGAAGAGTTTTTATTTGTTGAAGCAGAAGGTGACAGAGCAACCATTTTTAGCCCTCCCAGATTTCAATAAGGTGTTTCAGGTGGATTGTGATGCCAGTGGTTGTGCTATTGGAGCGGTGATGAGCCAAGAAGGTAAGCACATTTCCTATTTTAGTGAAAATTTAAATGATGCAAAGAGAAAGTACTCTGTATATGATCAGGAATTTTATGCAATAGTTCAAGAATTAAAGAAATGGAGACATTATTTGTTACTGAAGGAATTTCTTATGTTTACTGATCATCAAGTATTACAGTATCTGAATAGTTAAGGAAAATTAAATCAGAGGAATATGAAATGGGTAGAATTTTTGCAAAGTTATACCCTTTTTTTAAAACATAGGAGTGGGAGGTCGAATAGGGTTGTAGATTCCTTAAGTAGGAGGCAAACATTGTTGAATGAAATGTAGATTGAAGTGGTTGGGTTCAATGAACTCAAGACATTGTACCTTGAGGATCCTAATTTTGCAGAGGCTTGGAAAGCTTGCAAGGAGCCTATTACAGTTGACAGGACAATGTGGTTGGATTTCATAATCCAGGATGGCATGTTGTTTAAAGGAATCCAATTGTGTATTCCAAGGAGTTCCATGAGGGAGAACCTGATAAAGGAGAAGCACAGTGGAGGAATGGCAGGACATTTTGGTCGGGATAAGACTATTGCCATTATTAGTGAGCATTATTATTGGCCTCAATTGTCACAAGATGTGAAGAAGTGTGTGCAGAGTTATAGGGTGTGCCAGATGGCTAAGGGAGTGAGCCAAAATACAGGGTTGTATCAGCCCCTACCTGTACCAGAGAAGCTTTGGGAAGATATAAGTATGGACTTTTTTCTTGGTTTGCCAAGGACACAGAGAGGGAATGATTCAGTGTTTGTGGTAGTAGATAGATTTTCAAAGATGGTGCATTTTATTCCTTGTCAGAAGACCCATGATGTAGTCCACATCACTGACTTGTTCTTTAGAGAGGTGGTGAGGCTACATGGTCTTCCAAAGAGTATAGTCTCATATCATGATACCAAGTTTGTTGGATACTTTTGGAGGACCTTGTGGAAAAATTTGAAGACAGAGTTGAAGTTCAGTTCTACACACCATCCATAGACTGATGGGAAAACTAAGGTTGTGAACAGAAGTCTGGGTAACCTGGTAAGATGTTTGGTAGGGGATAAACCCAAGGGATGGGACTTGATTTTCCCCCAGGCAGAATTGGCTTACAACAATTCTATCAATAGAAGCACGGGAAGATCACCATTCCAAATTGTGTATGGAGGTAGTCCCAGAACTACTCCAGAATTGAGGAAGATGGACCAAGAGAAGAAGACTAGTCTTGAAGCTAAAGACTTTGCAGAGCACATCAAGAATGTACATGAAGAGGTAAGAGAACATATTAATAAGATGAATATGTAGTATAAGGCTAAGGTAGATTACAAGAGGAGGAATAAGGAGTTTCAGGTAGGTGATGAAGTGATGGTCCACTTAAGGAAGGAAAGGTTTCCAGTGGGAACCTATAACAAATTGAAAATGAAGAAGTTCAGTCCCTGTAAAATTTTGAAGAGGCATGATTCAGGGAACGCATATGAGGTAGAGTTGCCAGATGGAGTCAACATTTCCCTTGTGTTCAACATTATAGATTTGACAGAGTATCATGAAGGTGGCACAGAGAATGGTCCAACAATATAACAGTGTAACATTCCCGCACCTACTTCAGAGAAGGAGGAGATTGAAGCAATCTTGGATAGCCATGTGGGAAGGAGTACCAAAAATAGGCAGTATGAAGAATATTTGGTGAAATGGAGAGGAAGGCCTGTGGAAGATTCATCCTGGCTTCCCAAAACAAAGGTTGATTGCTTGGGTTTTCCTCAACCATCTACGATGTGATGGGGTCACTTCTCAAATTACCCTGGGTGTCTGATGCAGGAGCATCCAGTGGTGTAAGGGAAATCTTGCATCAGCCAAGAAAAGAAATGTTTTAATTTCTTGTTGGTTGTTTCATAGATATTTTTGCATTTTTGGATACCCCTTTAGCTATTAAAATATTCAAAGCCAAATTTGAAGCCCTTAGAGGCTCCGGATGGGCCTAAAAATTTGCAAAAAACCCAAAGTAGTTGGTCATAGACCCTACTTTATGCCACACCGTCTTTCTGAGAGCTTTCCGAAAAGGTATTATAATTGAAAATCTGACGGTTTGATTAAAAGTTATGGCTTCCAAAAGTTGGTGCATTTTTAGAAATGTGCTAATTTTTTAATGTGAATTTAAATTTGAATTTCAAATTGTAATTTGGGCGCCAAACCGCCGAAACTCAAATTGGAATGTTGTTTTGGCTCCAAATTGGTGAGAATCTCTATTTATGGGCGGGATTTCTAATTTTTGGTAGTTTTTTGGGGCGGAAGAGTTTGCATATTGCAAAAGGGGAAAATACTATAATTTATGTAATTTTATATAGGTTGCATGTATTGCAGAGCTTGAGGATTTGTGATCCTCTACATGTAAGAAGTTCCATTATAAATAATAATAAATTTCTCTAGTTGTTGCATCATTTTCTATGTCTCGGGTTTGCTCCCTCGTCACCTTTCCATCCCCAAGATGGGGGGACGCAAAGGGGACATCCCCCAACCATCCCTGAAACTGCCCAACTAGTAGGAAATAGGAGGAAATGTCCCCTACCCTTTGGGGACATTTCCCCATCCCCGGTATGGATGGGGGATGTTGGAAATGTCCCTCATCGTACCAACAATGGCTAGCCATCCCTCGTGGACAGGGAGCTTCTTGAGTTAAAAAAGCATTTCAAAAATTTATTTTTTAAATATTTTGTCCTCCTTTCTAAGGTGATTTTTGAGTTTGGGTTATTTGACATTTTTTCAAACACTTGGCATGCAAAGTGATTGAGTTCTGATTTATAAATATTTATGCTTGTGTTTGATTAAATTTTAATGCCAAGTCATTTGCATAAAACATAGTGTAGACACTGAAAAATGTCCTAATCGATATCATACACTTAAAACAGATTTACTAAAGTCATTTCCTCTTTAAAACCAACTTCTTTTTGCTTAATTGATTAAATTAGCCTAGCAATTTAATTAATTGTATCATTTTCATCCATTAACAAGTAATTAATTTGATTGGGTTAATTCATCCCTTTTTATTGTAACGTTTCATCTCATTAAATTAAATAAATCAAAATATTT
Source organism: Sequoia sempervirens (assembly GCA_007258455.2). Lineage (NCBI taxonomy): Eukaryota > Viridiplantae > Streptophyta > Pinopsida > Cupressales > Cupressaceae > Sequoia > Sequoia sempervirens. The sequence continues at coordinate 175,149,922 of VDFB02373365.1, read as the reverse complement.
AATTTAATTTCCTAATTCATCCTATTTAATTAAATAACCCTAAGTTATTTAATTAAATATCATTCCATCTCCCCCCTATTCATTAAATCATTTAATTTAATGAATATCACTTTAATTCCTCCAAATCCCCTAATTGCATTATTACACCTTATTTAATTAGCAATTAAACTAACTTTCCTCTAAGCAAAGGGAATATTCCTTATCCCTTTTTTGCACAATTAAAATTTTATTTAATTTGCAAAATGCCTTTTTCCTCACCCATGAGAATTATTTTTCCTTCATCATTTGAAAAAGGGATATTTTCACTTGGCTTCTTAAGCAAGTTTTAACCTTCATTTGAGTAGGTCAAAAGTGTGTTCATTTGAGGCAAGTGTGCACCCTTGATTAGAATCTCATCATGCATTCTCATCCATTGATAAGAATCCATGATCCATGCATCTCATCTCCTTCATCTTGGATCATTCATTAATCTTTTTGATCTCAACCCTTCATTCCTCATTTTTTTTCCTATAAATAGGTCACTATTTGGAGATAAATGGATCCATCTTTCAATTTCAAACTCATGTTGTTGAAATCACTCATACTTTACTCACATTTAGCATATTTTAGTTCATTTTTAGTTGCATATTAGCTTCAAGCTTCCATTAATGGCTTCCATACATCCATCTTAGCTTTTTTATAAATTAGGGTTTTCATCTTTTAGCTTAGAATTAGCTTATATTAGCTTAGCAATAGCATAATCAGTGCATTTCTAACATAAAATCATGGTAACTTAGCTTGCATCATGTTCATTTTTAGCACAAACTAGGTTTTCATACATCAATCAAAATGGTTTCATCGATTCTCTTCCATATAATCAACTAAAACAAGCTCACTAATTAGGAGATTGGGAAAGGGTCATCATTTCACATCAACATGACACCAATTCAAAAATAAGATAAGTTTCAAATGGGTTAGATTAGGAATTTAACTATTTTCTTAGTTTGTAGTTTTCAATTTTAGTAAAATGCTTAGTTTAGATTTCCAATTTGAATGATCATGTTTGTAGATGCAAGTTTTTTTAGTGAAGTTATGCTTTGATTCATCATGAATCAAGTGTAATCAACCCTCACCGACATTTCCTCATCTCACATTCTAGCGCTAGAAGGATGGAAAACTATTAATCTAATCATTTTTTAGCTTAAATTCCATTTTATCTTGTTTTACAGGACCTAGCGACGCCCAAACTACAAATAGCGATGCTATTTCAATAGTGTCGACATATAGCAACACCCTAACAATTTAAAATCACAACGTTAAATAAATGGTCTGACACTTATTTGAATATAGCAATACATATTTAGTCTAGAGGTATCAAAAAGTTTAAATGGTGACGCTCAAATTCACTAGTCCGATGATTTCAAATTTCAAACTATGATGCTATAGAGAGCAACGACGCCCAGCAAAATACCAACCATTTTCACTAGAGTGACACCCATATTTCAGATTGTGACACTATCATGTTTAGCGATGCCCAACCAGGGTAAGAAATTTTATGCTTGTTTGTTTTGACATGTGATTTAATTTCTTGGATTTATCTGACCACTAATGCATGTCTGACTATGTTTTGGTTGTTAGGCTAACAGAGTTTTGCAGGTGTAAAGACATGGAGCAAAAGTGAAAAAGTATTTTCTATCTTAATTTCCATAATTGTAACAAGTGTTTGATGATTTGGGGCAATTATAACCCAATTTTATGCTTTCTAATTTCTACTTTAGGAAACACACTAGATTTCAATTGGGTTTAGAATGAATTCTCAAAGTTGGATAAAATTGAACCTTCACATCATCATTTTATTTTGGGCTTAAAATTGAACAAGGCAACTTCATTTTCAATCGGTGCTCTAAAAAGAACCCATCATTTCTTTGAGGCTTAAAATGAACTTGTGTTTTCATTGTCTTGTAATTTTCTTTGCAATTTGTGGCATTCGAATGTGTAAGAACTTCTCCTGTGCTTCACAAAGATCTTGAGAATCAAAAGCATTCTAGTGATGTTGGTTGTCTAAAAAATTACCTACATCTTTCAATTGGGTTTAAAATTGAGCAATCATGCTAGTGTGAGAAAGAAACATTGTGTGTGTTTCCCTCCTTGTGCTTTACGTGAACTGGGTGGTCAAACTACAAGTGTACTCCCTTGCTTTTGTTACCTTTAGAGGGGCTGGCCTAAGAACATTTCAAAGGTGACTCCAACCGGTTTTTCACTCAGGCCAGTATATAAATGGATAAGACTAAACTATCTAGTCCTCATGGTATGTAGGCCTTAGTCATACAGTTTCTTTCAGAACAAGGTACTACTATAAAAAGTATAAGAGCCCCTAGTAGGATTGATTAAAGCCTTTAGTGGCTTGTTGGATGCTCACAAGGTGCCATGTTTCCGATTACCCGAACTAAGAACCAATTTTTTTAGAAGTAAAAGTCCTAAAATATTTTTTGGTGCAAGAACGGTCGTTCTAAAGCCACCCCACATTTGTACTATTCAATTTTAGAAATAGAAAAAATTGTTTTGATATCCAAATTTTAAGGATTTTGATATTTGGTGGTCTTGAGAAGTATGTGTCGTGGAGGGGAGCTAGTGTCACCAAATATCTAACTGTTCACATTGTCTAGTGTTTAGAGAATCCAAGTGGGGACTCAACAGATATGGCCATTTCTATCCTAGGATTGTAAATAATTGTGAGTCAATTTAACACTTTGCTTGGTTTTAAAATGATACAAAAACAAACATTCACTATCATCCTCAAAATTTCAAACACTCTGGCTCAAATATGGACTTCTTGAGTTATCCTTGATATTACTAGTCCTAAGGATTTATCCTTAGCAATTTCTAAATACCTTGACATTAATCTCAAACCCATATTTTCCCAAAGAAAACATAGGTAATTATGTCTTTAATCTCATAATTTTCATGAAATGGACATTATGAAAGTTATGATGTTATTGATATAAATATTTAGTTTGAAAACATAAAAAATACAAGTGTTTGTCGTAAAAATAACCTCATAAATCCAAGATTAAATCAAATGAACACCCCACATTGACGTATGTTCAAATCGTCGACTCCCCGAACACAATCACATTGAGACAAGGAAAAACATTGCAAGCATTGAGTCCAAAATCATTGGGTCCTATTTCCAAAATCATTTGAGCCATATTTTACCAAAATCATTGAGTTCTTGGAGTTATTATCACTATAGAGGTATAGCATTTTTCTCATTACCTTGGTCTTAGAAAACAAAGGTTCACTCTAGGTCAACATTGGATCAAACACTTCATCCACCTCTCCATCAAATTTCATCCTTCACTTCACCAAACTTTGCAAAATTTTCTAGTACACCAACACTTTTGACTTAAACATCTATCAAACCAACCCCTAACTTAGCTAATTTTTATGTGAAATAAATCATTTTCCATGCATTTGGGTGAGTTAGTTATCATCTTTGAACTAGTTTATCTTGAAGGTCACAAGTCTACCCTAAAGATTTCCAAGTTCATAAACATCTTTTATTCTAACATCAAACAATCAAAATTAGGTCAAAAGTGTCATCCCAAAATGTTTACAAATATCACTTCCGATATCATCCACATTTTCATCTCCCATTATCACCATTCCTCTGAAAATACTTATAGTTTCTCTTCTACCTAGATTTGAGTCACTAGAGAGTTCCAACATTACAAATCTCAACACACCTCTCCCATAGGTGACCCAAAATCTATGGTTACAACAAGATCACAACACAAAAGAATCATGGAGAAAACCATAGTCACATTCACCTCAAGTGATCCAAATCCTCAAGAATTTGATCCAAGAAGTCATGTTACCCCATTGCAACAACCCTCATCTCCACCAGGACCATATGAGATAGAAGACATCACGAACAACCCATTTGGACTTACTAGAGAAGAAATCATGGAATATCAAGCCATAGAAAACATGGCTCCAATTTCCCCATCTTTTTTTGCACAATCATTAACACAAGGCTTGACTTCATCTACAATTCAGCCAACTCCATCCCTTGTACCAAGTCAACCCTTAACATCTAGTCTTGCAACTAGGCTAGGAATCAACCTTGGTCTCACTTCATGTCTAGGAACAAACATAACTTTGGGTATTCACAAAACAACCATTCCATTAACCACCAACCTTCCCCAAGACACAAGTTGGATACCAACCTTTGGAAAACCACATGCATTCCATGATTCCAAAACAATCTCAACATCTCAAGTGCAACCATCTTCATCCATCATCACAAATACCCCAAGTATGCCTAATGTTACATAAGGTAATGTGAACCAAGTACCTTAAGTAGGAAAACAAGGGAAAGTTAACACTCACACAAATTCAACCCTTGACAAGTGGTTCCAGTAACCCCATCGACACATCAAAACAAGTGGTTACCCAAGCTACTCAATTCAATCCATCCACATCAAACCCATCTATCATCAACCCAAATATAAACAACACCTTGGTTACAAATCCCATCAACCAAGGTAATACCTTGGTCACACCTCAAATACAACAAGGGAACCTTTTTAATTAGTGGACTCAAGGGCCTAGTATGTCATTACTATCACAAAATCCAATGGCATCATCCTCATCATTTCCCATGGTCCCCTTTACCATGTAAAATCAATTGGGACCTCAATCTTACATTCCTCCACCTCAATCCCCTATCTTGCAAAGAATGCTAAACCAAGAGAATCCTCAACCCCTCATCAACAATCCGTTGCCCACTCAAAACATTAACACCCCCAATCCATTATAGATGTCCCAATGACTGATTGATCCCACATTGCAAGCATATGCCTTAGCTTTACAACAAACACAATAAGCTTACTAGCAAGCAGTCCAACAACAACAACATCAAGCAACCTTGGTAGCACAACAACAACATCAAGTAGGCTTTGCAGCTCAACAACAACATCGAGCCTAGCAAGTAGCCCTAGTAGCACAACAACAACAGCAAGTCACCTTAGTAGCCAACAACAACAAAAAGATCAACAAGCTACCTTATTAGTGCAACAAAAACAACAACAACAAGTAGCCCTAGTGGCCCAACAAGCCCAATAGTATTCCCAACAACAACAATTGATTACCCAACAACAAGGTTAAACATCGTCAACCCAAACACGTTGGGAACATATACAACTCCACCACAATCACCTTCACAATATCTTACACCACCATACACCCCATACAACAACTTATCATATCAAAATCTCACATACAACCCATCCCTCATCCCAACATATGTTCCTGCACCAAACCTACCAAACTATTTAGCATTACAATTTAAGGTGGCATCACAAGAAATGCATGACCTTCACATGGGCAAGGCAAAGAAGCCCCATACACATAATTTGTGTCCATATCCATTTGATCAAAACATCAAAATGGTACCATTCCCTCCTGGTTTTGAAATCCCCAAATTCGATAAATATAATGGGAGAGGGAGTCCTATGGACAATAGTAAAGAATTTAACATCATGTTTATGGAGGTCGCCTATAATGAGTCCTATTTGATGCACCTTTTCCCACGAAGTTTAACAGGCCCAGCCATAGACTAGTTTTCTCAATTGCCTTTATGTATTAAAAATTTCCAAGAAATCACTGATAAATTCATCGATCACTTCTCCTTTAATCTTGATATGGACAAGCCTAGAAGAGTTGTACACTCTTCGACAAAACAAGGGAGAATCTTTTGCCAATTTCTTGCAACAATGGAGATAAAGAGTTAGTAAGAGAAAGTGGTCAACTCCCGATGAACAACAAGTGGCCATTATCATAGAAAATCTAGACCCTGATCTATCTTTTGACTTTAAAATGCAATGCATCACATCTTATGGCAAGATTTTACCTAGAGCCCAAATCTCACAAGGAAACACACAAGTGTATAAAGACAACCGCCCATCCACTAGTTTTAACCAAAAAGCCCCGCTATTGGGCCAAAAAAAAAAAATGTTACTAGTGATGGTGTTGTTGATGCAAAGGTGGTCTTAACTACTCCTAGACAAGAAAACACCCAACCCATGAACACACAACAAATTTATGCGCAACCACCAAACAATCAACCAATGATCAATGATGCAAACACTCAACATGGACAATAGAGAACAAACAATGCTCCTAAGCAAAAATTCACTCCCTTAGGGGAACCTATGGAAGACATGTTAAAGAGGTTGATACAGTCTAATCTTATCACACTCCTAGATTTCTCAAACTATCAAGAGCCACAAATCAAACCTCATAGCTATAGAGAAGATCGCTTTTGTGAATTTCACCGGTACAAAGGTCATAGCACATGTTAGAACTATAAAATTCTGAAAATTTTACGAGTTTTTCATACCCATGAGTTTCCAAATGAGTCCTTACCATAAACACAAAATCCTCTCTTCATAACATTTTTCCCATATTTTGTCATATGGTTCCATAGAATCCATCTAGTCTTGAATGTCTCACTATGTAATTTATATCGGCAAGAGAGGATCAGGGTCTCCTCGATCCATAATGCATTTTTTACTAATGTATATTTGTTGTAGCCTATCGGCAGGAATTCAGGAATGTCACACTGATCGAAATTCATCTACAGGCACATATTGGTGTGACACAAGTCATTGTCTTGGGGATAGAAAGTCCTATCGGCAAGAAAGTCATCTTCAGAATAATTCATAGCGAGCTCATGCATGTCTTTCCAACCAGCGCATGAGGAGACATATCAGCCAGACAAAGGGCTATCGGGATGAAGTCTTATCAAAAGCATCCAGTCTTGCCAACAAAGCGTAAAGGGATTCTATTGAAAAAGTCATCGAGATGAAGTCATGAAGTCTTGCCGACTTGTATGTCATGCCGATAGGATTATGTGGATAAGAGACTCAGCAATATTAATTATTTATCGGTGAGACTAATTTTATTGGGGAGAAATGTGAGAATCACGCTGAAGTATTGTTTCATCGATGAGAAAGTAATTATGTTTCAGTGACCAGAAAAATACCACGGGGTGTATCTCAGTAAGACACAAGGTAATCTATGAAACATCTCCCTGACTCCAAAAGTCACAGCGAAACACGTAAGATGAAAGGATATTTGTCGGTGCAACATTAAACATCAGTATGACTGCAGGATGTCTCAGTGGGCGTTTAGTGAACGTTAGTAAAATCCCGAATACAACTGATCGCCTAGATTTGAATACAAAAGGATGTGTCCTTTCAAATTTTGATGTATAAATATCTGTTTCGGTAGCAAAACAAACAGATAGAAGATAATAGATAAGATAGATTAGGAAGGATACAGTAGAGAATATGTCATACTATGAGACTATGATGCATGTTTGAAAGCATGAAGATATCATTGAAAATCATTTAAAGTGGTGGCGTATTTCTGGTATCAATTGTCTATTGTGTTCATTGAAAGTATTACTAAAGTTGTCTCCAAGATTGGTGCTTTCTAGTTATTTAAATTGATATAACAAGTTTATACTCAGTTTATCAGTGCACATTTGTTGTATCTGTGTGGTTGATTAATTGGTTCTTTCAAGAAAAAATTAAATCCTTTTAATTGATCATAGTAATTAGGGAAGTTCATCTGGATCATTAAGAAGAACTTGGTAGTCACAGTCTTGCATGTTTATACAAGTTATAAACTAAAATATATGCCAATATATGCCAAACAATTTGAATGTTTTCCAGAAAGAAGTTTCTCATTTAGATTTCATTTGACTCCGCATACCCAATAAGGCACTAGTCTCTGCATTTTTATCATTTAGTTTCATTCATTTTTTACATCTGTTAACTGAACATATTAGGTTTTAGTTTTAATATTGCTTATACCAAATCAAGTTTCATTTTTCCACTCCCATCTGCCATTGTGGGAAAAACACTTCAAAGGAGATAAGCACAAGTCAAGTCTACCTCACTCATACAGGTACACCCGCCTAGGTCTAGTAGCACCTAAAGAGTAGAAGGTCTAAACCATTTGACCTTGTCTGTTACCCTAAAATGTATCAAGAGATTGGCAACCTCTTGAGGCATTTCGCCTATGTTTTTGAGAGCTAACAAATTGGTGACTCTGCTGGGGACAAACATCAGAAAATCCGGTTCCAGCCTATCCATCCATAGGGTCAATACAGTTCTAAAATCGGTCTTTAACCAAAGGTTCACAATTGTTTCATTTGCACTCCACATCCGAGTCACACACTTAACAAATTGGTGACTCTGTTGGGGAGATATTTCAGAATATTCAGTTGAAGACCATCATATAGAGTCATTGAGGAGAAATTCATAGTTTGGAAGTTTGAGGAAAAGTGACTCCGCTGGGTAAATCAAGAATAATTTCATTTTCTCACTTTTAAGAAAGTGAGTGGTGACTCTAGTAAAATTTTGATGAAAAATGCATGACAACCTTTGGGAATTACCTTTGAATGTGCTAAGAGATGAACTAAACAAATTGAAAATAGAAGTTGAGAGCAAGAGATCATTACTTCACAATGCAGGCAATGCATATCATGCACAATAGAATATATATTCACCACAATCACCTCATGGTCAACAATATGTGCCACATTCTCATACACAATACAATAATTTGTTGTACCAATATCAGTATCTACCTAATCCCCCCCCTCAATAATTCACAACAATAATCAGGCAATTTGATCTAACAAGGTTTCAATTGTACACTTACCCTATGGATGGTAGTTGGAGAAGCCTTGCTCCTAGTTTACAGGGAGTAGTACAATTACTGCTGAAGATCATTTGAGGAATTTTAATGCTTTCATCCAAGATTTAGATATACCTTATGAGGATTTACATATGAGGCTATTCCTGATGTCACTCATTCATGAAGCTAGGGATTGGTTTAATAGCCTACCAATAGCTTCTATTGATTCTCTCGAAGGATTTTAGGATCAATTTCTTGAGAAATATGGAAATTTGTCTGCACCAAATTGGGATTCCCATGGGTTATTAGAGATTCAAGAAAATAAAAACTTGCAGCAATATGTATGCCAGAATCAACAATTTGAAGAAGAAGAAGATGAGTATGTACATACTCAAAGCCAGGACTCCATCACAGAATCAGGATGTGGAATTTATCCATTAGATGCATTTCTTGAAGTAAGGAGATGTGAAGGAGAATCTGGGCACTCTTTGTCCCGCAGAATAGTAGATGAATGGATTGATATTGCAGATAAGAAAAGGTATGAAGACAATGGTGAGGTCATTAATGAAGACAGCGACATTGATCAGACAATGCAACTAATAGAAGATGAGACAAGTGCAAGTCAGAATGATTCCTATGATAGCCTGCATGAGGAAGACAAAGATGTAGAAATTCTCTCTTGCATAACAGATTGTGACAGTGTATGCTATGAAGGATCTGTTGAATATTCAAATACTGATCTACAACAAGATGATTCTTGCAGTTATGGTGATGATCGAGAAGAAGAAGCAATGGAAAATGTGGATCCATTTGACAATGAGCAAACAATACCTCTAGCTGCAGATAGGAACCATGAAGAGGAAGAAATTGGAATACTTGAAAATGGTTCCTAATTTTTTTCAAATCCACTATATGATGAGAAGATAGAAGAAGATCAGATGAGATTTTTCCAAGGATTTCTAGAGCATGAATTTCAGGTATTTTCAAATCCACTTTATGGGGAGGAAACATTTTCAGACACACAAAATGATATATCAAGTTGTGGAACAAATGACTATGTTGATAATTCATTTGATTTTTTATATGATGATCTTGAGCCTCATTATGATGATGAAAAGGGTGAAGAGTACATTAATGGTGAAAGTGAGTGAATTTCAAACTTGTTGACAATAGAGTATCAAAAATACATACATAAAAATAACTCAGAAATTTTGTCTTCAACATCAGCTATTTCAAATATGCATAATGATGATTACGTGGGTCAAAATTTTGTGTCATTGCCAATTAGTAAAATGAAAGAAGTAAAAAATATTTCAAATCTGGTTGTTCCAAAAAATGTTGATATGGAAGTGTTTTCAAAACTTTCAAGAGAAGCATTCTAATGGTGAATTTCTAGTACAGTTGGGAGATAATTTCAAAACACATGATAGTGAGCAAAATAATGATAGATATCTCATGGAGTGTGCATACACATTGTATGTTGAAGATGGAAAATATTTATCACATGATGATGAATTTCAAAGTGGTGAAAAGAACATGAGTCAAGCTAAACATAATAATCATCTGAAGGTTTTCAATGACAGCGACAGGGCTGATTGCATGAGTGTTCTTCAAAAGAGTTTGATGAAAACAAAATAGAGCAAGGTATTTGAGAGGGGAAAATAAAGACAATTCTTTTGGGTGGCCTAGTGCCATCAGTTGTGGTATGGTTTTTCAAAAACCATGTTAGTTCATGACAGAAAAAAGTTTCAAGTCTGCTACTCAAATGAATAAAATATTTGGTCTGCTCTTCCAGTGATCTGGATTCTTGCAATAATCTCACAACCATTCATCCCCAGAAAAAGCCACTGTTAGAATTGTAAAATTCTAAAAAATTTACGAGTTGTTCATACCCATGAGTTTCCAAATGAGTCCTTACCATAAACACAAAATCCTCTCTTCATAACATTTTGCCCATATTTTTTCATATGGTTCCATAGAATCCATCTAGTCTTGAATGTCTCACTGTGTAATTTATATCAACAAGAGAGGATCAAGGTCTCCTCGATCCATAATGCACTCTTTACTAATGTATATCTATTGTAGCCTATCAGCAAGAATTCAGGAATGTCACACCGATCATAATTCATCTGTAGGCACATTTGGCGTGACACAAATCATTGTCTTGGCGACACAAAGTCCTATCGGCAAGAAAGTCATCTTCGAAATAATTCATAGCAAGCTCATGCATGTCTTGTCGATCGTGCACGAGGAGACATATCGGCCAGACAAAGAGCTATCAGGATGAAATCTTATCAAAAGCATCTGGTCTTGCCGACAAAGCGTAAAGGGATTCTATTGAAAAAGTCATCGGGATGAAGTCATGAAGTCTTGCCAACTTGTATGTCATGTCGATAGGATTATGTGGATAAAAGACTCGGCAATATTAATTATTTATCGGTGAGACTAATTTCATTGGGGAGAAATGTGAGAGTCACGCCGAAGTATTGTTTCATTGATGAGAAAGTAATTATGTTTCAGCGACCAGAAAATACCATGAGGTGTATCTTGGTAAGACACAAGGTAATCTATGAAACATCTCCCTGACTCCAAAAGTCACAACGAAACACGTAAGATGAAAGGATATTTGTCGGCGAGACACTGAACATCGGTATGACTGCAAGATGTCTCAGCGGGTGTTTAGCGAACGTTAGTAAAATCCTGAATACAACTGATCGTTGAGATTTGAATACGAAAGGATGTGTCCTTTCGAATTTTGATGTATAAATATTTGTTTTGGTAGCAAAACGAACAAATAGAAGATAATAGATAAGATAGATTAGGAAGGATACAGTAGAGAATATGTCATACTATGAGACTATGATGCATGTTTGAAAGCATGAAGATATCAATGAAAATCATTTAATGTGGTGGCGTATTTCTAGTGTCAATTGTTTGTTGTGTTCATTGAAAGTATTACTAAAGTTTTCTCCAAGATTGGTGCTTTTTGGTTATTTAAATTGATATAATAAGTTTATACTCAGTTTATCAGTGCACATTTGTTGTATCTGTGTGGTTGATTAATTGGTTCTTTCAAGAAAAGATTAAATACTTTTAATTGATCATAGTAATCAGGGAAGCTCATCTGGATCATTAAGAAGAACTTGGTAGTCACAGTCTTGCATGTTTATACAAGTTATAAACTAAAATATATGCCAAACAATTTGAATGTTTTCCAGAAAGAAGTTGCTCATTTAGATTTCATTTGACTCCGCATACCCAATAAGACACTAGTCTCTGCATTTTTATCATTTAGTTTCATTCATTTTTTACATCTGTTAACTGAACATATTAGGTTTTAGTTTTAATATTGCTTATACCAAATCAAGTTTCATTTGTCCACTCCCATCTACCATTGTGGGAAAAACACTTCAAAGGAGATAAGCACAAGTCAAGTCTGCCTCACTCATATAGGTACACCCACCTAGGTCTAGCAACACCTAAAGAGTAGAAGGTCTAAACCATTTGACCTTGTCTGTTACCCTAAAATGTATCAAGAGATTGGCAACTTCTTGAGGCATTTCGCCTATGTTTTTGAGAGCTAACATCACACAAAAAAAATTTAGGCTCACACGTCTAATAGAGGATCTTATTGAACAAAGAGACATTGAGGTCGATCAAAAATTTGGGTATGAAAATTTACATGAACCCTATGCCTAATCATGGAAAAACAAAAGATTTGACAAAGGCATCAACTTCAAACAATACCCAGGATACCATGTTGGGGCATGTTTACACTATTTATGAGGAAATGGATACGTATCAAGATGCTATTTTAAAAAAAAGTCCTAACCCATCAATAGTGTTTAGCACTATTTTATATCATAATGACATCAAGTGGATATCATATTGTGACATCTCTCATATGACTCAATGATTGAGCATGTTGAAGAAGTTCCAAACAAGCAAGAAATATCCCTTATTGCACCCATACCCACAAAATGTTGCAAAGAGTCTTTTATCAATGATGTATCATCCACCCAAGGATCTTGTCAAGAAGAGGCTCTTGATGATAATGAAAGTTATTTCGAGGCTGATCCCACAAAGCTAGTTTACAATTTAGGGGAGATTCTAATTTTTGTTGAAATCACATATTTTTAGAAAATATAATGATTTAAGCCTTTAAAAGTGTCATTTAAAGAATTCTAAATGAAGAGGGTTTGATCAAACTACCTTAGATCAAACCCCCTTGAATATAACCCAGCTATTTTTAAACCATACCTATAACAGAGTCTCCTTTACACCTATCAACATGCTGATAAAAAAAAACTTTTGACTTACCTTTTGGGGGATCAAATGAATTAATTTATAAAAAAAAAATTGTAAATATGTAGTCCTTATTATAAGCTTCCCAAAAAGTATAATTTTAAATAAATTTAATTTTATTATTATATTTATTTTTTATTTCTTGTGAATGTAGGTTTTTCACCGAGAATCAAACTCTGTGTTCTGCACGTGGAAAAATAGAAGATTGTCAAAAAATTGAAAATATGAGTGCACCAAATATTGAAGTCCTTGATCCAACAAAAAAAAAATGAATTTTGATACATACAAAAAAAGTTACGCATTATACGGTCATGCTATGTCTGAATTGTAATTGGTTTGACTTCAAAACTTTATTAAAGAAAAGGTATTCAATAAAAAACTATCTAACCAAGTCGAAGCACTAGATATCAAAGTTAAAAATCTAAATTCGAAAGAATTATAATTTTATCCTTCATGGAAAAAAATTTATGCGTTATACGATGAGCGCCACTTTTTTAAAATGTTGTTTTCTGAAGAAAAAAACTAGTTTTTGAGGGAGATGGAAAAAGAAATGCAATCTAATTCCAAAAATTTTGAAACAAAATATATTTAGAATCTACAGACAAAATTTCATAAAACTCTAGTTTGCATCATCTTCAAATTCCTCACGGGTTAGCTGCTATAGGTGCCCGAAAGTGAAGATTTAGTTAAAAAAATTATTTCAGTGTCTAGTTTGGCCAAAAATTGTAAACCACTATTGTGGGACCACCCTCGAATCGAGTCAAGATCAAGAACCTCTATCCCCAGATTTTTACAAAGAACTAAGGGACATCTTCCAAACCATTTTAAACTCCAAAGATGTTCCTGATATCTCTCCTGAGATGTTTCTTTCAGATGGACATATAGACATTCTTCATCCAGAACATGAGTCTCCCACTCTTGATATTTCTACACAAGAGCAAGTAACAGTTGTGATTATTGATTCTTACAGTGATTGTGCATCCATGACATCTTTTGAATCAGTACCAACATCTTTTGAAATAGTATCAATAGATAATGATTTCATAGACTCAAATAAAATAGTTCATGAGCAAGAAGCAATTGAGATTATTGATTCTTACAGTGATTGTGCATCATCGACATCTTTTGAATTAGCATCAAATCTTTTGAAGCAATATCAATATAAAACAATGTCATAGGACCAAAGCAAATAATTCATATTCGTGAACAACAAGAACCCATAGGAATATCATGTGTTCATGACAAGTCCTATTTTGTGGATATGGATCAGAGGATACATTATAAGACAAAGGATTAGGTATTGATCATACCTTCGCAACATCGGGGGAAATCTTGTCTACAAAAAAAATCAACATATGGGGCATAAAGGATCCTTATGATGAAAATACTATTAATGCTACAACTAGTTGTATCATGAGTTGGAATTCACCCATCATCTCATATGCAAATTGGGACCAACAAAAAAAGAAGAATTACTATCAAAGCCAGACAATGATCATCAAAGAAAATGAAGTAGTAAAGCAAAAAGGACATGCCAGGTACAAATGGATACCAAAGAAAAATAAAGAAAATCATCCCTCCAAAAATCCATTAGTCAAAGAAACTATGGGAAAAAATCTAAAAGGGAAATGTATCCATCAAAAGAAAAAGCAAGCTTCTCAAGCAAGGAACAAATTATATCCAATGGTTGGTCCTAATTCCATGAAAACCTCCATCCCCATCCATCATCACCCATCTTCCCAAGTTTGGAGAGTCAAAGGTTCCAAACTATCAACCAATCCATCTCATATTCCTTCATACATGACACCATACATTCCATTCACAATATCCAATTCTTGCATTGACTGTGGGTTGGTAGCTACCCTTCATCATAAAGATTCTGAAGGAACTTTATCACGATAAGCGTACATAGAAAAGGTTAATTCTGGTATCCACAAGGTAGATCAAAGTTCTTCAAGGTCGTATTCAAGTGCTCATATCTTAGCGAAGCAACTTCTTCAAGCAGGGTATTGTTGGCATGTTATGACAGTGGTCTCCACATCAGTACCACCAAGTGGTTCAACATGAGGCTAACATCTCCAGAAAATTAAAAAAAATTAAAAAATGATAAAAATCTAAAAAAAATAAGAAAATGATTGAAAATAGTAAAGATAAAAATCATCTTCCAGTGAAAACCACTATGGTGGTGCTTTGGGAAAGTATTATGATGAAAACCTAGCAAATAGGCGTCATGAGTAGAATCGAGCATCTATATGATCTTTCTCAGAAAAAAAACATCCAATCCTTGTCATGATAAATCTAATGTTGCCTCCATCCATCTAATCTAGCTTTATCCAGATATTCCACTTTATCTTGATCTTGACAAATATTTGGCAGATACTTCAACTCTACTCATGGAAAATTTTTGATAGGCTCTTTACTATTTTATCTCATGAAGTCCCATAGACCATATCTAGCATGTTAAAACTCTACCAAAATCTTCATATACACATTACCTATCTTGGTTATCCATTGCATTATGAAGAATTTCTAAACACTGAGGGCAGGTTATTGCACTCTTGTTTTCAAATATCTCTTGATCCATGTCTTATACCCCATAACGTGACATCGGCATCATGACCTAGGTATCGTTTGCCTCAAATCTCATTGAAAAACAAAAAAACATTTGTAAAATGATTGTTTAGAAAATCCAAACACATTTTTAAAATCCTGCATAGCTAAAGTCCAAAAACATTCAAAAAATTGTAAAGGAAAAATCCAAAACATCTAGAAAACATCAAAAACCCTAAAAATGTCAAACATCGAAAATCTAAAAAATAGCATCCACTTGTCGAACTACGTCATCTATGAGCTTTAATATAGGAAATTCCATCATTGATGTGCCCCTGAGACACCCTAGGTCAGTCATTGAGCAGTTTGTCATAATAAACTATCATCTTTTACTTGTTTATATCTTCATCTTGTAAATGAGTCGAGTTGGTCGAACTACGTGGTCTCTGCATGTATAATGTAGGAAAGACTAATCTATGATTAGCCCCCAAGGCCCCTAGGATAGGTCTTTAGGTTAGGTTCTTGCTCGAAACTTGGAAATTCTTATAAAACCCCTAAACATTCAAATATTTGAAAACTCCTAAACATTTGTAAAAACTCTTTGAAAATACAAAAACATCCAAATATTTCAAAAAACACAAAAACATTTGAAAATGGAAAACCCAAAAACAATAGAAACATTCAAAAGACCTAAAAAGCCTCAAAACATTCAAAAAACTCTAAACAACCTCAGAAAATTTGAAAATCCTAAACATTCGCATAAACTTTCAAAAAGACCAAAAACAACCTCAAAACATTTCAAAATACCAAAAACATTAAAATATTCCAAAAAATACAAAACCCATCCATCCCATCTCGCTTTCACCCACAATAAACTCACCCATAATAAATTGATCATCACCTTCAACCTTTAGTGAAGCAAGCAGAAAGAAAGTATAGCAAGTTGTAAAGTGTGAACCTAAAAGTCAAAATATAAAGTTTAAATCATAGGTAAATGTGTCTATGAAGTTTATAGCAAAAAAAAAAATTAACATCATCATCCCAACATCAAACAACCTTTGATCAACATGTCCTAGGATGTATCCTTCCCGCGATGGACATCAGTATCAGACATCACTTTAGCTAAACTTAAACTAGGCAAGAGCTATAGATAACACTGAATATTTTTCTTTGATCTTTTCTTATGATTTATCTCAATGACCCATTCTGAGGACCTCTTGATGATGTCTTTCTACAATGATTTAGAGAGAAAGGAATGGGGCATCGATCATTATCTTTCATTTGTTGTGTTTGTGGGTACTCTTGTAAAATAATTTTGCACATACTTGCTTAGTTGTGTGTAGGAAGGTCATTTGGAGTATGTTGTTGACTATTGCGTATGCTTTGGTCCAATATATTCTAAGCTTCTAACTTATATTTCAACAAGGTTTCTGCATGTCAATGTGTGAACAACTATCTTATTTGTTTGTCAAGTAAAAGTCCATTACACTAGATACAACGTCATCCTCATTATCAATACCTTGATGCATCATGTCTATGTGTTATATCAAACAATAAGGAATGACGAAAAATATAAATCCTGAAATGTGAGCAACTCACCCTGCATTTTCATCATGCATTTTGCATTGTCTCATCACCGTCTCTAATAAAGTCTTGGTGGATCAAGGACTTGTTGGATCTTTTGAAGCAATCATCATCAACGGTCATTCATTCTTTATTCTTCTATCTTCTCTCCATGCTAACCTAGTATCATAACATTCAACAAAAACATCATCAATGCATCCACTTTGCATCTACAAACCATCAGCATACACACATCTCATAATCATAGCATAATCATAAAACATCCATCAACATAATCATTACATATCACATCATACATTTTCCATAATCATTTGAGTTGTGATGAATAATTGGTTATTCTAAGCATCTTAAATCATTGCATATCATAAGCATTTTCATCCATGCATTCATCATCATCATAAAAATGCATAGAAAATACACACAAAGAAATGCATCCACATCATCCATCCATATCATATCATGAAAAGATACTGAAAAAGAACATAACATTGCATCCATCCATATCATGATCATCACATATCACGTAGGTATAAATAATAAAGTAAAATGCATCCATATCATAACCATCCATACATGAAATAAAGTGAACACATCATAGTATGAATCATTCATATATTTATCATATGTATATCAAAAAATGAATGTCATGGTACAAAACCTAGATCAATGTATGAACATCGATCAAAAGTACAATATCCACGAGGCTATCAAAAAGGGGCCCATGAATGTATATTTTTGAATAAATAGTGGGGAAAAATCAAAAAGTGTATGTACATAATAGCTAGCCCTAATGGCTGCTACCCTTTCTAGCCTACCTCTTAGGCTAATCCTCTGCTCATGGTCGTGCATCACTGGGCTATGAAAAATCTAGTTGTCTGAGTGTTGTTGGTACATCATGATGATAATTCTGCCTATAATATATAGCCTCGATAATTGCCTCCTTGTACAACCACCCTAACACTTTTTGACCATGGGTGGCCACAATCATCACCTCAATCCGTTGTCTCCAAACAGGGTATGTGCAGGATCATGATGGGCCAAAAAGTGGCGATATGATGGGAATGTGTAGGGTATGTGGCTGAAAATTTTTTTTACCCAAAATCGATAAAACGAAAAGAGTTTTTAAAGGAGATTCTCAGCTTTCCATCAATATAAATTATGCTTTACTTTGAATTTTATAAATAATTATTATTCATTTTCTATTTGAATTACGATTAAAGTCCTGATTAATAGGTTGATTGAAAAACATCTATAGCTTTCAAATAGTATCACATTTTTTGAATCCAAAGCATGTGTCACATTCTATGCTTCACATACTATACGATTAAAAAAAAAAAAATGAATTTCAAGGAAGTTTTGACCAAGTTAAGGTGGTCGACATACGAAGTTTTATATTTTTTAATTTTATAATAAAAATTCATAATTAATTATTTACTTGGAAAAAATTACAAAAATATGCATCACATCTGACATGAGTCATCTACTTATTTAAAATATTGTCATAAAAAAAAATATTATCATTTTATTGTGGTTAGGGTGGTTAGACAGACACCTACGTCTTATTTTTTCCCTGAAATTTAAGTACTACTGCATTAAAATTTTAAATTTTCACCAAATAAATTTAAAAAATAAAAATAAACCTAGTAGTTTAGAAACTATATTCAATTTTCTATAGATTTTATTCTTACATTTTTTGAAATAATATAGATAACTTATTCAAACTTTTGCATCAAGTTTCCTAACTGATTTTTCTAATTTTTTTGCCACTTAAGGGTCTATTTTTTCCATGATGATCTTGCACATACCTAGCAACCTCTTGATCTCTCTCCCCTGTCATAGCTTGTACTCTTTGCAATGCTTGATCTCTCTCGGCTGTGAACGCAACCACTTATTGCCGATCTTGGTCTTGCTCAACAGTAATAACCAAAACCTGCTCACTAGTCAATATCTACACTGCTTCTACAGCTATTGTATCTGAGCATCCTAGGCATCTAGTGGTGGTGGTGGTGTCAGTTGTTGTTGAACTGTTGGGGGCTACTACGAGGGCTGTTGTACAATCAGTGGGGCCCCTGGAACCTGGATCCTAGCCATCCTGGCCACCCTATCCCCTACCTCTCCCTACCCCTCTACCTCTAGGTCTCCCTTTGGGGGGAACACCTGTTGGATCTGTCAAACGTCGAGGAGGGATGAACCAAGCATCATATGTTGGCATAGTTTGAGCTACCGCTTGTCCCTAATCATATGCCCAAGGTTGGGCCACCAATTGTCTAAAGCTCTCTATGACCTCTAGAGCTAGAATAGTCGGTCCCCATGTGGGAACCTCTCTAGCCAATCTCACAAAAATGTACCTATATGCATCATTAGGTCTATCCTAGACCTCTTTGAACCACCATGCTACCCTATATGGTAGATACCTATCAATAATGTGGTGCTCTCGACCCTGCATGTATCAGGTCTATCTAGTGAAATATAACTACTAAATATCATCAAACCATGGTGGCATCTGAAGCCATGGGTGCCAACAGAAAACTATTATATCATCTATCACTTGTCTCCAATACGGGAGC
>VDFB02373365.1:175096997-175130125 GCA_007258455.2 Sequoia sempervirens | reverse complement strand
TTTTTACACAGAGAGCAGTTTTCCAATACTATGAATGAGCTTCAAGAATGGAGAGTATCAGTGTTCATTCAAATGTCTAGGAGGAAGTCCTGTTAAAGGTCAGAATTTATACAAAATTTCTACAAAGAAGGCTGAGAAGTAAAAATATCATGTGAATCAGATTTTCATTATTTCTGGTTTACTCATATAGATGTGTTTTTTAGAGCAGCAAAGTAAGTATTTTGTCTTATGAAAATTTTCAAACAAGGCCTAGTTTCCTTATCACTGTCAAGCATTTGTATGGAGGGAATTAACAGGCACAGAAACACTAATAAAACCAAAGCATCACTGGTTATTTGAATTGAAACCCTAAGAGTAAATGCAAGTGGATATACAATTTTGTCACCATTCACAAAATTATCCATTTTCAAAATACGTAAAGCATGTTTTGTTCCATTTCATGTGTTACCAAAGAGGGCTTGTTAAGCAAATGTCAAGATAAATGCTGAGAGGAGGTGGGTCATGAATTACAGAAAGAGAGGTACAGTTTTCTTCATAAACATAAAATATCCATGTCGCCCTATGGTTTCAGGAGTCTGAATAGAATCATTATTTGTTTTGGGCCGAGCTCATATCGATAAAAACAAACAGCGAGTACCCAATTCAAGGTTTGCATTCAAAGTGCAGGAAAAGCAGTCATAGAGTTAATCCCATATGGGTTTTACATAAGCAGCAGTAGAATACAAAGATACAAATTTTTGTGATAAATCAAGCTCAAGGGACAAGAAAATACAGTTCTCTTTTGAAATTTCAAATACCCACATGTGGGTTTGTTTTCAAAGAATATAAAGTGCAATAATCATGACAACCCATGTGAATATTTTGCATGAGACAGCAAGAAATTATAGTCTTGTTCAAATATCAAATACCCACAAGCAGATATACACTCAGAAAGGCATAAAGAGGAGTTTGATGTTCTGGGTCGAGCCCAAAATTCAAGAGAATGCTTTCTACAATGCACTTTTGGCACGACCTGATATGACTTAAAATCTATGAATAGAGAAGGAACACTCTAAGTCTCCAGAGAACAAAGAAAGCAAAGAGGAATTACCAGTTTGAGGCCGAAATAAGCACTCTAGCCATGGCCAAGAGTTCCAGATGGAGTCTAGAAGACAAGTTTTTGAGCTTTTAGAAGATAGCCAGCTCCCAATGTGGGTCGAGTTCACAGAGACTTTCAAATAAGCACATTAAAATACAAACAAAGGCATTAGAGGTAGTATGTACAGCCGCAGCCATAAGGCCTGAATATATTAAAGTATGGAGCCATAGAAGCTATGAAACCATCGAAATAGCTTACCCCTGCACAGTAGAAGAAAGGAAAAAGAATAGCCCAAGAGCTCTCCCATGGAGCCTTCAACGAAGCTCGAGCTCATGATAGCATGGAGGAGCAAAGAAGGAAAAATCAGAGAATAAATTCATACAGGCCGTGGCCTTAGGGCCTTTTGGGTATTCAAAAATGAAGTAAAAAACTTCCATACAAAGAAAAATAGACTTACTCGCTGAGATTCGACCACTGGAGAGTAGGGAGAAGATTACTGAAGCTCACGAGGCTTAGTTTCGACACAATCATGGCGGCATGTTTTTTCCAGACAGAGTTTCTTTCTTCCAAGGTCATGAGTGAAAAATGAGTGATCATTAGGGTTTGACTTTGTTTTGATCAAAACCCTAATTCGACCCTATGATGATCCAGAATATTCGATCAAAGCACATGTTGAATTTCAAATGGAGGTCAAAAATTTTAATCTTTGCATTATGAATTATTAAAATCTTAGCTAACGTATATGTGGGGAGGCTGAAAATTGTATGTGCTTAGGTCATAGTAAAGTCTTTAGAACTTACTTTGTGCCTTAGTGAAATATGAAGCCTTGGGTATGGTTTAAACAATGCTAATATTAATGGAGATCTTGTAACCTAATATTAGGTTTTGATGCCATGTGACCTAGTATCTGTTTGTTTAAGGTCAATGATCTTTTTAGGGTTTTAATTTTTTTTTTATTGATTTTGGAGAAATCAATAAGGTTTGAGCTAAGGTGAGAAGAGATATGATGTGTAATGTTTTATTGATTTTTTGAAAATTGTAATGGAGCAATAGGGAGATTTTCTTGTTGCAAAAGATTTTTTAAAATCTTTAATTGCAAAAAATAGATAAATTGTGCAAATCTACATTTTGTAAAGCAGAATCATAAAGCGATATTCTATAAATTGCTTTGTGTTTTCTTGCTATTTTTAGCAGATTTTTGTTGACTTTTCTTCTTGCTCAGATTTGAGACCTATCTTGGAGATATAAGATGTTTTTTGAGCTTTTAAAGCAAGATTAGCCTATTTTTAGAGGCTTGACAGTGTGATCATAAAAGCAGTGTGCTTTTTTCTGCTTTTAGGCAATTTTTGAGATAGTTTGAGGCCTTTTTTCCTTGATCTTTTTTTGAGCTCGGATTAGGGTTTCTTGAGAGTTATGTTTCTATAGACTTAGTCTTTTAGCTCTCCTTCTCAGTAGTTCAAATCAGAGTTCCTGCTCATACACAATTTTGAGTTGTGAACACATTATTGTACTCAGTTTTTAGATTATGGCATTCCCCTTCAATTGAATAAAGATAGCATTCCTACTTCTCATTTATGTGTCCATTTGTAGCTTTTGTTTGATTTTATCTTGTGATTTATGTTTACAAAATCCTTGTTTTGTCCTTGAACTTTAACTTTTAATGCAGAAAGTTCAGAAATATAGGTTGCATGTTGTGCTTCAAGTCGAGTCTCCATGCAAATCATTTATGTATCAATTGTTCATGAGAAGTGAAATATTGCATCTTTCTAAAAAAAATTTGTGAGGAAGAGATCATAACCGTCATTAATTCATTATTAGGTTCTGAAAGTCATCTGTTAGAAATAGGTTTTTATGTTCAGTCATCTTTTATCCCTTTCCTCAGAGGTTATTTTAGAATAGAATTCATCATTCGGAGAACCAGCTCGCTCTAGAGATTCCTTCTTCGTTCAGATCACCCACATCTAAAGAAGATTTCCATGTTTTAGTAGTTTGCTAAATATTGCATTCAACAGGGTGCAAAATTATTGACAACAGGTACAACTAGTGGTAGAAGAAATTCCAGACATAGGGTCCACAGACTACGAATACAAAAGAAGAAATATTTATACAAGGAGCACTCACTTTTGAGGTTGGGAATCTTGATATTCTTCAGATGGAAGTAGGGAGACTGTAGTGTAGGATCCTATTGATGAAATGGTTATTGAAGATACCTTTGATTCCCATCCTTCACTTGGGAATAATCCAAATGATAATGAACAGCCACAGGTCTTTGAAGAATCAGAGAAGGACTGGGTTGAAGTTGCAATCGAGAAAGGAGAAGCTACACCAGTTTCAGGTGATGAAGTTGAAATGAAGAAAATCCTGGTGTAGCAGAATGCAAAGAAAGTGACATTGAGGAAGGTGATGTTGAACATCTGGATAGATAGTAAAATACAATTCTTCAAACCAAGGAGATAGTGCCAAATCCCATAAATCCTAAATCTACGCCAGAAATTATTAAAGAAATTCCTATTTCGAAGGACATAACAAATAAAATTGAAGAAGAGAGGAGGGTCCTAAATCAAGTGGAAACTAGGAACAAAGTAATGTTACAGAGGTAGAGCATGATGAGGATGCACTTGATTGGTTGATCATGGAATTGGCTTCTCCAATGGAAGTAGAAATACTACCTCTAGATCTTAACAATTTTATACCAGAAGTAGATACTCCTAAACCTAGGCAGAGAGCTAAAGCAAAGCATGTCATACAGAAAAATGTAGATGGAGACAGAACTGTCCATATAGCTACTCTAATAGCTAAAAAAAATATACATGAGATAATGCCTAAGGAGTACAAGATAACAAGTATTAATCTTGGACACTCATCTTGGAGGCAAGATTTGGAAGAAATAAAGATGAATCTGGATACTACTATTGCTAGAGTACATAATTATAAAATTAAGAAAAGAGAGTTGAAGGAACGGGTTGCTACCTTGGAAAATTTTATAAAATTACTAACCCTATCTAGTTAAGCACAAGCTGAATTTCCCCAACATCCAATACTAATGTCACAAGGACAAGTGGATGGAATTGCAATAGTTCACCATAAAATGAATTTATTTGAAGAATGGATTGAGTATTGGGTGAGGCGGGGAGAAGAATTTATTACATATGCAATAGGAAAGTATAAGGAAGCATATCGTTGATCTAGGAAATCTAGAAGATTTGATAGTGAATGCAGGGTTTGCTAGGAGTAAATTGATGCTGAAAAGAAAAATGTTGAAATTCTCATACAAATGGATGTCCAAGAATTAATACAAGGAAATGTAATTTCAGTTCAAGAAGTTCCATTTCTAGAAAAATGGAAGAAAAAATTGAAATGGAAAGGTGACATGTTGATACAATGTATAGAAGGATTTAAAAAGGTCACCGTGGAATGTAGAGACTAGCTTGATAAAGATCAAGACTTTATTGAAATGTTGTCACGTCAAGGTTGTGATCCCCAAACACTAGGACAAGAGGGTAAAGAAGCTAAATCCTTCAAGGAATGGATCAAAAGGATAAATAGAGACCTTGTTCAGTTGTTAACTTGGGAGGTCATTAATGAGATTATGTAGTGTAGGAATACCATAGCTAGATATGAAACAGACAAAGTGCAAAGGAATGCAAGTATACTCCAGGTATCAAAAGAATACACTAGGCTTAAGCTCACTTGGAAGGAAATTAAAAAAAATTCAAAAGAAAATATGCATCAAACATTGAATGCTTTCTGAGAATATCAATTGAAGAAAGGTGAAGAAAAGATCCTAGAGCCCAAGCCCTAACAATGAAAAGAAGTACCAGATATTGGATACTGGAGGTGTCCTAGAAATATTTTTTGTTCCATTTGAATTTTGCAGGTTGTTCCTCATCCCAATAGATGTTTCATGTCTAGTATTCTAAAGAGTGTTGATAGCTTGATTCATGTGAAGTATTGTGTATCAAAGTTTTAAAGTGAAAAGTGTTGTTGTTGAGGAAGCCAAAGCTTTGACTTCATCTAGAATATTCTGATGATAGTTGGCTTATGCCACATATTGCATTTTGATTTTCTATTTCTGATTCTTTGGATAAACTTTAAGTTTGAACTCTTGGGGCCTTGTTCTTATAAAATGACATTAGTACTTTCAAGACCTGACTACCAAAGACTTGGAATTGAACTAATCCAACCTTTATTCTATCATACGAATCCTCTAGGGTTGTCTTTGGTTAAGTCTTTCAAGAAGGACAAGCTTTTGTGTTTTTTCTGTGAAGAATTTATTTTCCCTGTTGTTGTGAGTAACATCATCATCAACACAACCTTCAACCCTCAACCCTAAAATCCTCATCCTTCAACTCTCAACCCTTAAAGCCTCAACCTTTAATCCATCAATCCTCAACCCTTATAACCTCAACTCTCAACCCTCAACCCTTAAGCCCTCAACTCTCAAACCTCAACCCTCAACCCTAATCCCTCAACCCAACACTTTAGACCCCAATCCCTCAACCCTCATCCCTCTACCCTTAAACCACCTACGTCAACTCTAATCCCTCAACTCTATACCTTAGACCCTAATCCCTCAACCCTCAACCCTCAACCCTCAACCCTCAACCCTCAACCCTCAACCCTTAAACCCTCAACCCTAATCCCTCAACCTTATACCTTAGATGCTAATCCCTAAACCCTCAATCCTTAAACCCTAATCCTTATCCCTATACCCTTAACCCTTAAAACCTAATCATTATCCCTATATACTCAATCCTCATATCTCAACCCTCAACCCTTAAACCCTCAAGCCTCAAGCCTCAACCCTTAAATCCTAAACCCTCAACCCTCAACCCTCAACCCTTAAACCCTAAAACCTTAAACCACCAACCCTCAACCTTCAACCCTCAACCCTCTACCCTCCACCCTTTAATCCTTAACTCTTAAAACATAATCCCTCAACTGTCAACCCTGAAACCATAATCTATCAACCCTCAACCCTTAAACTCTAATCACTCAATCCTATAACCCTCAACCTTACACCCTCAACCCTTAAACCCTAATCCCTCAACCCTTAAACCCACATTCCTCAACTCTCAACCCTGAACCCTTATAACCTCAACCCTCAACCCTCAACCCTTAAACTCTCAACCCTTAACTCCCAACCCTCAACCATAATCCATCAACCCTATACCTTAGACCCTAATCCCTCAACCCTCAACCATTAAACCTTAATCCTTATCCATATACCATCAACCCTCAACCCTCTACCCTCTACCCTTAAACCCTCAAGCCTCGAGCCTCAACCCTTAAACCCTTAAACCCTTAACCCTTCAACCCTCAACCCTCAACCCTAATCCTTCAACCCTCAACCCTTAAACCATAATCCCGCAATCCTATAACCCTAAACCTTCAACCCTCAACCCTTAAACCCTAATCTCTCAACCTTAAATCCTTAAACCCTGTACAATTAATCCCTCAACCCTCAACCCTTAAATCCTCAACCCTCAACCTTGATCCCTCAACCCTGTACCTTAGACCCCAATCCACGAACCCTTAAACCCTAATCCCTCAACCCTTCAACCCTCATCCCTTAAACCTCAACCCTCAAACCCCAACCCTTAACCCTCCACCCTCAACCCTTAAAACCTCAAACCTTAAACCCTAATCCCTCAACCTCAACCCACAACCCCAAACCCTCATCCCTCAACCTCAACCCTCAACCTCTCATCATCCTATACATTAAACCTCAACCCTTAACCCTCAACCCTCTACCCTCTACCCTATACATTAAACCCTCAACCCTATAACTTAAACCGTAATCCCTCAACCCTATACCTTAAACCTTAATCCCTAAATTCTCAACCCTCAAACCCTAATCCCTCAACCCTCAACCCTAAGCCCTAACCATAAACTCTCAACCATATACCTTAAACCCTAGTCCCTCAAGCCTCAACCCTTAAACCTTCAACCCTAATCCCTCAACCCTCAACCCTCAACACTCAACCCTAATCCCTCAACTCTCAACCCTTAAACCCTAATCCTTCAACCCTCAACCCTTAAATCTTAAACCTTCAACATTCAACCCATAATCCTTAAGCCCTCAACCCTCAAGCTTCAACCCTTAAACCCTCAACCCTAAACCCTAATCCCTAATCCCTATACCTTAAACCATAATCCCTCAACCCTTAAACCCCAACCCCTCAACCCTCAACCCTTGAACCCTCAACCCCTAAACCCTCAACCCTTAAACCCTATTCCCTCAACCCTCAACCTTTAAACCCTCAACCCTCAACCTTTAATCCTTCAACTCTCAACCCTAAACCATTAAACCCTCAACCCTAAACCATTAAACCCTCAACCCTCAACCCTAATCCCTCAACTCTATAACCCTCAACATTCCACCATCAACCCTTAAACCCTAATCCCTCAACCCTCAACCCTTACACCCTAAGGAGAGAATGCAAGGTACAAATGGTGGAAGAGGGGTGGGTAATGAGACAAGGAGGGAGAGGTAGAGAGGTAAAGAGGGAAGGAAGGACAGTCATGGATATGGGGAGAGAGAGAGAGGGTAGGATGAAGAGGTAGTGATCGAGAGAAAAGAGATAGATGAGAAAGAAACAATAATAGAGGGATAGAGAAGAAGAGAGAGGTATGGAGGCAAGGATATAAATGGGTGTAAGGAGGGAAGGAAACATAAAGAGGGAGATAGGGAGAGAGATTGGGAGAGACCTAGAGAGTGGAGAGAGAGGGAAGAGAGAGTGAAAGGGAAGTATTGGTAGATGAATAACAAGGGATGGAGGGAGAGGTACACATATAGGGAGTGAAAAACATAGGGAGGAGGAGATAAAGAGGTGATGACCTAGAAAGGGGAGGGAGAGGGAGGGTGAGAGAGAGAAGAACAAGATGAGAGATAAAAGGGGGAGAGAAGTGGGTAATGAGACAAGGTTGGAGAGACTTGGAGATGGGGAGAGAGGGAGAAGAAAGAGGGGGGAGAGAGGTAGGTAATGAGACAAGGAGGGAGAGACTTGGAGATGGGGATAGAGAGAGGTTGGGAGGGAGAGGTGGAAATTGAGAGAAAGGAGATAAATGGGTGAGAAACAATTAAAAAGGGAGATAGAAGAAGAGAGAGGTAGGGAGGAAAGAATGGAGATGAGGTTAATGAGGGAAGGCAAGGTAGAGAGGGTGGGAGAAACCTAGAGAGGGATGAGAGAGAATAGGGTAAGTATTGGTTAAGATGGAAGGAATCAGAGAGGGAGTGAAAGGTAAAACCTTAACTATTCATCATCGATCATAAACCATAAAATTTAAACCTTATTAAAGTGGGGTAGAGAGAAACAAATAGAAAGCGAAGTTGGCTTTTTTGTTAATGCAATAAATTTGATGCTTTGGGAAATACCAAACCTAAGGGTTGGATTTTTCCTTGGGAATCCAACCCAAAGGATTGGATGACCATTTCATGCTAAGGATGTGAATTTTTGAAAGTGCAAAAAAAATCTCACTTTCTTGGTCATGCAAACTGTCTAGTTTGCAGTATTTCAATGCAAGATTATAAAAAACCTTGATGATGTTACACTCTCTCTTACCTATATAACCATATAATTTTTTTAACATTTTAATTATGTTAAGGTTTTGATCTATAACTTCTCTTGTTAATGACTTCATTTTTTGTCAAAAACCAACATGTGCTAGTTTTAGTATAGATTTTTACTCATTCATCAAATTTTGAAACAAATTACATTTTTATAAACTAGACTCCATTCTACATGTAATGAAAAAAAAAGGGTTTTTTTATTAGTTTTCAAAAAAATTAGGGGGTCATGCTCAAATTTCAGCTTTCCAAGATGTGCCCACTTCAAAAATTCATAAAATATTATATTCATTAAAAAATAGCCAAATGAACTAGAATAAACTACATGGTGTTAGCTAGTTTCGTACCATTTGAATTTTTGAAATTCTAAAAAAAAATTATGTTCTAGGGAAGCCACAACAAATGCTATGATGTTTTTTTTTTTTAAAAATAGGACCACTTTTGGTGGCCCCCCTTTTTGAAACCCTTAATCTTCATTATTTTCAAAAAAAATAGTACCTTAGAAAGTAGACTCAAAGCACTTCAACTCTTGTTCTTGTTGCATCTTCGAATTTTGAGTGTAATTATCTTTATTTTCTCTTGAACATTATACTTTGCTGATTTTAGAAAAAAAGTGGCATCTTAAGAGCCATTTTTGTGTCACAACTTGGTGCACTTACCCTAAGCTCATGTGTACAAGCTTAGTCCTTTTTATGTACAAGATGCCAATGCATCCATGAGATGACAATGGTCTCTCATATTGACGTACTTTGGCCGAGAGCTAACCCGCTTGTCCTAGAAACTTGTGTAATCTTCTCTTTCGATCCTCGAAGTCCTCCATCCATAAGCATATCAAAAATTCTCTTTTAAGCACATTTTTGCAATGTCTTTCATCTTGTAACCTCCACCAATTGAACTTTTGTCATTGAGGTGACCTAGGGAAATTCACTCCCTTTATACCCTATTTATCTTGGGACTTGGAAGTAGTGAATCCTCTCCTTCACACATACAAATGAAACATTCACTCTAGCTTCCAAGAGAAAATATTAAGTGAACTCACCCTAGCTTGTTTTTGTATGTCAATTATTTTCTCTACTTGCGAGTTCCCTTTCCAAATCCATTAGGTGGTCATGCATTGTTATATAATTATGTTTTTAAACATTAATTACACTTGTTGACAAGAATTTACCACCCTTGTAAGCCACTCACCCTAATTCATCCCATACTTCAATCGCCAAACTTGTCTTTCCTCCATGAACATCTTTCTCTTCTTCATCTAGTGCATTGTAGCTAACATTCAAACTCCTTTAATATCTTTTGCAACATTTTTGGCATTCTTGACATATTATCTAACTAAGATTCCTAGTAGTCCTTGAACCTGCCATGAACTAGTCTTCCAAAGACCTCAAGTAACAAAGGAAATCCATTGCAAGCTTTCAAAAACTTTTGAACAATATTTTCAATCCTTCTTGAGGGTAGGATTGTAAAGAAACATGCCAACAACAAAAAAAAATCTATGTTACACGGGGACACGTCCCCTACCTCAAAACCCACTATCCACATCCCTTTTGATGCAGGAGCATCGAGTGGTGTAAGGGAAATCCCACATCACCCAAAAAAAGAAATATTTTTAATTTCTTGTTGGTTGTTTATTAGATATTTTTGCATTTATGGATACCCCTTTAGCTATTAAAATATTCAAAGCCAAATTTGAAGCCCTTAGAGGCTCCTGATGGGCCCGAAAATTTGCGAAAAACCCAAAGTAGTTAGATTAAAAGTTATGGCTTTCGAAAGTCAGTGCATTTTTAGAAATGTGCTAATTTTCGAATGTGAATTTAAATTTGAATTTCAAATTGTAATTTGGGCACCAAACCACTAAAACTCAAATTGGAATGTTGTTTTAGCTCCAAATTGGTGAGTAGCTCTATTTATGGGTGGGATTTTTGATTTTTGGTAGCTTTTTGGGGGGAAAGAGTTCACATGTTGCGAAAGGGGAAAATACTGTAATTTCTGTAATTTTTTGTAGCTTGCATGTATTGTAGAGCTTGAGGATTTGTGATCCTCTAAATGTAAGAAGTTCCATTATAAATAATAATAAATTTCTCTAGTTGTTGCATCATTTTATGTGTCTCGAGTTTGCTCCCTCGTCAGGTGGTATCAGAGTGGGTTTTCTTCAGCGTGTGGATAGATCGTCGATCGTGATGCAGTTTGCACCAGGAGCATGGATGTGGTTTCAAGATCTTCAAAATGCCTCCAATAGTGATGCCTGGTAGGCATGGTGGTGCCAGAGGTAGTAGAGGTGGAAGAAACGTTGGTGGAAGAGATCCATTGGCAGTTGAGGGTTTTAGAGCCCTCTAGAGACAAATTGATGCATTGCAGGAACAAATGAGAAAAGGGTTAAACCTGGGAATGAGAGGAGAAAGAGAGGATGAAGAAGAGGTGGAAGATTCAGACATAGAAGAGGAAGAGAAGCGATTGATCAAGATCAGATGTGGCTAATAAGGGCCATTTCAAAGATTGGAAAAAGACCCAGAATAGAAGTTCCCAGTTATTCCGGAAGTTTGAACCTGAAAGAGTTGATCGACTGGATCAACGAGCTAGAAGAGTATTTTGAGTATGAAGAAGTAGAGGACCCAGATCGGGTTAAGTTTACAAAACCAAGTTGAAGAGCCACGTCAATATTTGGTGGAAAGAGGTCCAATTGGAGAGAAATCGAAGAGGAAAAGGAAAGATCAGCAATCGGGATCACATGGTGGAGAAACTAAAGAAGCAGTTCATACCAGTGGACTACGAGTTAGATCTGCTGAAGAAATTGCAAGGGTTGAAGCAAGGAAGTAGATCTGTGAAAGAATACACAAAATATTTTCACAAGATGATCATCAGAACAGGCCATGCAGAGGCCAACAAGGAGAAGGTAGCCTGTTATCTTAATGGGTTACAACTGAGCATTCAAGAGGAGCTAAGCTTGGTCAGAATGACCACAATTGAGGATGCATACCAGTTTTCTCTACAAGTTGAGGAGAAGCTGAACAAAATATTTGACAAGAAGAAAAAAGGACGAGGAGGTCAAAGTAGAAGGGGTAGTGGAAGATCTTCTAGGATCCGAAATGAGGATGAAAGGAAAAATGAAGATGTGGGTACCAATCGAGGCTAGAAGAATGATAACTTCTACTGCCCTCGTGATCGAAATAGTGGTGATAAAAGAGGTAGAGGATGAGGAAGATCTGGGCTAGGACCCAGAAGAGGTGGTTTCAGAGGAACTTGTTTCCATTGTGGTGAAGAAGGGCATCGAGCCTATGAATGTCCACAACACCAAGGAAGGACAGACAAAAGGCCGAAGGTCATGGAAGGGTTGCACATGCAGATGAGGAGGTTCAATCCAAGCATTCAGATGATGTGTAAAGGGGCGAAGCCCTAGTGGTTAGAAGAGACCTTGTGACTGAAGAGAAGGAACCAGAACAAAGGAAGAATTTTTTTCACACAAGGTGCAAGTGTGAATACAAATGTTGTGATGTCATTATTGATAGTGGGAGCACTGATAATCTGGTGTCAAAAGAGATGGTTATGAAGTTGAAGGCGAAAAGGGGAAGGCATCCACATCCATATTGGATTGCCTGGTTGCAAAAAGACCAAAAGTTTTGGTCAATGAGCAGTGTCTGGTGAAGTTCAAGATTGGAAACTATTGTGATGAAGTATTATGTGATATCATTCCCATGGATGCATGTCACATGTTGTTGGGGAGGCCATGGCAGTTCAATAGGCGAGTTGTACATGATGGCCATGCAAACACTTATTCCCTAATGAAGGATGGAGTCTGCCATAAGTTGAAACCCCTAAAGAAGGACAAAGAAAAGGTATGCAATAGTGCTAGAATTTTTTTTTTCGATGGAAGGAAATTTTTAGAAGGCATGAAGCATGAGCGTATGTGTTATGCATTGATTCCTAGAATGGATAAGGAAGATAGTGAGAAGGTTCCAGTAGAAGTTTATGGACTATTGGGTGAGTTTCAGGAGATTGTTTCTGATAATGTACCTAAGGGTTTACCACCAGTGAGGAAGATCAATCATCATATTGACTTGATCCCTGGAGCTAGTTTTCCAAATAAGGTAGCTCACAGAATGACTCTTGCAGAAAATGAGGAATTGAAAAAACAAGTTTAGGAATTGTTGAGAAAGGGCTTGATTCATGAGAGTTTGAGTCCATGTGCAGTACCTGTAGTACTAGCACCAAAGAAGGATGGGGAGTGGTGAATGTGCACAGACTCCTGAGCCATAAACAAGATAACAATCAAATACAGATTTCCCTTGCCAAGGATGGATGACTTGATGGATTGTTTGAGTGGAGTGTAGTACTTCACAAAGATTGACCTGAAGAACGGATACCACCAGATCTGGATTCAGAATGGAGATGAATGGAAGATTGCCTTCAAGACCAAAGAGGGCCTATATGAATGGTTAGTCATGCCCTTTGGGCTAACCAATGAACCGAGCACATTCATGCGGCTCATGAACGAGGTACTGAAAGAGTTTTTAGGGAGTTTTATTATTGTGTACTTAGATGATATTTTGATATTTAGTAAGTCCCTAGGTGAGCATTTGATGTATATTCGTAGAGTCTTTGAAAAGTTGAGAGAAGAGAAATTGTTGATTAATCTAAAGAAGTGTAGTTTAGTGAAGGAGTTAGTGTACTTGGGGTTTGTTGTCTCGGCGGAAGGTCTCAAGATGGACCTAGAGAAGGTGAAGGTTATTCTAGAATGGCCTACCCCAAGAACTGCTACTGAGGTGAGATCTTTCAATGGTTTGGCCAGTTTT
This sequence comes from Sequoia sempervirens, assembly GCA_007258455.2. Lineage (NCBI taxonomy): Eukaryota > Viridiplantae > Streptophyta > Pinopsida > Cupressales > Cupressaceae > Sequoia > Sequoia sempervirens. The sequence continues at coordinate 175,116,687 of VDFB02373365.1, read as the reverse complement.
TATAGAAAGGTCATTAGAAACTTAAATAGTATTTGTGCACCCCTGACTGAAACAATGAGAGGGGATAGAAAACAGTTCAAGTGGACCATTGGAGCAGCGAAGAGTTTTGATCTGTTGAAGCAGAAGGTGACAGAGCAACCAGTTTTAGCCCTCCTAGATTTCAATAAGGTGTTTCAGGTGGATTGTGATGCTAGTGGTTGTGCTATTGGAGCAGTGATGAGCCAAGAAGGTAAGCACATTGCCTATTTCAGTGAAAATTTAAATGATGCAAAGAGAAAGTACTATGTATATGATCAATAATTTTATGCAATAGTTCAAGCATTAAAGAAATGGAGACATTATTTGTTACCGAAGGAATTTCTTATGTTTACTGATCATCAAGCATTACAGTATTTGAATAGTTAAGGAAAATTAAATCAGAGGCATATGAAATGGGTAGAATTTTTGAAAAGTTATAACTTTGTTTTAAAACATAGTAGTGGGAGGTCGAATAGGGTTGTATATGCCTTAAGTAGGAGGCAAACATTGTTGAATGAAATGCAGATTGAAGTGGTTGGGTTCAATGAACTCAAGACATTGTACCTTGAGGATCCTAATTTTGCAGAGGCTTGGAAAGCTTGCAAGGAGCCTATTACAGTTGACAGTACAATGTGGTTGGATTTCATAATCCAGGATGGCATGTTGTTTAAAGGAATCCAATAGTGTATTCCAAGGAGTTCCATGAGGGAGAACCTGATAAAGGAGAAGCACAATGGAGGAATGGCAGGACATTTTGGTCGGGATAAGACTATTGCCATTATTAGTGAGCATTATTGGCCTCAATTGTCACAAGATGTGAAGAAGTGTGTGCAGAGTTACAGGGTGTGCCAGATGGCTAAGGGAGTGAGCCAAAATACAGGGTTGTATCAGCCCCTACCTATACCAGAGAGGCCTTGGGAGGATATAAGTATGAACTTTTTTCTTGGTTTTCCAAGGACGCAGAGAGGGAATGATTCAGTGTTTGTGGTAGTAGATAGATTTTCAAAGATGGTGCATTTTATTCCTTGTCGGAAGACCCATGATGTAGTCCACATCGCTGACTTGTTCTTTAGAGAGGTGGTGAGGCTACATGGTCTTCCAAAGAGTATAGTCTCATATCGTGATACCAATTTTGTTGGATACTTTTGGAGGACCTTGTGGAAAATTTTGAAAACAGAGTTGAAGTTCAGTTCTACACACCATCCATAGACTGATGGGAAAACTGAGGTTGTGAACAGAAGTCTGGGTAACCTGCTAAGATGTTTGGTAGGGGATAAACCAAAGGGATGGGACTTGATTTTCCCCCAGGCATAATTGGCTTACAACAGTTCTATCAATAGAAGCACGGGAAGATCACCATTCCAAATTGTGTATGGAGGTAGTCCCAGAACTGCTCCAGAATTGAGGAAGATGGACCAAGAGAAGAAGACTAGTGTTGAAGCTGAAGACTTTGCAGAGCACATCAAGAATGTACATGAAGAGGTAAGAGAACATATTAATAAGATGAATATGTAGTATAAGGCTAAGGAAAATTAGAAGAGGAGGAATAAGGAGTTTTAGGTAGGTGATGAAGTGATGATCCACTTAAGGAAGGAAAGGTTTTCAGTGGGAACCTATAACAAATTGAAAATGAAGAATTTCAGTCCCTGTAAATTTTTTGAAGAGGCATGATTCAGGGAACGCATATGAGGTAAAGTTGCTAGATGGAGTCAACATTTCCCCTGTGTTCAACATTATAGATTTGACAGAGTATCATGAAGGTGGCACAGAGAATGGTCCAGCAATATAACAGTGTAACATTCCCGCACCTACTTCAGAGAAGGAGGAGATTGAAGCAATCCTGGATAGCCGTGTGGGAAGGAGTACCAAAAATAGGCAGTATGAAGAATATTTGGTGAAATGGAGAGGAAGGCCTGTGGAAGATTCATCATGACTTCCCAAAACAAAGGTTGACTGCTTGGGTTTTCCTCAACCATCTACGATGTGATGGGGTCACTTCTCAAATTACCCTGGGTGTCTGATGCAAGAGCATCCAGTGGTGTAAGGGCAATCCTGCATCAGCCAAAAAAAGAAATATTTTAATTTCTTGTTGGTTGTTTCATAGATATTTTTGCATTTTTGGATACCCCTTTAGCTATTAAAATATTCAAAGCCAAATTTGAAGCCCTTAGAGGCTCCGGTTGGGCCTAAAAATTTGCAAAAAACCCAAAGTAGTTGGTCATAGGCCCTAGTTTGCGCCACGTCTTTTTGAGAGCTTTCTGAAAAGGTATTATCATTGAAAATCCGACGGTTTGATTAAAAGTTATGGCTTCCGAAAGTTGGTGCATTTTTAGAAATGTGCTAATTTTTTAATGTGAATTTAAATTTGAATTTCAAATTGTAATTTGGGCGCCAAACTGGCGAAACTCAAATTGGAATGTTGTTTTGGCTCCAAATTGGTGAGGAGCTCTATTTATGGGTGGGATTTATAATTTTTGGTAGTTTTTTGGGGCGGAAGAGTTCGCATACTACGAAAGGGGAAAATACTATAATTTATGTAATTTTATGTAGTTTGCATGTATTGCAGAGCTTGAGGATTTGTGATCCTCTGCATGTAAGAAGTTCCATTATAAATAATAATAAATTTCTCTAGTTGTTGCATCATTTTTTGTGTCTCGGGTTTGCTCCCTCATCACCTTTCCATCCCCAAGATGGGGGGACGCAAAGGGGACATCCCCCAACTGTCCCTGAAACTGCCCAACTAGTAGGAAATAGGAGGAAATGTCCCCTACCCTTTGGGGACATTTCCCCATCCCCGGTATGGATGGGGGATGTTGGAAATGTCCCTCATCGTACCAACAATGGCTAGCCATCCCTCATGGACAGGGAGCTTCTTGAGTTAAAAAAGCATTTCAAATTTTATTTTTTAAAATATTTTGTCCTCCTTTCTAAGGTGATTTTTGAGTTTGGGTTGTTTGACATTTTTTCAAACACTTGGCATGCAAAGTGATTGAGTTTTGATTTCTAAATATTTATGCTTGTGTTTGGTTAAATTTTAATGCCAAGTCATTTGCATAAAACATAGTGTAGACACTGAAAAAATGTCCTAATCGATATCATACACTTAAAACAGATTTACTAAAGTCATTTCCTCTTTAAACCCAACTTCTTTTTGCTTAATTGATTAAATTAGCCTAGCAATTTAATTAATTGTATCATTTTCATCCATTAACAAGTAATTAATTTGATTGGGTTAATTCATCCCTTTTTATTGTAACGTTTCATCCCATTAAATTAAATAAATCAAAATATTTAATTTAATTTCCTAATTCATCCTATTTAATTAAATAACCCTAAGTTATTTAATTAAATATCATTCCATCTCCCCCCTATTCATTAAATCATTTAATTTAATGAATATCACTTTAATTCCTCCAAATCCCCTAATTGCATGATTACACCTTATTTAATTAGCAATTAAACTAACTTTCCTCTAAGCAAAGGGAATATTCCTTATCCCTTTTTTGCACAATTAAAATTTTATTTTAATTTGCAAAATGCCTTTTTCCTCACCCATGAGAATTATTTTTCCTTCATCATTTGAAAAAGGGATATTTTCACTTGGCTTCTTAAGCAAGTTTTAACCTTCAACCTTTTGAACAAGTCACCTTTGACCTGTGTGAGTAGGTCAAAGGTGTGTTCATTTGAGGCAAGTGTGCACCCTTGATTAGAATCTCATCATGCATTCTCATCCATTGATAAGAATCCATGATCCATGCATCTCATCTCCTTCATCTTGGATCATTGATTAATCTTTCTGATTTCAACCCTTCATTCCTCATTTGTTTTCCTATAAATAGGTCACTATTTGGAGACAAATGGATCCATCTTTCAATTTCAAACTCATGTTGTTGAAATCACTCATACTTTACTCGCATTTAGCATATTTTAGTTCATTTTTAGTTGCATATTAGCTTCAAGCTTCCATTAATGGCTTCCATACATCCATCTTAGCTTTTTTATAAATTAGGGTTTTCATCTTTTAGCTTAGAATTAGCTTATATTAGCTTAGCAATAGCATAATCAGTGCATTTCTAACATAAAATCATGGTAACTTAGCTTGCATCATGTTCATTTTTAGCACAAACTAGGTTTTCATACATCAATCACAATGGTTTCATCGATTCTCTTCCATATAATCGACTGAAACAAGCTCACTAATTAGGAGATTGGGAAAGGGTCATCATTTCACATCAACATGACACCAATTCAAAAATAAGATAAGTTTCAAATGGTTTAGATTAGGAATTTAACTATTTTCTTAGTTTGTAGTTTTCAATTTTAGTAAAATGCTTAGTTTAGATTTCCAATTTGAATGATCATGTTTGTAGATGCAAGTTTGTTTAGTGAAGTTATGCTTTGATTCATCATGAATCAAGTGTAATCAACCCTCACTGACATTTCCTCATCTCACATTCTAGCGCTAGAAGGATGGAAAACTGTTAATCTAATCATTTTTAAGCTTAAATTCCATTTTATCTTGTTTTACAGGACTTGGCAACGCCCAAACTACAAATAGCAATGATATTTCAATAGTGTTGACATATATCAACACCCTAACAATTTAAAATCACAACGTTAAATTAATGGTTTGACACTTATTTAAATATAGCAATACATATTTAGTCTAGAGGTATCAAAAAGTTTAAATGGTGACGCTCAAATTCACTAGTCCAATGATTTCAAATTTCAAACTATGATGCTATAGAGAGCAACGACGCCGAGAAAAATACCAACCATTTTCACTAGAGTGACACCCATATTTCAGATTGCGACACTATCATGCAATGCCCAACTAGGGTAAGAAATTTTATGTTTGTTTGTTTTGACATGTGATTTAATTTCTTGGATTTATCTGACCACTAATGCATGTTTGACTATGTTTTGGTTGTTAGGCTAATAGAGTTTTGCAGGTTTAAAGACATGGAGCAAAAGTGAAAAAGTATTTTCTATCTTAATTTCCATAATTGTAACAAGTGTTTGACGCTTTAGGGCAATTATAACCCAATTTTATGCTTTCTAATTTCTACTTTAGGAAACACACTAGATTTCAATTGGGTTTAGAATGAATTCTCAAAGTTGGATAAAATTGAACCTTCACATCATCATTTTATTTTGGGCTTAAAATTGAACAAGGCAACTTCATTTTCAATCGGTGCTCTAAAAAGAACCCATCATTTCTTTGAGGCTTAAAACGAACTTGTGTTTTCATTGTGTTGTAATTTTCTTTGCAATTTGTGGCATTCGAATGTGTAAGAACTTCTCCTATGCTTTACGAAGATCTTGAGAATCAAAAGCATTCTAGTGATGTTGGTTGTCTAAAAAATTACCTACATCTTTCAATTGGGTTTAAAATTGAGCAATCGTGCTAGTGTGAGAAAGAGACATTGTGTGTGTTTCCCTCCTTGTGCTTTACGCGAACTGGGCGGTCAAACTACAAGTGTACTCCCTCGCTTTTGTTACCTTTAGAGGGGCTGGCCTAAGAACATTTCAAAGGTGACTCCAACCAGTTTTTCACTCGGGCCAGTATATAAATGGATAAGACTAAACTATCTAGTCCTCATGGTATGTAGGCCTTAGTCATACAGTTTCTTTCAGAACAAGGTACTACTATAAAAAAGTATAAGAGCCCCTAGTAGGATTGATTAAAGCCTTTAGTGGCTTGTTGGATGCTCACAAGGTGCCATGTTCCCGATTACCCGAACTAAGAACCAATTTGTTTAGAAGTAAAAGTCCTAAAATAGTTTTTGGTGCAAGAACGGTCATTCTAAAGCCACCCCACATTTGTACTATTCAATTTTAGAAATAGAAAAAATCGTTTTGATATCCAAATTTTAAGGATTTTTATATTTGGTGGTCTTGAGAAGTATGTGTCGTGGAGGGGAGCTAGTGTCGCCAAATATCTAACTGTTCACATTGTCTAGTGTTTAGAGAATCCAAGTTGGGACTCAACAGATATGGCCATTTCTATCCTAGGATTGTAAATAATTGTGAGTCAATTTAACACTTTGCTTGGTTTTAAAATGATACAAAAACAAACATTCACTATCATCCTCAAAATTTCAAACACTTTGGCTCAAATATGGACTTCTTGAGTTATCCTTGATATTACTACTTGTCCTAAGGATTTATCCTTAGCAATTTCTAAATACCTTGACATTAATCTCAAACCCATATTTCCCCAAAGAAAACATAGGTAATTATGTCTTTAATCTCATAATTTTCATGAAATGGACATTATGAAAGTTATGATGTTATTGATATAAACATTTAGTTTGAAAACATAAAAAATACTTGTGTTTGTCATAAAAATAACCTCATTAATCCAAGATTAAATCAAATGAACACCCCACATTGATGTATGTTCAAATCGTTGACTCCCCAAACACAATCACATTGAGACAAGGAAAAACATTGCAACCATTGAGTCCAAAATCATTGGGTCCTATTTCCAAAATCATTTGAGCCCTATTTTACCAAAATCATTGAGTTCTTGGAGTTATTATCACTATAGAGGTATAGCATTTTTCTCATTACCTTGGTCTTAGAAAACAAAGGTTCACTCTAGGTCAACATTGGGTCAAACACTTCATCCACCCCTCCATCAAATTTCATCCTTCACTTCACCAAACTTTGCAAAATTTTCAAGTACACCAACACTTTTGACTTAAACATCTATCAAACCAACCCCTAACTTAGCTAATTTGTATGTGAAATGAATCATTTTCCATGCATTTGGGTGAGTTAGTTATCATCTTTGAACTAGTTTATCTTGAAGGTCACAAGTCTACCCTAAAGATTTCCAAGTTCATAAACATCTTTTATCCTAACATCAAACAATCAAACTTAGGTCAAAAGTGTCATCCCAAAATGTTTACAAATATCACTTCCCATATCATCCACATTTTCATCTCCCATTATCACCATTCCTCTGAAAATACTTATAGTTTCTCTTCTACCTAGATTTGAGTCACTAGAGAGTTCAAACATTACAAATATCAACACACCTCTCCCATAGGTGACCCAAAATCTATGGTTACAACAAGATCACAACACAAAAGAATCATGGAGAAAACCAAAGTCACATTCACCTCAAGTGATCCAAATCCTCAAGAATTTGATCCAAGAAGTCATGTTACCCCATTGCAACAACCCTCGTCTCCATTAGGACCATATGAGATAGAAGACATCACGAACAACCCATTTGGACTTACTAGAGAAGAAATCATGGAACATCAAGCCTTAGAAAACATGGCTCCAATTTCCTCATCTTTTTTTGCAAAATCATTAACACAAGGCTTGACTTCATCTACGATTCAACCAACTCCATCCCTTGTACCAAGTCAACCCTTAACATCTAGTCTTGCAACTAGGCTAGGAATCAACCTTGGTCTCACTTCATGTCTAGGAACAAACACAACTTTGGGTATTCACAAAACAACCATTCCATTAATCACCAATCTTCCCCAAGACACAAGTTGGATACCAACCTTTGGAAAACCGCATACATTCCATGATTCCAAAACAATCTCAACATCTCAAGTGCAACCATCTTCATCCATCATCACAAATACCCCAAGTATGCCTTATGTTACATAAGGTAATGTGAACCAAGTACCTTAAGTAGGAAAACAAGGGAAAGTTAACACTCTCACGCAAATTCAACCCTTGACAAGTGGTTCCAGTAACCCCATCGACACATCAAAACAAGTGGTTACCCAAGCTACTCAATTCAATCAACCATTCACATCAAACCCATCTATCATCAACCCAAATATAAACAACACCTTGGTTACAAATCCCATCAACCAAGGCAATACCTTGGTCACACCTCAAATACAACAAGGGAACCTTTTTAATCAATGGACTCAAGATCAAAACATCACAATGGTACCATTCCCTCCTGGTTTTGAAATCCCCAAATTCGATAAATATAAAGGGAGAGGGAGTCCTATGGACGATAGTAAATAATTTAACATCATGTGTATGGAGGTCGCCTATAATGAGTCCTATTTGATGCACCTTTTTCCCACGAAGTTTAACAGGCCCAGCCATAGACTAGTTTTCTCAATTGCCTTTAGATATTAAAAATTTCCAAGAAATCACTAATAAATTCATCGATCACTTCTCCTTTAATCTTGACATGGATTGCCTAGAAGATTTGTACACTCTTCGACAAAACAAGGGAGAATCTTTTTCCAATTTCTTGCAACAATGGAGATAAAGAGTTAGCAAGAGAAAGTGGTCAATTCCCGATGAACAACAAGTGGCCATTATCATAGAAAATCTAGACCCTGATCTATCTTTCCACTTTAAAATGCAATGCATCACATCTTATGGAAAGCTTTTACCTAGAGCCCAAATCTCACAAGGAAACACACAAGTGTATAAAGACAACCGCCCATCCACTAGTTTTAACAAAAAGCCCCGTTATTGGGCCAAAAAAAAAATGTTACTAGTGATGTTGTTGTTGATGCAAAGGTGGTCTTAACTACTTCTAGACAAGAAAACACCCAACCCATGAACACACAACAACTTTATGTGCAACCACCAAACAATCAACCAATGATCAACGATGCAAACACTCAACATGGACAATAGAGAACAAACAAAGCTCCTAAGCAAAAATTCACTCCCTTAGGGGAACCTATGGAAGACATGTTAAAGAGGTTGATATAGTCTAATCTTATCACACTCCTAGATTTCTCAAACTATCAAGAGCCACAAATCAAACCTCATAGCTATAGAGAAGATCGCTTTTGTGAATTTCACTGGTACAAAGGTCATAGCACATGTTAGAACTGTAAAATTCTGAAAATTTTACGAGTTGTTCATACCCATGAGTTTCCAAATGAGTCCTTACCATAAACACAAAATCCTCTCTTCATAACATTTTTCCCATATTTTGTCATATGGTTCAATAGAATCCATCTAGTCTTGAATGTCTCACTATGTAATTTATATCGGCAAGAGAGGATCAGGGTCTCCTCAATCCATAATGCATTTTTTACTAATGTATATTTGTTGTAGCCTATCGGCAGGAATTCAGGAATGTCACACTGATCAAAATTCATCTGCAAGCACATATCGGTGTGACACAAGTCATTGTCTTGGCGATAGAAAGTCCTATCGGCAAGAAAGTCATCTTCAGAATAAGTCATAGTGAGCTCATGCGTGTCTTGCCAACCGGCGCACGAGGAGACATATCGGCCAGACAAAGGGCTATCGGGATGAAGTCTTAGCGAAAGCATCCAGTCTTGCCAACAAAGCGTAAAGGGATTCTATTGAAAAAGTCATCGGGATGAAGTCATGAAGTCTTGCCGACTTGTATGTCATGTCGATAGGATTATGTGGATAAAAGACTCGGCAATATTAATTATTTATTGGTGATACTAATTTTATTGTTGAGAAATGTGAGAATCACGCCGAAGTATTATTTCATCGATGAGAAAGTAATTATGTTTCAACGACCAGAAAAATACCATGGGGTGTATCTCAGTAAGACACAAGGTAATCTATGAAACATCTCCCCAACTCCAAAAGTCACAACGAAACACGTAAAATGAAAGGATATTTGTCAGTGCGACATTAAATATCGGTATGACTGCAGGATGTCTTAGCAGGGGTTTAGCAAACGTTAGTAAAATCCTGAATACAACTGATTGCCTAGATTTGAATACAAAAGGATGTGTCCTTTCAAATTTTGATGTATAAATATCTGTTTCGGTAGCAAAACGAACAGATAGAAGATAATAGATAAGATAGATTAGGAAGGATATAGTAGAGAATATGTCATACTATGAGACTATGATGCATGTTTGAAAGCATGAAGATATCAATGAAAATCATTTAATGTGGTGGCATATTTCTGGTGTCAATTGTCTGTTTTGTTCATTGAAATTATTACTAAAGTTGTCTACAAGATTGGTGCTTTCTAGTTATTTAAATTGATATAACAAGTTTATACTCAGTTTATCAGTGCACATTTGTTGTATCTGTGTGGTTGATTAATTGGTTCTTTCAAGAAAAAATTAAATCCTTTTAATTGATCATAGTAATTAGGGAAGTTCATCTGGATCATTAAGAAGAACTTGGTAGTCACAGTCTTGCATGTTTATACAAGTTATAAACTAAAATATATGCCAAAAATTTTGAATGTTTTCCAGAAGGAAGTTGCTCATTTAGATTTCATTTGACTCTGCATACCCAATAAGGCACTAATCTCTGCATTTTTATCATTTAGTTTCATTCATTTTTACATTTTTTAACTGAACATATTAGTTTTAGTTTTAATATTGCTTATACCAAATCAAGTTTCATTTGTCCACTCCCATCTGCCATTGTGGGAAAAACACTTCAAAGGAGATAAGCACAAGTCAAGTCTGCCTCACTCATACAGGTACACCTGCCTAGGTATAGCAGCACCTAAAGAGTAGAAGGTCTAAACCATTTGACCTTGTCTGTTACCCTAAAATGTATCGAGAGATTGGCAACCTCTTGAGGCATTTCGCCTATATTTTTGAGAGCTAACAAATTGGTGAATTTGCTGGGGACAAACATCAGAAAATCTAGTTCCAGCCTATCCATCCATAGAGTCAATACAGTTCTAAAATCGGTCTTTAACCAAAGGTTCACAATTGTTTCATTTTCACTCCCCATCTGAGTCATGCACTTAACAAATTGGCGACTCTGCTGGGGAGATATTTCAGAATATTCAGTTGAAGACCATCATATAGAGTCATTGAGGAGAAATTCATAGTTTGGAAGTTTGAGGAAAAGTGACTCCACTAGGTAAATCAAGAATAATTTCATTTTCTCACTTTTAAGAAAGTGAGTGGTGACTCTAGTAAAATTTTGATGAAAAATGCATGACAACCTTTGGGAATTACCTTTGAATGTGCTGAGAGATGAACTAAACAAATTGAAAATAGAAGTTGAGAGCAAGAGATCATTACTTCACAATGCAGGCAATGCATATCATGCACAATAGAATATATATTCACCACAATCACCTCATGGTCAACAATATGTGCCACATTCTCATACACAATACAATAATCTGTTGTACCAGTATCAGTATCTACCTAATCCTCCCCCTCAACAATTCACAACAATAATCAGGAAATTTGATCTAACAATGTTTCAATTGTACCCTTACCCTATGGATGGCAGTTGGAGAAGCCTTGCTCCTAAGTTTACAGGGAGTAGTACAATTACTGCTGAAGATCATTTGAGGAATTTTAATGCTTTCATCCAAGATTTGGATATACCTTATGAGGATTTACATATGAGGCTATTCCTGATGTCACTCATTCATGAAGCTAGGGATTAGTTTAATAGCCTACCAATAGCTTCTATTGATTCTCTCCAAGGATTTCAGGATCAATTTCTTGAGAAATATGGAAATCTATCTGCACCAAATTGGGATTCCCATGGGTTATTAGAGATTCAAGAAAATCAAAACTTGCAGTAATATGTATGCTAGAATCAACAATTTGAAGAAGAAGATAATGAGTATGTACATACTCAAAGCCAGGACTCCATAACATAATCAGGATGTGGAATTTATCCATTAGATGCATTTCTTGAAGTAAGGAGATGTGAAGGAGAATCTGGGCACTCTTTGTCCCACAGAATAGTAGATGAATGGATTGGTATTGCAGATAAGAAAAGGTATGAAGACAATGGTGAGGTCATTGATAAAGACAGAGACATTGATCAGACAATGCAGCTAATAGAAGATGAGACAAGTGCAAGTCAGAATGATTCCTATGACAGCCTGCATGAGGAAGACAAAGATGTAGAAATTCTCTCTTGCATAATAGATTGTGACAGTGTATGCTATGAAGGATCTGTTGAATATTCAAATACTGATCTACAACAAGATGATTCTTGCAGTTATGGTGATGATCGAGAAGAAGAAGCAATGGAAAATGTGGATCCATTTGACAATGAGAAAACAATACCTCTAGTTGCAGATAGGAACCATGAAGAGGAAGAAATTGGAATACTTGAAAATGGTTCCCAATTTTTTTCAAATCCACTATACGATGAGAAGATAGAAGAAGATCAGATGAGATTTTTTCTAGGATTTCTAGAGCATGAATTTTAGGTATTTTCAAATCCACTTTATGGCGAGGAAACATTTTCAGACAAACAAAATGATATATCAAGTTGTGGAACAAATGACTATGTTGATAATTCATTTGATTTTTTATATGATGATCTTGAGCCTCATTATGATGATGAAAAGGGTGAAGAGTACATTAATGGTGAAAGTGAGTGAATTTCAGACTTGTTGACAATAGAGTATCAAAAATACATACATAAAAATAACTCAGAAATTTTGTCTTCAGCATCAGCTATTTCAAATATGCATAATGATGATTATGTGGGTCAAAATTTTGTGTCATTGCCAATTAGTGAAATGAAAGAAGTAAAAAATATTTCAAATCTGGTTGTTCCAAAAAATGTTGATATGGAAGTGTTTTCAGACTTTCAAGAGAAGCATTCTAATGGTGAATTTCTAGTACAATTGGGAGACAATTTCACAACACATGATAGTGAGCAAAATAATGATAGATATCGCATGGAGTGTGCATACACATTGTATGTTGAAGATGGAAAATATTTATCACATGATGATGAATTTAAAAGTGGTGAAAAGAACATGAGTCAAGCTAAACATAATGATCATCTGAAGGTTTTCAACGACAGCGGCAAGGCTGATTGCATAAGTGTTCTTCAAAAGAGTTTGATGAAAACAAAACAGAGCAAGGTATTTGAGAGGGGAAAATAAAGACAATTCTTTTGGGTGGCCTAGTGCCATCAGTTGTGGTATGGTTTTTCAAAAACCATGTTAGTTCATGACAGAAAAAAGTTTCAAGTCTGCTACTCAAATGAATAAAATATTTGGTCTACTCTTCCAATGATCTGGATTCTTGCAATGATCTCACAACCATTCATCCCCAAACAAATACACTGTTAGAATTGTAAAATTCTGAAAATTTTACTAGTTGTTCATACCCATGAGTTTCCAAATGAGTCCTTACCATAAACACAAAATCCTCTCTTCATAACATTTTGCCCATATTTTGTCATATGGTTCCATAGAATCCATCTAGTCTTGAATGTCTCACTGTGTAATTTATATCGACAAGAGAGGATCAAGGTCTCCTCGATCCATAATGCATTTTTTACTAATGTATATCTATTGTAGCTTATCAACAAGAATTCAGGAATGTCACACCGATCAGAATTCATCTGCAGGCACAATCGGCGTGACACAAATCATTGTCTTGGCGACAGAAAGTCCTATCGCCAAGAAAGTCATCTTCGAAATAAGTCATAGCGAGCTCATGCATGTCTTGCCGACCATGCACAAGGAGACATATCGGCCAGACAAAGAGCTATCAGGATGAAGTCTTATCGAAAGCATTTGGTCTTGTTGACAAAGCGTAAAGGGATTCTATTGAAAAATTCATCGGGATGAAGTCATGAAGTCTTGCCGACTTGTATGTCATGCTGATAGGATTATGTGGATAAAAGACTCGGCAGTATTAATTATTTATCGGTGAGACTAATTTCATTGGGGAGAAATGTGAGTCACACTAAAGTATTGTTTCATCGATGAGAAAGTAATTATGTTTCAACGACCAGAAAAATACCACGGGGTGTATCTTGGTAAGACACAAGGTAATCTATGAAACATCTCCTTGACTCCAAAAGTCACAATGAAACACGTAAGATGAAAGGATATTTGTCGATGAGACACTGAACATCGGTATGACTGCAAGATGTCTCAGCGGGTGTTTAGCGAACGTTAGTAAAATCCTGAATACAACTAATCGTCGAGATTTGAATACGAAAGGATGCGTCCTTTCGAATTTTGATGTATAAATATCTATTTCGGTAGCAAAACGAGCAAATAGAAGATAATAGATAAGATAGATTAGGAAGGATACAATAGAGAATATTTCATACTATGAGACTATGATGCATGTTTGAAAGCATGAAGATATCAATGAAAATAATTTAATGTGGTGGCATATTTCCGGTGTCAATTGTTTGTTGTGTTCATTGAAAGTATTACTAAAGTTTTCTCCAAGATTGGTGCTTTCTGGTTATTTAAATTGATATAACAAGTTTATACTCAGTTTATCAGTGCACATTTGTTGTATCTGTGTGGTTGATTAATTGGTTCTTTCAAGAAAATATTAAATCCTTTTAATTGATCATAGTAATCAGGGAAGCTCATTTGGATCATTAAGAAGAACTTGGTAGTCACAGTCTTGCATGTTTATACAAGTTATAAACTAAAATGTATGCCAAAAAATTTGAATGTTTTCCAGAAAGAAGTTGCTCATTTAGATTTCATTTGACTCCGCAAACCCAATAAGACACTAGTCTCTGCATTTTTATCATTTAGTTTCATTCATTTTTTACATATGTTAACTGAACATATTAGGTTTTAGTTTTAATATTGCTTATACCAAATCAAGTTTCATTTGTCCACTCCCATCTACCATTGTGGGAAAAACACTTCAAAGGAGATAAGCACAAGTCAAGTCTGCCTCACTCATATAGGTACACCCACCTAGGTCTAGCAGCACCTAAAGAGTAGAAGGTCTAAACCATTTGACCTTGTCTATTACCCTAAAATGTATCAAGAGATTGGCAACTTCTTGAGGCATTTCGCCTGCGTTTTTGAGAGCTAACAGCACACAAAAATTTTTTAGGCTCACACGTCTAATAGAGGATCTTATTGAACAAAGAGACATTGAGGTCGATCAAAAATTTGGGAATGAAAATATGAAAATTTACACGAACCCTATGCCTAAGCATGGAAAAAAAAAAATTGACAAAGGCATCAACTTCAAACAATACCCAAGATACCATGTTGGGACATGTTTACACTATTTATGAGGAAATGGATACGTATCAAGATGTTATTTTAAAACAAATTCCTAACCCATCAATAGTGTTTAGCACTATTTTATATCATAATGACATCAAGTGGATATCAGATTGTGACATCTCTCATATGACTCAATGATTGAGCATGTTGAAGAAGTTCCAAACAAGCAAGAAATATCCCTTATTGCACCCATACCCACAAAATGTTGTAAAGAGTCTTTTATCAATGATGTATCATCCACCCAAGGATCTTGTCAAGAAGAGGCTCTTGACGATAATGAAAGTTATTTCGAGGCTGATCCCACAAAGCTAGTTTACAATTTAGGGGAGATTCTAATTTTTGTTGAAATAGCATATTTTTAGAAAATATAATGAGTTAAGCCTTTAAAAGTTTCATTTAAAGAATTCTAATTGAAGAGGGTTTGATCAAACTACCTTAGATCAAATCCCCTTGGATATAACCCGGCTATTTTTAAACCATACCTATAACAGAGTCTCATTTACACCTATCAACATGCTGATAAAAAACAACTTTTGATTTACCTTTTGGGGGATCAAATGAATTCATTTATAAAAAAAAAAATTGTAAACATGTAGTCCTTATTATAAGCTTCCCAAAAAGTATAATTTTAAATAAATTTAATTTTATTATTATATTTATTTTTTATTTCTTGTGAATGTAGGTTTTTCACCGAGAATCAAACTCTATGTTCTGCACATGGAAAAATAGAAGATTGTCAAAAAAAAATCAAAAATATGAGTGCACCAAATATTGAAGTCCTTGATCCAACCAAAAAAAATTTGAATTTTGATAAATACAAAAAGTTACACATATGGTCATGCTATGTCTGAATTGTAATTGGTTTGACTTCAAACTTTATTAAAGAAAAACTATTCAATAAAACTATCTAACCAAGTGGAAGCACTAGATATCAAAGTTAATCTAAATTTCAAAGAATTATAATTTTATCCTTATGGAAAAAATTTATGCTATATACATGAGTGCCACTTTTTAAAATGTTGTTTTCTAAAAGAAAAAACTAGTTTTGAGGGATGGAAAGAAATGCAATCTAATTCCAAATTTTTTGAAACAAAATATATTTAGAATCTACAGACAAAATTTCATAAAACTCTAGTTTGCATCATCTTCAAATTCCTCACGGGTTAGCTGCTATAGGTGCCTGAAAGTGAAGATTTAGTTAAAAAATTTATTTCAGTGTCTAGTTTGGCCAAAAATTGTAAACCACTATTGTGGGACCACCCTCGAATCGAGTTAAGATCAAGAACCTCTATCCCCAGAGTTTTACAAAGAACTAAGGGACATCTTCCAAACCATTTTAAACTCCAAAGATGTTCCTGATATCTCTCCTGAGATGTTTCTTTCAGATGGACATATAGACATTCTTCATCCAGAACATGAATCTCCCACTCTTGATATTTCTACACAAGAGCAAGTAACGGTTGTGATTATTGATTCTTACAGTGATTGTGCATCCATGACATCTTTTGAATCAGTACCAACATCTTTTGAAATAGTATCAATAGATAATGATTTCATAGACTCAAATAAAATAGTTCATGAGCAAGAAGCAATTGAGATTATTGATTCTTATAGTGATTGTGCATCATCAACATCTTTTGAATTAGCATCAAATTATTTGAAGCAATATCAATATAAAACAATGTCATAGGACCAAAGCAAATAATTCATATTCGTGAACAACAAGAACCCATAGGAATATCATGTGTTCATGACAAGTCCTATTTTGTGGATATGGATCAGAGGATACATTAACAAGACAAAGGATTAGGTATTGATCATACCTTCACAACATCGGGGGAAATCTTGTCTACAACAAAAATCAACATATGGGGCATAAAGGATCCTTATGATGAAAATACTATCAATGCTACAACTAGTTGTATAATGAGTTGGAATTCACCCATCATCTCATATGCAAATTGGGACCAACAAAAAAAGAAGAATTAATATCAAAGCAAGACAATGATCATCAAAGAAAATGAAGTAGTAAAGCAAAAAGGACATGCCAGGTACAAATGGATACCAAAGAAAAATAAAGAAAATCATCCCTCCAAAAATCCATTACTCAAAGAAACTATGGGGAAAAATCAAAAAAGAAAATGTATCCATCAAAAGAAAAAGCAGGCTTCTCAAGCAAGGAACAAATTATATCCAATGGTTGGTCCTAATTCCATGAAAACCTCCATCCCCATCCATGATCACCCATCTTCCCAAGTTTGGAGAGTCAAAGGTTCCAAACTATCAACCAATCCATCTCATATTCCTTCATACATGACACCATACATTCCATTCACAATCTCCAATTCTTGCATTGACCGTGGGTTGGTAGCTACCCTTCATCATAAAGATTCTGAAGGAACTTTATCATGATAAGCGTACATAGAAAAGGTTAATTCTGATATCCACAAGGTAGATCAAAGTTCTTCAAGGTTGCATTCAAGTGCTCATATCTTAGCGAAGCAACTTCTTCAAGCAGGGTATTGTTGGCATGTTATGACAGAGGTCTCCACATCAGTACTACCAAGTGGTTCAACATGAGGCTAACATCTCCATAAAATTAAAAAAAAGATAAAAATGATAAAAATCCAAAAAAAAATAAGAAAATGATTGAAAATAGTAAAGATAAAAATCATCTTCCATGAAAACCACTATGGTGGTGCTTTGGGAAAGTACTATGATGAAAACCTAGCAAATAGGCGTCATGAGTAGAATCGAGCATCTATATGATCTTTCTCAGAAAAAAGCATCCAATCCTTGTCATGATAAATCTAATGTTGCCTCCATCCATCTAATCCAGCTTTATCCAGATATTCCACTTTATCTTGATCTTGACAAATATTTGGCAAATACTTCAACTCTACTCGTGGAAAAATTTTGACAGGCTCTTTACTATTTTATCTCATGAAGTCCCATAGACCATATCTAGCATGTTAAAACTCTACCAAAATCTTCATATACACATTACCTATCTTGGTTATCCATTGCATTATGAAGAATTTCTAAACACTAAGGGCAGGTTATTGCACTCTTGTTTTCAAATAACTCTTGATCCATGTCTTATACCCCATAACGTGACATCGACATCATGACCTAGGTATCGTTTTCCTCAAATCTCATTGAAAAACAAACAAAAAATTGTAAAATGATCGTTTAGAAAATCCAAACACATTTTTAAAATCCTGCATAGCTAAAGTCCAAAAACATTCAAAAAATTGTAAAGGAAAAATCCAAAACATCTAGAAAACATCAAAAACCCTAAAAAGGTCAAACATCGAAAATCTAAAAAATAGCATCCTCTTGTCGAACTACGTCATCTCTAAGCTTTAATGTAGGAAATTCCATCATTGATGTGCCCCTGAGACACCCTAGGTCGGTCCTTGAGCAGTTTGTCATAATAAACTATCATCTTTTACTTGTTTATATCTTCATCTTGTAAATGGGTCGAGTTGGTCGAACTACGTGGTCTCTGCATGTATAATGTAGGAAAGACTAATCTATGATTAGCCCCCAAGGCCCCTAGGATAGGTCTTTAGGTTAGGTTCTTGCTCGAAACTTGGAAATTCTTATAAAACCCCTAAACATTCAAATATTTGAAAACTCCTAAACATTTGTAAAAACTCTTTGAAAATACAAAAACATCCAAATATTTCAAAAAACACAAAAAAAATTGAAAATGGAAAACCCAAAAAAAATAGAAACATTCAAAAGACCTAAAAAGCCTCAAAACATTCAAAAAACTCTAAACAACCTCAGAAAATTTGAAAATCCTAAACATTCGCATAAACTTTCAAAAAGACCAAAAACAACCTCAAAACATTTCAAAATACCAAAAACATTGAAATATTCCAGAAAATCCAAAACCCATCCATCCCATCTCGCTTTCACCCATAATAAATTGATCATCACCTTCAACCTTTAGTGAAGCAAGTAGAAAGAAAGTATAGCAAGTTGTAAAGTGTGAACCTAAAAGTCAAAATCTAAAGTTTAAATCATAGGTAAATGTGTCTGTGAAGTTTATAGCAAAAAAAAAAATTAGCATCATCATCCCAACATCAAACAACCTTTGATCAATATGTCCTAGGATGTATCCTTCTCGCAATGGACATCAATATCAGACATCACTTTAGCTAAACTTAAACTAGGCAAGAGCTATAGATAACACTCAATATTTTTCTTTGATCTTTTCTTATGATTTATCTTAATGACCCATTCTGAGGACCTCTTGATGATGTCTTTCTACAATGATTTAGAGAGAAAGGAATGGGGCATCGATCATTATCTTTCATTTGTTGTGTTTGTGGGTACTCTTGTAAAATAATTTTGGCACATATTTGCTTAGTTGTGTGTAGGAAGGTCATTTGGAGTATTTTGTTGACTATTGCGTATGCTTTCGTCCAATATGCTCTAAGCTTCTAACTTATATTCCAACAAGGTTTTTGCATGTCAATGTGTGAACAACTATCTTATTTGTTTGTAAAGTAAAAGTCCATTACACTAGATACAATGTCGTCCTCATTATCAATACCTTGATGCATCATTTCTATGTGTTATATCAAACAATAAGGAATGATGAAAAATCTGAATCCTGAAAAGTGAGCAACTCACCCTGCATTTTCATCATGCATTTTGCATTGTCTCATCACCGTCTCTAATAAAGTCTTGGTGGATCAAGGA
>VDFB02373365.1:175069560-175095517 GCA_007258455.2 Sequoia sempervirens | reverse complement strand
ATTGTGGTTAGGGTGGTTAGACAGACACCTACTTCTTATTTTTTCCCTGAAATTTAAGTACTATTGCATTGAAATTTTAAATTTTCACCAAATAAATTTAAAAAATAAAAAATAAACCTAGTAGTTTAGAAACTATATTCAATTTTATATAGATTTTATTCTTACATTTTTTGAAATAATATAGATAACTTATTCAAATTTTTGCATCAAGTTGCCTAACTGATTTTTCTAATTTTTTTGCCACTTAAGGGTCTGTTTTTTCCATGATGATCTTGCACATACCTAGCAACCTCTTGATCTCTCTCCCCTGTCATAGCTTGTACTCTCTGCAATGCCTGATCTCTCTCGTCTGTGACCGCAACCACCTATTGCCGATCTTGGTCTTGCTCAACAGTAATAACCAAAACTTGCTCACCAGTCAATATCTACACTGCTTCTACAGCTGTTGTATCTGAGCATCCTGGGCATCTAGTGATGGTGGTGGTGTCAGTTGTTGTTCAACTGTTGGGGGCTACTACGAGGGCTGTTGTACAATCAGTGGGGCCCCTGGAACCTAGATCCTAGCCATCCTGGCCACCCTATCCCATACCTCTCCCTACTCCTCTGCCTCTAGGTCTCCCTTTGGGGGGAACACCTGTTGGATCTGTCAAACATCGAGGAGGGATGAACCAAGCATCATATGTTGGCATAGTTTGAGCTACCGCTTGTCCCTAATCATATGCCCAAGGTTGGGCCACCAATTGTTTAAAGCTCTCTACGACACCTCTAGAGCTAGAATAGTCGGTCCCCATGTGGGAACCTCTCTAGCCAATCTCACAAAAATGTACCTGTATGCATCATTAGGTCTATCCTAGACCTCTTTGAACCACCATGCTACCCTATATGGTAGATACCTATCAATAATGTGGTGCTCTCGACCCTACATGTATCAGGTCTATCTAGTGAAATATAACTACTAAATATCATCAAACCATGGTGGCATATGAAGCCATGAGCGCCAATAGAAAACTATTATATCATCTATCACTCGTCTCCAATACGGGAGCCCAATCTGTCCAATGTGTCTCAAAGTGATCGCACCTCTGTATCTCCAAATGACAGGATCATTTGGCTCCATGTCTGCCATCTAAACAATAGGCCGAAGCATGACAATGTGCTCCCACACCCAAATATGTAGCAGAGTCACCCCTGCACCAATGGCTCTACCATCACAATAGAAAAAATCATAAATCATGATCCAAGGAGGCTAGCATCATGGGCCCCCACACAAAAAGTGTCTTATGCAGCATCTGATGTCATGCCAAGCCCCATCTTGGGTTGAATCCTCTGCTACATCTATCTAGGGAAACCAAACCCAAAATGATGGTTGTGATGATCAATCTGAAAGTAGGCACATGACCTTTGTATGACTCGAGGTTGATCTGTGATGTAACTAATGCAATTTGATTCATCTCCATGACCTCAAGGTCAGTGTTGAACACGACATCAGTGCCATAAATCACATGATCTCTATGAATCAACAAACGTTATATATAGCAAACATCCTCTAGAGTAACTGTCGCCTCACCTATCGGAAGGTGGAAGGATGAGGTCTCACTATGCCATCTCTCGTACAGAGTTGTCATCATCGCTAAATGTGTCTAAATCACAAGCGCATACACAACATACTAGAGGTCGATCTCTCCATGGTGCTCATAGTGTAACTTTGACAGATCACCTAATCTCTCCAAAATAGTGGGCCTATGCTCCCTCGACATCAATGGTGGAAAGACCTCCTACATCCATGAAGTGCACGGCTTCAAGAAATCATTGAAATTTGACTCAATTTGAAGTTTACAACTCAGAAATCATAAAAGTGTCGCTATATTCAAATTTCAAATTGCGACGCCTGAAGCATTTAAAATTGTGAATTGAAAGATGTGTCACCAAATAAGCTGGCATCGCGATTTGACCTTTGGAAAACCCTAACCCTAATTTCTAAATCAGCAAGTGTGTCACCAAACAAGTATGCGTCGCTATTTAAAATTAGAAACCCTAATTTTAAATCGCGAATAGTGTCGCCATATAAATATGTATCACTACAATTCATCTGGGCATCACCAATTTTAATTTAGGCATTGCTATATAGCGACGCCGCCAAAGTTTGAACTTCAAAGTGTAATAAATGCATCAAAAATTCAAATTTCAAATCAAGTTTGGAGTTACATACGGGTGGTCCTACGCCTAGAAGTCGTTGGAACTCTCGAACTTCATCAAACATGTGTCTAAGAAAATCTTGACGTGCCATTTCGTCAGAGGGTCAGAGCTCAGATTGTAAGAATCTCTTAAGTGTGAATGCACAAATGAATTGAAAATGACCCTTCTTGGCTTATTTAAGCTAGAAAATTAGGGGTTATTTTTGCCCTAATTTAACCTAGAAAATAGGGTTTTTTTGTCTTTCTGGACCCTTGGGGTAGCTTTTAACCTTTGTCAAGAAATCAACCCAAAATTTAAAAAAATTTCCTGATTTCTTGAGGGGTAGGGAGTTAGCTTTATCCTTCCATTGGGGCATCTAAAAAGTCAAAAAAAAATATTTTTGATTTAAATAGCAGTTTTGATCTAAAAAGCGTTATTCTTTGAACCGAAGTAGCAGGTACCTCACTTTAAAGATGGGTAAAATGTAGACACTGAAAAATATCCTAATCGTTATCATACACTTAAAATAGATTTACTAACATCATTTCCTCTTTAAACCCAACTTTTTTTTTGCTTAATTGATTAAATTAACCTAGCTATTTAATTAATTGCATCATTTTCATCCATTAACCTACTTAATTTAATCAGGTTAATTCATCCATTTTCATGCTAATATTTTATCTTATTATATTAAATAAATCAAAATATTTAATTTAATTTTTTAAGTAATCTTATTTAATTAAATAACCCTAAGTTATTTAATTAAATATCATTCCATCTCTCTTTTATTCATTAAATCATTTAATTTAATGATTATCACTTTATTTCCTCCAAATCCCTTAATTGTCTAATTAAACCTTGTTTAATTAGCAATTAAACTAACTTCCCTCTAAGCAAAGGATATTCCTTATCCCCTTTTTTGCACAATTAAAACTTTATTTTAATTTGTAAAATGCATTTTTCCTCACCCATGAAAATATTCTAAGAAAATATTCTTATTCCTTTATCATTTGAAAAAGGGATATGTTCACTTGGCTTTTTAAACAAGTTTTAACCTTCAACCTTTCAAAACAAGTCACCTTTGACCTATGTGAGCAGGTCAAAAGTGTGTTTGTTTGAGGCAAGTGTGAACCCTTGATTAGAATCTCATCATGCATTTTCATTCGTTGATGAAAATCCATGATACATGTGTCCCATCTCCTTCATCTTGGACTATTGATTAATCTTTTTGATCTCAACCCTTCATTCCTCATTTGTTTTCCTATAAATAAGTCACTATTTGGAGACAAATGGATCCATCTTTCAATTGCAAACTCATGCTATTGAAATCACTCATACTTTACTCACATTTAGCATATTTTAGTTCATTTTTAGTTGCATATTAGTTTCAAGCTTCCATTAATGGCTTACATGCATCCATCTTAGCTTGTTTATAAATTACGATTATTATCTTTTATCTTATAATTAACTTATATAATTAGCTTAGCAATAGCATAATCTATGCATTTCTAACATAAAATCATGGTAACTTAGTTTACATCATGTTCATTTTTAGCATAAACTAGGTTTTTATACATCAATTACAATGGTTTTATCAATTCTCTTCCACAGAATCAATTGAAACAGAGTCACTAATCACAGAATTGGGAAAAGGTCATCGTTTCACGTCAACATGACACCAATTCCAAAATAAGATAAGTTTCAAATGGTTTAGATTAGAAATTTAACTATTTTCTTAGTTTGTAGCTTTCAATTTTAGTAAAATGTTTAGTTTAGATTTCCAATTTAAATGATCTTGTTTGTAGATGCAAGTTTGTTTGGCGAAGTTATGTTTCAATTCATCATGAATCAAGTGTAATCGACCTTCACCGACATTTCCTCGTCTCACACATATAAATGATAACTACTATCATAGCATCAACAAATATGAAACATTCAACCTCAAATCTAATTTTATTTGCACTATATCAAGTCTAAATACATTGCATTACCGTCTGATATAAGTCTGATTTGATTACAGCAACAAACATTTCCTTCAAAATCTAATTTATATTGATTCCCAATAAAATGCAAACATACCCGGATCATTGACTACAATAATAAGTTTAATGACATTTATGTTGTTAACAACAGCTCTCGCAATTTATTTACATATTGATATTGTTGTTGTCAATTATTAATTTATTAATATATCTCTCTCTATAATATATTAATAAATTTTGAAAAATAATCATATATATATGTCGTCGTCACCTACCGTCCCCTAAAAATGGCCCCTAGAAAACATCTTGGAAACCCGTCCCTGCCGTCCTCGTCCTCGTCCCCAAAACGGCGTAGAAATTTAGGTTTTTTTGACATGGCGGGGATTCAATGCCTTCATTCTATATATAGTTTAGCTCCATTTTGCAAGAAGATGTAACTCGCAAGTTGTAACAACCACAAGACTGCCGGATGCAAGGCAGTCTTTAGTTGTCAGCAGAGCATCCAGTTGGCTTCCATGATCAACGTCATCCAAAACAATGAACGCAGAACAGATCTCAACCAATTTCCTAGAATAGGTTTTCCTGTTTCTATGTTATCAAATGATAATCCTTTGACAAAAAGGTCCTCCAAAAGCCTTTTCTGCTTCTCATGTAAAGCATTTCTGCTTGCAGCATCTCGCCCTGCAAACATAAAACTGGAGCTTTGGAAGGATGAGGATTTCCGGTTATACAACTCTTTTGCCAGCGTGGTTTTACCAACTCCACCCATTCCCACTATCCCCACAATTTGACCACTGTGCTAACTCAGCAGATTCAAATATATTTCTTGTAAAAATTGTACGATACCACCCAATCCAATGGGTTTTTAGGCTATCAAAAGGTTGCCTTTCACAATATCTTTGATACCATATTTACAATATTCTTCAACAACATCGCCTCATCTCTAAATATGTGCAATGGACATTCAACAAACATGAGAACTCAACGATAACAATGACACCAATCATAACCAGTTATAACAATCTTCAAAAAAACTGTATATGTAATTTCCTAGTCCTCAAACCTAGGAAATTGGCCCAAGTGAACATTTTTTTTAGAAAGAACGACATACAAGTGACTGCAACATTTGAAAGGTAAATGCTTGGCCATTTATTTGATGAACATGACACAAATTTATACAGAGGAACAGAGGAGCATTACAGTTATCTTAACTGCAACTGCATAACCGCTGTGTTAATTGCAGAACCTAAACTAAGCAACGTAATATGAAATGCTACGCTAATATCTGAATTATCCCATATTTCTCTTAGGCAGTCAGCAGTGGTGAGCCTCAGCATTTTTAAATTTCTGAGTGACCATGACTGAAGTTTTCTCCTCTTAAATTGATCTAAGGCAGACAGGATCTTCCGATGCTGTGCCAAAATATTTGATAAACTGTTTTTTCTCTGCCAGTAAAAAGTTTTAATCTGAGATAAGAAGATGGACGGCGCCCAAAACATCTGTTTGAGATTCATATGAGCTCAAAGAACTTTTTCAGACGCTGCCGATGATGCAATGGCTTATTAGTATATTCAAATCCAGCAACATCTATCCTTCTAATGGCTCTAGGAAAATTCACCGCCAACAATTCACTGTCGGAAAATTCACCACCAACAATTCACCACCATGACAAATTCACCACCAGCAATTCACAGCCACAGAAAATTCATCACATAAAAAGTTTGCAATTAATTTTTCATCATGGTGAATTGCCGGTGGTGAATTTTCCTTGAGGTGAATTTATCATGGCGGTGAATTTTCCTGCTGTGAATTGTTGACGGTGAATTGCTGACAGTGAATTTGCCTGATGCCCCTCTAATAGACCATCCTCCTTGAATAGGAAAATGAAGAGCATAAATTATACATGAAGTGAAGCATAAAAACGAAACATTCACTAAGGACAATTGACAAGAGAAAATGTTAAGTGAAGCTCACCCTAGCTTGTTTCTGTATATTTGTTATTGAAGGAAGAGGCAGAGGAGATAAAACAGAGCACAGAGGAACATAAATAGAATGCAGAAATAAAACACAGATGAACTGATTTGATTTATATTTCATATGTTTCAAAAGCTAACAAACTTGATTACATTCACAGAGCTGCTGTTCTTTTCTTTACTCTCAGAAAATATTATAAGCAAAGACCCCTGTTCGGTGGCTGTTTCTTCAAGCTACTGCTACAGCAGAGCACTTGTTCTATTTCAAAAAGCATTAAAAAACTGCCTAAACTCAACGTATATGCCCAGCAAAAAGAGACAATAAACAAAGCAGAGAGTTGAGGCAGCTGAGATGGATTGGGTTGGGGAAAACAATCTTCACACGCTTGAATGAGTGGAGAGGATATGCTGGCGGTGAGGAGAATGAATGAAATGCAGAGCTGAAGTAAATGCAGGGGTTGTGTTTAATTCCAGAAGTTATTTGTTGTGGAAGCCATTCATGAGAAGGTGTATGTCTACCTGCGAGATCCCTTCCCAAATCCCTCAGATGGTCATGAATGTAATCAGCCACTCCACCCTGATCCATCCCATACTTCAATCGCCAAGCTTTCATTTTTATGGTGAAGAAACAAGCCACATCCATGAACATCTCTTTCTCTTCTTTGTCTATTCCCAAAAATCCTTGCCTCTGCTATAAACTGGTCCTCCAAAGTCCCCAAAGAACAAAAGGAATCATTGCAAGCTTTCAAAAACTTCTCAACAATATTTTCAAATCCCTCTTCTGGATATGACACATTGGCCTTTCTCACTGCTCTCACAAATTGTTCCCATTTGCGAGAAATAGATAAAACACACAATCATTTCACTGGTATACTGCCCCCATCCATAGGCCAACTGTCTTCAAATCTCAGTTACTTGGATTTATCAGCCAACACGAAAAGAGGAAGGATACCACATCAGATTGTCGATCTGACAAACTTAACTTACTTGGGTCTAGAAGATAATCTTTTCGGCGGCAACATTCCATCTGGAATTAAAAGATTCCGTAAGTTTGAACAATTGTATTTGCATCTGAACAAATTAGAAGGAAGCATTCCAAATGCGATATGTCAAATGCAACATCTCAGACTCTTACATCTTAGCCACAACCAATTATCTGGAAAAATACCACATTCTCTCTGTAGCTCCCAGCACCTAGGACGTGTTTTTCTTCAGCACAAGTTATCAGGGAAGATCCCTGTTAGTTTGGAGGGATGTCAGAAGTTGGAGCTCCTGGACTTATCTCACAATAACCTAGGGGGAAGGATACCTCGTGAAGTCATTGCCAGCCTTAAAAACCTGCAATTCTACCTCAATCATTCATGGAATTCTCTGAAAGCCATTCCACAGGAGATAAGTAAAATTGTAATGGCTCAAGCCATAGAATTGGAAATAGACTTACTGGGATCATTCCAAATTCTGTAGGAGACTGCACAGCATTAGAGCTTCTAAATCTGTCCCACAATGCCTTTGTAGTTCCTATACCAGATTCACTCTCCAAATTAAAAAATTTGCAAGAAATGGATCTTTCTTTCAATAATTTGTAAGGGCAGATTCCAGAAGCAGGGTTGTTTCCAAATAGAACTGTTGTAACATTGTTTATGTGGAACCCTAACCTGTGTGGCCCAAAAACTTATTCAATGCCTCCAGAAGCCTTTTCTGCTTCTCATGCAAAGCATTTCTACTTGCAGCATCTCGCTCTGCAAATACAATACTGGAACATTGAAAGGATGAGGATTTCCTGTTATACAGCTCTTTTGCCAGCGTAGTCTTACCCGCTCCTCCCATGCCCACGATCCCAACAATTTGTACAGTGTGCTCACTCTCGGCAGATTCAACTGTATTTCTTTCAAAATCCAGTATGATATCATCCAGTCCAACGGGTTTTTGGACTACCAGAAAGAGCACCTTTTCCAATACCTTGGATACCATATTTACAATATTCCTTAACAGCATCGCCTCATCTCTAAATATGTGCAATGGATATTGACCAAACATGAGAACCCAACGGTAACAATGATACCAAAAATTAAAGCAAGAGAAAGATAAGGTAATGACATCTGAGGGTATTTGCTACTTACTTATTATCCTTGTTCACGCAGCCACACAGCAATGAAACTTTCTCCACTGCCATCTTCCACTCAACCTTTTTGGAAGAGTGTCTTCGCTGCTTTTCATGTCGAGTCCCTGGACCTTTCAATTGCACTAGTGGACATGAGAATCAAATATTATTTTTAGTCAGATATTGACATTCAATACGGGCCTGCACATCCCCATAACGGTGGATTCATATTATATATTACAAAGCCAAAGAGACTATTAAATGGTCCTCGGTTGATAATAAGCTTAAACTAGCATTTTTCCCACATAAAAGTGGGGCTGTTTCTTGGGTGCGCATCTTAATCAAGCTGTCCTACTCTATTAAGAATATTATCTTATATGGTTTATACGAGCAATTAACTCATGAGCATCTTAAGAAGCATCTCCAATTACACAAACTTAAAAATAATAAGACAATTTCTGGTCGGAGCATCTCTAGAAGCACCTTCAATTCATAGAGTGAGTTTGGGTATATTAAAAAATAAATAAAATATTTAATTTATGGTACGTTCCTCTTAATTAATCTTCTTTCATTTCTAATCAAATGAATGATAGACGTAAGTTGTAGATTTATATTAAAATTGCTCTTTATGTTTAGGTCCACTCTCAAGTATTTATGTTTAAATATATCGATTGTTTCTGGAGTGAGAAGTTAAGTATCAAATTGATTATCTCATTCTTAGGTATGCTTTCTTTGAGTAAGTCTTGGAATGGAGAAAGTAATTAGCATTATATTTTCTCGATGAGAAAGTCATCACCATCTCATTTCATTGATGGTTATTGCAAATATTTAAAATCTATTATTGTCTAACACTTCTTTCAATATCACTTCTAATTCTATCTAAACTAATTATCTCTCGTATTCTTGCGCATCAAATTAATTAAATAAATCACATTTGTTTAATTAGACTATTTTCATATTAAAAACAAGGTGAAAAGTTATTACAAAAAATGCTCTTACAAATAAATGCAAATCTGAAATATAATAGTTTATCCAAGGATTATCATATGATTATTATGAGATTGCATAAAATAAACAATAAGAATAAAATTATTAAACATATGAATATATGATTTATATAAAAAAACCCTTTCAAACAAAATTCCACATGATAAAGAGAGAAAAAGTATGTATGAATCTTCAACAAATAGATATGTCCAACACACTAACACTTTATTCACTCTAGCAGTGCCTATGTACTTGTAAAGAACAATGATATGCAACCACTATCTCATTCTCCAATATATAGACATGGAAAAAAGACAAAACTATATAATGGGTACTAAAACCATGACATCATGCAAAAACCCCACATTGATCTTGGAGTGGATCTCCTAAGAATAGTAAACTAATAAATGAATTCGCATGGTTGTCATATTGGTGCACTCAATGAGTATCCAAATAGAAAACATAACCACAAAGGCATATTTTATTTCATAACTCTCGATGACTCACATTCCCAAGTATAATTATCCATTTTGGAGTCCGCTAACTTGTGTGGGTCGCATCCATCATATAAAGATTTTGCACTTCCCCATCTAGCACTCATGAAACAAATCTTACCTTTAATGTCTCCAAAATTAACTAAAGTTGCCACCATAATGCTCTACCTCCTTCATGAATTCATATGACAACTAATGCCAATATCCTCAAAGAATATTGATTATAAATTATTTCTCAATTACACCTAGGCATTTGAGGACACTTTCTAAGAGTGTTGGAGATACATAGAATTACAAGGTGAATGACACCTAATCCTAACATTCTCCCTCGTGACCTTATAATTTTAAATACATTCATAAAAATATAAATACAATCAAGTACAAAAATTAAGGCCCACAACCTTCCTACTTTAATCTATGGTTATTAGATTCATAAGAAACTTTGCAATTCATCATCCTAAGTTTAAACCTTATCTAACAAGGCCTTAGCATTCTCATCCATTTCTTGCACAAGGTGATACTAAATATCAATATGTTTAGTACATGCATGATGCATAAGATTTATATCCAAAAAAATAACACTGACTATCATAGCCAAATATAACAACATTAAAATAAATAAATAAAACTATATATGCAATTCCCTAAGACACACACCTAGGAAATTAGCCAAGTGAACTTTTTTTGAAAGAACATACAAATGACTCCAACATTCAAGATATGACATTGAAATGTCACATTACACACTGACATGCACAAAAATGATCATATTGAGCACAAAAACACATAAAAAATAGAATTGCCATTGCTCCAAGCAATGTGATCTACAAGTGAAATACTTTTCAAACATGTAACAAATTCACCAGAATGATCCTATGAGAGAGTGGAGCTTCACCATGATGATAGTTGATTCCTAACCTGTGGTCACATTCTCATGTAAATAGAACACACAAGTAGTATGAGGGAGTCATCTACCTTGAATCCGCTCCCTAGAAATACCAAAAAAATCTCTCACAACACCAATGGAAACCTAAGAAAGAGGCGGGACTAGTAGGAGACACCATACCTTGACTAGTTAAAATGATTGTTAGTTTTTTTAGCATAGAGTAAGATAAGTGTGACAACTATCTCCAAATCATTCTACAAATATATAAGTGACCCCCAAATTTAATGGAAGGACCTCAAAATAGTTTAATCTACTAGGAGGTGCAAGCCCTCAATTAAAAAGAACAATTAGTCATTTTCACATAAATGCATGCTTCCTAATGTCAACGATGGAATAAATTCTAGATTATGAAAATTGTTGGCAAGTTCTTGACATAGGAAGGATCATAAAACCAAGGATATCAACTTTGAATACAAAGTTTCTTAAAAAATGAATAGAAAGGCTCATTGTTTAACAAAAAAAGGGCTACAACATGTAAAGAGGACAATAGCGCCTAGTTAATTAGATGTTCATTTTTCAACACTATAGACTTGACTAAAGATTGAATGGATACCTATTTCTAGGTCTCAAACTTAGTGACAATTGATCAAACATAAAAATATGAATTAACTCAAGACATACCTTAGAAATACCTACAAATGACTAAAATACCAAGGTAGAAATTTAAGATATCATATTTGATCTTCAAAATACGAGCCAATGGAAGAGACACTTCCTAAATATTGAAAGTTCTACAAAGGGCTAAAAATAATCTAAGGACATAAGGGCCAAAAGATAATGTTTCCAAAACACCCCACTCACTCTCCCTTCACAAGGAGAACCCAAAATAACAAGATGGCACCACCTTATAGTGGGTTCATATCCACAAAGCACAAGGATAGGGAAATGAGTCTATATGGAATCCTAAAGATATTACAATTTTGAATTTACCAAAATGTTACATTAATTTGATTAATAATATGTTTTCACAATCTATAGAGAATATTGCTAAATTGTTTTTGGATTTGATTGTGTAGGTTTTTTTGCATCAATACTTCAAATCACACTCTGTGATCCATCATCAAGATGAAGTAGAGAGATCAAGGAGAACAATGATTAGTTTGCAGACCAAGAACTACATAAAAAGGAAAAGAGAGGGAGGAGAGAGGAGGGGGTTGCATGTGAAACACTTGAAAAAAGATGCTATTGCATAGACAACGAGATACGAGGAAAGATAACAACACAAGCCTCACAACTAAGAAGAGCAAACAACAACCACAATTTTTTTTAAAAGGACAATTAATAAATTAATATAAAAAAATAAATAGAAGATGAAAAGTTGGCAAAAATTATTGCAAATAAAGTTAAATAATTTATGAAGCTATTGAAACTTTAAAATAAAAGGTAGGAGTTTTGGAGGAACAATATAAAGAAGAAAAGGAAATTAAAAGGATTGAGGAAATAAAAACCATCCAATATTAACAATTTAGAACATTTGAAAATAAAGTATGAATTAGATTTATACAATAGATATAAATATATGAAATAATATTGCTAATAATATTAAGAATTAAAGGGAATAAATAGAAGGTATATAAAAAATTATAAAGGGAATAGAGGATAGGAAAATAAATAATAAGATAAGGAAAAATTAGAGAGTGCAAATATAAAGTTATTATAAGCCAATTAGGTCAATAAAATTATTAACTCCAAAAAGGAAAATAAAAAGGAGGATAGAAGAATGAGAAAGAATTTAATAGAAAAAAGAGTATTTATAGATCTATAATTATTGCAACATATTTAATTTTAAAAAGATTCCCCTTATTTAATTAATGGATTTAGTTAATGGATTTAGTAAAAGTATATATATATATATATATATATATATATATATATATATTCAATAAAGACAAAGGAAGAAATTGACACCAATTGTGTGTAGTGAAAAATGTATTTAAATGGCTAGGAAATACGAAGAAAACCTAACAAAACATATAAATCATGCAACAATCAAGATTAGGGACTAAGAACTCATACCTACTTGAAAATCGATGAAATTCAAGTATGTTGATGAGCTCAATGTGGAGATTGCCTTGGTGCGATCGATTTCAGTGTGTACTCACAAAATTTTGGCAACATAACAATATGAAATTGCTCAAGAATTGTAGATTGTGAAAATGGTTGTGTTTTTAGTCTTTGATGAAGGGATGAATTGGATCAATGGATGAGATGAGTTCAGACATCTCAACACATGCCAAGTGGCATAATGGGAGGAAGGGAAGGAGAGTTGACCTCTCAAAGCCTAGGGTGGTGACATGTTGAGATTGAGAGTTGAAGATCAATGGATGAGATGAGTTGAGACATCTCAATACATGCCAAGTGGCATCATGGGAGGAAGGGAAGGAGAGATGACCTCTCAAAGCCTAGGATGGTGACAAGTGTCAAAATGAGGAGGCTTGAAAGGTAGATGAGTACTTTGCAAGTATCTAGGGTGATGGAAAAGATCTTCCTCATAAAGGCATTTCTTGTCCAATCTTCCAAAATGATTGGATGGAGTGGAATAAAAGGAATTTTAAATTCCTTCGGTGTACTTTGGAAAGGTAACCCATGTGGGGTTACTTCTCCAAAAAGGAGGCCGATTAGACATGGTAGAGAGCAATAAATGGAAAGAAGATTATCCCTATCCTAATCAAGGGATTAAGAATGTGCAAGTGATTAAGGGGGGTTAGGTAGAGATTAGGCTAATGGAGAAATGATTAAGAGGCAAGTGGGAAAAGTTGGAGGATGTGACACCTCTTAATCAAGGATTAAGTGTGTGCACATCATTAATGGAGGGATTAGGATTAGGATTAAGGGTTAATGGGAGATGAAGTGAGATGTGAAAAGGAGAGAGAGGAAATTGAAGAATTAAATAATTTATTTAATCCTTGTGTAGGGATAAAATGATTAATTAAATAAATTGGGGTATTTATTTAATTTAAAGAGGAAGAGGGATAAAAGGTAATATAATCAATTAATTACCTTAGAACTTTAGAGGACTTGGGGGAAATGGATGATATTAATTAAATAAATGTAATATTATTTAATTAATATGAATAGGAGGGGATTTATATGAAATGATAGAGTAAAATTGACCAAACATGAGTGGTCAATTTTAGGTGTTTACATTTTTCCCTTCTTCAAAATAACCTTAGAATAACAATGTTTTGAAGAAGATTGAAATATAGTTGACTCAATAGAAGAAGTGGATGGAGAGATGCCCCAACATGGAGGAAAAAAATGGCACAGAAGAAATGTGATATGAAGGGAATGATGCCCTCTCAAGAGGGTGGATGGGAAGAAGGGGCTCGGGTGATGTCTCAAAAGATGGGAAATAAGGATAGTAGCGGATCCACGACAAAAAATGTCGAAGAATGGCAAAGTAACAAAGGAAAATAGAGCTATGGGGAGGAAATGGGAGCAAAAATGGAAAATTAGGGTTTGCTATAAATAGTAATTAGGGGATAATCACTATTCATTTGAGCACTAAGCATTTGAGAGAGCGCATAGAGTAGAGTGAGCATAATGGCATGTGGGAGAGCTATTCCACATTGAGTTGACATCATGAGGGCATGAGCATGGAGAGGAGAGCGATGCAGTCAGGTATGCTTCTTGAATTTACCTTGTACTTTTTGTTTAAATGCATTTATGGTAGGTCAAAGTCAATGGTAGGGAAAATCTGCCCAAGTAGGAGGAAAGGAAAATCCACTCACACTTAGGTGGATGTGCACCAAAAGAGAGTAGCATAAGAGGATGGGAAGATGCACCTAGAATAGGAGGATCTACCAGAGAACCTAGGTGGATCCACTAGGGATGGGTGGATGCACCTAGAATAGGTAGATCCATTAGAGGTTAAGCAAATCTACCAAAAGGAATATTTATAGGTAGAAGGGTAGATATGGAGGAATGCCAAATTCACCAAAAGAGAAAATCCACAAGAGAATGGAAAAATATGCTACATAGGGGAATATCCACTAGAGGAAGGGCAGATGTATTGAAAGGTATATCCATGGGAAGACGGGTAGATTCACCAAAGGGGCAGATTCCTTAAAGAATAGGCAGATGCACACTTGCAAGGGTGGATCCGCTAGAGGATAGGCAGATGCATGCTAGGGACAGATCCATCAACAAAGTGAAAAAAGATAGAATACAAAAGAAAAAAGAAACACCTAACAAGTGGAATAGATAGATGTAGGTGACAGTGAGTCTATAGACTCAAGAGAGGATATTTGTGGTGCTTCAGGTCACAACACAATTTTTGGATGCAAACTAGGCTTTATTGGACACATATGGTTTGGTGTATGTCACCAGGATGTTGGTGATTTGAGCACACGAGCTTTTATTTACCATGTTGGTAGAGAGATAGAGCTCAAAGACATCCACATTTCACCTCCCTAAAGGGGATATTACTATTACCCTAGAGGATGTATGGAGGATACTACTGTAGACACCTAAATTTGGACACTTGTGTTTTTCCAAATTTATCCCTTTTCGTCTAAACATCCTCTTATTTGCATTAATTAAGTAATATTGCTATTATTTAATTAATACCCTTAATTCTTCTAAATCTCTAAGGTATTTAGTTATTAATTAAATACCTTATCCTTTATTCTCCTTTTTTCATCAACCGAATTAAATAAATATGACATTTATTTAATTCCTCACATGTCACATCCTTTTCTTAATCTTAATCATTCTTCTAATCTCTTCATTAGGGATGTGCACATGCCTAATCCTTGATTAGGATGTGTCACATCCTCCAAGTTTTGCAAGTTGGCTTCTAATCTTCCTTAACCACTAATTATCTTCTAATTACTTATCAGTTAAGCCTAATTAGTACCTTGGTCAACACTCCCCATCCCCCAAGGAATTTTTAATTATTTTTTATTCATCCAAGATTCATCTCTTTCCCCAAGGAATTTTATTCATTTTTATCCTTCCAAGACTCTCCTTATTCCCATGCAAGTTCTAGAACCTTTGACTTGTCACATCGCTCACATGTGGGTAAGTATTTACCTTTTTTAAGGACCTTGTCTTATCCAAGGTACTTCTCACCTCTCTTTTTGGAACCTTGTCTTATCCTTAACATGTCCCCAATCATGTGAATTTTAAATTCACTTTTATTTATCCAAGATTCTCCCCATCCCTGTGTGATCATTGAGAGGTCACATCATCCTTATTCCAAGGTACTTACATGTACCTTCCCCTCACATGTCACCTTCCACCTCATGTGTCCTTATCCATCTTGCCCATGGTGGAAATATCTCAAGCCTTCATCTTTCCCATGGTGGCAAGATCTCAACCATCTGTTTCCCTAGGGTTTCTCTCCATAAAATGAAGGATTTTTCTTTCATTCTCATTATTATGCATTCATAACAACACTTTTCATTCACACACTTGCAACACAACTTATCTCATCTCCAAGTTCAAGCATTCAACCAAGCTCATACGTGCATCTTCTCATATCCACAATTGTTGCATACCTTAAGCTTCCATCCTATCCATTGTATTCATCTTCTCAAATACCCACTTTTCTCATTGCATTCCTTATCAAACCATCAACATTTTGAACCCTCTTTAGCATCTTGCCATCAAAGGGAGCACACAGTAATCAACCATCAAGGGCCAACCAAGCATTAATTCAAGACAAGGTATAATCAACTTCTCTTTTATCTTTCTTTTTTTTGAATTCAACTAGGCTAATCATGAGGTGTTAGTGTTCTTTTCCTTTCTTTTAGCATCTCATTTTGCATCTTTTAAAGTAGGTTAAAAGCACTAGTTCACAACTGCAGTTGTTGATTTTGGGGCCTAGGGTATTGTCATCAAGCTCACAAGCGGTGTCAAATATGCTATAGGTGATGTTCAAAAGGACAGACCTACTGACATGAGGATGTGCATTAGACGTGGATGGATGTGGGGAGCTAGTGCCTAGAATGAAACTATATAAATATGTATGATGATTAGTGTAGTGCTCCTACCATAGCTTGACACTAGGGAACATTATAGAGAGAGCACGATGATATGCATGGGGGACATGTCTG
The DNA here is from genome assembly GCA_007258455.2 of Sequoia sempervirens. Lineage (NCBI taxonomy): Eukaryota > Viridiplantae > Streptophyta > Pinopsida > Cupressales > Cupressaceae > Sequoia > Sequoia sempervirens. Next base: position 175,078,800 of record VDFB02373365.1, on the reverse strand, counting down.
CTAGCTTCATTGTACAAAGATATGCATCTCATCTGCTACAAGTAAGGAGTCAATATAACCCACATCACCAAGTTACTATAGGTGTAGGCCTATGAGCATATAAATGTTTCCTAACATTTAGGAGAGAGAACAATGAGGGCTCTAGATGAGCCTATGGTATAGGAGCTTGCAAAAACTAAGTTGCGCATAGAGTAGAATAGATTTTTGAGAGAAATTGTGAGTTGAAACAATGGTATAGTATTACAATTTTTGGTGCATCACCTCCTAGGATCAAAATTTTCTCTATTATAGTTATCTTCTATCCATTTTCCTTATCAAAGAAGTGGTTTATATGAGGTCAATCAATAGAACCAACCCTCTCTGGAGGTTCATCTTCACCATAAGACACCCACAACTTGAAGATGATTCCATGTTTTACAAGATATCTAGCTAAGTTTCACACTTAGCCAAGGTTCTATCCTTGTGACAACAATAATTTTATTAATAATAAAAAATGAACTCTAGGTCAAGGGTATATTTTTGAGATACCATATAAGGTGTATAAATATTAATAGTCATTAAGACAAGATGAACTACTATCAAAGAATTATCCCTCATCTACATGATAAAAAATATAGTTTGTTGTCCATATTTGATGTAATTACATGTACATGTAAAAATATTTAACAATAATTAATATAATTTTTAGAGATTTAAAATTTATAAATAAATATATAATATACATAAAATATGGCACACCTATTTAGAAGTAGCAATTTTATTGATCTCTAAAAAAACTGGAGAAGAATTTATCCTCTATTGTAGCACTTGAATTGGATGTGTAAGGATCATAACTAGGTTGATTATAATAGCTCCTACAATGACCAAAATGGCATATCAATATTTCCATGTGGTTTATGATAAAATACCATCTATTAATGGTCCCAATGTAACTCTAGCATAGCTTGAATACACTATTTTGATTATTTTTCCCTTGTCAAAAGGATGAGGATATTGGTAGAAGGGTTAATGACATATGGTTCTAATGTTCATTTTTAATATGGAAACCATTTATTTCTTTGTATAAAAAAACATGTGATTAAAACTATCTCCTCTCTATAATGATGAAATTAATCTAAATCATGATATATGTTTCTAACTAAATCTACCACTATCTACATAGAAGTGGTAGACCTAATTAAATGAGCAACAATATTAGGATCAATATGAAATAAATATATAGTTTAGTTTTTAATATGGTTATTTTTTTCATTTATTTGCACTCTCAACTTTTATTAATTACTTTGAGGTAGGTTTTGAGGGGGTTTTAGGAAAAATTTGAGGTCGGAGGCTTCAAGGAGGGTTTAAGGCTAGTCAATTAAATTTTTCATCTAATATAAAATCATATAAATTTATATTGATTCATGATCTTAGCTACAATTATAAAACCCAAATTCAATACATTTTTTTCTTCAAAAAGATGTTTTATATAGAAATTTTACCATGATTGAAATTTAGTAATAAATAACTTAAATAAAACCATTTCAATTCAATCATATGTGAGGATGAAATTTATTACAAGGAGGTGGTGAGATAATTAAATATGGTACAAGGAAATAGAAATAAATAGGGTATATATAAGATTCTTATATCTCACAATTATTAATATTATTTTGATTAAGGTAAGAAGGGATTTTGAAAGGGCCTAGACCCTTGTACAAAAAGTAAGAAAAGATAGCCATTAAGCATAATAGGAAAAGATAGGAACTCAAGATAAAAAATAATGAAACAACAAACCAGGACACACATATCCTTAAAACCTACCAACCCAAAGTTAGGGTGGTTTAAAGCCAACATATTCCAATGATTTTTGCATATCCCTAATACAAGGATCCAACTGCACTAAACTTATTTTTGGGAACAAGAGATATTTGTAAGACCACCAACAAAACCATTATCCAACCTTAGAACCATTGAAGAGAAATCCATCACTGTATATTCTACAAGAGTTTTTCCTCCTTTTCCTTCCTTCTACATACCCTCAAAGGTTGTAATAAACCCCTTAAAGAAAACATGCTTATGTTCCTTTTTTCTCCAAATGAAATGTTGTTTCTTAATGCTCAAGAAACTAGAAGTAGCATGGCCCACTTTACAACAACATTAAAAAATAAATCAAGATTCTTCAAATAATTTGATAGGGAACACCTTTTTTTTCCACAAGCACATAAAATATATCAAACAATAAAACCTTCTTGAATTTAGTGACCTTATTAGAAGTAAAGTATTGACCAAAAGAATTTTTAATAAGCATAAAAACCTCTTTTTCATAGAAATACAAGAACATCGCTAATAATATAGCCCAAATAGGAAACTTGAGGGACTCATCAATCATTGGGTTAAAACTTAGGGATAAATTTTTAAAATAAAGGCCATTTGTCCCCATAAATCAAGGACCTTCCAATAGAATCTTAGGGAAATCTTCAGAAAATGAAAAGTAAAATTGTATTGCCAAAAATTGTATACTCTTGCAGAAAGAGACAATTTTGCAGTAAAACTAAGTCCTACTTAGGAACCTTCCATCAATCACCCCTTAAAATTGCATTTATAGTCCCCTAATACTCATAATTTTGGACTTTGAGGCCTGAATCATTCATAAAACCACTTAAATCCCGAAAAATATCACTAAAACCACTCAAATTTTGTGAAACCCACCAAAAAATCCTTGGTGGGACTAAGTCGCCCAAGGTGGCGACTTAGTCCCTTTTGGGGGTATTTTCCACTTTTGAGTGGGAATTTCATTAATTCAATTTAATTTTTCAATGGATGTTGGCCTCTTAGGTCTAAATAACGGGAAAATTAGGTTTTGATGCTTATAAATACACATTTTAAGTCATTTTTCACATCTCCTAGTCATTTTTACAAAGCAAAAATCAAAATTCAAGAGAAAAAGTGTCTTACACAAGAAGATTCAATAGCATTTTATAACAAAGTTGAAGCTTTAGGACATCAAACTAGGATTTTTGCAGGTCTACAAGCTCACTTTTTATTCAAGATCTCACATTGAAAAGAATTGATCATGGATGCCTATGGTGAATCATGGAGAAATCTAGGCTGAGGAGATGCAGCTAGCCATCAAATCACACCTAATGACTTGTTTTTGAAGTGATTCCATATTCCATGTTTTTCTTATCTTCAGACTTAAGGTTTGCATCACATTCTACCTATCATTTATACTCATTTGAAGAGTTGTAGGGTTTCTTGCATTGAAGTCTTGCATCTCTCAAGTGCCATTCATTCACCTCATTCTAGCACATTAGAATAGGGTTTTATCTCATTTTCAACCTTTCCTAGTCTTTGACACAATTAAGGCTAGGGTTTATGTAGATTTTATTTTCTACAAATTTTAAATACCAACTAGGGGTTTGAGCAAGGCAAACCACTCATTAGAAACCAATTTATCTTCTATTTTGTAGGGTTTTTTGAAGATTCAAATCCGTATTTCCATCAAAGAGCAAAGTGCAGGTTGTGGCTTCGTTGCCACTTTTAGATTTGTAGAAAATCCAAAGTTGACTAAGACACCCATAGGGGTGGCTTAGTCCCACTGCACTACTTTTTAAAAAAAAATTACAGATTTTTACACCCTTTTGATAGAAACAAATTTCTGGGAAGATTCCCTGTTCTAGAACTAAGTCGCCCAGACTGGCCTAAGTGTCCCAATTACCTCAAAAGTTAGAATTTATAGGATTTTAGTGGCTCCTGCAACCTTCAATCTATTCTTCTTCAATTTCCAAGTGCATTGTTCCTGTTTTAAATCTTCATTTGTTCATTTATTGCATTAGTTTAGTTCTTTTGCATATCACACTATGTTTTCAAACAAGCTAGTGTTCTTAGATTTCACATCATTAGATCACTCCAATTTCATATCAAAGCAGTAGAAAATATTAATTAGGCATAATACATCTCATTAACATTAGTCTTGAGTGTAAACCCTTGCATTTTGGTCCCCCATCCAATCCCCTTTCTCCTTTTAGGTGAAAAATACTAGGAGCAAAGCATTGTGAGGGGTCAAACCAAAATCATCGTTTACAAAAATAAGAAAAAAATTATTCAACATGGTGACAATCTCTACGCCACTTAGTTCCAAATCTGAAACAACCATATTCTAACAACATCAATGTTGGGAAAAGTATCATTGAATCTCTGAACCAATGAGTTTTGAAATTGAGAAATTAAATTATTCGTAAGAGAATTAGGGAAAGAGAGTATCTTCCCCTCCTTCATGGAAAAGGTAGGGAAAGCATTCATCAATCTCATTTCTAGTAGAGCAACTGGAACACTCACCTCAGTGGTAGCCTTTGACATTTTACCAATACTTTCATTCATAGTGATCACAACACAAGCATAACTAGTTTGCAAGCTAGGATAAGCAACAACATTCAAAGCACAAATCTACAACATATAATGATCCTCTAAAATCCACAAAGCACAAACATGAGCAGCAATAATGGAAAAATTATCCACAACATGCACAAAAATAAATTTGGGGGTAGGAAACAAAGGCATCAAACCCATTCCTAATAGAAGTTGTTAGCACACTCACCACAAAAACAACCATAGAGCATTCACCTAAGCTACCACTCACATCAACCATAACACAAAAATGACTAGTCTATGAGCAAGGACTAGAAACAACCTTCGGAGCGCAAACTCCTATCACACAATAAACCTTTGAAACCATCAGATCTCAAACAATAGTAGTAGGGGAAGAAGCTTCCACACCAAGAATAACAATCCTAGGGGAAGGAAGAAAAAAATTCTTCTTGAGGGCATGGCCAAGGTCATATGACCCTAAACTAGACATAATAGGAAGAGAAGAAGAAGAGAATGCTAGAGAAACATCCATCTACACCTCCCTCCATAGATCAAGGAGAGAAAAATCCTCCTCATCAGAACCAAAACTATACATATGAGCCTCCAATCATGAAATCAAGAAGGAATCAACGTCTTCATCTACTAATGAATTGTGTCATTCCTCAACTGACTCTCTGTTGTCTTCTTCCCCTTCCCATTCATCCAAACCAAACTCAATTCCACCCATGCTTCCTTCATTGCATCCATCTTTGCACCCTCCTATGTGCATGTTGTCACTCACACTCTCCATTTTTTCTATTTATAATCTATTTATTTATTTATTGAAAATGAAAATAAGTATTTATTTTTATGAAGTTTTTAGTCATTTTGTGACCAGGATTTTGATTAAAACTTACATGGCACAATTATGAATACTCTTATGCATAAATTTTCAATATGATTTTTATAGATTATAGTTGTAGTCAATATCTAACTATAATTGGTATTTTTCTATATCATAGTAAGGAAAGTGATGATAATTCTTATATATAACAAATTCTTGTACTCCTGATGTCACTATTACTCGTTGCTTCATACCTAAAAATTATATAAAATATTATTCTTATCAAGTATTTTATTTAGGTTTAGTTTCAAGTGGATAAGTTGTTATCTTTTATGATATAACTAATTTTAATGTTAGTCAAGAGTACTACATAGCCACTTACCCTAGATTATGAGCTAATATTTTACCTAATTATTTCAATACTAACAAATATATCAAGATATATGTTTTAATTATAAAGTATGTCTCCATTAGTTTATCCTTATTTTTCTTATTTATCCAAAATTATTTTGCAGCTACTAATAAGACTACTTAGATTCTATACTAATCATCTAACAACATACATTCAAAACTAGAAAATTTAACTTGTTAATAAGATTTGATCATCACTTTACAAATTATGTATGTGGTAATTTTTAAGTATTTTAATATTATTTATATGCTATGTGCCATTGAGAAGATAGAACTATGCATTTGTTTCTCCTATGATATTTTTTAGTCACTTCTATTTCTTGGAGGGTTAAGAATGAAGCCTAAAGGTAAATAATATATTGAGAATAAAATAAACTCTTGCTAAAATATAAATTATTCATCAAACCCTTAAACACTTGTAACAAAGGATAATAACAAATGAAATTTCAAATTCCACAAATCATAAATCTAAGGATGATTTCAATATATCATCATGATGATTATCTTATAAAATAGCCTCAATTCAACATATATAAATCATTTAGTCTACTTAGATATATTTGTGAATTTAATGAGGATGCAGATAAAAATCTAAGGGTTTACGTCCTTAAAGCATCTTAGCATAATAAATACCAATTATCTAATGATCAAATTTCCCATCATAATTATTTTTATGAGTATAAGTACAAGATTAAGGGATTTAAATTTTTTAAGTAGGTTCCTAGCTTGGGATACACTTAAAACTAAAAATGATGATAGTTTTTGTAAATAACAAAGTATTAAGAAAAAATGGAACAAATGATGTACATATCTTGGAACCGTAACTAATAATAATGGATGCATAGTATCATGGACATAATACATTAGTTCAAGTATAGATTACAGAGCCACACGAGTTATAAAAACTTTGAGATCTATAATGATCTTTTAACCCTATCGTCTATTATTTAAACTAATTACTATTGCATCATAGAACATGGTTTGTGCTTGAATTAGAAACTGTCGAAGTAATAATTTTTTATAAGTTATAAACCAAGAAGTTTAACACCTTTGAAAATGCAACTTATTAATTATAAGAGTGATGAATAGGTCAAAGCTAGTATTCCATTACAAAGTATAATGATAACTTAAAGAAGGAGATTCTATATATTGAACTCTAACCCATTAAACCTAATGCATAAACCATAAAACCTAAACTCTAACCAATAGATCATAAATACTAAAATTATTTTTCTTAAAAAAATAGTTTACGTACAAATTTTACTATTAAATAATATATTTACAATATACTTTGACAAATATAATTTAGGGATTAGGTTTTAGGGTTTACAGTTTTAGGTTTTAAGGATTGGGGTTTAATCATAATCTAGATAAATCCTAGAAATATATCTTACCTTTTCAAATAACATTAATTTATATACAAAGTATACCATTATTTATATACAAAGTATACCATTATTTAAATTTGTGTATAATAAATTGATATAAATATGACTTAGGTTTTATTATTTCACTTAAGTTAAAGTATAAACCTTGAATTCTAAACCCTGAAACTATAAAATATAAACTCGAATCTATAAAAATTAATCATTAAAACCTAATTTCAACCCTGAAACACTAAGGAAAACCATACAACCATAAAATAATGCATTAAAAATGATTACCTTCCTTAGAAAATCCTAGATTGTAGTGTGGCATCTAGAGGTGGATATCCAATTGTCTCTACTATCTTTTTCTCCCTTCACTATAAAAAATAATGAATAAATGCCCATGGGTGTGGGAAAGAATTTTTATGGATACCCATTAGTAAACAAATATTCATTCATTTTTTATGTTTGCATATAACGCATGTATCTTTTATAAATGGAGTTCCCTTCATAATGAATATTCCTTTAGGTTTAGGTCTTTAATCCATAATTGAAAGTGAGTATAAAAGTTAAGTTATCAAGTATCCATTTCATGTGATGAATTTTGGGCCTACATTTGTCCCCCTTAATGTGGACCCAAATTCTTTCACTTATCCAAATATTATTGTTATCTATTATAATTAGGGTTCAAGATCGGATATAGGTCTTATTTTTCATATTTACCTAGGATTTTTAATCTTTATCACTTTCATTTTTGGATTAGGGCTTGGGGATACATGTTGAGACCCATATTTTTACCCACTCTCCAACACTTGATCTACCTAATATTATGATATATTTTAGGATTTATTTCTTGGTTGATTTGCATGATTCTATGTCAAATTTTATAATGTTCATATAATTTATATCTTGACATAGGTCTATGACTTGTGCAATTCTACAATTTAAAAATATGATTGAAATTTGTCTATGGAGGTCTTATTTTAGCATGTCATATCATTTTCATCTATCATAGAATTAATCAATGAAAACCATATAATATTAGTGATATTTATCTTTTTTTAAATTCATTCCAAGATGATCTTATACCTTGTTTTATTGATGGAAATCCTTCTAGAGTAAGGATAGATATAATGCGAATTTTCTATGCATGACATTAGCATACCTAGTATGTAAGTAACCTACAATTTAAATTAAGATAATACATACAAATAAATGTAAAAATGAGAGAAATAGAAAGCTTTATATTATATTCACTATGCCACTTCTAGGGAAAACCTCCCAATAGAGCATATACCCCATTTACAATATTCAAGATGCCTTCCACTTGGGAAGTTACTACAATATAAAGAGTACTTCTAAATACAACTATTATTATCCCATGCATGTGGGATAAATAATTTCATTCTAATTTACCATATATGGGAAACTTACAAAGAATTTGTACCTAATCTAATACTATTAATAACTAATACATATATCAAAATGGGGATTTATAATATTTTTGCTCCTTCAAAATATCCATTCTTGAAGCTTGAAATTGTTGGAAAAAAGCGACACCTAAACTAAAGATGGACCAACCACAAAGTGGGTTGGTAGCTTAGTGGTAGAGCACTCTAGCACCCAATAAGAGGTCCTAGGTTCAAATCTTAATTGGTCCATGAATGCAAATTCAACATGGTATCAAATCCATACCAGACTAGGAGCCCCAGGCACAACAAATGTGGCTTATGGGGGGTGTTGGAAAAAAGCCACACCTAAACTAAAGATGGATTGGCCACAAAGTGGGCTAGTAGCTCAGTGGTAGAGCACTCCAACAACAAATGAGAGGTTCTATGTTCAAATCCTAGCTAGTCCATGAATGCAAAATTCAACAGAAATAAGGAAAATTAGAGAGAATGTTGATTGGCTTCCACATAGAATCTTTAGGTTGTAGACCTTTCCATTGGACTAAATTCTATAGATGGATTCCTCCTTGTCTAAGAAGTCGAGTTATGTTGGCACTCTTCTAGCATACACAATCAATCCCATACACATGAAAAACTAGGTGGATCATTATAGAGGAGGGAAATACAAGTTTATATGCCACCTTGTCGATGTGTTGCAACTCTTGATAAGAGAGATGTATTTTTGGGCCCAACTAATGACTTATCTTGTTATGTAAGGATGTGTGTTTATAAGTTTGGAGATGCAACAAGACTTAATTACCAACTTCAAAGGTATGCTCTATCCTATGTTGATCCACTTATTATTTCATGTACTTTTGTGCTTGCAATAAGCTATCCTTAA
>VDFB02373365.1:174980720-175069460 GCA_007258455.2 Sequoia sempervirens | reverse complement strand
GATAAAATATTTTAACGATAGATTTAGGTCTTTTTTATTACTATTTGGATATTTAAGTGATTCAAAAAAACTAATTATATTTTCATCACATAACAAAAGCATATTGGTGATTCTAAGAAAAATTAGAATGATAGACAATAAATCACTCAACTCACCTATGGAACAAAATATGAGGTTATTATCAAATTACATTGTAGAGTTTGTAGATGTAGCTAAGTATAAATAATACATTTGATGTTTGATCTATATAACTACAACTAGAACAAACATTTATTTTGTTTTTAGCACGTTCTTTTTATATTCATGCAACAACTAAGAAAAAATCATTGGGTAGCAACAAAGAGAGTTATTTAGTATTTGAAGGGAGCTCAAAATTTGAGCTCAAATACTCCAAAGTAACAAATTTCATACTATTTGGATATACAAATTCAAACTATATAGGTTATTTTAAAGTTCTAGGAAATATACTTTGAATGTTTTCTAATGAATTTAAGATAAACAAACATCACTTGGGAGTTAAATAAGTAGTTGATGCCAACTCTTTTTTCATAGAAATAAAATATATGGAAACTTCATAAGCAATCAAGAAAATATTATGGTTCAAAAGGATTCTTGAGGATTTGTAAGAAAAATAGGATTCATCAACACCACTCATGGTTGAAAATATTTTCACAATCAAAATAATAAGAAATATAATAATTCATAAATAAATTGAGAACATCAACACCAAATTCTAGTTGATTTGGCATTGTGCTCAACCTAAATTATTTTCATTTATATTCCTTATGCCTGGGAGTGCCAATCTGTTGTATGTAATGTAAATGTTAGTCACAGTCACCTGTAACTCAGTATTTGTTGTTTCAACCTACAGTGTTTATGAATATCAATGCATATCTATTGTATGCAATATGATTTTTACACCCAATCTACTCTAACTGCATATGATCAATTACTTTCAGTTCAATTCTTAATTCCTGCCAATGCCTATATGTTGTATAGGATGTCATTTTGTCTCTCACTCCGCTCTAAGTGGTCAACCTATTGGGACTACAAAATTTGGTTATTAATACAAGTTTACATTTTAATTATGCTTTAAATTTGCCACATTTTATGCTCTAATTGGTCTAGTTCATGTTCATGATGCGCTTAACTTAGTTGAACTTATTTGTTATCTATATAATTATTGGAAATACTTTGTTTACTTTATAGATAAGTTTTTTTTTACAATTGGATATTAAGGGGCTCCACTATGGGTCCCGATAAGGACTACTTTTGTCCCCACTATTGGACCCCATACTATGTAATTACCTATTATTGATTGTTATATACTCTACATACTCAAAATTCATTATAAGTTGATAATCTTACATTTAAAATTTCATGACTATCGTCTTCCTTTACCAAATACAATTTGAATAACGATAAGTACCTAGCTACTCCTAAACTAACTTCATATCATTTCATATAGTCAGTCAAATAGTTCTTTTATAATAGTCTAACATTTCAAAGATTCAAAGATAGTTCTAACATTTCAAGGAACTCAATCCTATAAAATATTTCAGAAAACACATGTACAAGTATAATAACAAAGTACAATAAATCTCACACATTGATATAACAACAAAATATTACCACCCACAAAGCACTTCATAAAGAAATATTAGATCTAATCTTTCCTTTCTAAATTAATAGGTTAATTGAATTTTAGTTTTAGTTTAAGGATGAAGATTTATTCTTATAATTTTTTAGAACATACTTAAATTATTATATAATAGGTTTACATTGAAATTTAATTTGGGTTGAACTGTCATATTATAAAAAGAATCAGAGGTTGTCTCTACCCTTGTAAAAATTAACATGTTTCCATGTATAATCTTAATATAATTTGTTTGGGTTCACATCTTCTAAAAGCATTGTTTCATTCCAACCAACTTATTCAAACATTGCATTTTTCATAGTTTAAGATATTAAAATTATCTTCAAACTTTGTAGGTTATAAGCTCACAATGTGATCTAGGTTGACTTACAAAGTAAAAATATATGTTGGTTTTGTTGTATCACTAGCTTATCCAACCAATTAACCAACTTCACATTTGGTCAAGGAAAACATGATGCATTAGTATATTTCATTCTTCATTTCAATATGATTCCTTTTTATAGATTTTATCAAGTTACAATGTTCCATCCATTTTAAATGATTTTATTGGATAATTTCTTAGGTATCATTTTAAGTAGAGATAACCACAACCATCTCCATATTCCTAATATTTCTTAAGTACAAATTTCAATTTGTTTTCAAGGTGTAGGTTAGCTAGTTACGATTAATTATTTTGTTTCCAAAATATATTAATAATTTGTAGATTAATATGTTTTTCTATCCTATATATTCACCACCTAATATTTGTCTTATTTATAAGCATTATTAACAAGACAATATTTTATGTTGTGAAGGATGGCACAAGTAGAGAAAACTATAAGATAAAGGTGAAGTCACTATTTTAATTCAATCTATTCCTTTTTCCCATACACCCATGGATAATTTTCTTTAACCAATATAAACAATTGAGGAAGAGCTTGGTGTAAAAAACTTTGGTAAGAAATTTGGGTGCTAGATTTTGGTGAGGGTATTTGGTTGTATCTCATCAAAGGTTCAAATCTACTACTTATGCATGTTTTTGTCATGATTTACTATGCTTTATAGATACATAATAATACATATACACACAAACACACACTAACAAGTGTCACATACAAATATGCATTAATAAATTATAAAGCACTTTCATTAAATTTGAACTATGTAGAGTTTTTTTCAATTATAAGAGATCACTCTCGTTTTGTCAAAGGCTAAATGTCACCATTTCATGAATAAATCAATATTCACTAAAATTTAACCAATAGCTACATTAATTTTATCTTGGATGTTTATAATGTCCAATTTTTTATTTTTTTTGCAAAAGTGGCAAGCCACTATAATTTATTATATATATATTATTAAAATATCACCAAACCTGGTTCAAAAGAGCATACCGACAGGAAATAACTAGGAAGAAAACCTCCAATTTTAGCTCGATTAGAAACATAACGTTCTTACAAAATCATCCCATTGGTAGGGACCCATAGCATAGTTTGACAATGTCATTAAAGCAAGAACCGATCAAAATTACAACCAACTGACCAACCGAGATTATCATAAGCAAAATTGATCTGTTCAGATCATTTTAAACTAAATCCTATTGCCCCAACTACATACTTTGTATAGAATCTTCTTCACATAGTGGACATCTAAATGGATCCACAATCTTCAATTTCACTAGATGGTCACTTGTGAGAATTCTTTTGTGAATGGAAAGCCAAGAAAAATTGTCTGCCTTTGGTAAAACTTTATTATTCCAGCAAAAAGAAAAAGCTCATTGAGGTTGTGAGTTATATTTAGATTGGCTTAAGACTGCATAGCCTTCCTTTACTGAATATGTCCCTACCTTTGAGGCTGCCCATATTATTTTATTTGGTTTTGCTGATAGGTAAACTATTCTTTCCTTCAACATAGTACATAAGAGATCGGTCTGCTAAGGATTGAGAATATTGTTTGAAGGCTTTCTCCACACAACTTTCCCAGTTAAAGAATTTGAGGACTGGACATAGTCTACCAAATTTTCACCCCAAGCTTTAGATATAATTGTTCTTACGTCATGAAGATCCTGACTTTCTGACAATGGAGGTTTTGCATTCCATGAGTTTGACCAAAATTTTACACTTTGACCGTCATTGACCTCCCATGATGAAAACTTAGTAATGAGATTCCTGCTATTGAGAATGAAATTCCAAATGATAGATCCCTTTGGAGGATTAGCCACTGTTAGGATTTTTGTTGGATTTTCATTTTCTAGGTACTTGGATTGCAATATTTTAGACTATTTAGCATCTGGATTGGAGTACATTTTCCATGCTAATTTGGTTCCAAATGCTTTATTTCTCCACAAGATGTTTTGAATTCCTACCCCCCTTGCTTCTTTCCTTTTGCCAAGCCTTCTAAAAAAATTAGAGGCACCTTTTTCTGCTCATTGATATTTCCTTTCCAGAGAAAGATCTTATTATCTTTTCAATTTCAAAAATTACAAATGATGGAGCTTTGAGGACAACCAAAAAATAGTTTAGAATTGATGATATAACTGATTTGATTAAAATAATTCTTCTAGACAGTGATAGCCACCTGGCTTTCTATAGAAGGATTCTTGACTTGATCCTATCAATTACCTTGTCCCAATACTGAGTTTTGTTTGATCCTTTGAAGAAAGGTATCCCTAAATAGGTGCAGGGCAATTCCACTTCTTGGAAACCCAAAATCTTCACTATTTTCTTCTTTACTTCCTCAGGTGTATTTAAGATATAAATCTTGGATTTTGCTGCATTAATCTTTTGACCTAAAGCTGAAGAACATTTGTCCAAAACTTCTTTAACTTGGGTGGCTACCATTAATGATGACTTGTTGAAAATAAGAGTATCATTGGAAAAAAGAGAGTGCATGATTGAGATACTCGAATTTGATATCTTCACTCCATGCCATAGACCTTGACTATGCTTTAGATGAATGAATCTACTTAAGGCTTCTGTCATAATGATAAAAAGAAACAGTGAAAGTGGATCTCCTTGCCTAACACCTTGTGAGGCATTGAAAAAACCTGTTGGTCTCCAATTTATAATTACTGAAAACTTTGCTCCAGATAAACAAGACATTATCTACCTTCTCCATTGAGAACAAAAGCCAAAATTTGCCAGTGCCTTATTAAGAAACTTCCAATCCACCTTATCGTAGGCTTTCATCATGTCTAGTTTCAAAATAAAAGAGGGCAACTTGGAAGTTGTTATTGTGTGAAGCACTTCATGTGCTACTATTTCTCCTTCATATGTCTCCCTCCCTGGGACAAAACCTCCTTGCTCCTGAGAAATGATCCTTGGTATGAGTAGTTGTAGTCTCAAACAAATTGCTTTAGTGAATATTTTATAGAATGTGTTACATAATGAAATAGGCCTGTACTCAAAAAATGTTTTAGGCTCTTTAGTCTTTGGAAGAATGACAATATTAGTTACATTAAATTTCCTAAACATAGTCCCAGCTCTTTTGGATTCTTCAAGTGCCCAGAGAAGTTCAAAACACAAGAAATCCCAACATTTTTGAAAAAAGAGGACAGTGAATCCATCTGGGCCAAGGGCCTTATCTGAAGGAAGTGAGAATACTACATGTTGCAGCTCTTCCATAGTGAATGGTCTCATAAGCAAAGAATTTTCCTCATTACTGATAATATGGGGAATTGTATCCAACAATTCGATTTCAACGTTATTTCTAGTGGCATCTATTTTTTGTGGAGGTGATAGGAGTTCTGAGAAAAAAATTGACACCTTCATTATTAATGTCTTCTTCCCTCGTGAGCCAGTTACCTGTGGACAATACTTGAATTGGTTGAATTGATTTTGCTACCTTCTTAATCTGTGCAGAAGCGTGAATTTTTTTTGTATTATGATCTCCCTCTTTTAACCATAGTTCTCGAGACTTTTGTCTCCAATAAACCTCTTCTCGTGCACATAACTCCTCCCATTCTTCCTATAAATTTTTCTATTTATCATAAAGGATAGCATCTAACCCCTTTTGAATTATACACTCATGGACTGTTGTTAGTTCTTTGAACACTAAGTCTTTTTGGTGGAAAATATTTTGGAAAACTTGCTTATTCCAGATTCTTATTTGTTGCTTCACATAATTCAACTTTCTGTTAAACTGAAACATCTTGGTACCTTGCTCATAGGGAGCATTAACCCACCACTGCTTCAAAAGTTCCATGAACTGGGGATGCCTAAACCACATGCTTTCAAATTTGAAAGAAGATTTTGCTTTTGGAACCGAAATATTTGAAATGTTTAGGCCAAAAATTATATGAATCAATTTATGAAATACTAATTAGGTTATATTGGTTAAATTTCAATTATTGGTAGTTAACACTCAAAACTAACTATAGTTGATTATGAGGGTCTTCCCTTCTAGAGATGAATGAGTGAAAGGTGGAGATGAATGCGAGGTATGCTTGGATGGATGCATCTAACAATCTAATGGGAATAAATGAAAATTAGAGGTTGAAGGAGTGAAGGCTAGAGATGAATGTGAGGTATGTTTGGATGGATGAGTCTAACAATCTAGTGGGAATAAAGGAAAATTATAGTTTGAAGGTAATGCATGTGGAGATGGACAATAGAAAAATCAATATGTATCTATATATATCTACTTCGGTGTATTTGTCTAAATATGTATGCACTTTGATGACTATATATATATTACTTACACAATGAAAGAAGACATTTAAAAGTGAATGGTTAGATATTGAAATGGGCACATCATGAACACATTGGACCAATTGGATTGTAGCATAGGCATAGATAGTCCAATCAAGGAGAAATAAAATTGGTTGGTCTACAAAGGGTCGAGTGATGTGGTAGACATTTTTATTTTTATTTTTGGTCCATGTGGACCTATCAAGGTAGGGTGCTCCACTATGGGGTGCTCTCCCCTATTTTTGTGTTCTTCATTGCACAAACATTAACTCTGCAATTTTCTTTTTATATTTGTTTGTTATTACGAAATATGAAAAGGGTTTCACTGGTTTTCATTTCGATGATATTTTTCCATGCACTTCTAATATTCTACTCTTCATTGCACAATCAGTCATTGTGCAGTTCTGTATTTTTATAATTTTGTAGTGCATATATGTATATATGTACATATATATGTATGTGTAGATGTATGTACATATATATCTATGCGCATACGTATGTACATATCTATCTATGCGCATATGTATGTACATTTGTTATGTGCATATATATGTATATATAAATGTATCTATATATATATATGTATTTACCATGTACATATATGTATATACATACATATATATATACATACATATAAAGATACATAGATAGATAAGTAGATTAAAATTTAGACAAATATATAGGTATACATAGAAATTAAACGAAGAAATTAAACCCATTAAAGTCATAATGATGCTTGAACAAAACCATATTTTTCCTTGAAAAAGTAACTGCGTTTATGAACACAAAATTTGGAAGTGTTCATAAACACCCTAGAGGCCATATACCTCATTGATCACATTGTGGATGCACCAAATGGTTATGTCATATGATGCAATTCTATCTCATTCACTCTCACATTCATTCTTGCAATTCTATCTCTCAATCTTTCATTCTAATTCTTGCATTCCCATTCACTCAAGCTCTTCTACACCATTGTTCTCAAGTTCTATTACACGTTCTTGGCTCCTACTTCATTGTCTCGGCTCTCTCAAGTGTTGCACTCTCTTTCAACTTTGTGGGATTGTCAAAGGGATGAAAAACACTCACTTTTACTTGCATTATCATACTTGTTTACTAGCATATTTACATTCTAAATGTATTGTCTTCTTTATCTCGTCAATATTTCTTGTTTATTGTCTATTTCTTTATCTATTTATCTTCTTGGTTTTCCATGGAGGTAGAAACACCAAAATGAGGGTTTGATTGGGGTAAGCCCTGATACATTCCCAACAATTTTCATTGTCTCTTTGTGTGTGTAGGTTGCTCGTGTGGAGCATTGCAGAAGGTTGCATAGCGCTAGAATTCCCGTGAGTCTATTTCTCTCTTTTATCTTTCATCATTTCAATTAGTTTAATTTAGATTATTTCATGTATAGTAATCTCCTTGTTGTCATTTCCTTTATTTAAGAATTTTATTAGTTTAGAAAACATTTAGATTTTAGATTCTGAATAGACAATAGATTATGTGTGTTTTTATTTGCAAGCTGTATTTTTAGTCCATACAAGACCACAACGTGCCATAGGGTTGTATTCACATCATGAGCTATTTTCCTTTGGCCAAGAGCTAGTTGGCTTGTCCTAGAGACCTCTATAGTCTACTCTTTCAGTCCTTGAAGTCCCTTTTCCAAAACTCCATCATAAAACATAAAACATTGTCATAAACTCTCTTTCTCCCCTTTTCCTATCCTTTGTCACTTGGGCATAGACTTTGAGGTAGTTGAGGACCACTTTCCCCCTTTGAAGACTTTGATTTTTCCTAGAGACTTGAAGGTAGCAAATATGGTCCTCTACATTTTGGTCATCTCGATGTGAACCCTTCCTCCCCAATCTTTTTGTCAAAAAATTTTCTTCTCTAGTACAAGGAAGCGTATTGGGTAATGTTTTGTGACATTATTTTATGAGTTTCATGACCCAATCTACTACCTCTAGGTATGTAGTCAGAAGGAGTTATCGACATTTGGATATGGGATCTAGAAGTAGGTTCAGTCCTCCCTGTCAAGGTATGAATTTTGAAAATTTCTCTATAGGACTCTCAACCGATTACTCCCCCCCTCATGTTGAAATGCATACCTCGCTAGCCTCTCCTTCTAACTCTTCTCCTTCCAACTCTGCTTCTCCCATTGATGATGAATTTTCTCTTATGGTTCTTGTTGATTAGATTCACTCTTTGGAGGTAAGAATCAAAGAGTTTGAAGAGTTCTTGATAAAAGAAAACTCATACTCTAAATCCACTCCTATCCTTAATGGTCGAAGGAATTTACTTATTTTTGATCGTAGAGGTTTGGAGCTTCTTCGAGGAATCACAAACATTGTAGAGACCCATGTCCCATCATAGACTTCTATCTTGGGTAACCCCAATATTTGGTGTTGGAAATAACTAGTCACCAGTTGAATATTTTGATGCCAAGAGTGTTTGTACATATGGTCGACACAGGTCCCTCTGTTACTATTGTTCTTGCTACTAATAATGTCAATACCAAATCCTCAAAAATTCCTAAAATTAAAGTGAACTAAGTTCCCTTGAATTTCGTGATTCCTTCGTCTGGGACTTGAATACCTTCCACTTCTAGTGCTTCCACTTCTACCTATGGTGCTTCCACTAGTTATCCTACATCGACAAACCCTGTCCTCATTGCTCTAGTACAAAACATGGGGTGAATATAGTCTCAATTGTCAAAATAGGGTAGTTCCAGTTCTCAGCCTATGTTCCAAGCCTATTATCATTGTAGCCCTTCATCTTTTTCCATCCTAAACATCTTGATCCCTCAGGGGATGGAGATTTTGAAATTTGATAAGTACAGTGGCAGAGGAGACTCGTAGATGCAGGTCTCATCTTTCAATGCCATGCGTACTGATTTCTTCCACCATGATGCTCTGCTAGTGAAATTATTCTCGTTTTCACCCAAGGATGTTACCTTGGAATGGTATTGCTCTCTCCCTAACAACTCTAGCTTCTCTTTTAACTAACTAGTAAATCAATTTCTCTAGAAATTGTAGGTGAGTATTGGACTAAAGGTCACCTTTACCAATCTTTTCTAATGTAAGCAAGGTACGCATGAGAAAGTCATTGATTTTATCACCCATTACCAGGCCTTGTTTTCCTAGATCTCCTACGCCCTTCCAAATTTTGACGTGTAATGTGTGTTCATTGGGAACCTGTTGCTGGAATTATGAGATAAGTTTTGTCTAATGAAATATCCCTCCTTTGCCTATCTATGTGTTGTGTTGCATGAGTACCAATAGACAGTTGCTCAGTATGAGGGTTCCTCTTCATCCTCTCATTCAGATGGCCAATTAGCCATGTTTGTCTCTAGAGAGTTAAAGAAAAGTAAATCATTAGTAAACATGGTCACCATTACTATTTATTAAAATTCTACAAGAAATAGAATTTTTACAAAATTGTCAGAATCCTATACAAATATCTTGTAGAAATTATTAAAAGATGGCATAATTTCTCTTCTAGAGATACGATCGCTTTCTAAGCCTTATCCCCAAAGGTACGTCACAAATTTTTTTTTCCAATATCATTGAGGATTAGGTCATGATACTGAGTGTTGTGTACGTCTTTGACACATAATCCAAGACCACATCGATGATGGTACCTCTGACTCAATGGTAAAAAATAAAAATTCAAAAAAATATGTTGCAAAACCTAATAGTTGGCTATAGATTTACATAGACCCCTTTTCGTCCCAT
This sequence comes from Sequoia sempervirens, assembly GCA_007258455.2. Classification (NCBI taxonomy): domain Eukaryota; kingdom Viridiplantae; phylum Streptophyta; class Pinopsida; order Cupressales; family Cupressaceae; genus Sequoia; species Sequoia sempervirens. Next base: position 175,059,399 of record VDFB02373365.1, on the reverse strand, counting down.
TCTACGAATCTTATAAATCCTGCTTCTTCTTTTGAGCCCAGTCCATCCAAGTATGTGAATGTGGTCTCGTTTAGCCATGTTCCTCCTCCAAGTCACGTGAATATGACACATGATATTAAATTCACATCATGTGACCTACGATTAAACAAGGAGCCTACTGACCCGTATTAATGATAATGTTGTAACTGGCATCATGGTTAACCCTACAAGTCAGGTCAAAATTATCATGGAAGAGACTTTGTGAATAACTTACATAAAGAGAAATACAAGGAGTCACAAACCATGCTTCACACAGACGATGATCTTTCTATTCCACCCATTGGTTCCATCTCTTTGTTAGTCTTGGTTGGACCCAAAACTTTGGAAGTGCCATTTGTCGTGATACCAACGTTTAACTTGTACAGAGTGAGACTAGGCATTCCATGGCCAATATCCATGAATACAGTCCCCTCTGTTATCCAAAAATGTCTAAAATTCCCTCATGAGGGCACAATGTACATTATCCAGGATACTGGGTACAAGCTAGTTGTGTTGCATGGGGTCTTCTCCCTTGACCATTTTTGGCCTACCCTAGTTGGACCTCTACCACCTAGAAGAGACTTTTTTATATAAGGCTTACTTTAGGTATAATATTAGGGGCTCAGTCTCTAATGGTTTCTTTTTTCCTTCCCATCATGCAATCTCTCTAAAGGCTTCCATGCGTGTGCAACAACATGCTTCGTCCTCTGCCCCTTTGAAGGCTAAGGACAAGCAAGCTCTTGTCCATGGGCTTTCCCCTTCTTCTTTTCAATCTTCTTTTGCAGCTTCCCAATCTCTAGTGGTGACGTTTGTTCCTTGTATTTTGCTTGGCACATGAAAGTGAAAGGCACCTGTGTTGTGGAAGTCCAAACCACAAGATTTTCAACTCTTGGTGTTGGCCACTGTCCCCTGACCCACCCTCTATGGCAAGGGGAAATAATACTATGGAGTTGTTCTTGCATCTCAACCTCTGAGGCCTCGTCATATCCCCCACTTGCTCCTAAGGTGGATAAATGGAAGAGTCCCATCATTAAGACCCCTGTTCTGCTCTCTTTTCCTCCTCTTATCCCTCCCTAGGAGATTGCTATTTTGTTAGTGATGGCTGTAGAGAGCACTCCTTCGGTGTAACATGAAGCCCCAAAGTCTTCCCATCCTGCCCTCCCTAGTATCTATAGTTGCCGCAACCGCCTTGTGTGCGAGAACAAGAATCATCAACTTTCTTGGCCCAAGAGCGTGAGGCCTCTCAGAAGATAGATGGGGACCCTTCCATATCTATCCCTCTTTCTACTATTGTATTTGTTTATGATTTTGTCTTTACTTCCATTCCCATCGCATCTATTTTGCTTTTGACTACCTCAGCAGATCTTGATGAACCTAAACCAAAAAGGGTGCACATGTTCATGTTTATAGAGTAATAGCCAAAAAATGAAGGAGTTTTAGATCAGTAAAATGAGTCATCAGTTATTCAATAAGAAAACAAAAAAAAATGTCAAAATAGAACACACAAACATTTAAAGATGTTAGTCTTGTTGAAATTGGAAAAACATGCACTAGAAATGTATAAAGATCTAAACAAGAAAAAATGAGGTATCTAGAAGAGATTCAAGATAAACTAGTAAAAATTTCTTTAGAATGACATCTAGAAGAAAAATCAATTTATTTTTTCAAAACCATTTTCCTTTAAACAAGTTGAAAAACTTGATTCATGAGAAAAACACTAAAAAATAGATATGATGCCTTGGTCAAGAATGGAACTTGGGAGTTGGTTGATCCTGTTAAGAAAACAGTGTTTCAACCTTGCAATTACATGAGGTTACTATTTATAGTAAGTTTACATTTGAGTATGGATTGATGCAATTTTTTTCCCAATGTTTAGGATTGGCTAAAGAAGCACGCTCGTAAAGTTTCATCATAAGATCATGTCTGGATTTGAAGGTATTAATGTTTTCATTTTTCAAAGTTTCAAAGTCTATTGTGAAGGCCTTAGAGGATTTTTTTGGCCTAAAAGTGGTCGTAATTGATATAGTAAATTATAGCTTGATAAAGTGATTCGTGAGCTTTCCAATAGTTTAAACAATTTGTTAATTGGACACCCAGATTAAAAGTTATGGCCTTTGAAAGTTGGGTCTCTTGAAATGGGAGATGTAAAATTATGTTTGACACATAAATAAGTTTTAAATGGGGAGCTGCATGTAGTGGTGTTCTTTTTGACACATCATAGGAATTTGTTATTGGAGATAAGGATGGGTGCCACTTTTTAGGTGGCTTTAGCTCATGGTTTTGTAATACTGTTTGACAATTTCATGTATTGTATCTCCTATTTATTAGGTGCATGAGATGGAGGTTGTGTAAGAGTCTTATAGCCATTGAGTTTCCTTTAGATTGATTGGTGATAATTTTGTGAGAAAGCTTGCTAGATGCAAGTATATTGTAATCTTGTTGAATTCTAAATAGTATATTGGGTGACTTTTGGAGTGTGGGGTTTTTCTCCCGAAAGGGTTTTCCCAACATAAATCATTGTGTTGTGGTATGAATGTTTATTTTTGTTTAAGTTTCTGTAACTATTTAGATCTAAAAAGTTTTTGCATAACTCTCTTCTTAATATTAGTGTAGGAAGTTGTTTCACTACCTTAGCTTCCTTACATATCCCTTTCTCACTTATAAATCTATTGTATATAAGTACGTCTTGAAAAATACAAAGTATATGGCTCACTTGATAAATACAAGGTACAATTTCTTAGAAGGAGATATGCTAAAAAAGAAGAGATATACAATGAGGGAACCTTTGACCAATAATGAAATGGGCCACCATTTAGGTTTTTTGGCCTTAGAAGCACCCCAAAAAAAAGAAATTTCCATAAGATAGACATGAGAATTACTTTTCTAAATGGTGATCTCAAAGAAGTGGTTTACATGACTCGGCCAAAAGGTTTTGCATTTTAAGGTCAAGAACAAAAAGTGTACAAGTTGGTAAATTGTTGTTTGGTTTGAAACAAGCCTTAAGAGGTTGGCATGAAAAACTTATTGAGCATCTCTTGAGCATTAAATTAAGTGTCTTAAATTTGAAGATACAACTTTTTTGTCAAGATAATTGAAAAAGTAGTTGTATACCTAATTGTATATGTGGATGATCTACTAACAATAGGAAATAATAAAAGGTACACTATACAATTCAAAGTAGAATTTGATAAAATATTTTAATGATAGATTTAGGTCATTTTTATTACTATTTGGATATTTAAGTGATTCAAAAAACTAATTATATTTTCATCACATAACAAAAGCATATTGGTGATTCTAATAAAAATTGGAATGATAGACAATAAATCTCTCAACTCACCTATGGAACAAAATATGAGGTTATCATCAAATTACATTGTAGAGTTTGTAGATGTAGCTAAGTATAAATAACACATTTGATGTTTGTTCTATATAACTACAACTAGAACAAACATTTATTTTGTTTTTAGCACGTTCTTTTTATATTCATGCAACAACTAAGAAAAAGTCATTGGGTAGCAACAAAGAGAGTTATTTAGTATTTGAAGGGAGCTCAAAATTCGGGCTCAAATACTCCAAAGTAACAAATTTCATACTAGTTGGATATACAAATTCAAATTATATAGGTTATTTTAAAGTTCTAGGAAATATACTTTGAATGTTTTCTAATGAATTTAAGATAAACAAACATCACTTGGGAGTTAAATAAGTAGTTGATGCCAACTCTTTTTTTCATAGAAATAAAATATATGGAAACTTTATAAGAAATCAAGAAAATATTATGGTTTAAAAGGATTCTTGAGGATTTGTAAGAAAAATAGGTTTCATCAACACCACTCATGGTTGACAAGATTTTCACAATCAAAATAATAAGAAATATAATAATTCATAAATAAGTTGAGAACATCAACACCAAATTCTAGTTTATTTGACATTGTGCAAAAGATAGAAAGTATCATATTGATATATTCTAGCTACTAGCTAATATCCTAATATATGTGCTTTGCAAGAGAGAAATTTTAAAAAAATTAGAGGCATGCTTGGTCTCACTATAACACTTTGTGTATTAAGAAGGATGTGATATTATATACACAAACCTAAACTATAGTATTTTATAAATATTTGTATTATTGTAGAATTTGAACAATAATCTTGGAGATGAGCTAAATGGACATGCATTATTCACAAATATATATATTGCATCTCATTTGAATGAATATTATTTTGGTTTTTCATTCTTAGTTTCATTTTTCACAATCTATTTCTTAGCTTGACACCCAAACATATTGATTGTAGAGCTACATCAATTTTGTGCACATCTTTGATCATAAAGCTAAGTACAATTATTTATATTTATATTATAGAAATTAATTATTGTAATTATTATAATATGTATGTTTGTAGTTGTCAATTAATTAGTCTAGTTTTGATCTATGCTTGTACATGCACATTTTATTAGATTAGTCTTTGCTACACTCAAGGAAAATTATTTTTTCCTTTAAATTTTGGTGAACATGTCTTATTATGGATGACCTATTATCCTCATTGGATTTTTCACATTTATTAGGGTTTTTAAATCTAATATAACTAGGATTTATCATTTTCCTACAAGTTTGTCTAGGGTTTCAATCCTCATATATTTATATTTGTAATTATGGTTCAGGTTTACATTGTGATTATCTTTCATTCCATACTCCCACCTTCAAATATTTCACCTTATAGCTCCTCTTAGAGCTTACTTCTTGGCTAATATTCACAAATATATGTCAAATTTTGATAGATTATTATCATGTATTACACGGTAATATCGCAAAATTACACCTAGGGGCAATTCCACATTTTAAAACTTTTGCCTAGCATTTATGAAACCTTAGAGCATTAATGGAAAAAATCCCATGAGTTGTAATTTCATGATTTTGACCCCATGTGGACTAGTGGCAGAGTAATATAAGCCTAATGACACGTTTCCCAAAAATCTAGGCCTTGGACGCTTGCGTGACGTGCATATGTCTGCATGGCGCGCTAGCGTCCTGGCGGTTTTATGAGTTTGAAATGGGGAATCTCGAATCTTGACTCTCTTAACACATGTCCTACCAGTAAGAATTCAGATGAAACAACTCTTTTCCACCCTTGCATGCAACAAAAATCCCTCTTTTGCTCTGATTTGGGGGTTCAAGTCATTCAATCAAGCTCTCTCTACATTTTTCCATCCTTGAGTTCTCTTCATTCTTGATAGTAGCACTCTCACAAGTGAAGACATACAAACTGAGGTCCTCCCAACAACTACAGATCTCAAGCAAGTGCTCAATGGTGTGTCTATGTGCTCTAGAGAGGGCCTAAGCTTGTGGGTAATGCTCCCTCTCTCTTACTCTTTCCTCCTTACTTTTTTATTTGCTACTTAGTGGTGCGGGTTCTACTCCTGAAGTTGGTTTTGCTTTCACCACACGCTTTTTCCTTTTCATTTACACCCTTTTCCAACTTGGCTGTCTGTGGAGGTGGGAACACCAAAACGGGGGTCTGACCGAGGAAGAACCCTATACAGCCCCAACCTTTTCCCCTCGTTCTTCTATGTGTAGGTTGCAAAGCAGAGCTTGGAGTGAAGAATCAAACGTTCGGTTGAAGGTAAGTTTTCTCCAAGTTCTCCTTGTACTTTGTTTAAAGTTTTTGTTATCTATTCAATCACTTTGTCTAGTAGACCTTAGGTTTGAGTAAAGAAGTGAAACCTTGTTCTTCCCGCGTAAGCTCCTAAGCTTTCTATTGCTTAGGATGCTAGCGCACCATTTGGATGACAACACATCTTGTTAGCATCCTGAATCCGTGTTGTTGTCCTTTGGCCGAGAGCTTCTCTGTTTGAGGCAAAAATCTAGAAGTTTCACTCTCTTGGGACCCAAAGTCATCTCCCTTGGAATATTGTATTGTGCACATTTCTTCATCATTTCTTCGATTTTTTTATGCTGAGGTGGATAAGGGTAGTTCATTCCCTAGTGATCTCTTGAGAACAAAGAGACTCGTGTGCAACAAATCTCTCTTATCTCACATTTTTGGTGAACCTGACGTGAAACATGTCGGATCTATTTCTACAATGTTTCCATGTTTAAGATAAAACTTTTTCTAAGGAAGATTTTGATATGCTGGATGACACTCTAGATGATTTCTTATAAGCGCTCTCCCCCATCCGTAAATCTCCTGAGAAAACTTCCCCTTCGCAAGATAAAGAGTCAGTAAATGTAGTTGTGGTCTTTGTGGCTCCTAAGAGTCCTAGGAAACCCATCATTTATGTGACCCTAGTTGACTCGTATTCTAGGGAGGATTGTTCTATCTATGGGATTTCATGTCGTAGTAATTCACCTGACCTATAGTCAAGGTTCGTAAAAGCTACAAACTCCACTTCCTATAATGTTGTTGGGAACACATATAATACAAGAAGAAACACAAAACTTGGATCAACAACCCTCTATTCTTGTGTCTCAACCCACTCAAATTGCTACTTCTTTACCACCTTCTCAACCGAGCTTTCCTCCAAAACCTAAACCTGCGATCAAAGCACCTGTTGATTATGATCTTGTCGAGCAACTTCGTATTACTCTGGCTAAGATCTCACTTTGGGACTTGATTCATACTGCTCCAGTTTATCAAGAGATGCTTCAGGAAGCCTTGCAGAAGATCCTCTTGCATTCCTCCGCCAAACCTATGGATGTTAATGTGATGTTGGATCATATTCGAGTGGATTCGCTGAATATTACATTCCATCCACAAGAACTCTTGACTCTGGATGTGCAAAACCAAGCGGAGCCTTTGATGATTATAATTAATGTTGATAATATTGGCATTAGGCATACTCTCGTTGACACTGGTTCGGCTCTCAATGTCTGCGATATTGACCTATTACCTAAGATTAAAGTTGATTCATCTTCTTTAGCAACTTCTTCTCTATACATTCATGGGTTCGATAATGCTGGCTATCAAGCTCTAGGCACGATAATACTGCCTTTGCAGCTAGGCCCCGTCACCTTACCTACCTTAGTTTATGTGATTCCTAGTCCTTTACCTTACAATATTCTCTTAGGGAGACCCAAGATTCATGCTATGGGTGTTGTAACCTCTACTTTACACCGTTCCTTAAAGTTCATCTCAAATATTCAAGTGGTTATGGTTAAAGTAGATCCAGAAGTTGTTCACCTTTGTGAACTATTAGCTGTTGGCTAGGCTTCGGTCGTATCCACTCTTAAGAATCGTATTCCATCCTTAACCGTTGATGCTATGGAGTGTTCCTCGAATATACCATTCGTGGAAGTTATCCCTGGAATGAATGCTGTTAGAGATGAACCACCTAAAGTAGAAAGTGCTAAGTCTTCCCTATCTTCTCCTTCTTCTCTTGATCAAATTCTTTCCTTGGTGATGATTGAGGCTCCTTGGAATTCTTTGAACTATTTATTGTAGAATACAAGGCGAGCCCCTTTTGTGTAGAGTTTCTGGATGCCTTTGATTTAAAGATGGATGATGCTCCCGTTAAGGAAGAGAAGTGTGATCCCATCTAGGAGACCGCCCCTTCCTTTACTAAGCAGAGTAGTTCCACTCCTACAAAGGAGGTTAATGTTTGTGAATCTAGCGAAGAATGTGGGAGTGTTCTTGTGGACACATTCGATATTCATTGGTGGAATGAAACACTCTACGTAGAGCCGCCACCTCCCAAAGTTTTGCAAACTCATTATAGTTTTGGATATGAACTCGCTTTTCGATATGACTATGGATAGAAATTCCTAGGGCGTATTGAACAAGGAATACAAGTCCCTATCCAGTTTAAACCGCAAAATCGCTATCTGGTTTTGGGATGCTCTATTGAACAGTCTAAGTAGAAACCTTGGTGGAATGTTAACATGATTTTGACCGAACCACTAGAGTTTGGTCCATCCTGAGTTGATAAAGGATAGGGAGTAGGCTGAGAAAATCCCTTTAGATGTCTTCTCTTTGGATGAAGCACTTGAGGAATTCCTAGGTGCCTATTCCTTGTTTCCTTCTTTTCATCACAAGAGATGGTTCTCGTATCGTCTGCATAAACAAGCATACTTAAGAGAATCTATCTTGAATGTTGATGAGGAGGCCCCTCTATCCAATATTGGTAGTGATGTACCAATAATGCATCCTGAAGCTCGTATTTCTCTCCTTAAAGGAGATACTACTGAAATCTGTATGGATCCTAAGTACTCTAAAAAAGTAATTAAGATTGGGAAGTGTCTCTCTTTGGAAGAAGCGGATGAACACTTTGATATCCTAAATTCTCATCCTGATATCTTTGCTTGGACATACAAGGATATGCCTAGTACTAATGATTCTATAGTGGTTCATAATATTGTCCTATGTCCTAATGCCAAGCCAGTTAAACAAAAAATATGAAAGATCAATCCCAAGGTGGCGTTGATGGTTAAAACTGAGATAAAGAAGCTGTTGAAAGAAAGCTTTATCTGTCCGATCAAATACTCCCATTAGATCTCAAATATTATTGTTGTTAGTAAACCTGATGGCCCTATTTGTATATGCATTGAATTTCATGATATTATTAAGGCTTCTCTTAAGGATGATTTTCTGTTACCTAATATAGATATGATTGTAGGCTTGACTGTAGGCCATGTGTTATCATCTTTTATGGATGGTTTCTCGGGTTACAATCAAATCCGTAATAATCTAGAGGATTAGTACAAGACAAAATTCACTACCCCTTGGGGTACTTTCTATTATGTGGTCATGCCTTTTGGGTTAAAGAATGCAGAAGCAACTTACCAACGGGCGATGACCCTGATGTTCCATGATTTTATTTATAAGATTTTAGAAGATTATGTTGATGACGTCTTGGTGAAATTGATAAATTTTCAAGATCATGTAAAGAACCTTTGTCTTATCTTTGAAAGGCTCCAACTCTATAAGATGAGACTCAATCCCCATAAGTGCGTCTTTGGTGTGGATGCTGATTTTTTTTTGGGATTTATAGTTTCTCACCGTGAAATCAAAGTCAACACAAATAAAATTGATGCCATTGTTAACATGCCTCCACCTAGGAATATTATTGAATTACAAAGCTTATAAGGGAAAATTCAGGTGATCCATAGATTTATATCTCAATTGGCTAATCATAGCCTTCCTTTCATCTGTCTATTGAAGAAAGATGTTTGCTTCATATGGGATGAAGAGTGCCAAAAAGCTTTTGAGTCAATGAAATCCTATTTGGCCAATCCTTCTGTATTGATGTCGGCTATGCAAGATAGACCCTTTTTGCTTTACCTTGCAGCGTCACCATATGCCTTAGTGGCTTTGCTGGCTCAATATGATGACACCGAGAAAGAGAGAGTGGTCTACTACATTAGCCGTGTCCTTGTTGATTATGAAACCTATTATTCGTCCATGGAGAAATGATGTTTCGCTCTTGTCTTTGCTACACAAAAGTTAAGGAATTATCTTCTCCATGCTGAAATGCATGTCATTGTGAAGACTGACCTTTTAAAGCATCTATTCTCTAGTACTGACCTTGCTGGGATGTTAGCAAAATGGGTTATGCTGCTTTCTGAGTTTCATATAAATTCATTATTTAGAAATCAATAAAGGGTAAAGCTATTGCCGATTAATTGGTAGATGCTCTCTCATATCACTCCTTCCCAGGTCTAGACTTGTTGCCGGATGAAATTTTTTTTACGATTAATTATGACTTTGAATGGAAGATGTATTTCGATGGGTTGAGGTTTCACATTGGCTCCAGAGTGGGTGTGGTATTAATATCCCTTGAAGGTAAACTGGTCCCTCTATCTTTTCAATTAGATTTTCCTTGCACCAAAGACATCGCTGAGTATGAATCTCTCATCACTGGCTTTCTTGCCGCGATTGCATTAAAGGTAAAACATCTCCACATATTGGGTGATTCTGAACTTATTGTGAATTAGATTATGGGAACCTATGAAGCTAAACAAAGTAAGTTGTCTCGATATTAAGACCTTACTTTTTCCTTGCTTAACCGGTTCTCTTCTTTCACAATAGACAGTATCCCTAGGAGGGAAAATAGACACACCAATGCCATGGCAAGCGTTGCTTCCTTGGTACCTTTAGAGGAAGATACAAAAGAATACCACTTTGAGGTTTAGGTCCTACAAACCCCAATGATTTTTGATCAACTTGGATCCGATATCCTTGTGTGCTCTCACGTAGACTCGGGAGAATGGTCTTCTAACATCTATAATTACCTAAAGATTGGAAACTTTCCCGATGACGTGACAAAGAACAATTGTGCTCGTATACGAAAGCTTTCAGCCCGTTATGTTATTTTGTTTGATGTTCTCCATTGGAAATCTTATAATGATATGCTTCTCTGATGTCTCACTAAAGTAGAGATACCCCTTGCCCTTAAGGAAGCCCATTCAGGCTCCAAGGGTGGAAATTTTGTTGGGAGATCTCTAGTGAGAAAATTGATACACATGGGATATTTTTGGAAAACGATGGAGCAAGATTCCTTTGATTTATTTAAGAAATTCCCACAATCGTCTAATTCATGCGCCCACACAAGAATTACAAAATCACACATCTCCTTGGCCATTCACAAAATGGAGATTGGATATTATTGGAAAAATATCACCTCCTTCTTCTAAAGGACATACCTTTATCACCACCGCTATAAATTACTTCATGAAGTGGGTCGAAGCCATTCCACTTTGATCCATGAATGTTGAGGCTATCTGTAGTTTTCTTTTAAACAATATTATTTCTCATTTTAGATTGCTCGCTACACTTGTCTCCAACAATGGTATGCCATTCAAGAACAAGTAAAGTAGTTCTTAGAGAAATTTCACATTCAACATAGATTTTCTACACCTACTATCCACAATCTAATGGTCAAGTGAAAGCGTCTACCAAGACTCTTGAGCTTATTCTTCGTAAAATAGTTAATAGACATGGTAAGGATTGGCATATTCAGTTAACATATGCTTTGTGGGCCTATCACATGAGCATTTATACGACGACGAGAACAACGCCTTACAACCTCACATATGGTGCTGAAGCTATCATACCTTTGGAGTTGGAAATTATGTCTCTATGGGTTTCCCTTAAAGGGTTGATTAATGATGAAACTTACCGAACTAATCATTTGCATTAGCTAGAGATGCTCGATGAATGCCGATTATAGGCCCTCAATCATCTTAAAGCTTATCAATGATCGTTATCAAGGCAGTATAATCAAAATGTGCTTCCGAGGACCTTTAAGCTAGGAGATCTGGTTCTCTATGAGAATTTAGAGAAATGTAAATGCACCGCTTGATCGGAGAGGGAAATTTAGTCCTAACTAGTTAGGCCATTATGTTGTCATCTCTGTATATGGTTCAAGTGCCTATGGATTACCATCTATGGATGGAATGCCTCTAAAAGACCCTTTTAATGTGATGCATCTTGATTGATACTATGTGTAGTAGCCAACGTGTCACGTGTCAGGTGTTCTCCCTTTAAGGGTAGTAATGTTGCATATGTTGAAATTATTCATTAACACATTATGAAAATTTTTGTTCTATGATGTGACCATGTGTGTATGTGTGTGCGAACAATAAGCATACATGTGTCTTGCTATGTTGTGTATCCGTGCATCACATTGCATCTTTTAAGGCAATTAGATAATCATTGTATTTAATTAACATACAACCATGTGTGTTCATTAAATCATATTAGCATCTAATGAAAACATACATCCATGCAAGTATATAATATCCATTGCATCAATATACATGAAATAAAAAACATACACATCAAAATACACAATGCCATGATGTCGAAACCAATATATATATATATATATATATATATATATATATATATATATATATATATATGTATGTATCAAATGTCATATACATGTATCAGGCCACTACTGTCAAAATAAGTGGCTACTAAATATATATCTATGCAAATGATCTACAAAAAATGTATATCTCTCACTACAAAACTGATGTACGAAATCAAGAGCCTCTATGGCTGCGACACGTGGCTCCCTGAGCCCTTTGGCTCTTACTGCTACTGCTATGGTCTAGGGAGAGGCTGCATAGTGGTCATGGACCTAGATTGATGGGAGCATGATGCAGAGAGATCTACTTGCATCCCCTTGATCTCTCCCTATAGGGAGCATATCATGAACCGTGCTTGTGTTAGCTCCTGTTGCAACTGCTGAACATCTACCGAGATCACAACTATCGATTGCCTATCAAGGTCATTGAGGCAGCTCTAAAGGGCATCACATGCCTGCTCAGTAGTGTCAGCCCTCATCACTACTGGGTCTCACTCATTAAGCACCATTCACAGCTCCCTCGACAGTTGGTCGCGTTACCCTTGGACGGTGGCCACCTCTATAGTGAGTTGTACAATCTCTACTCCTTGCTCCTTGTAAGCGATCCTCATATGTGCTACTAGCTTGAAGATGTGGGAATGTCACCCTATGGACACTGGCCTGTAAGCCTCAAGGATTGTCCCCTGAACAGGCACGTTAGGGGCCACCATTGATATGCACTGAGAAATCAGCCTAGTCCATCCCTGTGCATCCTCTGCAACCACAAAAAGAAATAGAGAAATCAATATCATATGGAATATGTGTATAATCATATATAGAAAAACTAAAAGTATTGAAATATAGACAACACGCTCAATATACCTAGGTCCCCTGATTACCTTGTGGGGTCAGGGTGAGGAGCGACATTGGGACCCGCACTGCCAACACTAGTAGCCGCTCCTGATGCTACCAACGCCGCCATTGTAGCAAAAGCATTTGGTGGCACCGATGAGATAAGGGTAGATACTGGGGGATCTCACCTCCTCCATCATCTTGGCCTTTGCAATGTTTCCTCCTCCTCTTGTGGCCTCTCCTCCTCCTCGCTGGCCTGTTGCTGCCCTCTTTGTCTGTCCTGTGGAGGTGGAGGTGGCACATCCCCCTGTGGGCCTAGATCCCCTCTAGGGGCACCCTCACTGAACACAGGATGAGGATGATGCCTATCCCACCACCCTCTAAAGTTTGTAGTGATCTTGACATTATCTGTCAATGCTATGGGTGGCAGACATGGTTGGGCTCATCATCATCCAAGGGGACAAAATCGGTGATGGTGGGGCGGGGGTGATCCCTGGGTCTGGCCACCCTCTTGTAGGCCCTATTATATGTGGGCATGTATGGAGGAATTTTCTATACACGACCATGCTGTCGCATGATTCGAATCCAGTAGTATGGTACGATGATGTGATCACGATGATCTACTAGAAAACGGTCCCGTTGTAGGTTCCTCAGGTACCTGCCATCATCTACCCATCTGAAAAATTGATAGGGTCTCTATTTGACCCCGTCCGCAACAAGAGTGTCAAATTGTAACCATCAAAACTGTAAGTCTCCATACCTCCACTGCCCTATCATATCATACCAGTGGGCCATGTGGACACGATATGGCTGTCGCTGGGGAAAACCAATCGATCTCATGCACATGATATGGGTGAAGATCCACACTTGCAAAAGCGTGCACGTTGTAAGACTATGGTACTCATAATGGACGTATTGGCCTAGCTCCTGGTATAGGTGCACTAACATACTGCGCCCCTAGGAAAAAACTATCCTATGCTCCACCAGCTCCCTAATGGTGTGGACGAGGCCCTCGTGCAGGTGCAAGCCTCACCCATTTATTGTGATCTGAAATGCATCGGTCACGATCATCACCTGACGCAGTAGTGGTGTAGTGGTCCATGCTTGGTCATACAAGTGCCTATAAATGTGACCCATGCTGTCGGTCTGCCCTAAATAGTAAAGGAATTCCTCTATCTGCTCCCATGCTGATCGAGTGTTGTTGATGGCCACCCACCGTCCGTGGATGGGTAGCTTGAGGATTTGCTATACGTCCTCCAGTGTAATTGTCATCTCTCCAGTCAACAACTGGAAATATGATGTGGTGGCATCCCAATGCTCCATCAGTGTCGTAAGCATCCTCTCATGATAGCGCATCTCTAGCATGGTGAATACATGCCAGAGACTGACTTGCTCGAGGTGAGTGACCTTATTCTCAGTGAGGTGGTTCCTCTCCTTGCGAACTAGTCAGTATGCTTGATTGTCAGGATGCTCGCGAATCTCGAGATACTCTTTCAAAAGTGGAAAAAAATTATGTGTCAGAACATGAAATTTTAGATTGAAAGCAAAAAATTCCTAAGACTTATGCGCCCCACATAGAAGTTTGCATTCCGTACATACATCCCTGTCCACCATTGACGCCCTGAGGATGCCAATGCATCCTCAGGACGACAACACAGAATTGGGACTCCTGTGTGGAACCTAGATGCCAACACACATTTTGGATGAAAGTACCCAAAATGGACACTTGCGCAACTCTACGAGAAAAAAAAGCTAAAAATGTGCTTAAATTCATGAAAAACTAGGCTTAGAGGCTTACCTAGTCCACCTCATGACCCTTGGCTATGTCGTCTCACAACTATTCCAATCTAGGCACCTCGTAATCCCTCTTGCTCAACATTTTGCTGGCTTTTCTCTCACAAAAGTCAACAATTTTCTCATAGTGAATATTGAAAAATGATCCTTCTAGGGGCCCATGTAGGTATATAGAAGCCCCCCGGGGCTCATTTTTCCTAGAGTTTGTGGCTCCTCGGTTTCTCTTGAATTTTCCCCAGTTATTTGGGTGAAAACTCAAGAGGGGGCATATAGTCACCTCTTGATCATATTTTTCTTCCAAATCAATGACCTTTTCTTGATCATTCTTCTTGCCATGGTAGCTTCTTCCGATTTTTGAAACTGACCTAAAATTTGAGTTTTACAGGTTAAAGTTTTGTGCAATATTTCACAAACGTTGTATCACTGTTTGTTGAGCTTGGTTGTTGGGGGCACCTTCGATATCGGTTAGCTCGACTTCAGTGACCTGTAAGGTCCCTTTTCTCTTGGAACGCAAATTTGTAAAACTCAAAATAAGGTAAAAATTCCTCTTCTCTACTTTAGTGTGGCTAATTTTTCCCAAAATCAAGCCCACTAAAGTGGGGGAAAAATGTAATGTCACAGAAGTGCACCTAGGGGCAATTCCACATTTTTGAACTTTTGCCTAGCAATTATGACACCTTAGAGAATTAATGGAAAAAATACCATGAGTCATAATTTTTTGATTCTGACCCCATGTGGACTAGTGGCAGAGCAACAGAAGCCTAATGACACATTTCCTTAAAATCTAGGCCTTGGACGCCTACGCGACACATGAACGTTTGCGCGGCGCACTAGCATCCTGATGGTTTTTGGAGTTTGAAATGGAGAATCTCAAATATTGACTCTCTCGACACGTATCCTAGCAGTCAGACTTCAGATGAAATGGCTATTTTCCACCCTTGCATGCACCAAAAAGCTCTCTTTTTCTCTCATTTGGGGGTTCAGGCCATTCAATGAAGCTCTCTCTACATTTTTCCATCCTTGAGTTCTCTTCATTCTTGATAGCAACACTCTCACAAGTGAAGCCATGCCGAAATGAGGTCCTCCCAACACCTACAACTCTCAAGCAAGAGTTCAATGATGTGTTTGTGTGCTTTGGAGAGGGCCTAAGCCCATGGGTAACACACTCTCTCTCTTACTCTTTCCTCCTTGTTTATTTGCTTCTTAGCGGTGTGAGTTCTACTCCTAAAGCGAGTTTTTCTTTCACGACACACTTTTTCCTTTTTTTTACACTCTTTTCCAACTTGGCTGTTCATGGAGGTGGGAACACCAAAACAGGGGTCTGACTAAGGAAAAACCCTATACATCCCCAACCTTTTCCCCTCGTTCTTCTGTGTGTAGGTTGCAAAGTGGAGCTTGGAGTGAAGACTCAAACGCTCGATTGAAGGTAAGTTTTCTCCAAGTCCTCCTTGTACTTTCTTTAAAGTTTCTATTATTTGTTCGATCACTTTGTTCGGTAGACCTTAGGTCCGAGTAAAGAAGTGAAATATTGTTCTGCCCGCATAAGCTCCTGAGCTTTCTATTGCTTAGGACACTAGCACACCATTTGGATGACAACGCGCCATGCTGGCATCCTGAATCCACGCTGCTGTCCTTTGGCCAAGAGCTCCTCTGTCTGAGGTAGAAATCTGAAAGTTTCACTCTCTTGGGACCCGAAGTCATCTCCCTTGCAATATTGTATTGTGCACATTTCTTCATCATTTCTCTGATTTGTTTATGTTGAGGTGGATAAGGGAAGTTCATTCCCTGGTGATCTCTTGAGAATGAAGAGACCCGTGTGCAACGAATCCCTCTTATCTCACATACACAAATCCCTTTATCCTTATTATTCTAAATAAAAAATTATAACAAGGACACATTTTCTATGGAGGGTTTATTCTACCATGTCTCATATTTTCCTTCATTCAAGTAATTGATTAGTACTAATCCTTGGTTATTAGATATTATTATGCCATTTATCCATAAGCCTAATAATGATCATATGGATTTTTATTGTGATGAGTACATGCTTAGTGATTATCTACCTTGTACCTGATGAACATAGGTGATACAATTTTACCTCCTTGACCTACCCATGACATCATTTCCTCTAATGATAATATTATTCTACATGTCATGATGACTTTACATCCATAGAGTCATTATTTTAGATAACATACCCCTTGTCATGCAAAATGATGAACATTGTGATGATCATGCTTTTACAACTTACATAGCCTTTATAAATACTTGTCCTTTTTAAATTAATATTTTATGCCCTAATGATAATTCATTATCTTCTCTTTTATACTTAATCAATTCTTCATTTCCTTATAATACATTACATGGCAATATCATAAGCCTCAACAAACAACTCTTATGCAATGAATACATGATGTTGAATACAAGGTGAATGCCATAATGAGAATATTAATAATTAAGTATTTCAATTTGATTAAACATTGACCTTTCATCATGTAAAAAATAAGAGCACTAATTATACATGGAGAAAGAAAAAATATTAACACTAAGAGATATAAGCTTCGATTAATCTTTAAAAAAGAGTACACCAATACAATCCACTTATCTCTTTGAATAATAGTAATATGACAACACAAGAGTACCTTAAAAACCTTAAAACCTATATCCCATAACTCAAACATATATAAAATTAGAAATAATAAACCACCAAGTGGTATCCCAAAACTAAGTTAAAACTATGAGCCATGGAAAAAATCCAACTCCCCCATATGGTAATCATGGTCAAGCAACCCAAAGTAGAAACTCCTTTTACACTTCATACATGTCTTACACCACTATTTCATGTCATATATTTTTTGTATGGTCAAACTGACTAATTTCCCAAATTTAGGCACTCCATGATAGTAATCAATATTGTGTTACAATATCCAAATTTGGAAGATTCTTTAGAACTCCCAATTTTAATTTTTTTAATGTAACCCACCTATTCAATTCCTTGTTAGATAATATTTTAAGTATCCTAAAGAATAAATAATAAATAAAAACATATCCACCCTCACATGATTGTCATATTTTTCCCATTTATCGATATTTGGATATCATACATTATTTATCAGATCCACATAATTAAATACTATTCACTAGACTTAGGATTTACAAAGTGAATGACACAACTAATCCTAACACTCTCCAAATTAACTTTTACATTGAAAATATATAATAGGAAACTAAAAAATGAATGAACAAACTACTTGAACAGTCAATCCCTATTGCCTCTCCTCACTAACATAGCTTATCTATGCTCACTAGCCTAGTGAGAATCTATAAAATTAACCAAAGTGTCATCCTTCTATGCTATGACTCTACCACCCTCAGATATCTTATAAAATATTAATATTGAGTACATAGGATTATTTACCAAACAAATACCACTCTAACTACCACATCCTATCTCAACTTATCTACACTCAAAGCTAATATACTTGAACAAAATATAATAATCACACTACCTCCTTAAAGGCACATGTCAAATCCATGTACTTTTCTTCTATAATAGAGAATGCAACTTTGAATTGCTACTCACTTATCTAATTGATATATCCTCTAAATTAATTTAATACAAATCATTCATGAACCTCTTGCTACCCAAAACACCAACCTAATTATGAGTTAGAAAATATTATCTATATGAAGAAACTTGACCAAATAATTAGTTTCATAATAAAAAATACAATAATTATAGGACCCTCACAAATAAAAATCCTTTTTCTATAATTATACCACTCTCTACAAGGGTTGGACATAAATTTGCTAAAAATTGCCACTGCTTGGTCAATATCTAGTCTTGTACAAATGATAACACATATTAGACTAGCTATGGCACTAGCTCAAGCAACATTATACATATCCTCCAATTATCATTGAATTTGGACAGTAGTCCAAAGATAACTTAATGCTAATAAGTAAAGCAATAATCACTAGCTTGTGGTTTATGCAAAAATATTACAAAATAGTTTAAACATACTTATTGTAACTAAGCTAGAGCTTTCTACTAGTTTGATCCCTACTAATCTCCACACTTAAGATGTATTTAGTGGCTCCCAAATATTTCATTTCAAAGGTAAGAAAAAACAAATTAGACTCCCCTAATCATATTGACATGGTTTCCCAATGAACATGTCATAAACATACATGAAAATGATTAGCACCTAATTATCAATCAATTGAAAATAAACACAATGGTCATGCAATTATTCCTGACAAACCCATGTTACAATTTTAAAGCATCAAATTTTAATACCATATTCAATGTTGTAGTGATGGAAAATGTACTCCTTTACATTTTCACACTAGTTTGGGTCCCTTAATAAATTGGACTTAATTAAGCCTCTAATTGGCCCAATTATGTATTTAAAAGCATCATTAATCCCATTTTCTGAAATGGAAACTCGGATTAAAAAATTGCAAACATTAATTAAATTTCCTTGAAATTGGTGTGTCCTAAGTTTGGGGCCTAGGACCCATTCTCCTAAGGGTGAATGGGTCCCCCTTAAGTTTAAGACCCAAAATTTTAATATGTTTTTGGCAAAATTTTTATGATTCAAATTCAAATTTATAATTGTCGGCCTTTGATGTTTAATTTTTGGGAAATTAGGAAATTACCTATAAATACAAGGTCTTTTTATCTATTTAAATCCTAGAATTTCATGAGAGCAAGAATTATAGCAAAGATTATTGTCAAAGGTGTTTAAGAGAAGATTTATCAGGCATCTATTGCAACATTCAAGATCTCAAGCATCATGCCAAAATTATCTTCATTCATGCATGTTTTTGGAGCTAACATTGTGATGTAGGTTTCAAGCATTCAAGTCAAGATTCAAGCATCAAGATCAACATCCAATTGAGCCATTTCATGCAAGATCAAGACCTTGGAGAGATGTATCAAATTTTAGTCCTTCAAGGATCTCAACTCAAGGATTTGGTGAGTTGTAACATAAAAATTGTTTATTCATCATTCCTTCCATTTATGTTTCATTTCATTTCAAGGTTTAATTACCAAAACAAGGTTTGAGTAAGGAAAACCCCCATTCACCAAAAAAAAACAATTTTTCCCTCTTGTGTGTGTGGTAGATCTTAGGTTGAGGAAGGATTGAAGATTCATCAAAAGTGAAATTTTGCAAAGTTATCAAAGTTGTCAACATTGTTGTCAAGCCACAGAAACTCACTTGTAGAATTTAATCCTGAATTACAAACTATGAAACCCAGAGGAATCGAGAGTGCAAATCTAGGAGAAAAGGATTGTGAAAGCATAATTTGAACCCCTATAGCAAGACCCATTCACCCTAGGGAAAATCTATCCCAAGAGGACACTCAACAAAGACTTTTGGTGATAGGTGCATAAATTCATAACCTTCTTAGATCTGCTAGAACTTTCTAGATTCTATCAGATTAAGGCTTTAAATTGATGACTCAAGTGTTACATTGCATAATTGCATTCATTTGGTATTTTTCATTCATCTCCCAAAAGTGCACTTTAGGCTGATTTACCCCGTCCTAAATCATAAGGAAAACAACAAGATCTCCATTGAGGTTGAATCACCTAAGGTTTGAAAGTCAATCTTTCCCTAGGGGCTCTATTTTTCCTAATGAAACAAGGAATATAGGTGCATACCCCCATTCAAGACATACCAAACCTGCATTTTGCTTTGTTTCAAAGGTGACTACTTTAGACGATACAAAGACTATTTTAAATTATAAACTATTGCAAGGTTGTTGTAGGTGTTGTCATTGATGTCAATAGAATGGAGATTGTTGTTGGTATTGTCATTTATGTCAATAGTGTTGTTATTGATGTCCAAAGTGGAAGTATATGGGTGGTTGCATGTGTTGCAATTAGTATGAAAGTATTATGTATGATGATGGATGTCATGAGCCTGCTATAACAATTTTCCTATATTTCCTATTGCTCATGAATAGGTGAATGATACTGTGAATGTTGTATTCACTGTATGTTGATATAAAATGTATAAAATATTCTCTTGCATACAGTTGCTCAGGAAGTTGTACTAAAAAGCTCCAAAGAATTCTCTACATTCCTCCACATTTTGAAGATATTTCCTTGCAGTCTAGAAGTTTTTCAGATGTAGATGTACAGTGTGTATGTTCCTAATTTCATAGCATAAAATTTACTGCATAGGTTTTCAGAACTTGTAGAGTCAATACTATACTGTCACAGCTAGGAAGGTTTAGAGAAATGATTTGTATTTCTCTGCAGTTGATGTTGTGGTCTTGTCATTTGGAGGATGAGTTTAAAATATCTATTTGTTTTTTTACTTCAAGTTTTAGATGTCAAGGTGTAATGCAAGTCGAGCTTTCAATGTTCTATTTCAATACTGCATTGTCTAGGTATGCAAGAGATACTAGCTTTGTGTTTGTTTGCTTGTGCTAGCTTAATGTTGTATGAAGTTATAAAAGGAGGGCATGGAAATGTTTTTGAATATAATTTAATGCTTGTAATATAATCTGCATGATGTAATCTAGTCTCTTCGGTACTGCTTGTGGTCTGGAGTTAATATTTGAGAGGCTTGAGTGTTTGTTGTGCTGACTTGGTGGTTTGAGGTGTTTATGCCAAGTTTTTGTTGCATGTGCTAGCATGGTATTATGTGCAAATGTAAAATAGGTCCTTCTTATCTCTTTCCTTGTACTGCATTCAATTTCCCTTTCCCACATATGATTTGGAGCTGACTCATCATGGTCGTCATGTGTTTCATGTTTACACATTTCAATTTGGCCAATAAGGAGAAATTTTTTGATGCTTGCGGAAGGTATAAATGGAAGATCAAGTGTGTGATTGAGTATGATGTTTTTGAGTGTGTGTTCAACATGCTAAAAGTGATATATATCAAAAGCAGTATGTTGAAGGAAGAAGAATGTGCGAAAATGTGTGAAGGATTATTTGAAGTATGTTGAAGGTAGTGAGAAAAAAGTAGAAGTGTATGTATGAATTGTTGAAGGAAATGAACCAAAGGCAGAGGTGTGTGAATGAAGTGTGGAAGGCAGTGAGATGAAGGCAAGAGTAGGTGAGTGGAATACTAAAGGTAATGAGCTAGAAGTAGAAGTAGAATGTGTTAATGTTGAAGGAAGTGAGTCAGAGGCAACATAGGTGTTGTAGTGGAAGTGGATCACTAGAATTCATCAAGTATTGTATGATGAGGTTGTAGTATCTTTTTGTAAGTGTTGTATTGATAGGGATTTGTAAAATTCCTTTGACTAAAGCCATAAAATTATGTTATAAATATTGTTTAATTTTTGTGAGGATGGATTTGGATAGTAGCTCCAAGCAACTTTCTTGTCGTGGTTTTCCCCTTGTTGGGTTTTCCACGTAAATCTGGTGTTGTGGTTGTGTGCTCGTACTTTGAATGCTTCATCTGGTAAAGAGAGTAATAAGTTTTGATTGTTAAAATTTGAATTGGATTAATTTGAGCAATATACTAATTCACCCCCTCTCAGTATATCTTTTTTTTCTAACAAATGGTATCAAATCTTAGTTCCTTGGTGCAACCTAACAACTCAAGGTAGATCTTGTTTTAGAACACATGGATTAGAATGATTCCTTGTCTAAAGCACCACTATTTAATGGAAGCAACTATTCTTTCTGGAGTGTGAGGATGAAAACCTACCTTACTTTCCTAGGGTATGATGTTTGGAGAGATGCTAAGGAGGATTATATTGAGCCTAGTCATACTATTACTGATGCTAATGCAAAGAAGGCTCATGAAAAAATTGATAAAGTAAATAATGCCATCCTAAGTGGTCTAACAAATTTTAAATATGTAGAAGTAGTGTAATACAAAGATTCCAAGGAGATTTGGGATAAGCTCAAAAAACCTGTACATGAAGGGAATGCTAGTGTGAAGAAAGAAAATTTGCAAACTTACTGGACATTGTTTAAGAATCTAAAGATGAAAGAAGAGAACATAGCCAACTACTTACTCTAGGTAGATGAAGTAGTCAATGTGATCAAAGGAATTGGTGAAGATATAACTGATTTAGTTTTTGTGAATAAAGTTCCAAGGACTCTCCCCATCGATTTGATTCAAAAGTGTCAGTTATTGAGGAGGTAAAATATCTGAAAAATATTACTATGGAGTTTTTTAGATCCCTCACAACCTATGAGATGAGAAATGAAGTTCAAGGTACACACAAAATAGAAGCTACATTCAAAGTTGTGAAGAAAGAAGAAGCATCCGGTTCACATAGTAATTCTGAGGAAGAAGAAGAAAACTTTGTCATTATGCATCTAAATGTCCTTTTGGAGAAAATTAAAGTAGTAGAAAAGGGTTCAAAAGAAACAATTTCAAGAGGGACCTTCTCTCTAAAGAAGAATACTACTTCTTAGATGAAGGAGGTCACTGCACATCAGATGATGATGGAGAAGAATCCCTATTCATGGCCATTGAGATCTCTGGAAGTTCAAGCAAAACTGTAGATGAAGAAGAAGGTGATTTTGATTTTGAAGGTGAACTTGTTTCTTCTCTTGAATACCTATAATGTGTAAGGAAAGAGAACAAAAGACAGAAGGCCCTGATTGAAGCTAAGATAAAGGAATGTACAAAGCTTGAGAAGGAAATCCTTTCTTCTCAAAAAGGAGTTGGAGAGAGCAATTTTTGGAAGTCTGAAAGCTGATATCAAACCTCAAGGGAGATCTCACCATGTAAGAAATGTCTCCAAAGCTAGGTTCAATCATGCATTCTTTGGTCATTGTTTCATTTGCAATAAGTATAGTCATAAGGTTGTAGAGTGTAAATATGAAATGAATAGAAGGAATTTTTTAATTAGAAATTATCTTTCTTCTCTAGTGAATGTAAATATGGTATGTCAAATTTGCAATAATGTTAGGCATATAGAAAAGTTCTATAGAAGTGATATGGCAGAAAAAGTAGGTGCTATTGAGCAAGTCAAGAAAAATGACACCTCTAAAAGAGAGGGATCAAATAATGAGGTTGAAAACTCAATGGTTGTCCAAACAAAATTTCATGCTCAAAGACAAACAAATCTCTAGGTGATAGACAAAGGTTGTTCAAGTCACATGATTGGTAAAAAAATCAAATTCACCAATCTAGTTAAATGGAATGATGTTTTAGTAAAATTTGGAGTTAATTCATCAGTAAAGATCCACGGAAAGGGAACCATAAGTATTGATGGAAAATCCAAGATAAAAAATGTTCTCTATGTTGAAGGGCTCAAGTACAATATTCTTAGTGTATTTCAGATGTGCAACAAAGGATACAATCTTTTGTTTCATGAACAACAATGTGAAATCAAAAAAGAAAAATCCAGTAGATTGGTGGCAGAAGGGTCAAGGACTGAAATCAATTTATATAATTTAAAGGGTGTCAATGGAAGAAGTTGTATTCTAAGATAGATAAGTGAATGCTAGCTATGACACAAAAGGATTTGACATATCAAATTTGAAAATCTTGTGAAGATCATCTCCATGCAAGCAGTTAGAGATATTTGAAGGATTACCAAACCTACAAGCACCATGTGTAAAGAATGTTAGATTGGGAAGCAAACAAGAATAATATTCAAGACCAAGGAGTATTCTACTACAAGACCATTGGAATTGGTCCATACCGATTTGTGTAGACCTACTAGGACAAAGAGTTTTCAAGGTGAAAGGTATTTCATGTTTCTCATTGATGATTTCTCTAGGATCACATGGGTTACATTCTATGAACTCCCTATGAACTATGGTATGGAAGAACTCATACTGCCAAATATTTCAAGGTGTTTGGAAGAAAATGTTATATCAGGAGAGATGAACAAAACTTGGGAAAGTTTGATGCATGGTCAGATGAAGGAATCTTCCTTGGATATTCTACAAGAAGAAAGGCTTACCGGTGCTGTACAACAAGAGGCTGGAAAATATAGTTGAAAGTGTAAGTGTCAAAGTAGATGAAGAACCACATAAAATATCAGTACTAATAAAAGGATATGAATGTGATGAGTCTTCTTATAGAGAAGAATGAAAAGAAGAAGAAAAAGAAAAGGAGATGCAGGTTGAAGAGGAAGATGCTTCGAAAAGGATTCCTAAGACTCCTAAGTATGTGAAGAAGAATAATTCTGAAGATCAGATCATTGGTGATAAGAGAAGAGGTGTGTTGACAAGAAGGAAAGTTGCTATGATAAAAGAAAAGGTAAATTTATGTCTACTTTCCAAAGTAGAACCTAAGACAATGATTGACACATGCAAGGATGAGAATTGGACCAAAGCTATGGAAGAAGAATTGATGCAAATTAAGAAGAATCAGACTTCGAAATTAGTCCCAAGACCTGCAAACAAGAATGTAATAGAAACTAAGTGGGTATTTTGGAACAAACTGAATGAGAATGGAGAATTTGTTAGAAATAAGGTTAGAATTGTATGCAAGGGCTACTCACAAGTGAAAGGAATAGATTTGAGGAGACATTTGCTCCAGTGGAAAGAATGGAGGCCATTAGGATATTTTTGGCCTTTGTAGCACATAAGGATTTCAAGGTTTATCAGATGGTTATGAAGTATACTTTCTTGAATGGTGAATTGGAAGAAGAGGTATACATTGAACAACCGAAAGGATTTCAATTATCAGATGATCCTAATATGGTTTATAGACTGAAGAAGACATTGTATGGACTCAAGCAAGCTCTTGGAGCTTGGTATGCAAGATTGGATGGGTACTTGTAGCAATATGGATTTAATAAAGGTATCATAGCTAGCAATATTTACTTTAAATTCGAGAAGGATCGAATCTTGATTGTGGTTGCTTATGTTGATGATATAATCTTTGGAGGAAATGAGGCAATGTGCAAGAAGTTTGTAAAAGAGATGTAGAATGAATTTGAGATGTCGATGTTTGGGGAGATGAATTTTTTCCTTGGGATAAAAATTAGTAAGACAAAAAAAGGAATATTCATTTTATAGTCAAAGTATGCCAATGAAATGCTGAAGAAGTTTGGAATGGAAGGATCTAAGCCGGTATGTACTCCTATGCTTGCTGGTTGTAAGTTGAGAAAGAATGATGAATCTCTTAATACTGATCAAATCAAGTACATATCAATGATTATTGGACTGCTATATCTAACTATTACTAGACCAAATATCATGCATGCAGTTTGTCTTATGGCTAGATTTCAAGAAGATCCTAGAGAATCACATGTAGCAGTAGTAAAGAGGATATTCAGATATTTGCAAGGAACTCTGGACTATGATCTATGGTATCCAAAGGATACTAATTTCTCTTTAAGTGCATATATAGATGCAGATTGGGAAAGTTGTGTGGATGACAAAAAAATTACAAGTGGAGGTTCTTTCTTTCTTGGAAGTAGGTTGGTTTCTTGTCTAAGTAAAAACAAGATTCAATATCTTTATCTACTGTAGAGGTAGAGTATATTGCTGCAACATCTTGCTGCACACAGGTGTTGTGGATGAAGCAAACATTGAAGGATATCATAATATCACATAATGAGCCTATTTCTATCTTGTGTGATAATACAAGTACTATCAATATATCAAAGAATCTGGTGATGCATTCAAGGACAAAGCATATCTCAATTCGGTATTACTCTCTAAAAGAGAAGATTACAAAAAATGAGGTGAAGTTGGAGTATGTGCCTACAAAGGATCAAGTTACAAATATTTTTACAAAGGATCTTCCTAAAGATACTTTTGAGTATCTCTAAAAAAAGTTAGGGGTTATTGCCCCTCCTTCTTTCAATTAGATGCATAAGAGTGTGCATAAGTTCGATGGAGCAATTCAAGATTTATTCTTTTTGTTCTAGATTGATGAAGGCCAGGGGGAGTAGGTAGTAGCACTGTCAGATGGAGCATATATTGTGCCCTTAAGGGGGAGAGTGTAGAAAAGTGAGTACAATGCAATTTCTTGCTAGTGTTGCAAGTGGTGTCAAGCTAGTGTATGCAGATGCCAAAATGGAAAATAGAAATGAAAAATCCTATGTAGATGATGTGTGAAAGGTGTAGGTGTTTCCCTTTGAGTGTTGCCAAAGGGGGAGAGCAAAAGAGTTCAATATAGGAAAGAGAGTTGGACGAGTCTATGGCCCTTTCCCATTGATGTCAAATGGGAAGAGATTTG
Source organism: Sequoia sempervirens (assembly GCA_007258455.2). NCBI lineage: Eukaryota > Viridiplantae > Streptophyta > Pinopsida > Cupressales > Cupressaceae > Sequoia > Sequoia sempervirens. The sequence goes on along the minus strand of VDFB02373365.1, from coordinate 175,032,816 downwards.
GTTGAAAAAACATAGTGCAAATAAGAATATGGATTGAATTCCATAGGGGGAGAGAGTACCATGAGAAAGAGTATGAAGAGTGAAAGATTCCCTAGTCAAGGGAAGGTTGTTGCTTGTTGTAGAGTTTTTGTTGGTTGCTTTTGTTATTGATGGTGTTTTAGAGTGTTGGTGTTTCCATCACTGATAAAGGGGGAGATTGTTGCAAGTATGCTGTTGGTGTTGTCATTAATGTTAATAGTTGCTAGTGTTGGTCATTGATGTAAACTATTTGGAGATTGTGTGTTGAAGTTGTTGGAAGGATGATGGGGTTGTCATAATTGGGGAGATTATTGTCAAGTGCTAGTATGGATGTGTTGTGGTGTGATAAGAAGGTGCTGTGGAAATGTCATTGTGTTTTCATTGATAAGAGTTGCAATTGCAGTAAGTTCACTTGGTTTCTAAGTGCTTTGGAGAAAATTTGAATAAAGGAGATTATAGTGTAACAAAATAGTGTTTTGTGTTATGCTCTGCATTTCTTCATGGTTGAACCATTGAAGTTATGCTTGCATGGTTTGGATATGTTGATCAAAGGTGTACAAAGGTATTATATCTAGAGTTTCAAGTTTTGTATCATATTGTAGTGGAAGATGTATTTGACAGTATGTTTGTCTAGTGAAACAGGGTGTCTGGGCGAAATGAGATTGCTCCATATTTCTTCACAATGAAGGTTTTGGTGTTACAAATCTAGGAAAATTCTTATATTATTTATATCTAACTGTCCTTGAAGTTTCATGTGATGAGGTGTTCCATAAGGTTTTTTGGTGTATTGGATGTCTGTGCTAGTGTGTCTGGTTGCACATAACAATGGTGTTCTTAGTTTTAGGTGGTTGTGGCAAAGTTGTAGGATATTCTGGTGATGCTAAAATATTTTAAGATATCATATGGATATTTTGGAGTGTTGCTATGTGATATTTTGGAGTGTTTCTATGTGGTCCGTGTGACCTAGAGAGATGGCCATGTTGTCACTTGTTAGTGCAGGTTTGGCCGACTTGACGTGTTAGCGCTAATTGTGGAAGTGGTGTGTTATTTGTGGAAGCTTTGAAAAGTGCGCCATTATAGAATTGGGCCCTAGTTGACCTATGGTGTGGTCATCCTTCACATCTTTCCATTGTGAAAGTGTTTGGTGTCAACCTATTTTGTAATTACATGTTTAAGGTGCATAGCCAACCTTGGAGAATATTTTCAAGGTTGTGTATGGTATATAAGAAAGGTAAATCATTGGAGATGAGTGTGGATCTATAGAAGGTGTGTGAAATATGAAAATTTAATTAAGTGTGGTGATATATGTGTGAACTTAATGCCTATGACTCCAAACAAATGATTAGAAGGGTATACATGTGTAAGTGTACCTGAAGTTACTGAAGGCAGTGAGCTAGAGGTTGTAGATGGTTCAGAGTTGTGGTGGATCTTACTATTTCTCTAAGATGGATTTATCTTTGTAATAGTTCATTTCTTTCTTATTTCTAATTTGACAATGAGCCATTGGTAGTGAGCCCTTCTTTCTTTTGGGCAGTGAGCCCTCTAGTAGTGAGCCTATTGTATTTACTGTTGCAATTCATTTATATTGTGAGCTAATCCTCACCATGGTTTTTTAATTCTTGGGTTTTCCACATAAATGTGGTGTTCTATTGTGCATGGTGTTTTAATGTGTTGTTGTTTCACTTGTTTACTTTCATGCTAAATCTGATTAAGAGTTTAATGGCTAATTAAGATCTAAATGTTGATGAGGGTTTTGATGTTTTAATGTATAATTGATTCACCCCCCTCTCAGTTGTCATGTGCATTTAACATGTTGCTTTAGACACCCATTCATGTTCCTTTCATATAAGCACTTAACATGCTTTGTATACTCAATATATCTCTTATTATATGATGCATAACATCCTTCATTAATGAAATATCTTCCTTAACCTTATTGATATTATCATTAGGAGTAATATCCTCAATTATTACACCATTCTTATATGGAGATTTTCTAGGTGAGAAAATATTATTTTTGCCTCTTCTTGTAGGGCCCATACCACACTTTCCTATTTTTTTATAAAATGCAAAGAAAAACTCAATGTTGAGAATGCTCTCCATTAGATTTGCACATATTTCAATGCTGATCTAAAAATATCTACAATAACATCAATATTTATCAGGTACCTTTATACCATATAATTTTTTCATATTTCCAATATATTAAGGTTTTGATCTTCATTTTTTACTAGTGTCTTCTTTTTTTGCCAAAAACCTTTATATAGTATTTTTAGTGTCATTTCTATCCATTCATCTAAATTTGAAATAAATTAAAATTTTACATTGTAATTTTATTCTATACACATTCAAAAAATATGACCTTTTATTAGTTTTCAAAAAATTTAGGGTGGAGCATACTCAAATTTCATTTTTTAGGATGTGTCTGCTTTAAAAATTAATAAAAAATTATATATTGATTATAAAATTAGCAAAAAAAAAGACATAAACTACATGATGTTAGCTAATTTTCCACTAAAGTGATTTGTAATTACTTTAAAAAAGTCAACATTTTAGGGAGAGCACACCACACACCATTTTATATTTTTTTAACGAAAATAGGAGCACTTTGTGTGATCCCCTATTTTAACCTATTTATCTCCACCATTTTAAAATTAAATTAGTATTTTAGAAATTAGATTTTGAGTGTGGCTATCTTCAATTTCTCATCTAACGTGAGTTTTTACCGATTTTTAAAAAAAGTAGCTACTAATGTCCCCTATTTGGACCCCCAGTTCTATGCACATTACCCAAAAATATTTTCCTTATACCTTAAACCTATTTCCCTCATCCAAAATCCATTTTTCTAACAACAAACTATTTTCCTAACCAAAAACCTAATTTTCTAACAAAAAAAATTAATTTTCTAACCAAAACCTAATTTTCTAACTAAAAACTAATTTTCTAACCAAAAACCTATTTTTCTAACCAAAACCTTAACCAAACCCATCCCTAAAAACCATTTTGTACTAACCTCTCATTTTCCCCTAACTTCCTATGTTTTTACACTATCCTCTCACATGCCATTCTATATGCTCGTACCACTAGTTACTACACTTGCACAATAAACCCTCCCAACTATACAATGCTTTAACATAAACAACTAAGTCCTCTTGTGCCACAAATACTTAATTATCACACCTTAAATGTATGTTCCATTATTATGCATGCATCACACATGCTTACACCTACACCATTTGTGCATTTTCTTACATCAACCCCACCTTAGAACATGCACAAACATGTTATAAACCCTCATAAATACCTTAAAATTTTATAATAAATATACAAATGCTAAATTCACCTAAGGCTAGCTTGCCACCCATCACCAATACTCTCTTTCTAGCTTGTTGTAATGTTGATTGATTGGCACATGCTCAATTTTCTAATCTTCTTCCTCTAAACTCTAGATCTCCTTTTATCCTCTCTACCAAGGTAAAAATGAGCCTTTTAACCTCTCTCGAACCTCCTATTTATAACTTCTACCTCTAAATTTATTTACTTTTTCACTCTAATATTTCCCTCCCATCCTTAATTTTCACTCTATCTTTATCCTAGCACCACATATTGCCTCTCCTAAGTCACCACCATAAGCAATATTTGCGCACATGCATACACCCCTTGGTTATCCTTTTTTTAAAAATCCTAACCTATTCCCATCCCCATTCACCTTACCAAAAACATGTTTCCTTAACCTAAAAACCATTTCCCTAGCCTAAAAACTTGTTTTCCTAACCTAAAACCCATTTTCCCTTCTGAAAACTTGTTTTCCTATCCAAAACCCATTTTACTAACAAAAAATCTTATTTTCCTTGCCTAAAGTTAAATTTTTCCATCAAACCCTAACCTACCTTCCCAAAAGTTTATTTCCTTAACCCACAACCTATTTTCCCATTAAAAATTTATTCCTCGAACCAACAATATAATTTCCTAACTTAAAACCTATTTTCCCCACTATTGTGCCTTTGCACTCATGCCCCATTTTGTTTTGACAAAATGGGGACCCCCCTCGCCTTCATTTTACATGTCTTTGTCCACCTTTCCTTTTTTCCTTTCCCTTCTTTCCCTTGTTTTTTCTTTGTTTTCTTTGTTTTTTGGGGTTGTATGTCAAGCTTTCGAGGAAGGGTATACCTTCCTTTTTGGGCTTGACCCCCAACCTTTCCCATTTGCTTGTTGGTGGTTGTTGGTTTTGTTTTGTCAAACTTCATGGGTCAGAGTTTCACTTTATTAGGTACTTCAACTTGCTTGGTATGATGATGATGCCTTGATTAGCATGTGTGTCACATCACATCTTATCAAGAGGGAAAATGAAAATTTGAATTTAATGTTGCACCACCAAAATTTAATTCCACCAACCCATGTACAAATGTACCATTAATGTGAGAAATCAAATGGGTATTAGGCTAAAATTTCACTCATTTTTTGATTACCTAGTCAAACATATTTCCTTTTTTAAGAGCTCTACAACTTTCCTAGTCATCGAAATAGCAATTACTCTTGATTGATTGACCTATGTTTCTACGTACTAGGGAGTAGTGGTTTCCATTGCTAGTTTGTATTTGTGGTGTGTCCTCTCAGTCCGTTCGTGCTGCTGTTTGCTTGTGATTGCTTGTGCTTTTCTCACCTGGTTTGTAGTGTGCTTGTGTCACCTTATTGTTTGTTTGGTCTTCATATTCTCCTCCCTCTTCTTTTTCATTGTTCCAAGTTGGTGGTTTTGACACGACTTTGGTCTTTAAATTTCTTTAATTTACTTGCTTGTGTGGTGGAAGATTACTTTTTTGGGTTTGGGGCTTCTGTTTGTTTCATTTTCGTCCTTTGTTTCTTGTTGGTTTTGGTTTCATTTTTTTTTCTTTTTTCCTCGGTTTGGTTTTGTAATTCTACTGTTCATGTTTCCTATTTTGCATTTTTAAATTTTTTTCTTTTTCTCTCACCAAATTTTTGGCTCTTTTGTCCTGCCAGATCAAGTGTCTTGTTGGCATGCCGGTCGATGATGTTTATGACATCATCATTGAGCATTGGACCTCGAGGTTTCTTGGGGTCTCTTTATATTTTTTGGTGAGTGTAGTTAGATTAACAACCATCAGGCCTTAGACATCACAATTTCCTCTCATCTCCTACCTGGAAACATTGGCAAAAGGTAAGGGGGAGCTTCAATCATGCCTTAGAGAAAATTGATCAACACTTTCAGACCTCAAAATTTTGCGATGCCTCTTATCGCGTTCATTATAGAGGTGGAAGTGGTAGGGAGTATTTCTGATCCTCGATATCCAAAAAAACATTAAACATTTGACTAAGGCATATAGATTCCCGAAATTTCCTTTTTAGACATAAACATATGATTTCCTTAGGTTTTAGCTAGAGTTTCTGCCTTAAAACTTCCTGGATTCAAAACATGCTTCAAGTTTCAGGCTTCATAAGTTTCTTTTATCACATATCCGAAAACATTTGCAAAATGGAAAAAGGAAACTTTGATCCCCGACTTGCGACTTTTCCTTTGACTTAGCCAATCTGATAAATGACTTTTGAGCTTTGGGTGTCAACAATACCTCTTACTCATTTCTTATAGAGGTGCAAGAAGTAAAGGGTATCCCCAATCCCTGATCCTGAATATACATAATAAAACACTTAGCTAAGTCAATGTGCATTAAAGCACATTTGGACTTTGGATGTTAGGAGTGTAATTACATGCTTGCTTATAGAGGTAGGAAGTATGATGGAACCTCAACCTCCGACTTTCGCCAACATAAGGAATTACTTTCACCTAAATGGTGAGAATGACATGCATGCCTTCATTAAATCTCTTTTCAAAAGGATCAAGTTAGAAGAACAAAATGAAAATCGAACTTCAAGCATTGGGATTCTTCTTTAGCTGATGCAAGAACTTAATGGTAAGAAGAACGGTGAAAATCTGCACCCCGATCCTCAAAATACTTTTGGACTTCGTGGGTCGGGAATACTATTTACACTATGCCAATAGAAAAAATGAAAGGAGTAAAGGGGATCCCCAATCCCTGATACCCAATCAATCCTAAAAGGGAATTCACCCTTTGATTAAGAAGTAAAGGGGATCCCCGATCCCTTATGTGTAATCAAGCCTTATCTTTTTATAAGAACCTTGATTGAAATAAGTGGTACGAGAGAACTTCGATCCCCGACTGCTGAGGCATCATGTACAAAGAAAGTTGTTCAAAATTTAATTTACATATCTTGATGGTATAATGTAAGGGGTAAACCCAAAGGCCAATCCCTGACATCTTATGAATTTCTTTATAATAGGGTATTATTTTGAAATGAAAGGTTTATGGTATCTAACTTGGATTTTTTTACAAGGTTTCTACCCTTGAATATGCAAATGGTAATATGTGGTACTTGTGTTTGCAAAAAGGATGCCACCCAAGGATTCAAATGAAATGAAGTTTCAATTCAAAGGTTATCATCCACCCTCCAAGATGTTCTCCTCGTACAATGAGATCGTAGACACTAACCTTGGACATGTCAACTTGGATGAGTTTAAGCGAAGGGTCAATAGTGATGGTGTTAGGAATCCCATGGCTAGGGCTCTCTCTAAGTTAGGTTTGGTGGAGGTTGTTGCTTTCCCAATTATTGTTCAATCTCCAGAACTAGTGTTGACATGTGTCCAACACTACAACCACAAGACTCAGAAGATCAAGGGGTCCAATGGAGAAATTGTACTTGATTTAACTGTTGAAATGATAGAGAAGGTTTTCGGAATCTCCTCTCATCTTGAGTATGAAGAAATATATATGAAAAGGGAATTAAAGTACTTTGAGGACACCCCAACTAATAATTTAGGTTACACAAATGGTCACTTGTTAGAGAAACCTAGGAAGGTGGCTTCTAAATTGGCAAGAATAAAATGAGTGAATACAAAGAAGATATCAAGGACCTAATTGTGTTACTGAGCCGAGTGTTTGGGAAATCTAATGCAAAGGATTTCTATCCTTGGATTTTGAGATTGATCAATATAATCAATTCTTCTCACAAGAAGAAAATTGATTGGGCTCACCTTATCAGTGACACCATTCATAAGCAAATGTGCAACGTTCTTTCATCCACCAAGTTTTTCATGACTTCATACCTTGTATATCTACCGGTCTCATAGGTCTCATTCCCAAGACTCACCAAGGTGGGATCTTATGAGCTAGGAGAGGTAACCATTTATCAACATTATCCCTAGTTGGAGTTGGAGGCAAGTTTCTTCCATTTTGGCATTGTAAATGATAATTTCATTGATATGATAATTCGGGGCTTAGAAGGAGACTTTTCTAGGAGGATCTCCCTTGAAGCTATGAAAGTGATCAGACAGATTGGATACTGGTTTATCCTAGTACAAGACATTTACCTATATCAGAGTGACAGGTTTCCACAAAATTCCTTATAAGCTTCCCAGGTATCCATTAGATAAGTTGTTTTTTTTAGAAGTTTGTAGACAAATTATTGAAGTACAACAACTAATTGTAGGAAAACATAAGCATGGATATGGTTTTTTGATCCAGATAGGAGTGCATTCTTGTGCAAATACACAAAATGCTAAAAATGTAGATCTTGAGATGTCTAGGTACAATTTTGCTGTGTAAAAATATGCTCAAGGGAGATTTGACCCCATTGGAAATATAAACAAAGTGATGGGGGCATACTTCATCTATGAACCCAAACTTGAAGATTGTTGGGAAAAATGTGAAGAAGAGTTTGAGGTGAGATTGAAAGATTATTGTCATTGACAATATTTTTGATGAGACATTGTCTAAAGGTTAGGATTCCTAAAGAAAAAGTAGAAGATGGAAGGGTTTTTGATTTGGTCTATGCTTCCCAAAATATTTTTGATATTCCCATTTTCAATGTAGATTGTTCAGTAAAGGAGAATGATAATATTAAAGATAGAACTCAACAAGTAGTCTCATGCTCTCAACGCTGGTTGAATACACCTTTTTCCATGGTCAAACCACCAAAGAAGCCAAAAGAGGTTGAGAAGAAGGAAGGATGAACTTAAACTAAAGTAACTATGAAGAAAGAGCATAAGAAACCTTCCTCTAGTTCCCCTACAACCAAGAAGAAAGATAAGGGAGACCTTGCTAAAGAAGCAGGGAAGAAAAAAGGAATGGGGTCAATAAACATTGCTTTTGAAGAAGAAGAAGATACAAAAGGGGAAGGGTTATTTCAGAAAATGAGAATGAGGAGAACAACTAGAGAAATTGTGGCTCAACGAGAAACTGAAGAAGCATACTCCTCAAATCCTCCTCATTGGTCACCTATTCAACCATCTTAGCCTCCACCACCAATTGCTCCCCTCCTGATAGTTTAACTTCCTCTAGGAGAAGGTGTTGTTATTGAAGAAGTATATTTAGAAGAAAAAGAAATTGAAAAGGAGCCTCCTAGGGAAGAGGAAGTGCAAAAAGAAATCGGTGATGTGTTTAAAGATGTTCTATTAAATGTGAATGTAGAAGAAGAAGTGTTTCAAGAAGAAGTGAATAAAGAAGGACCTCACATTGATGAGCATGCTGCTCAAGATGAGACATTGAACATTCAACAAGAGGTTGAGAAAGAAGCCAACCAAGAAGAGAAAGCTACTAAGGAGAGAACTCAAAGTGAAGAAGTACACCAAGAAAGGGCTCAAGAGGAAGAAAAGAAGACTCAAGATGAGCCATAGGTGAACATTGGTAATTCTTAGGACACAAGAATGGTCTCTACTCCTCCAAGAGAAACCTCTATTGCAATACCTATGTGGTTAACTAAAACCATCAAGAAACGACATAGGACATATGTAGAAACTCCAAATCCAAGGTTAACAATGTTATCAGAGGCCTTCCAGTCTCTTGGAAGAAGAAGGAAGAAGGATCAAAGGATTTCTACCATCTCAATAGATGAACATGGAAACAAAATAGTTGGGATAACAATCCCTCTGGTAGATAAAATGGAATTCAAGATGACACCTAATGATTAACAAATCTGTCAGGTAGATTCAGGGGTGCAAATAAGGGATGGAGAGCAGTAGTCATTATAGATGTTAGTATCTACCATTTTGAGAAGAATGCAAAAGGATGCGAAGACAAATGATGAGCTTAAAGCTCAAGTTAAACAATTGATTTCCTACATCAGTAATCTCATCGATCCTTTAGATGATAAGGATCTTGAGTCTGTACTTCAAGATACCTTGAAAGGAGAAATTAGGCCCTTTGACACTGATGGATGGATCCAAATTGTGCAGTAGTGGAAGGAAAATTTCTTGGAGTTGGCATAAATTGTTTTGAAAGAATTAGTCAAAACCTACCATGCAATTAGCGATGAAGATAGCCATGCCCATCAGATTTCTTTAAGAATTCACGAGGAATCACTGGTGTGGGAGGAGTATATCCTAATCCTCCAGAAAATGAATGAAACTAAAGAAGAAGAATTGCTTAAACCAATAGTGATTGAAGGGGAACATGAATTAATTCTTGTTTGGATAAGGGAAACATAATTTTGAGCTAAGATTTTGAATAAATGTAAAGGTAAATTGAATAATGGCATGAATCAAGTAGTGAAAGCAATGAACGAAATCTAGAAAGCAATAGAGGACTTGGGGTGAATGGTTTGGGACAATATTGTGTTAGTGAGAGAACCAAAAAAGATGATTGAAGAATTACATAATTTGATGCAAGGACAGGTTACCTAGGAAGGCATAGACAACATGGTCAACAAGAAAATGAAAGTCCAATCTCTTCAAGAAGAGTTGGAATCCTTTGAACCAAGGTACAACAACAAATGGAAAAAAACTACCTTCAATCAAAATACTAGAATTCAGTTTCACTAGGGGCCATCAGTGGAGAAGATGAATGAAGTAGTGCATACATGGATTGAAAACTTTGCTAAGTAATTGAAGACAAGGTGGAGGTCATTGCTGATGTTTGACTAGATGTTTTGGAAATATTTGATCAATGTTGAGGACGACGTGTCTCACCCAGTTCAATGTCAGATCAAAGGATGTGAAGGAGGTGCATGGTGATTATGATGACTATTGAAGCATATGTATGTGCCAAAATGCAACATGGCATGGGAGTTTTGAAGTTGCTCATTGATTCTATTTTTCAATTTTATTCTAAGTTGTTTTTTATGCTTTCCTTAAGTTTAACAAAAGACTTGATTGTAATTGGGGTGCCCAATTTAGTTTTATTTTTTATTTTTAGTTCTATTTTAGTTAAAGACTCAAGTGCCAGAGTTAGTTCCAATTGCTTTTATTTTAGATCCACAATTATGGGAACTTGATTTTCTATATATGTTAAATTTTGGATCATTCTAAAGGTTCAAATTCTTATGTAATTTCTGCAACTACAAACAATACAATCTTGGTGTGGAGTTTTTTCTTGTCAAATTTGTTGCAAAGTTTTGATCTATTTATCTAAGGGTTATGCTTGTGTTGCATGCATTTGGATTTAGTGCCATGGTGATGGCATGATCATTCTATTTTAATTACAATTTAGAAGTTAAATTAATGAGATATGAGTAAAATCTATTGAATTAAGTAGGATTTTGTCCCAGATATGCGCATGATTGACGATGTTCTGGTTGAATGAAATTCAAAAATCTTATGTGTTTTGTGTTTCCTTTGAAGATTACACTCCATTAATAGTAAATGTGTGAATTTTGTTTTTGTTAATGGTGGTTTCATAAGATCTTGTTTAAATGTGCAAACATGATTGATTAAATGCTTTATGTTGTTGTACATGACTAGAATAGATTTATTTTATTCCTCGTTACCCTACTTCTTTTTCACTTTATTTTATAAAGGGTTGATACATTGAATTGGAAGGAAATAAACTGATTTCCAATATACTATATTTTGAAATGCAATCTGTTGATTGAATGATTAAGATTATCTTTTGTGATTGCATATAATTTTTTAGTTATCTAGATTCTAGATCCCCTCGCGACACTACATTTATCTTACAATTCTGCTACATCCCACGTAGTCATGACCTAACAGAAAGGAACATTGGAGTAGTTCTCACTACTTTTCAAGAGAGGCAATAAACCCTTATTTCTCGACACGTTGTGTGTGACAAAAATCATCCTCAACACCACCAAAATCCAACTTCCCTTGAATCCTAACCTAAACCATCCCCCTAAAACCAAGTTTTTAGGAATCCATAATCATGCCGTCATTTCATTTGCACTTTTTCCACACCTTGGTGTGCTTGCACCACCCTCTTGGGCACTTACACGATTTTGAATGCATGTGCCGATCTAAACACTTGTGTCACTAGTAGATGCAATTGTGCCATACAAACTCCCAATTGTGCCATTGGTAGGTGCACATGTGACACAAAACCTCCTACCTATTCCATTATTTCACATACACTACATCTTCCACCACCTACACTAGAAATGTGCTTGCACCAAACTTGTAGATGTGTTATGTAGGCTTGCACAAGTGATATTTACATTATTTATACATTGTTTCAAATTGTATTGTTATATATTTTCATCCCCTAATCCTTGTTTCTCCTATTAAGAGTCCATCCAATCCTTGTAACTTTGAATGCCCCCTCAAGTGGGAATCTCTACTTGATGCCTAGGGCATCCATTTCAAAAATTTCTCTACTTTATTTTTCTTTGAGATGATGTTACATAATGCCATTTTCAAAGGGGAAAAAATGTAGATAGCTAAAATGCATTTCCACATTCCCTTCACCACACACTAGGAATATCCCACAGATACACTTCCAACATTAATTAATTATATACTATTTAATTAACTTATTTATTTGATCATTTTTCTAATATTAATTGAGTAAATGCTAATTATTTTGAATTAATAATTCTAACCATTCTTCTAACATTTAATTAAATGAATTACCCTTGTTTATTTAATTAATTTAACTAATTCAACCTTTCTTCTAAAGTGTCCTCATTAATGGAATAAATCACCTATATTTAATTAAATCAATCATTTCACAAATATTCTCCTACAAATAAAATAAATAATATTTATTTAATTCCTCTAAAATATTCCTTACATTATTTGAATAAACAAATTTGAATAAACTAATTTATCATTTACACATCCTCAAGCACTTTTAAAATAAATAAAGTCAATATTGCACATGGCCCCAAATGCACAAGGATCCAAGTGCACAAGGCTCCAAAAAGACCCTTTTTCAATACTTAGCCTTCATCAAAATTGAGATAATCTTCACTCTCCATCTCTTTCCAATATTTTCCTAGTCATGTGCACCAATCACAAGATACCACTTGTAAGCCTTTCATTCTCTCTTACAAATGGATCAATCCCATCCCTCCATTATATGATATTAAATATCATCCATCCATAATCTTCATTAAAAATCTATAAATTAACCATCCATTAGCCATAAATTCAAGAACGGGATTTGGATGCATGTCAAGGTTATGTTGTTGGATTGAGCAACCAAGCTCCCCCTTGACTATAATCAACTATCTTGAGCACATCACTTGGTCAATAAGGTTTTTTTGTTGAGAATTTTGTTCTCTTCTTGTTATCTATTTACTCAACTTAGCCCAATCAAAGGTTTTTATAGGTATAGAATAGGAACATTTATTTATGCATTGTTTTCTATTGTATTATTTTATATTTTGGTATACACAATGATAAATCCTTAGAAGGCATATAATTATTTACAAATATAAGTACTAGCACATATTATGATTAGATAAATTATTTGTACTATATTTTTTAGTGAGTAATTAAACTAGATCCTAAATGATTGTGTATATTGTGCAACTATTGTCCATGCATGTTTCCTCATAAGGAGATCTAAATGAATCACTAGAGGTGTCCAACAATGATGTATCATAAAATTGATTTAGAGGATTCCATGATATTTTCTAAAGCATTGATATGAGAGGTTGGAAGATTGATATTATCATGAAAATAAAATCTAGGGATGACAGTAATGAAATTGATAAATTCATTTCCTAAAAAATGGAATTATCTTTACCAATTAGAGTTTTCATAAATAAATAAATTAAAAAAATAGCATTGTGCATATATGCTCATTGTATGAATAAATGAAATATCTAACATGCAAGGAAGCATCTTCATATCCATCAAATGTTGGAATATTAGGTCCTCTAATAATTTCCTTATTAGATAGTGTACAAATGGATCTCTCAATGCACCAAGGTTAGACATGGAACTATCTATGACTGTAGAAGAAACACTATCATGAGTTGTAAGAAGGATATCATCATTGTGAGGCACAACCACATCATAAGTAATCAAAAGAGGCGGAGTATTAGTGCATGAACCATTATTCATAATCTCATTATTAGATATATCAATACAACAAAGGGGTGTACTTAGAGTGAAGTCACTATCATATGTCATGAAAGAGGTGTTATCATGGAACATGTAGTCAGCTTATATATAATGATTTAGATTGTAGTTAAATGTTCCATGTAAAATGACTTAAAATAGCCCAAAAATTAGAAGATCTAGTAACAAAAGAATGATTGAAATATTTGGAGTGAAGGATAACCTAGGATAATTCTCTAGTTAGGGTAAATATGTTGGGTTTCAACAATTTTTTTTGAGAAAATAAATGCTTTAAAACTTGATGATACCACTTATCTCTACATATGTGATTTAGATCTAATCACACAATGAAACACTATAAACAATTACATCTAAAGGGAAAAAACCAAAAAATTGGTGAGGGATAAAAATACATAGCTATTTTTGAGTGATGTGTAGAGGTGATCTTTTGTTGTTGACATGCATATTTGTTACAATAGGTAACTCAAAATAAAAAAAATATACATAGATCAAATATCAAAAGGTGGTGAAAGAACTCTACCAATGGTTGCATATTATGGATGGGGCCACATTGTATGACTCAAACTAAATCATGTTGTGCAAACATGTCCTTCTATCATAGCATATTCTTATGTAAACTTTAAGGATTTGTGCATGTATATTTTGATATTTAGCTGAAAAGATGTGGTGTTTAAAAGCACACAATGGAACTCACTTTGAGGTAAGAGGTGAAGACCTTGGCTTGTCGTGAAGTTGCAAGTCAAGCCCCTAGAAGGTTGATGTATAATTTCATACACATGCCATATACACAATGCAAGATGAAAACGATCTTATGGAATTAGTATATGATGCATAGATAAAGCTTTGAAGTTAAATTTCTCTTTAGAGTGATTCTCACTATTGCTTCTTATTTCATCCTTGCTAATGCCCTATGATAATCTATAAGACATGTCCTTAATCGTTCAATCTGAAATTTTTAATCTATAACATGACGGTTAACAATTATATTTTGGATAAATTGACACCAAGATAAAACAATTAAAATTCAAAGATTAAGAATATATAATTCCCACAAACTAGATCAAACTATACAGTCTAATCCTAATTAATTCAAACTACTAAATTCAAAAATATATTTATATATTAAATAAGTAATGTCAAATGCTATAATAAATTCAGACATATGTTCAAAATGATGTAAAACAAAATTGGGTAGAAGTAGACGATCTGCACTGCCTTACAATTCCCTATTGGGGATATATTAATACCATGTGTACTCCAAAAGGCAGCTACATCCAAAATAAAAATATTACAATAAAACTACGTTTCAAAATTTCTGTGGGCTTGCCTTACCTAATGATGTTTCTACGATGGTTGCAAATAACTGTCGATTAACAGGTTTTCATGGTTTACATACAAAACCCAGATCTGGGTCATTCATCTGCTTCAATGGTGAATCATCTACTCTAAGGAGATAAAAAAAAAATCACTGTGAAAAAAACTCTTGAAATAGGAAGAAACATTGATCTACATTTTTTGCTTTTGGAGGATAAGACTCACCTTAGAATGCATGTTCTGGTATCAGTTCAGTACAAGAATTCGATCTGTAGCCTGCCATTTTCGATCTGAACAAGTTTACTGAGTAAATTGAATCACTTTGGATCAAGTTCTAGCTAGATAAGATTTACTTCTCAGACTCTGTCAAGGTTTCTATCATCTCCTCAAGCCAAATCTATGGTTATGAAAGAGACCAATGAAGCCCTTGACAGAGAGTGAGGGGCAAATATTTCAAGCTCTATCCTTTGCATCTCTGGTTTGAATGTTGAATCTTTATCATCACACCTCTTTTTATACAAGAAACGGATTTGGAGAAATCACCTGGTTTGAGCAGCTTTTGTTAAGCGTCGGAGATCTCAAACCAAAAACACTGTAACATGAGAATAATGTGTCTTGGAGAATCCACCATGAAATGGGCCGAAGAGACGTGAGCTCTACGTTTGTTTACTAATTGCCAAAGGGCGGAGTTGCTGCGTGGATTCATTTATTTAATTAAAGAATCAAAGCTTTTTCCAATTTGGGAAGTTCAAACCATAATTTCTATGATGTTTCCTTATGTCGTTTTTTGTTTTGGATTTGAGCCTGAGGTTCTCCGCCCATGCATTTTTGGTGCTATATGGATTATCGACTTAGTTTTAAATAAGTTTTAGTTCAAATTTGGACCACTATGTTTACTTTTGGAGGTTCAGACAGATTACTATTAAACGTAAACAATTTTTTAACTTTGTCTATTCCTCTGTTTGCATGTTTCATTTTTTAATACTTGATAGTATTAAATTTTCTTTTTTGAAGTTACTCGAACTAAAATCTAATTTGGTATTTTGGCATTTGGCATGGTAGCTCATAATGTTAGATGGTTTTTGAAACTAGTCATTTTGGTTGTTTGTTTATTGATTTGAATTCTATATGAATTAAAAGGAGAGTAAATAAATTTTATATTATTTTGTGTTCTTGAATAAGAGGTGTTTTCTTATCATTTATGTTTGAGGTTTTTTCTTTTATTTTGTTGTATAAAATAAGTGTTATTTATTTCATCATTTTTGATTATTAGTTGGTAAGTGTTGTTGAATTCACAACCATAAATAATTGTTTTATTTTTTTTGTAATTTGTTACTTTCTAAAAAAAATCTCCACTGTAATGTAGAGAGTTTGAGTTTAGAATTGTAAATGACACCTTTAGTAAAATGTTGGAGATTGGTCCATTGTCTTCATCCTCTACAATAGAGGCTTATTATTCATCAAGTGCGAAATATAATTATAAATGACAATGCTTAGAGAAGATTGGAATTGAACATTTCAAGTGTCATCTTTCTTTTCTATAGTTTATTTATACAATTTTATTTATATTTGATACACAATTCATAAAACCTTTTCTGATGAAGTAGCTCAATGAATTTTGTTCAACACCTTGGAGCTCATTTAGTATCAAGGATATCTTTCATGTAATTGGGTAAGTGATATTCTTACCTATAATTTTTGTTTCTGAACACAAGGAAATAGGGGTTCCACCTTTTGGGAGATGGAACCTAGGGGGTCCTATTTCACTCTTAGTTCATTAGGAAACCAAGATCCCTCAATCTAGTGAATCAATTGACAGAAGGGCTGCTACTAATAGGACTAGTAGGAGGTTTCCTTAGGTGTGATTAAAGGTGGGTTCACCATTAAAATGAAGCTTCAAGGGAGAAATGCAAAGGCTAATGGACTAAACCCTAGAAACTTAAGAACATTAAATCAAACTGAGAAACATAAATCAGATAGAAAGGAACTTGGTATACCGATGGACTTCGAGCAAGGTCTGCAACATTGAAATTTTGCTTCTTGAAGTGCACTGGGACTCATACGCCAAATTGGGCGATTTAGTCTTGCTACTAGAATCTGGGCATAATTTGGAATCTTCTGCTAGCAAATAAGGATCTACAAAAAACTATTGAAAAGGGGTATACTAGGACTCATACGCCCAAGGTGGTGATTTACTCCTAGTATTAGGGTTTGAGTGAAACTTATGTGTTGTGGTTTGATTTGTCATTGATGCCAAAATGGTGTTGATGCAAGTGTTTGGTTCTTGCAGCAAGGTGGTTTTGCAAACATGATTCTCTGCAAAGTGTTGTTTTGATGGTTTTCATGCTCCATTTCATGCTCCATCTCATTATGTATCTTTCATTTATAAGTTGAGTTGATGCTTGAAGTGGCAGGGGCAGGAGCTTGTTTGTTCAGTTTGTTCATTCAATTTTAGGAGTCATGTTTGTTATTGATGATAAGAGCTTGCTCATTTATTTCATGTTGTTGATGCTCAAGTAGCCAAAGGTTCAAACACTTAAAAGCATCAAAGGTCCAAAACCTTAATAGCATCGAAGCTCATTAATGGAAAATTTTAGTGATATAGTATTTTGCATCAGTAGTATATGGTGATTATCAAGGGTTAGAATGTAAATACATCAGAGGTTTTTTTTTGGTTAGGGTTCTTTTATTATTGAAAATCTTTGTTTCTAAGACCCTAAATATGAGTTTTTTGTGCAAAGATATTAATGAAGTTGCTTTTTGTTTTATTTTTTCATGGACCGATGGTAAAAGGTTAAAGATTACTTAAAGAACTTTGTTAAGGGTTGAATATCATTCATCAAACGACCCATTCTCTTAGGCTAACTGATTGAGCTTGTTAACAACCTTGTTTATAATTTCAAAGTGATATCAAAGGTCGAGATTTGAAGTTCAACTTGGCGGCAAGGAAAAAAATCAAAGGTTTATATTCAAATTCCAAAATGGTTATATTAGAAGGCATATACTTTGACGGGAGTTGAATTTTTTTCTAGCTTTTGCAAGAAGATGAAAAGATAAGGTCTTTTTTGGAGATTGGCGCCAAACTTTACTGAAATATAGAAAGGTTTCTAATTGTAAAAAAAAGTTTATTGGATATCTTTATAGAAATGGTGAGGTATGTTGATTTTTCCTTTCTTTGGATAATGGATGTAAGATTCTTATTAGAAATCAACAAGTAGATTGAATTGGTTAGAGAAAAAGGCAGAAAAAACTGAGCTTTCATGAATAGATTACATGGTTTTGATGTTTCTTTTTGTAAGAATGTACACACTGGGGGTATGAGAAACCCTTTGTAATATACTTTTTCTTGTATTCAAAGTCTGGAGTTGGTGCTTCAGCCATTGGAGTTGGTGCTTTGGTGTTTTCAGAGTTGGTGCTTTAGCCATTGGAGTTGGTGCTTCAAAGGAGAGTTGGTGCTCTGAATGGGTTGGTTCTCACTAAATATAATCGGGGTTGGTGCCCTTTGAAGATAATAAAAGTAATTGTTTAGAGTGGTTTTTTTTACCCTTTTAGGGTTTTCCACTCATAAATTTGGTGTCTCATGTTTCCTTGATGATGTGCTACTTTGTGTATAATTCAAAATTTCAAATTCATATGTGTTGTAATTTTCACATCTTTGTGTTTATTCATGAAAACATATCTTAAGTTTTGTGTGGTTAAGAGTGTTAAGGTTTTGTGATTTATTTTATTTGGCCACTGATTCAACCCCCCTCTCAGTGGTCCTATACTCCAAAAATTGGTATTAGAGCAGTAGGTTCCCTGAAAAAGTTTAATCAACTTGGGTTGATCTTGGTGGTGGAGTACAATGGCAAAAAGAAAAATAAATAAAGAGAAAAGAAATACCCAGCAAAATGTTAAGCAAAAAGCACAACCTAAATCAACTATAAAGGTTGATGAAGAAGCAATTAAGAAATATGACATGTACAAACTGAAAAGGATACAACGTTAGAAGATGATCTTATAGTTGCGAATATTGACAAAAAGGGAGATCATTTTGTGAGTGAATTTGAACAAGAATATGATGAAGATGATCGTGAAGTTGATATTGAAGGTGAGATTATTTGTGCCCTTGAAGAGATTAAGAAACTCAGATTGGAGAATCAAAGTTTAAAGTTGCAACTCCATGAAGAAAAGGTGTCCAAGACTAAAACACTTTCAAACTTTCAAGATACATAAAACTGATAATAGATTTGAAAGTTCAAAATGTAGAAGTGAAGAAAATAGAAGAAGAAGTTAATAATCAGCTTAAGGAAAAAGAGGTTCATTGTGTGAAGTATGAATCAAAGATAGTTTCTTTGAGAGATGAGTTAGGAAAAGCATCTTCCAAATTACACAAGTCACTTCAGTTTGAAAAGAGTACTGAGTGTTTATATGAGATGTTGAACAAGCAAAAACATCATAAGGAAACTACTCGGTTAGGTTTTGAAGAAGGGAAAAATTCTAAGATAAAAAAAAATCCAAGGAAGAAAATAGAACTAGACCATCATTTTGTTGCTCCTAAGGCTGAAGATATGGAGATGAAAAAATGAGGTATCCATAATCAAGCTAACAATAACAAGTTCATAAGTTCTTTTCATTCAAAACAACACCACAGGTCCAAATTTGAAAATTATTTCATGGTTATTGCTTTGGTTGTAATCAATATGGGCATAAAGCTAGTGAATGCAATGTTGTGTCTAAAAGAAGATTAGGTTTTGCAAGTAGAAATCCTTTTGAGTTCTTAAACAAGTTGAGATGCTTTAATTGTGGAAATTTTGGGCATATAGCTAAGTTTTGTAGACCTAACTTGGAGGTGCAACAAAAGAAAATTAGTGCACATTCTAAGATGAAATTGGTTTGGAGAAGAAAATAAAACCAAGAGAAAGATGAATCCATTCTTGTGCATACTGCATAAGTGACATCTATAAGTGCATAAAGAATAGCTTGAGTTGAGGGGGAGATGTTTATTTAAGTATCATTCAAACCCCATAGACAGACATATAGATGTTTGTTTAAGTGAATTAAAAGCAGTCAAGAAAGCAATGATAGGTTTGAAATAAGGTCAAGAGTTAGTCACATTGTGTCAAAGGAGATAAGAGTAGATAAATCAAAGAAAGTAGGGATCACAAGTCTTATAGGCTTGAAGGATAGACTTAGAGTATAATTCATAGTCAATATGGTAATTTCTTTGGTTTGTTACATTGAGAACAATACTCCTACAAGACAATGTTGTTTACCTTGCATGTAGCTCAATCCAATGAGTTTGCAGTTGTCTTTAACAGTGTCAAATGATCTCAACTTGATAGTTGATAGTGCTCTTGGTGACTGTGATTGGTAGTGATGTTTATGAATAGTGGTTATTAGTTGTTTTTACTTTAAACATGTCACAGTGGTTTGGATATTGCATAATCTTCTAACAGTTGCTGATTATATCAGTGGAGATAGTGTTTTGTGCTTGAGAACCCAAAGCAAAACGAAAATGATTCTATTGTTCATTCTCTTTCACAATGTTTCTAATTTCAGTGTAATGACAGTGAGGTGGAGGTGTTAACCTCTCGTTCCTTCATTTCACAGTGTTTGGTACTTCCAGGGTTGTTTTGTCTATAGTTGTCATTAATGCAATTGATGCCGATATAAAGTTCACGTGTTGTTTCATGTGTTGCTCATCTCATGGTTGGAATTGTTCATTGGCTCATCTCATGGTTGAAATTGTTCATTGAATCATCTCATGGTTGTATTGATGCCTTTTATGAGTTGGTGTTGAAACTACTTCAATTATATCATTGTGTTGATCTTGACATATCAGTCACAACGACAATGCTCTTAGCTCTTCTTGCATGATGAAGGTATTTTTGGCTAGTGTGACAATAGCATTACTCTTAATTGTAAATGTTGATAATACATGTTGCATTTATGTAATGGTTAGTAGGTAATGTACAGTAAAATAGACAGTGCAATGATTGGTTTATATGAGTGTGGTCAGGTTTGACAATGTACAATACTTGTAATGGCTTCTCTTTGGCTTATGGATAATATGACTTTTACATGCTCAGTGGCTTCTTATTTGTAAGCAAATTATTCAAAGTAATTGTCTTGTCAAATAGATTTGACAATTTTCACATGTTGTTTGTCATAAGTGAACATATCTTTGTCATAGAAGCAGTATGCTGTTTGATAAATTTTGTTCACTATTAGTTAACTTGAACATTGTAGGGGCAATATGATATCTATGCTTTGTTTTCTATTACTATGTGACAGTGTTAGAGTAGTCTATTCAAACAAGTAAAAAAAAAGGAAGGTCTTCAAAGACAAGCACAAAATGAGAAAAACAATGAACAAGTACATAAGTTAGGGGTAGTTTGGTTTCCATGCATTTATAATGAGAAAAAGACAACTAGTCATGATTAAGGACTCTCAAGGAAACAAAGTACAAATGTTATTCATGAGCAAGTGCATTTGGATAGTGCTCCCTATAGCAGGATTTGTTTCTATTTTCATGTAGTGATGTGTTTGTCCCATTGGTTGATGCTGTTATTGGTTAGTATGGTTGAAGAGTGTTGGCTTAAGGCAGTGGATAGTATCTTCTTTGTGCATCTTGTGTGACAGGTGGTGAATCATTTTTAGTACCGGTATCATGCATGTCAGTTAAGAAAGTGTTTTCTAGTACCTTGCAACTTGTGTGGATCTTGAACTTGGTTCTAACGGTGATTTTTTGTGGTAACTTCACTATTTGATAATACTTGAGATGAAATTTGTTAAGTTGAATGATCCTTAACTGTCCTTGAAATGACAACACATAATAAGTTGGCTGAGAGACAGTACCCAGTGACTTCAAGATACCTTGTGGATAGTTTGTTGTAGAAAATGACTTGGTGTTTCCCATGGTTTGTCAATGATGTTTTGCATTCAGTGTATTCAATCTCTTCTTGATAGGGGGAGTAAGTATCCCTTTATAATTTGATGTCAAAGGGGGAGAGATTTAAAGAGGAGAGTGAAAAGGAGTGTTGGTTTTGCCATCAATGACAAAGGGGGAGTTTTTTGTGGTTTGATTTTTCATTGATGTCAAAATGGTGTTGATATAAGTGTTTTGTGCTTGCAACAAGGTGGTGTTGCAAATGATTCTCTGCAAAGTGTTGTTTTGATGGTTTTCATGCTCCATCTTATTATGTATCTTTCATATATAAGTTGAATTGATGCTTGAAGTGATAGGGGCAGGAGCTTGTTTGTTCAGTTTGTTCATTCAATTTCAGGAGTCATGTTTGTTATTGATGATAAGAGCTTGCTCATTTATTTCATGTTGTTGATGCTCAAGTAGCCAAAGGTTCAAATCCCTAAAAGCATCAAAGGTTCAAAACCTTAATAGCATTAAAGCTCATTGATGGAAAATTTTAGTGATACAATATTTTGCATTAGTAGTATATATGGTGATTATTAGGGGTTAGAATGTAAATACATCAGAGGTTGTTTTTTGGTTAGGGTTCTTTTATTATTAGAAATCTTTGTTCTAAACCCTAAATATGACTTTTTTGTGCAAAGATATTAATGAAGTTTCTTTTTGTTTTATTTGTTCATTGACCGGTGGTAAAAGGTTAAAGGTTACTTAAAGAAATTTGTTAAGGGTTGAATATCATTCATTAAGTGGCCCATTCTCTTAGGCTAACCGGATGAGCTTGTTAACAACCTTGTTTACAATTTCAAAGTGATATCAAAGGTCGAGATTTGAGGTTTAACTTGGCGGCAAGGAAAAAATCAAAGGTCTATATTCAAATTCCAAAATGGTTATATTAGAAGGCATATACTTTGACATGAGTTGAATTGTTTTCTAGCTTTTGATTTGATTTTGTGAGAAGATGAAAAGATAAGGTTTGTTTTGGAGATTGACGCCAAAATTTATTGAAATATAGAAAGGTTTCTAATTGTAAAAAAAGGTTTATTGGATATCTTTGTAGAAACGGTGAGGTATGTTGATTTTTCCTTGCTTTGGATAATGGATGTAAGAGTCTTATTGGAAATCAACAAGTAGATTGAATTGGTTTGAGAAAAAGGTAGAAAACAATGAGCTTTCATGAATAGATTATGGTTTTGATGTTTCTTTTTGTAACGATGTACACACTGGGGGTATGAGAAACAAAGAAACTAAATCATATTTCTAATATGAATATTCAGAACCTTTCTTTTGTTATGAATATGCAGTAGTTTATGTGATTGAAGTTTAAATGTTGTCTAGTAACAATGGACATGGTTGTGTCAATGTTATTCATTAAACCATCTATTTCTGAAATGAAAGGATGTTTTTTAGTCAAGGGATAATGCTTATTTGAAGGTCATTGTCTATCATCTACTTGTACAGTCTAAGAAGATTATTGTCTAGGAAGATGGATTGATGTTTCCTCTTTTGAAGATACATACGTTACATGGAGTATGTGAATGAAGAGTCTTTTGGTTTTTGTATACAGAGAAATGGTAGAATGAACATATGAATTGTGATAAAAAGGACAATTTATATTGTGTTTATTGTAAATAACCTTTGCTGATAAAAACTTGCAAATTGTATAGAGAATGGAGTGGAAAACTGAAAAGTGAACATGGGAGGAATGATCATAGAAATGTCTAAATTGCCTTGTGTATTTGGTGCAGTGTATTCTTTAGGAACAAAGAGTAATGAATGTAGAATGAATCATTGTATTATGCTGATCAAAAGATTGAGGTATGTTGTAACATATTTGCAAAGTGAATTTGACATAGATAGTGGTTTTTTGAATGAAAAAGGTGTCAATGATGATTTGAAAAAGTTTACTTCTCTCAAAAACAAGATAAAGTAGGGTTTTTCAGTGTTTGAAGACATGGAGGATGTATGAGAGTTGGTTGTATATAATATTGAAGTAAAAAGACCTTGTCAATATGTGTTGAGACTTTGGTAAAGCATTGGTTTTAAGTGAAATAGAGAAACCCTATGTAATATACTTTTTCTTGTATTAAAATTTTGGAGTTGGTGCTTCAGTGTTTTCGGGGTTGGTGCTTTAGCCACTGGAGTTGGTGCTTCAATGTTTTTGGGGTTGGTGCTTCAAAGGAGAGTTGGTGCTCTCAGTGGGTTGGTTCTCACTAAATGTAATCAGGGTTGGTGCCCTTTGAAGATAATAAAAACAATTGTTCATAGTGGTTTTTTTACCCTATTAAGGTTTTTCCACTCATAAATTTGGCGTCTCACGTTTCCTTGATGATGTGCTTCTTTGTGTATGATTTGGTATTTCAGATTCACGTGTTGTAATTTGCACATATTTGTGTTCATTCATGAAAACATATATAAGTTCAATGCAATATTCAGGATTAGGCCCCGAAACCTAGGTGGGACCCATATGCCCAAGGTGGCGTATGAGTCCCAGATCACTAGATCTGGAACACACAACCCAAAATATGAATTATGATTGGTCATTTAATAGAATATCAGGATTCGAAAAAATGCATTAAATAAGGCTTGTGGATGCAAAATAGGACCAAATAAGGAATAAAGAAGCAAAATTAATTAATAAAGCCCTAGGTTAGTGTGAAAGTGTAAAGATACACTTTACAACACCCTAAATAAGGCGCAATTAATCCCATTTAGTTTAAAAGGTCCCTAAACCTAATGTGGATGTGTAAGACACATTACAACACTAAATCAAGACAACATTAGACTAATTAATATTAATCATTCCCAAATTAAGTGAGGAAAAGGGATACTTTTTCCATCACTATAGTTTTTTATTTTTTATTTATTTTTTGATTATCTTGTTTAGTTATATCTTTTTCTCTTCCTTGATTTTTTTGTATTTTACTCTTCCATCTAAAATATTTTATTAATGAAGATACACATGCCATTAGGGTTGAGATATTATCCAAGGTATTTGACATAGAATCTCTTGAGACGATGGTAGAATTATCTTATAATTCAAATTTAGAAGAGGCTAGTAGATGAATTATATAGTAAACATTTATCACTTAAAAATAATAAGAAAATATTTCTAGGTTTTTCACTTTAAACAAGAATGTGAGTAACCCATGAAATAATTTGACCAAAAGATAAGTTTCTAGACATTATGAAAACATCCAATGTAGGGCAAAGAATATTGTGTAAGAATTGAAGCATATCTTAGATTTTTCCATTAAAATTCTTTATTTGAGATATTTACTATATCACACAAGGGAATTAAGTGTATTAATTCATTATGTTTATATTTTCAAATAGTGAAAATTTACCATTATTTAGTTTAGATAAAAATATATGAAGATCTTTTTTCCTTGGTTTATTTTATATTTTCTGAAGTGTTTTAGAATTATATTAATGCGTATCAAAGCAAATATGGAAATATCAATTACATAATAAAAGTTAACATCTATATCCTTTATATTTTTGTGCATTTTATAACAATTATATCCCTTGATAGGCTTTTCTTGTATATTTCATATAATAAATTTTCACACTTAAACTCAAAATAAAATTTGAAGGATAATATAGTTGTAGTCATTAAGAGTGCATAATATATGTTTTGTGGAACTTGTAGGCTGAATCTATGGTTTCCCATGAAATTAAACTATATTACAAGCACAATATCTAGGATCACCAAATTAATTTATAATAAAGAAAATATCTATATCTTATTAAAAATATCCACTAATTTTAGATAGGAGGCCATGGTAACATATGAAACTCCATAGGACCATCAATGTTTCAAAGTAGCTATTTGTGAGGCCCAACCCTATCTACAAATTGTGTGACACCTGATAAGTTAAATTTTTCTAGTTTGGTGAATAAATTGATGATTGAACCCAATTGAATGTTTAATATTTTTATTTTCTTATAAACTAGTTTAAATGATTATTGTGACAAATATTCTTTATTAAATAAAAATTGGCAAACCGTTAAGAATGTATGTGAGCAAATAAGATTTAGATCCTTGAACAAGTAAATATGAAGAATACACTTAGATCACTATGAGCTAAGGAACTTTGTGTGTCTAACATTAGTTTGAATGACTCGCTAACATGTTTCATGTTACTTGGAAAATGATAATAGTTAGGAATGAAGTGGGACTTTGAAAGATCACCAAGAAGTTTAAAAAATGATCACTAGCCAAGCACCATCAAGGTAAATTTAAAGGATGACTCTAATCAATGACAAGTAATCCTAAGGTAGGTTAATAAAGGAAATTGTATAAATTAGATATCAAGTTGCATGATGAATTTTATTAGAGGAAGGACTGCCCAAGAGTAAATTTAGTAGTGTAAATAAATTATTTAGCTAAGGTTAGGTTTTCATTATTATTTTATGCATGCTAAAAAATTCCCATCTTGCATAGAGAAAGGAAATGAATATAAATGTGTATTATGATTCACTAACTATTCAATTTGAAATTATTGTTATTTTGAATATGTATTTATTATTTTTCTAACCAAAAATGTACTGGGAAAAATACATGTGAGAGAAGTGTCAAGGGTAAAAAGGGAGAACCATCTAGACCCAAGTTAAATGTTTCCTTTTGAAGTTTTAATTTTTAGCCTATGACTTAGGAAGTAATTAGGGTTTTCATGGTGGAAATTTTTGGGCATGACACTATTGTGCTAAAATTAACAAAAAATATCAAAGAAGAGTTGTGTGGATTGATGTAAAAACTATCAAAAATTGTATTTACTCCATCACATAAAATGGGTACACCCTCAAATGGTTCTCAAATTATCAACAAAGTGGTTGAAAATAATGACTATAATGAATTTAATTTATCAAATTCCATCTAAATTTAGAAGCCAAAATAATATTAAAACAAATTTAAGATGTCTATCAATTGGTACAAGAGTAAGATGATAAACTATACCATCTCCACATGATCCTATCCATTAAATTATATTTACTTTCCTAAATTTTTGGTTGTTTCAACACTAAATTCATCACATAGAAACTTTGCATACACCCCAATAAAGTAGTGGACCATCACCTTATGTCATGAAAGCATGTATTGCATGCCATCACATTCATAGATCTTCTTCCTTGTAAAAAATCCCACTAGCACTTTACATGAAAGGACACTTGTACTGATTGATTCCCTTTATATAGTAATCTTAGATCACACATGTGCCATGTAGTGTAGTGGAGTGTAGCTAGTTAGATTGTAAATAGTTAAAACTATAAATATTTTTATTTATCAAGAAAGAGTATTAGTTTGTTCAAATGGCTTGAAAATATCAAAAAATCTATTTAACCAATAATGTAAAAATAAATATCTAATAGGGTCAGCAAATAATGTCTAAAAATAGATTAGTGAGAATAAAAAATATGTTTTACTATGACATTTGATTAGATTTACAAATAGACTATGACACCAATCAATATTTTCTAATCCTTTAACTTGTTATTATCAAGTATATTTTAAACTATATTACATGCCCCTTTAACAATAAGATTTATTTTTTATTTTTTATAAAATAATTAATAAACTTTGAATTTAAAACATTTAGGGTTGAATAATATTTAGTAATTATCTCTTTTATGTTATAACTCTAAACCTAGTCATTCTTTCCCTTCTCACTTTCATTTTCACTCTCTTATGACTACCATTTCTTTCCTCAAGTTGCATGTCATTTTCTTTCCTCAAGCATAATGCTAGATATTTTTTAGGCTTCAAATTTAGAAGGTATTGATGTAGTGTTTCTATAATGGTCAAAATTTGTCCATATCCATCAAAATTGTTAATTTATTTATAAGTACCAATGGTCATACAAGTTAAAATTATTTGTAAGAGTTTTTATGTTTTTTCAAAGCCATTTAAAAGAAATAATTATGAAATAACTCATAAATGTTCTAGGTGTGAAGGATTTTGTCGTGAATTGAATGTAAAATACATTTTGTTTGTGTATGCAACATTCACAGTTGCGTAGTCATATTTGTTCATTATATGTAGGATTAATTATATTTTTCTTAACCCCATTTACAAGAGGGAATCACATTTAGGTTGATAGTTTTAATATTGAAATATGTATTCGTTTCTTTCCTATATTAAATATGTCTAATTCCACAAAGTGTGTGAATGCATTATTTTGGGTATGAGGTTTTGGATATTTTCTTTCCTCTGGGTATACAAGGTTTTTGATGTATTCCTTAGTTTAGGTAGAAGGTTTTCAACTACATGTGAAAATTTCATAAATGTAGTGATAACTAAACAATCTTTTCCCCTATGATATTCATCTACCTCAATTTTATCCCCAAATATTTATCATTGAAAGTAGACATAATTCAAATTAGTTTAACTAAAACCTAAGTAAACTAATAATTATCCCCTTTTCTACTCTAATTTGATTCATATGGGTGTATCATAAAATAATTTTCATAATCTAAAATAATTAAAACTAAAAGTATCAAACCTATGAAGCTCAATGATATTAAGACTAGAAATAAGGGCTTCAAACATTATTTATGCAAGGAAGTCTTCTATTTAATCATTATTTAGAAATCTTCCTAATAAACCCCATAGTGTGACCATAAAATTTGAATTTTCTAAATCTCTTATAGAATTTGATAACCCAAAAAACAACATACTTTTTTTAAAAATAATTTTATATTATTAAAAATATTACTATATAAAAAAATTATCCTAATAAATTCTCTTTATCTATGTATTTATATTTGAAATTAAAATAAGGAGAATAAAGTTACTTTAATCCTAGCCAAAGTGCTTCCATAAATTGAATCGGGTATAATGTTAATAACTTCTTTGTTGAATCTATACCATATAGGCATTGCAATGTAAAATCCTAAGTAAAAATATTAAATTATATTTCTAGAATTTTTTTTTTTTCAATGACACCTTTATTTACTAACAACTCTAATACCCCCTATGTTGCATCACCCAATATAAGCCATAATGACAAAGTCACACATTATTATATGCATGCGTGGATGATAATGTTATAACGCAAGTGTAACTTTAATTTGTACTAACTTTTCTTGGTATATTATGACTACTCAATTTCAATTTTTTAAAGTTCCTAAAAGTTACATTAGGGAATTTTCAATTTTTATTTTATTTTAAAGATACATATATCAACAATAGGTATAAAAATTAAGGTTAAACATAAAATTACCAATTAATAAAAAATGACTTAGATACTAAATTATTCAAGGATTAATTTTGTGTATGTGGTATCTTTTTTTTTGATAGGTGAACGCTTTTGACTGGAGCTATGAACCAATGAACTCACATACGGGAGACCTCATCCTCGTCTTCTCTCCTCCATCTCTCCTATTTCTATCTTCCTCTCCTCCATTTCCTCTCTACTTCTCTCCTCCCTCTCTCCTCTTCCTCCTTCTCCTCCTCTCTTCCTCTCCTCTAGCTCCTCCATCACCACTCCACTCCTCCTCTCCTTCCATCTCCTCTCCTCCATCTCACTCCTTTACTCTTCTCCTCCTCTCCTCTCCTCTCCACCGAATCCTCTGTTTCCGTTCCTTTCCTTCTCTCCTCTACCACCTCTGTCTCCACTCCTTTCTCTCTTTTTCTTTCTCTCCACCGTCTCCTCCTCCGCCTCTCAAACTCCTTCCTCCATCCGCCCCATTTATTTTTCCATTCTTCTTCCATCCTTCCTTCTACACCTTGCCGACACTGCCCGTCCTCCTCCGCACCTGATACCTCCAACACCTAACCATCAACCTCTACTTCCTGCCCACGTCTCCTCCTTTCTCTCTTTGTCATCTCTTCTCCTCTAGCTCACCCCAACACCACGACCTCCTTCCACCAATCACTGAGCAGTTCTCTACCTTCTCCCAACACCGTCGACACCTTCTACCTCATTTCTGTCGAGCATCGCTGCACCATCATCAACCACCGATCCTGCCTCTAGCCTTGTTGACCCCCACAATAGACTCATACCACCAACATGGACACCACAAACTTCATCGAACACCTGTGAAACACCACCAAGCAACCTCCAGCCACATTCCTCCCATACCACCATGGGATTCGAACTCTTGACGCAACGTATCTTGCTGCCTTGCAACAACCGTTGCACGGCGGGGTCAACCCTGCGTATGTGGTATCTTACTTATGTGAAAAATATGACATTTGGAAGGTGAAGGAGAGCTTATGTTATCTAGTCAAGCCCATCTATTACAAAAGCATTACTTATTTATTTAAAGGAAGACAATTTTTCATTGTATCCTTTGTAAGAGGTTAGTATAATTACTTAACCATTATCATTTTACTTTTTACATGTTATCCTCTTTGTATAAATTCTTTTCTTACAATACTAATTATCATTAATTAATATATTAATGAAATATTAACAATTATTTAAATTTATTCATTAGAAAAGTTAAATTTTTTTACTATAGTATAAAATATTTGTTTTATCTTAACTTTTTCTCTTCACACGGCATCATATTTTTAAGAGTTAAATTAATATATCATTGTCAAATCCAATTTATTTTTGGAACATTTTTTATAGAAATATCTTAATGTAATCATATATTAACAAATGATGTATATTTATGCTACGTTTTGGCCTATTCATCGATATTCATTTAGATTAAGTTTTATGGATTACTATTTATATTTTATTTATTTCTCCCCATTTGTATATACTTCCATAAAATTATTCCTTTCCTTGATAATTCCAATATCTCTACCCACTTTCAATCTTGCACCACTTGGAATAGATTCTAATGTATTTAGGATTGAACCTAGAGTTTAAATCTTCAAATTTAAATTCTCACTCCATCCAACGTGGTATTTATATTACAACTAAGTACTATGCTCTAGCATTTAAAGATATTCATTTGTGTAATTAATTAATATCATTGATAAAAAATGAATCATTAAATGATACTTTGAATTACTTTAAGAATTTTTTTTATCTACATATAGGCCACTTGCATGTTGGTGAATATTTTCATTGAATCTTCAATCCAAGCTATAAATCATATCCAACAAGGGGTATTATAAAAGATAAATTGATAATAGCAACTTGATATATTCCCTAAAGGTTTTTATAGATATAACCATCCTTACAAGCACTTCAAATATTAGGGATCAAGTCAAATAGATTCCATATATATATATATTTTTCTAGTTCATATCAAAAACTTAGAATTAAAGTTTATGACATTTGGGATTAAAAATATAGTGCTTATAATTGGACTATATGATTTTTAGTGTATGTTCTAATTTTGAGATTGTTAGCATATGTAGCTATATCAAAGTTAATTTTTTAGAGGTAGAAAAACAATTCATAGAATGATCAATAGTCATTCCTTATCATTGGTTTTAGAGTGAATACCCTCTATCTTCTCATATAATTTTTGAAAATGTATTGGAAATTGCTAGTGCAGTTGTGTCTCTTAAATAGGATTGTTCACATGATCTTGTCCCACAAAATTAAAATATATTTTGTGCTTATTAAGAGCTGATCTTATTAAAAAATATTAATATTTGCAGCTGCATGTTGAATAAAATAGAATTTGGATCTAAATTATCATATTTAAATATATGCCCTAGTTCACTTGTTTTAAATCAAGAATTTATAGGTTTTTAGATGCCATGCATATGATCATGGAGAAAAAGATGAGACAAAAATCAAATGTAATGATCATAGTCATAATTTTTCCCAAAAAATTAGAGCTATAAAATTAATCTATCATAGTCACCTCCATATCTCTCCAACAAATAATTCATTATATTTTAAGTGTTAATTTCATGTTTAAGAGTTGTAGTCATAGACTAGTTCTAGATAGATAAAGATTATTATAAAGGAACATTGTGCTTACTAGGGCTAGTGTTACTTTACAAAAATAACTCATGCTTACTATATTATAATTCTACATAATTTATACAATCCAAGAATCCTTTAATATAAATATAGTCTCAAATGATAAATCATCAATAGAAGCTAGACACAATCTATCTCTTCTTTATCTCTTTGGTATTGATAATTATTATTTATTTTTATATATTTTAATTAAAAATATAAAAAATATATATGGCTCTATCATTTTGATTGATATTTTTTTTAAAAAATATAAAATTTAGAATGACCTTTAAGGGAGAGACACAAGCAGTTATGCACCTTAATTCAAGGTGTCTAATGACATGTAGTATCCCTTTTTTTCTACTTTATGAAAAATATTATTTAAAGTATTAACATATTGAAAAAAGAACCTAGCAATCAAATGTTGCATGTGACAATAAAAAAAAATACCAACATTTCTATCTACATATTATAAAGGAGGTTTCCAATTATTGTGTTTTCAAAGTGTCAATAGTGGTCACAAAAGGGGTGATGTTATACATGTACTATTTGTGTTATAAATGTTGTCTATCTTTCCATCAAAATTTGAGCACCATATCATTTATTTTACATAGTAGAATTTATTCTTCATTGAGAATGCATCTATGGTAATTAAATGCATGTATATATATGTCCACCATGCATGCATCCATACCCTTATATGGTTAGTGAAAAAAGAGTCAAAATATCATTTATTTTTAAATAAATATAAACCAATTCATTGGATAACATCACTATGTACGTGGTTTGCAGAGTGTCAAGGCTCTGCCAAATGGTTTCCTCCTGTTCTCTTTCAATACTAGTGAAGATTGTTCCCGGGTTCTTTTGGGTGGCCCTTGGCTTCTTGGTAAGGCTTTCCTCTTCCTTCAATGCTGGGTGGCTGGGTTTAATGCTTTTAAGATAAATTTTGTCCCTATTTGGGTTTGTCTCCCTGAGTTCCCTTTGGAATTCTGGGATGAAGAGATTCTTCAGGGTATTGTTGATTCTTTTGGTTAGTTGATTACCATTGATAATGCTACAAGAAATAGAACTTGTTTCTTGTATGCCAGATTTAGGGTTTGTGTGGAGATTGGTCAAAAGTTTCCCAACATTGTTAACTTGAGCTCTAGGCTTGGGGATTGGAATCAAACTCTTCAATATGATTTTAGGATCAGGAGCAGTCTCTTGGTACATCAGGAAATAGAAGTCAGTTGCACTGAGTTCTGCGGAGGCCGAGTACATGGTAGTCAGTATGACTACATGTGAGGCTATTTGGATTCAAAAACTTGTAGCTGGGCTCTTTGATAAGGAGCTAGATCCTACAGTCATTTACTCTGATAATCAGAGTTATATCAAACTCTCTGAGAATCCAGTGTTTCATGACAAGTCAAAGCACATTGAAATCAAGTACCACTTCATCAGATATTGTGTGGAGAAGGGGATAGTGAAGCTCCAATACATTCCTATAGACAAACAAATAGTAGATATCCTGACCAAGGCCTTAATGAAGAGTAAGTTTCAATTCTTTAGGGATAAGTTGGGTGTTGTGCAAAACACCTTCCTTTCTAAGAGGGAGTGTTGATTTTTCTATAGCTTAAAAGATGGAGTGTGGAGTTGCTTTAAAGCAACTTGAGTTGGATTTTCAGCAACAACAATTTTTTTTATTCATTAATAGAATGTTTCAAGTTTGTGAGGTTGAGATAAGACCGAGAGTGATTTTATGTGTGATTTAAAGTTGAGTAATGTAAGGAAAGTTTCTTTTCTTGCACGTTGATTTAAAATCTAGCTGAGGCTATATATGTAAGATTGCTGTAGCAAATCATTATTGTATTTTTGAAAGGAAAGTTTGTTGTTAGGCTGAATAGAAGATCCAACATTTGTAGGTTTTTCCCACATTGGGGTTTCCTGGGTAATTCTGTGTTATTGTGTATTTGTGATTGGCTTGTTGCTATTTTTTCTTCTGCTGTTATTAGCTGTTAATTAACCCAGTTGTATTAATTATTTTAAATCAGATAGAGAAATTGTTTTAATTCTATTCTGTGAATTTATTGTGCAATTAATCTGTAGCTGGGTTATAAAAAATTAACATTCCTATCATGTTTCATTTTTTTTTTGGAATGGGTTTTTGGTACAACATAATAATTGAAAATCAAAAATAGTTTCTGTTTTTAATGTTAATTCTCATAAATAAATATGGAGTTTAGATGGAGTGAAATATAATGTTTTTGATTAGATAAAATTAAATAGTAAGTATGATCTTTTTCATAAATGGTAATAAATGAGGATAGAGTATATTTAGTTTTATAATTAAAGATTAGGTGTTGATTGATGGAGACTATGAAGTTGATGAGTTTTAGAATTTGGAAATATACTAAATAGTCCTATTTATGGATGTGAATCAAAGTATTATTTTTTGATATGTGTTGAGTTGAGCTTGTTGTTCTAGATTAGGTTTGCAACTATGGCCTCACTTTGTAGCTATAAAATTCATCTGTATTGGCTTTAGATTTTATCTTATGAATTCTCTCAAAAGTAGATTGCTAAATGATATTTTTCTTTCACACTTTCAAGGTCTTTCTATCAAGTTGGAAATATTTAAATATCTTTGTAGGCAACAAGCTTTAAACATGCAAATGGATTTTATAATGATTTCCAGGTTATTCACATGAGCTATGATGAATGTGATCAAATATGCTAGATTGCTTGGTTTTAAAATTTGAATGCAAATGGGAGGTGATTATTCTTGTGATAGCTAGTGATTCTCTTTTGATATTGATTGATGGATTTAATTTTTTTTTGAGATGATTAAATGCAAACTAAATGCAATGAATGTATTTTTATACATAAACATAAAACCAAATCATAAATTATTGAGAAAAGTTGACCTAGAATCAAAGTTTAAGATAGGACCAATGTGCTAAATATTTAATTTTCATCTATACAATTAAGTAGATAAATATTGTGGCATGAGGATGGCCTCACACTAACATACATGACATAGGTTAGACAACTAGGTTGGATCTATGTATAATGAGATTATATTTAACTGGGTTTGGTTAAAGATGTAGCCATCCAATATCTAGGAGCTTCAAAGAGATCAAATATGAGAGAACAATGCTATTCTATCAAAGGATGCAAATGATACAATGATAATCAATTGAAAATATAAAAGGAATCCCTTGGTTTAAAAGACCAAGGTTAGATATAAGATTGAATAAGATTGTGACATGTGTCTTAATATTATGGCTTGAGACATAAAGTGATAAGTATCCTATGTGTACCCTAAGTAAAATTAAGAAAATAGTGTGAATAGTCCCTAGGCGATGAGTCAGTTAGGTAAAACACTTCGTCCACACCAATAACCCCATTAAGTGTAACTTAGGGAGAATGTACAAGATTCAAGGATGGGTCTCGACTAGTAGGCCATGTTAGGTACCCTTGTACAGATACACTCTAGCATAAACAAATAAAAAGAGAAAACCAAATGGGATAAAAATCCTCCCAAAAAGAGAGAAAATACAAAACTCTCTCAAAAGATGAAAGGGACAAAACCCCATGTGAGGAAAATCTCCCACTCATAAGAGAGAAGAATAAAATAGACTATGTAGCCCTCCTTCAAGGTAGAATCTCCTACAATGCTGGTAGATGCTTGAGAATAAATGTTGAAGATGATGGACAACCTCATCGAACAACATTACTCCCCTTAGAAAGAAACAAAACTAAGAATGTATGCAAGAAATTACCTTAGGCTCACTAGCCACTGATGCTTGTGTTTTAAAGACTTGATGAGACCTATTTGAATTAACTTCAATCCCTCTTAGATTAGAAGATCTAAAATAAAATAAAAAATAGGATCAAAATATGTAGCTCCCACAAAAAGCCAATGTGTATGAAAACTAGAAACAAACATTGAATACTCAAGACCGATCTTGGATAACACATTTAGAATCAATTGTAAATCATCCAGATTAATGATATTGAAATCCTTTAGTTGTGTTCTTAGTTGCTTAATCTTGGAGATGTAGTCTTGGATGTGGTCAAAACATGTAGGATATAGATTCATCAAATCACTATCAATCTAATATCCTCTAATCTTTTTAGTTTTACCATACATTTTTTCAAAAGTATCCCAAGCCTCCTAAGGTGTTTTGTGTGATTCGATATGAATTTGTAAATCAAAAGAAACTAATGAAAAAATACATCTAAGTATTTTATCATGATCGATCTCCCATATTTCCTCTAGTATCAATAGGTTTAGGAATATATTCTCCTAGTTATCCTAGATAACCTTTTCCCATTAGATAGTTCCATACTAATTTTCTCCATAAAGATAATTATATGGAGTAAGGAGTTTAATTTGAGTTTTTCCCATTGCAAGAAAACAAAAAAAAGAAAATAAAGTAATCAATCACCACATGATAAACACCCAAATTAAATCAATGAAGGATCCCCATAGCAATGTATGATCTTGACACTTGCGATAAATAATTAAGTGAAATTGATCTTAGTACATGAAAATCACACCACTACAAAGTATATAAAAAAAATGCACTTTTAGAAATATTGAACCAAAAAGTGTTATTGTAGGAGCCTGAACAAAGCCCTAGAAGTTCCTAAAATAAGAACTGCTCAACAAAACCTTTGAGAATCTAAAGTTTCTAGAAAAATTAGACACCAAAATAAAAAAAATTCTACACCACTATGAAGCTTGTAAAATTCTACCTCAAATTAAAAATTACTTACAAAAAGGAGCCTGAATGAATGAGATACAAGACTTTGAAGTTGAATCTCCAAAATCAAAATACCAATAGAGAGGGGTAGGCTAGTTGGGGGTCATCTTGTTGACGTCATGTTAATGTTAGTAGTGTTTGGAAATGGAATATGCTCTGCTTGGTTGGAATATTTTGATGACCATTCAAAATCACTACCAAAAATCTTGAAACCATGTTTTTACGCTTTAAACTATTGAGATATACTGTGAAACTACCTTTTGTGAGTAGAAAACCACTTTACAAATACTTGTGTGGTTTCAAAATGATTAAATATTTAAAAATGAATATTATTGGAACATTTTTCCAACTTGTCATTTTTTGGTTGTTGATTGGTTGTATTGGTGGGGCTGCAACTATGGCCATTGGTGGAGCCACCTTAGTGCTAGGGCTACACTATTACCATGTGATGGCCTATGGTTGGTAGCATGTACGTCGCTGTCTATGTAGGGATTGCACAAGTAATATCCTACATGTACCACATTACTTTTTTATTTAAAAAAATCTAAAACAATTAATAACAAATATAATTTATTATTTGAACCATATTACAATTGTGATATCCATTGATGCTTGTTTAGTACTATAGAATATTTCCTATGTTTTGTATGACCAAGTCGAGGGGAAATTTTTCTATGATGGCCTCAGGAAAAAGTATCTAATTTTGATGAATTGACAATCAATCCTTAGATGCTTGGACCTCTTAGATGTGATGATAGGGTTAGATTTTATCTAAAATGTTTCAAAATTGTAGATACCTTATGGATCTAGCAACCACCTCCCAACTTCAAGTCCTTATAGATCTAGCCTCACATATCCAATTTGGATAAATCAAAAGGATAAATTGAATTTACGAACACCCTGAATTTAATGGTGAGCTTAGATGTATAACAACTTGATCTTAAATGAACCTACAATATAAAAACACAAAGAGGAACCCCCAAAAATTGATATTTCTATTAAGTTTTTTAATTATCTAGGTCATCATATGCTACAATAGAAGAGCTTACCCAAATTTTTAAGATCCACCAAGATTTACAACCAGTATCTCTTAATAAAGACTAATGAGAAGCAATCCCACAAGCTTTGATACCATATAAGAGTTAGTATAAAATTTTCTATATCATACAATATTTGGCTAATGATGTAGCCATCCATGATCTAAGAGTTTCAATGAAAGCACATAGTGATCAAATATAGGAGAATAATGCTATTCTATCAAAGGATGCAAATAATACAATGATGATAAATTGAGAATTCAAAGGGAACCCCTTGGTTAAATAGACTAAGATGAGACATAGGTTTGCATAGGATTATGAAACATATCTTAATATTATGACTTGATACACAATGGGATAAGTATCCTATTTGTACCCTAAGTAAAATTAAGTAACTATTGTGAATAGGACCTAGGTGATGATCCAGTTATGTACAAGACACCATGTTCACACCAATAGGAAGATTGGTATTATCATGAGAATGCACTCTAGATGGATGATTATAAAGAATTTAATAAATTCATTTTTTGAAAAATGGAATGAACTTGACCAATTAAAGTTTTCATAAATTAAAGAATTAAGAAAATATCACAGTGCATATGTTCAATGTATGAAGAAATGGAATATCTAACATGTAAGGAAGAATTTTAATATTCATTAAATGTAGGTATTTAAGGTTCTCTAAAATTTTTCTCTTAAAGAGTGTACATGAATGGATCTCTTAATAGATAATTTAATGCATTGAGGTTAGACATGGAAATATCAATGATTGTAGAAGAAACCCTACCATGAGTTGTATGAAGCATATCATTAGTGTGAGACACAACCACATCACAATTAATCAAAAGAGGTAGAGCATTAGTGCATGACCCATTATTTAGAATCTAATTATTACATATATCAATGCAACAAAGGGGTGTACTTAGAGTGAAGTTACTATCATATGCCATAAAAGAGGTGTTATCATGGAAAATGTAGTCAATTTATATATACAAATTTAGAATGTAGCTAAATGTTCCAAGGAAAATAACTTAATAAAATGACCTTAAAATTAGAAGATCTAGTAGTGAAAGAATTACTAAAATATTTGGAGGGAAGGATAACCTAGGATAAATCTCTAGGTAGGGTAAACATGTTGGTGTTCACCAATTTTGTAGAGAAAATAAATGATTTTAAACTTTCAGACGATACCACTTATCTCAACGCACATGATTTAGATGTAATCACACAATGAAGAACTATAAATAGTTACATATAAAGGGCTAAGACTAAAAATTTGGTGAGGGATAAAAGTGCATAGGTATTTTTGAATGATGTGTAGATGTGAACTTTTTTTTTGATATGAAAATTTGTTACAATTTGTAACTCAATAAAAAATAGAATGTAGATCAAATATCAAAAGGTGGTGAAAGAACTCTATTAGTGGTTGCATTGTTATGGATGGGGCCGTATTTTATGACTTAGTCTCAAACAAAACCATGTTGTACAAACATGTCCTTATATCATAACATATGCTAATACAAACTTTAAGGATTGATGTGCATGTGTCTTTTGACTTTTAGGTAAAGAGAAGTGGTTTCAAAAAGAACAATGAAGCTCACTTTGAGGTGAGAGGTTAAGACCTTGTGTTTTCCTGAAGTTTCATGTCAAGCCCTAGAAGGTTGATGTATAATTTCATAGACATGTATGTTGGTTATTTTTTAAGAACCAAACTGATCTCCAGAAATACCTATGGACTTTACCATTTCCAATAATCAATACCCCAAAGGGATTGGCCAACAAACAAGTGGAAGCTGCAAAACTTCTACTCCTACACTTTGGGATTTGTAAAACCCAAGAGGGTTATCCCACAATGTATGCTCAAGAACTTCACACAATTATAATTAAATATATCGTCAATAACATATACTTCTCATAAAATTGCTCAAGGTCCTAATACATTAAATAAGTTGGTAGCTTATCTATCAATGTTTTATACTTAGAGCATGAGAAGGAAAAACATCAACACAAAACAACTACAATGGTATCCATATAAGAGTTTGTAAATTAATAGTGATTAGTTGACAGATCAACACAAAAACTACACCATAAGTACTTTGCATGAACCAATGCCTTTATCCTAAGCACATAGTCAATATCAACCTATATAACTAGATAACAATTCAACAATAGCAATGCACAATCTCAAGAGATACTACATTACAACATTCCCCTATTACATTCATGACTAATACTACTTATCAATATCCTAGCACCTAATTTTTATGAGCTAACAATCGCATCCAAGCATTTACATTAATTCATTGAATCAATAAGTAGGAATGAAATCAAACATCCATTGATGAACAATAGAGACAAATATTAAAAGGAATCTTGGATTAATTTCATTCATAACTCATAAAACGAGCACAAGGCGAGAAAATAGCCATGAAATTAGTATTTCTTTGTATATATTTTGCGATACTGTTATCCAAATTACATACATAACAATGAAATCTAAAAATTAAGACCAAAAACTCTAAAACATGCAAGTAGTATT
This sequence comes from Sequoia sempervirens, assembly GCA_007258455.2. Classification (NCBI taxonomy): domain Eukaryota; kingdom Viridiplantae; phylum Streptophyta; class Pinopsida; order Cupressales; family Cupressaceae; genus Sequoia; species Sequoia sempervirens. The sequence continues at coordinate 174,993,024 of VDFB02373365.1, read as the reverse complement.
CTCCTTACAATTCACAGTGTTAATTGTAGAAATAATGAACCCCTACTTTTTGGCCCTGGATTCCTTCTTATAGAAATGAAGGAGAAAAACAAGCCTTAGGCCAAAAATTACACATGTCAAAACCCTATTGGACCGCTATATCAAAGATTCTCTCATTCAGTTACAATGCATTCCCAAGAGGTGGGAGACATGTGAGAAAGTGAAAGTAGTCTTCATTCGCTGTTGGAGATTTGGTCCAATTTTCAAAATGGGTACAACCGAATAGTTACCTCAAAACTTGTGCCCACACACACAAAGTGAAAGGAAGAAAAAGCATGAAGAAAACATAAAAGGATAAGACAAAAGAAAAACCACATATGCAGCCTTGTCATCAATTCAAATTTGAAGAAGATGCACTATATTTCTCCATACTTCATCAAAAGCCTAATCTGTACTAAATCCAGGCTATGTAGTGCATTCCCATCTATCTGTTAGTCATCATGGTTGCAGAATTTCAAAATTTCAAATCACTAGCCCACCACCCTTTATGCTAGACCCCCACTCCTTCCAAGTACCTGCCTTTCCATGCTAGGAATTCTTCTTCAGTAGGCTAGTCAAAGTTCATTACTTCATCAACCCTTTGTCTATAAGGTGCATACTTGGTGACAATTTGGTTAGCTTCCTTATCAAAATCCAGTAGGATAGTCTCAACATGAACTAACATATCCATATTTACCTTTAATGTCTCCATATCAAATTTCTGACAAATTTTCATAGCTTGATATGAAATAACTTTATTTGCTTCATTTTTCCACTCCTGTAGAGTCTTAATGCTACCATCATCCCTTAAAATGGATGGAAGAAGGCCACAATAAGATTCATGGAAGGATTTTACCAATTCCTTTATCTTGTTCTCCAATGTCTCAATATTTCCTCTGTATCCCTCAATCTTATTTACAGGAACTACAATACAGGCTTAAAATTTTCAGGTGGATTGGGATCCTGCTTAACCCCAATTCCTATCAATATCAATTCCTTCTTCCTAGGGATCCAGAGTTCCATGAGTGGAATAGATCTTTCTTTGTTAATGTCAAACATTTTGATGGAATCAACCATGGATGAATAACTGTAGTGAATACTATTCAATTTGTTATTCACTCTTCTATTCAGATGTTCTAGCACTGAGCTATGACAATCCTCATATTTCTCTTAAAAGAATATTCATCATGACTATTACATTTTTCTTTGTATTCATTTAATTTCCTAAGCAATTCCTCCCTATTGATATCCCATTTCGCCTGTGGCCCTTCTGATGTACTGGGTTCTACTATTGAAATAACACACTTCCCATATTATCTGGCACAATTTCCCATGAAGAACTTACATCAACTATAAACTCTGGGGATACATCCTCTTGTGCAGTGGTGGGAGAGTCAAAATCATTCTCCTTGGGCTTTCCAGGTTGTAACCTTTGCAACACATCCTCCAATAATGCTACCTTTGTCTGCAATTGCATATTATCCCTCTCAAGATCTCCATACTTAACCAAAAAGTTATTCAATTCTTTTATGAGTTTATCTTTTTCAGCAGTCATAGACTCCACAGTGGTCGTTGTGAACTGAGCAACATGGATTGAAATATTTGTAGTTTCTAAGGCCAATGTTTCTAACACTCTTTTTATTATCAGGCCTCCATTGTAGTTAGGTGCAGGCTCAACAATGTTCAACTTTCTTGTGCTTGGGGCTAAAGACCATATAGCCAAGGCTTCCCATTCCTCATTGAATGTAGACCCCTGTAACGCAAGTGAAACTTCTTCTTCTGTATTATAGAGAGGTCTATCACATTTCTTGATTGTGTCGAAAGCTATGGCTGAAGCTAGATCCCATTCTAGTAGCAACACAATTCCACTAGTTCTCACCATTTTCCAATCCTCCTTTGTAGTAATATTTTGGAATTTGGCTCTCATTTCATTCAACACATTTTTCTGAATGATAGAATCAGATGGTTCTTGATGAAGGCTCCTTTCTATAGCTAGATTATTTACATACTCATCTCTTTTAACCTTGTATACAAATTCCATAAAAGCTTGAGTCTTTAAAAATGAGTCATCATCCAAGAATTTGGCACATGCCTCAACCCGCAGATCGTCACTTCCATTGAGCCCTCTAAGATTAACATTACTCAATATTTTCCCCAATTGATTTGTTTCCCTTACTACAAATGTAGTGGGAACTCCTTCCTGCATTTCCTATTCTGACACCCAAATATCATCATTAGAACCTTCATAATTATAGTCCACTAAACTAGTGGCCTCAATATTTTGTCTTTTCAATGGTGGCTCTTCGGGTGGTATTTCACTCGGTGATGGGAAATCAATATTCAAAATTTGAGGCTCTACCAGCCTTGGTGGAGATGGGGGTGGTATTTGTGGAATAGGAGAAGGAGGCTTGTGCTCCCCTTGCTGAGTGGGAATGCAGGCTTCATCAGGTTTCTTTTCCTTATTCTTTCTCCTTACAAAGAACTTTATTTTTGGTTCCTCGAGGGCTTGTGATGTAGACTCTTCTCCTATAGCAAGGATTTCTCCTCCACTGTGTTCTTCTACAATTTGATCCTTCCCTTTATCTTTACTAATTATGCCTTTAGTTTCAAGGTGGCCTACTATTGAATCAAAATTCCTTGTTACATGCTCCACCTTTTGTATTATATCCTTAGCCTCTGGGAGGATCTTGAAATCAGGTTCTTCCTACTTTATTTTCCTTTGTATCTTATTGAATGTGATCCACCTTACTAACCTATTTTCCTATTCCAAAGTGTTTGATATATTTCTTATTACATCTTTTGGATATTGGAAAATGTGGACATATTTGTAGCTCTTGTTTCTCTCATTCAACCGAGTCATAAAACCTTCAGGATCATATATGACCCTCTCAATTGTCCTCTGCATGCAGTATGTTTTGAGTATTTCAAGGATGTTATTCCATCCTCCTTTGGTCATTACAAAATCAAAAAAATAAGTGTATGAAGGTTCAAATAAATTTCCTTTTCCCTGATTCAACAAATGCTCATTTTTAACATTTCCTAGTTGCCACATAACCTCAAGGAATCCAATTCTTTTTGGCACAAACCTTGGCAACAAGTGAGGTGCTACTTTGGAACCATATACTCTTAATATAGTGTAATCAGGGTGTGAGATAACATCTCCCCAATTATGATCAACTCCTATCTCAGGCCTTCTCTCCTTGGGTCTTAAGAAATCATGTACAGATCAATGGGAATTCTAGGTAATTTCACAATCAAAGCTCTCTTTAGTTTAGAAGCAATCAAATTCTAAAATGCGACATAATAATATTCCTATCATCTTTGTCCAATATTGTGGTCCAACATTGCATGGGCATATCCAAGTCACCCCTTTTTCTTTCCAAGTCAATATTGTGTCCAAAGTAAATTGTACCCTTTTACAAAAAGATATGCATTAGCAGTGAGTACCAGCTGAACCTTACACCAAATTCACCTTTCTTTAATCTTACTAGTCCCTCATGCATTCTTTCAAAAATAAATCCTACATAATCATACACTGCACAATATTGGGGATGTTGGATATGAGCAGCCATATATACATCCATGCCATAGGCATTCCAAAGACAAAATCATAACCAATTATTTGGAAAATGGAATAGAAAGTCCTTTTGAAATAGGGAACAAAATAGTTAACAGGGTTCAAGGTTCCTTATTATGTGATCCTATTACAATCTTCTGACCTGCAATTTCTACTAGAAATCTTGGCAAGATGTGGACTCTGAATGAAATCTTGGTTTTATCATACTCTTGCCTAAGAGCATCTTCATTTATCTTATGCATTTCATCACTCCATTCAGTAAGCTTGAAAACAAGACTCAATTCCTCTTTAGTGATCTTAACCATTTCTTTCCCATCATATGTTCTGATAGTCCTTGTGAATGGGTCATAATTAGCAGCTATTTCCCTAAGCAAGTTGACATCCATATAGACATTTGACACAATTAACTTTCCCAAGTCACAGTTCCAAGGGTCTCCTATTGGGATACCCATATTTCTATTCCTGAACCAACTATAAAACAGTTCCCATCCAATGTAGCATCCCTGATAGAACATCTTTTGTCGAACAAACCTTTTTCTATTTGAGGACCTATGGGAATCAACTGGCCTTTAGGTTTTTCACTAGTTGAGGGTGGTAATTGATCCTAAGGTCTCTATTTAGAGGCCTTTTGGGAGTGGAAGCTTCCCCTTTAGATGAAGACATTTTTACTTTAGGAGCCATAATGTAGGAAGTACTACAAGGTAGGGTTTTTTGGTTTAACTGAACAATGCCTACAACTTTTGTGAGGGTTTGGCATGAATTATGCAAATGAAAAACTAACAAAGTCTTTTTTTATGAATGTCAAACCTTAAAAAGATGAACCAAGAAAACCCTAACGGACTTAAGTTTAAAAAACCACAACTTATCAATAATGCTAGAAGGAAAGCAACAATTGACTTATTGGTTTTCTCGCAGGTTGACAACCCTAGTTCCGATGTTAGAAGATGTTGAGAACCACAACATGAGCTCCTTGAGTGTATTGAGTATACTTTTAATGCTGAATTACGCCTTTAAGATAAACATTAATAATTATGCAATTCCTTACTTCGGTAGCTCAATTAAATTTCAGTTATTAAGGCTCACTTGCACAAACTAGAATGGCTTGCTTGCCTTCAACTCAGTTTTGAATACCAACCATTGATGTTTTTGGAGAGTTAATTAATTCACGATCTAGATTTGGCCAGATTATTACGAAAGATCCGACTGTGCACAACCACAACACTTATCAAATGACAAGAGACCACATGGAAACACTTGCTTGTAGTACGTAGGCTTCACCATATCTTTGTCTTTATAGCCATGATCCACGTGTCCTTTTCCTCTCGCCCCCGTAAGCCATAACTCGAGTGCAACTTTCATCAACGGGGAGACGGGGAGAGGCTGAGATTAGATCTCTCGGCCTCGTCATACACACTCTTTAGCTAGCAACAACTTTATCCTTCATACAACATCTATGATTCAAGCTAAAAATTCTTTTAAGCACATGCAATATATGCATATTAGTAACGCACATTTTACTTCCCATGCCCTGTGTTGAGATTTTAATTAAATATTTTACCACATATCTATGCTTCCATGTTCTTAAGATTACTCCATGCGGCATACGCCCGCTTCCCCATTGGGAATCTGGAAAGAAAGATGGGGCCCATACAGGATGGCGGGGAGCGGTCAAGATTAATCCACGTCACCCGCTATTGACCGTTTATTTAGTTGAAACTCAACAATACTAACCTTTGGGCCCATCATCAGCAAAGACAAGTGGCAACAACCCGCTAGCCTGTGGGATTATTTTAGCAATCAAGAAAAGAAAACGAGCACTTGGGGAACGGTCCAGATTTGACCACCTCATTATTTCCCACTATTGATCTTCTTTAATGACCAACTGCATGCTTTATCAACGATGTCTGACCCACCAATTGTCTGGGACACATGACCTTCGCCCGTGAGCCTGAATGAATAAAAGCGTGAGAGACAAAATGGAACGAGCATATGGGCGATGGTCCAGATTTTTTGCATTGATCAAACGACATTCATGGGTTCATATATTTGCACATGTCAAAAATTGTTAATCCTAAAAGGGACACGACTAGGTCGACGAAGCCACACCCACGACATAAAAGACTTAAGACTTTTTAGTGGGAAGTATTCAGCCCGACTTAGAAAAATTTCAAAAATAATGATCCAACAGGATCAATTGGTAAAACAGGACCAAAGGGCTGGCCACTCAACGGGTTTTGATGTCAAGAGTCGTGACTTAAAGGATTGATGACTGACACAAGGAATCAACCAAGAATTAAAACCTAGGCGAGGATATAGACTGAAAAGGGTTTTTCAAATGAGACAGTTTAGGTATACCTAAAACCCCTTATACAGTAGTAGGAGACAAAACACACAATTCATTTAAACTCATCAAGATTTTGGAAATGGAACACAAAAAACTTTTAGGGGTTCCATCAATGTTAAATACACAATGCAAGATAAAGATGATATAATAGAACTAGTGTATAAAGCAAAGATAAAGCTTTGAAGTGCTAATGAATTAGATTGCTCTTTAGAGTGATTCTCACTATTGCTTCTTGTTATTTCATCCTTGCTAATTCCGTAGGATGGTCTACAATACATGTCCTTAATCACTCAATCTGAGATTTTTAGTGTATAATATGATGATTAGCAATTATATTTTGGATAAGTTGACACCAAGATAAAAATAAAATAAAATTGAAAGATTAAGACTCCATAACCCCCACAAACTAGATCAAACTATACAATATAATCCTAATTAATTCAATTAACTGGTAAATTCAAAAATATAAATCTATATATTAAATAAATAACGTTTAATGCTATAAACATATGTTCAAAATGATGTAAAACAAAAATAGAAGTAGACGGTCTGCACTGGCTTACAATTCTCTATCCAGGGATATATTAATACCAACTATACTCCAAAAGGCAGCTACATCCAAAATAAATATATTAGAATAAAACTACGTTTCAAGATGTCTATGGGCTTGCCTTACCTACTGACGTGTCTACGATGGTTGCAAATAACTGTCGATTAACAGGTTTTCATGGTTTACATACAATATCCAGATCTGGGTCATTCATTTGCTTCAACGGTGAATGATCTACTGTAAGGAGATTAAAAAAAAATCACTGTGAAAAAAACTCTTGAAATAGGAAGAAACATTCATCTACAATTTTTGCTTTTGGAGGATAAGACTCACCTTAGAATGCATGTTCTGGTATCAGTTCAGTACAAGAATTCGAACTGTAGCCTGCCATTTTCGATCTGAACAAGTTTACTGAGTAAATTGAATCACTTTGGATCAAGTTCTAGCTAGATAAGATTTACTTCTCAGACTCTGTCAAGGTTTCTATCATCTCCTCAAGCCAAATCTATGGTTATGAAAGAGACCAATGAAGCCCTTGACAGAGAGTGAGGGGCAAATATTTCAAGCTCTATCCTCTGCATCTCTGGTTTGAATGTTGAATCTTTATCATCACACCTCTTTTTATACAAGAAACGGATTTGGAGAAATCACCTGGTTTGAGCAGCTTTTGTTAAGCGTCGGAGATCTCAAACCAAAAACACTGTAACATGAAATGGGCCGAAGAGACGTGAGCTCTACGTTTGTTTACCAATTGCCAAATGGCGGAGTTGCTGCGTGGATTCATCTATTTAATTAAAGAATCATAGCTTTTTCCAATTTCGAACGTTAAAACCATAATTTCTATGATGTTTCCTTCTGTCGTTTTTTGTTTTGGATTTGAGACTGAGGTTCTCTGCTCGTGCGTTTTTGGTGCTATATGGATTATCGACTTAGTTTTAAATAAGTTTTGATTCAATTTTGGACCACCACGTTTACTTTTGGAGTTCAATACTAAGAAAATTGAAGGAATATTTAATGGTTTTTGTTCAGACAGACTACTTACTATTAAATGTATTTTGGCATTTGGCATGGTAGCTCATAAGTGGTAGTCATGTTCGATGGTTTTTAAAACTAGTCATTTTGGTGGTTTCTTTATTGATTTGAATTTTAAATAATTAAAAGGAGAGCAAATGAATTTTATATCATTTTGTGTTGTTGAATAAGAAGTGTTTTTTATCATTTATGTTTGAAGTTTTCTCTCTCATTTTGTTGCATAAAATAAGTGTTATTTATTTCATCATTCTTGATTATTAGTTGGTGAAGTGCTTTTGAATTTGCAGTCATAAGTAATTGTTGGATTTTTTTTTTTGTAATTTGTTACCTTCTAAAAATCTCCAATGTAAAATTTTCAATTCTTTTTCTTTTTGTGATAATTTGTGTTTGAATTAGAATTCAACTACACCATGTAATGTAGGGATTTTGAGTCTAGAATTGTAAATGATACCTATAGTAAATAGTTGGAGATTGGTCCACTATATTCATCTTCTACAATTGTTGAGCATCTTCTTCACTCATGAGCTTGACGCCATTGGAAACCATTGGTACAAGAATAAGATGATAATCTAAACCATCTCCACATGTTCCTATCCATAAAATTATATTTACTTTACTAAATTTGTGGTTATTTCAACACTGAATTCATCACATAGAACTTTCACATACATCCTCATAAAGTAGTGGGCCATCACCTTATGCCATGAAAGCTTGCATTGCATACCATCACATTCAAAGATCTTCATCCTTGTAAAAAATATTGCTAGCACTTTGCATGAATGGACACTTGGACTAATTGGTTCCCTTTGTATAGCAACCTTAGATCACACATATGCCGTGTAGTGGAGTGTAGCTAGTTAGATTATAAATAGTTAAACTTATAAATAATTTTCTTTATCAAGAAAGAATATTAGTATGTATAAATGATTTGAAAATATCTAAAAATATATTTAACCAATAATGTAAAAAATAAATATCTAATACGGTTACAAATGATGTCTAAAAACATATTAGTGAGAATAAAAAATATGTTTAACTATGATATTTGACTAGAATTACAAATGACCTATTACACCAATCAATATTTGTTACTCCTTTAACTTGTTATTATCAATTATATTTTCAACTATATTACATGACCCTTTAACAATAAGATTGATTTTTTTAATTAAATATCAATAAATTTTGAATTTAAAACATTTAGGGTTGAATAATATTTAGTAATTATCTCTTTTATGCTTTAATCCTAAACCTAGCCATTCTTTCCTTTCTCACTTTCATTTTCACTCTCTTGTGACTATCATTTCCTTCCTCAAGTTGTATGTCAACATTTTACAAGCTTCCATAACAATGTTGTTTTCCTTTCTCAAGCCTAATGCTAGATATTTCATAGGCTTAAAATTTGGAAGGTATTGATGTAGTGTTTATATAGTGGTCAAAATTTGTCCATATCTATCATTATTGTTAATTATTTATAAGTTCCAATAGTTATACAAGTTCAAATTATTTGCAAGAGTTCTTATGTTTTTTCAAGGCTATTTGAAATAAATAATTATGAAATAACTCATAAATTCTCTAGGTGTGAAGGTTTTTTTGTGAGTTGAATGTGAAATATATTTTGTTTGTGTATGCAACATTAGTAGTTGTGCAATAATATTTTTTCATTATATCTACGATTAATTATATTGTTCTCAACCCCATTTACAAGAGGGTATCACCTTTAGGTTGACAATTTTAATATTGAAAGAATATGCTTATCTTGTCAAATACTTCAACCAATCTATTACAAAAACATTAATTGTTTCTTTATAATAAGGAAATTTCTCATCATATTATAAGGGGTTAGTGGAATTAGTTTTAAGCACTATAATTGTAATTGTTACACACCATCTTTTTTGTATAAATTGTTTTCTTATAATTCCTATTCTTGTTCATAAATATATCAATGAACTAGCAACAACCATGTAAGTTTATTCATTAGAAAAGTTAATTTTCTTACTACAGTATAAAATATTTATTCTATCTTAAATTTTCACTCTCCACATGGAATTATATTTGCAATAGTTAAATTAACACATCAATGTCAAATTAAATTTATTTTTGGGTGATTTTTTATGAAAATGTCTTAATGTAATAGTATATTGATAGATGACATATTTTTGTGCTATGTTTTTGCCTAATCATTGATATTTATTTATTTAGATTCATTTATATTAATTTTTATGTATTACTATTACTATTTAATTTTATTACACCCCATTTGTACATACTTCCATACAATTATTCCTTGCCTCGATATTACCAATATCTCCACCCAATTTCAATCTCTCATCACTTGGAATGAATCCTAATGTACTTAAGATTGAACCTCAAATTTAAATCTTCAAATTCAAATCCTCACTCCTTATTAATCACTATGAGCCAACACAATATACATTTATGTGGATAAGTACTATGCTCGAGTACTTAAAGACATTCATTTGTGCAATTAACTTATATCATTAATAAAAAAAATGAATCATTAGATAATACTTTAATTTACTTAAGGAAAAAATAATTCCATCTACACATAGGCCACTTGCATGTTGGTGAATATTTTCATTGAATCTTCACTCCAAACTTTAAATTGTATCCAACAAGGGGTCTTATAAAGGATAAATTGACACTAGCAAATTAATATATTCCCAAAAGGTGTTCATAGATATAACCATCTTTACAAGAAATTCAAATATTAGGGATCAACACAAATAGATTCTAAAAAATCTATATTTTGTTAGTTCATATTTACAACTTAGATTTAAATTTTGTGGCATTTGGGATTAAAAATATAGTCCTTATGATTGGACTATATTGTTTTTAGTGTATTTTATAATTTTGAGATAGCATATTGTAGCTATACCAAATATTTTTTTTGGAGGTAGTGAATCAATTCATAAAATGATCAATAGCCATTCCTTATCATTGATTTTAGAGTGAATACCCTTTATTGTCTCATATAATTTTTGAAAATGTTTTGCAAGTTTATTAACTAACAATTGCTAGTGTAGTTGTGTCTCTTAGACATGATTGTTCACCCAATTTGTCCCATGAATTCAAATTTATTTTGTGCTTAGAATGATCTGACCTTATTCAAAAGAATAATTTTTGCATGTTGAATGGAATAGAATTTGGATCTAAATTGTCATATTTAAAGATATGCCCTAGTTCACTTGTTTCAAATCAAGAATTTATAGGTTTTTAGATGCCATGGATATGATCATGGAAAAAACATGAGATAGCGACCAAAGGTAACATGATCATAGTTATAATTTTTTCAAAAAATTAGAGCAATATAATTATTCTATCATGTAGTCACCTCTATATCTCTCCAACCTATGATTCATTACATTTTAAGTGTCAATTTCATGTTTAACAATTGTGTCATAGACTAGTTCTAGATAGATAGAGATTATTATAAAGGAACATTACACCTATTGGGGCTAGTGTTACTTTGCAAAAATAAGTCACACTTACTATATAATTCTACATAATTTTTGCAATCCAAGCATCTTTTACTCCAATTTCGTGTTTAAAAATTGTGTCATAGACTAGTTCGAGATAGATAGAGATTATTATAAAGGAACATTACACCTATTGAGGCTAATTTTAATTTACAAAAAAAAATCACACTTACTATATAATTATACACAATTTTTGCAATCCAAGTATCTTTTACTCCAAAAAAAAGTTTCAAATAATAAATCATCAATTGAAACTAAACAAAATCTATCTCATGTTGATCTCTTTGATATTGATAGTTATTATTTATTCATATATATTAATTAAAAATATAAGATTTAGAAGACCTTTAAGGGAGACACACAAGTTGTTATACACCTTAATTTAAGGCATGTAGTAACATGTAGGATCTCTTTTTTTATACTTTATGCAAAATATTACTTGAAGTAATGTTGAAAAAACACCTAGAAATCACATGTTGCGCGTGACAATAGATAAAATGCCAACATTTCTATCTATATGTTAAAAAGGAGGTTTCCAGTTATTGTGTTTTAAAAATGTCAATAGTGGTCATAGTAGGGATGATGTTTTATATATGTATGTATATGCTAGAATCAAACTCCTATAAAAAATGTATTGTGCATCTTAATTACATACTATTTGTGTTATAAATGTTGTCTATATTTCCATCAAAAGTTGAGCACGATGTCATTTCTTTTACATAGTAGAAGTTATTCTTCGTAGATAATAAACCTATGGTACTCAAATGCACATATGTCCATCATGCATGCATCCATACCATGTATAGTTTGTGAAAAAGAGTCAAAATGTCATTTATTTTTAAATAAATAAAACCAATTCATTGAATAGCATTACTATATTTACAATAAATATACCAAATACATTTAATTTTATAGCTTTATTATCTAACTTTACAATGAATAATGAGACCTTAAGATTTTAAGATCCTCAAAATGGTGTAAAAGTATATGGCATGCACTACCATCCCTTACAATTCCCTATTGAGGGATATATTCGTACAACATATTGTAAAACACTAATCCCAAATAAAAATGAGTGATAAGACTACTTTCCAAGATTATCTAGGCTTTCCTTATCTAATGGCTTCTCTACATTTCTTAAATAAACTTCTACTTCATCAATACAATAACATCTTTAGTGAGTCTCAAATCTACATGTTATTTGTCATTTTATATATTGGTTCCATTTTAACTATGTTATTCTATCAATAATGATTTTTTTTGGATTAATACATTTTCATAGT
>VDFB02373365.1:174917210-174980620 GCA_007258455.2 Sequoia sempervirens | reverse complement strand
ATCTAAAACAATTAATAACAAATATAATTTATTATTTGAACCATATTACAATTGTGATATCCATTGATGCTTGTTTAGTACTATAGAATATTTCCTATGTTTTGTATGACCAAGTCGAGGGGAAATTTTTCTATGATGGCCTCAGGAAAAAGTATCTAATTTTGATGAATTGACAATCAATCCTTAGATGCTTGGACCTCTTAGATGTGATGATAGGGTTAGATTTTATCTAAAATGTTTCAAAATTGTAGATACCTTATGGATCTAGCAACCACCTCCCAACTTCAAGTCCTTATAGATCTAGCCTCACATATCCAATTTGGATAAATCAAAAGGCTAAATTGACTATTACGAACACCCTGAATTCAATGGTGAGCTTAGATGTATAACAACTTGATCTTAAATGAGCCTACAATATAAAACCACAAAGAGGAACCCCAAAAATTTGATATTTCTATTAAGTTTTTTAATTATCTAGGTCATCATATGCTAGAATAGAAGAGCTTACCCAAATTTTTAAGATCCACGAAGATTTACAACCAGTATCTCTTAATAAAGACTAATGAGAAGCGATCCCACAAGCTTTGATACCATATAAGAGTTAGTAAATTTTTTTCTATATAATAAAATATTTGGCTAAAGATGTAGCCATCCATGATCTAAGAGTTTCAATGAAAGCACATAGTGATCAAATATAAGAGAATAATGCTATTCTATCAAAGGATGCAAATAATACAATGATGATAAATTGAGAATTCAAAGGGAACCCCTTGGTTAAATAGATTAAGATGAGACATAGCTTTGCATAGGATTATGAAACATGTCTTAATATTATGACTTGATACATAATGGGATAAGTATCCTATGTGTACCCTAAGTAAAATTAAGTAACTATAGTGAATAGGACCTAGGTGATGAACTAGTTATGTACAAGACACCCTGTTCACACCAATAGGAAGATTGGTAATATCATGAGAATGCACTCTATGGATGATTATAAAGAATTTAATAAATTCATTTTTTGAAAAATGGAATGAACTTGACCAATTAAAGTTTTCATAAATTAAAGAATTAAGAAAATATCATAGTGCATATGTTCAATGTATGAAGAAATGGAATATCTAACATGTAAGGTAGCATTTTAATATTCATTAAATGTAGGTATTTGAGGTTCTCTAAAAATTTTCTCTTAAAGAGTGTACATGAATGGATCTCTCAATAGATAATTTAATGCATTGAGGTTAGACATGGAAATATCAATGATTGTAGAAGAAACCCTACCATGAGTTGTATGAAGTATATCATTAGTGTGAGACACAACCACATCGTAATTAATAAAAAGAGGTAGAGCATTAGTGCATGACCCATTATTTAGAATCTAATTATTACATATATCAATGCAAGAAAGGGGTGTACTTAGAGTGAAGTTACTATCATACATGCCATAAAAGAGGTGTTATCATGGAAAATCTAGTCAATTTATATATAAAAATTTAGAACGTAGCTAAATGTTCCAAGGACAATAACTTAATAAAATGACCTTAAAATTAGAAGATCTAGTAGTGAAAGAATGACTAAAATATTTGGAGGGAAGGATAACCTAGGACAAATCTCTAGGTAGGGTAAACATGTTGGTGTTCACCAATTTTGTAGAGAAAATAAATGATTTTAAACTTGATGATACCACTTATCTCAACACACATATGATTTAGATGTAATCACACAATGAAGAACTATAAATAGTTACATATAAAGGGCTAAGACTAAAAATTTGGTGAGGGATAAAAGTGCATAGGTATTTTTGAATGATGTGTAGATGCAAAGTTTTTTTTTGATATGCAAATTTGTTACAATTGGTAACTCAATAAAAAATAGAATGCAAATCAAATATCAAAAGGTGGTGAAAGAACTCTATTAGTGGTTGCATTGTTATGGGTGGGGCCACATTTTATGACTTAGTCTCAAACTAAACCATGTTGTACAAACATGTCCTTCTATCATAACATATGCTAATACAAACTTTAAGGATTGGTGTGCATGTATCTTTTGACTTTTAGGTAAAAAGAAGTGGTGTCAAAAAACACAATGAAGCTCACTTTGAGGTGAGAGGTTAAGACCTTGTCTTGTCTTGAAGTTGCAAGTCAAGCCCTAGAAGGTTGATGTATAATTTCATAGACATGTTTGTTGGTTATTTTTTAAGAACCATACTGATCTCCAGAAATACCTATGGACTTTATCATTTACAATAATCAATACCCCAAAGGGATTGGCCAACAAACAAGTGGATGCTGCAAAACTTCTAAGTTCCTACACTTTGGGCTCTGTAAAACCCAGGAGGGTTATCCCACAATGTATGCTCAAGAACTTCACACAATTATAATCAAATATATCAAAATAACAGATACTTCTCATAAAATTGCTCAAGGTCCTAATACATTAAATAAGTTGGTAGCTTATCTATCAATGTTTTATACTTAGAGCATGAGAAGGAAAAAAATCAACAAAAAACAACTACAATGGTATCCATATAAGAGTTTTTAAATTAATAGTGATTACTTGACAAATCAACACAAAAGCTACACCATAAGTACTTTGCATGAACCAGTGCCTTTATCCTAAGCGCAAAGTCAATATCAACCTATATAACCAGATAACAATTCAATAATAGCAACGTACAGTCTCAAGAGATACTACATTACAACATTCCCCTATTACATTCATGAATAATACTACTTATCAATATCCTAACACCTAATTTTTATGAGCTAACAATCTCATCCAAGCATTTACATTAATTCATTGAATCAATAAGTAGGAATGAAATCAAACATCCATTGATGAACAATAGAGACGAATAAAAGGAATCTTGGATTCCTTTCATTCATAACTAATAAAATGAGCACAAGGAGAGACAATAACCATGAAATTAGTATTTCACATATTTTACATCAAGTTATCCAAATTCACAATACATAACAAATAACCATGAACCTGAGGATTTAACACACAGGAGGCATATTCAGACCATCAATGAGATACTGAGATGAACTACTTCAGAATAATGTCTGTCACCACCTTGAGCATCATTCAATTTGTACCAAACTGTGCCATGCAGCATTCCCATCTATCTGTTAGTCATCATGGTTGCAGACTTTCAAAATTTCAAATCACTAGCCCATCACCCTTTATTCTATACCCCCACTCCTTCCAAGTACATGCCTTTCCATGCTAGGAATTCTTCTTCAGTAGGCCAGTCAAAGTTCATTACTTCATCGACCCTTTGTCTATAAGGTGCATACTTGGTGACAATCTGGTTAGCTTCCTTATCAAAATCTAGTAGGATAGTTTCAGCATGAACTAACATATCCATATTTACCTTTAATGTCTCCATATCAAATTTCTGACAAATTTTTATAGCTTGATCTGAAATAACCTTATTTGCTTCATTTTTCCACTCCTGTAGAGTCTTAATGCTACCATCATCCCTTAAAATGGATGGAAGAAGGCCATGATAAGATTCATGGAAGGATTTTACCAATTCCTTTATCTTTTTCTCCAATGTCTCAATATTTCCTATGTATCCCTCAATCTTATTTACAAGTTCTACTACAATAGGCTTAAAATTTTTAGGTGGATTGGGATCCCGCTTAACCCCAATTCCCATCAATATCAATTCCTACTTCCCAGGGATCTAGAGTTCCATGAGTGGAATAGCTCTTTCTTTGTTAATGTCAAACATTCTGATGGCATCAACCATGGATGAATAACTGTAGTGAATACTATTCAATTTGTTATTCACTCTTCTATTTAGATGTTCTAGCACTGAGCTGTGACAATCCTCATATTGCTCTTAAAAGCATCTTCATCATGACTATTAAAATTTTCTTTGTATTTATTTAATTGCCTAAGCAATTCCTCCCTATTGATATCCCCTTTCGCCTGTGGCCCTTCTGATGTACTGGGTTCTACTATTGAAATAGGCACACTTCCCATATTATCTGGCACAATTTCCCATGAAGAACTTACATCAACTGTAAACTCTAGGGATACATCCTCTTGTGCAGTAGTGGGAGAGTCAACATCATTCTACTTGGGCTTTCCAGGTTGTAACCTTTGCAACACATCCTCCAATAATGCTACCTTTGTTTGTAATTGCATATTATCCCTCTCAAGATCTCCATACTTAACCAACAAGTTATTGAATTATGTTATGAGTTTATCTTTTTCAGTAGTCATAGACTCCAAGTGGTCCTTGTGAATTGAGCAACATGGACTGAAATATTTGTAGCTTCTAAGGCCAATGTTTCTGACACTCTTTTTATTATCAGGCCTCCATTGTAGTTAGGTGTAGGCTCAACAATGCTTGAATTTCTTGTGCTTGGGGCTAAAGACCATATAGCCAAGGCTTCCCATTCCTCATTGAGTGCAGACCCTTGTAATGAAAGTGCAACTTTTTCTTCTGTATTATAGAGAGGTCTATCACATTTCTTGATTGTGTCGAAAGCTATGGCTGAAGCTAGATTCCATTCTAGTAGCAACATGATGCGACTAGTTCTCACCAATTCCCAACCCTCCTTTACAGTAATATTTTGGAATTTGGCTCTCATTTCATTTAACACATTTTTCTGAATGATAGCATCAGATAGTTCTAGATGAAGGCTCCTTTCTATAGCCAAATTATTTACATACTCATCTCTTTTAGCCCTGTATGAAAATTCCATAAAAGATTGAGTCTTTACAAATGAGTCATCATCCAAGAATTTGGCACATGCCTCAACCCACAGATCTCGTCACTTCCATTGAGCCCTCTAAGATCAACATTACTCAATCTTTTTCCCAATTGATTTGTTTCCCTTACTACAAATGCAGTGGGAACTCCTTCCTGTATTTCCTATTCTGACACCCAAATATCATCATCAGAACCTTCATCATTATAGTCCACTAAACTGGTGGCCTCAATATTTTGTCTTTTCAATGGTGGCTCTTCGGGTGATATTTCACTCAGTGGTGGGAAATTAATATTCACAATTTGAGGCTCTACCAACCTTGGTGGAGATGGGGGTGGTATTTGTGGAATAGGAGAAGGAGGCTTGTGCTCCCCTTGTTGAGTGGGAATGCATGCTTCATTAGGTTTCTTTTCCTTATTCTTTCTCCTTACAAAGAACTTTATTTTTGGTTCCTCAGGGGCTTGTGATGTAGATTCTTCTCCTATAGCAGGGATTTCTCCTCCACTGTTTTCTTCTACAATTGGAGCCTTCCCTTTATCTTTACTAATTACCCCTTTAGTTGCAAGGTGGCCTACTATTGAATCAAAATTCCTTGTTACATGCTCCACCTTTTGTATTATATCCTTAGCCTCTAGGAAGATCTTGAAATTAGGTTCTTCCTGCTTTATTTTCCTTTGTATCTTATTGAATGTGATCCACCTTACTAACCTATTTTCCTATTCCAAAGTGTCTGATATATTTCTTATTACATCTTTTGGATACTAGAAAATGTGGACATAGTTGTAGCTCTTGTTTCTCTCATTCAACCAAGTCATAAAACCTTCAGGATCATATCTGACCCTCTCAACTGTCCTCTGCATGCAGTATGTTGTGAGTATTTCAACGATGTTATTCCATCCTCCTTTGGTCATTACAAAATTAGAAAAACAAGTGTATGAAGGAAATAAAGTTCCTTTTCCCTAATTCAACAAATGCTCATTTTCAACATTTCCTAGTTGCCACATAACATCAGGGAATCCAATTCTTTTTGGCACAAACCTTGGCAACAAGTGAGGTGCTACTTTGGAACCATATACTCTTAATATAGTGTAATCAGGTTGTGAGATAACATCTCCCCAGTTATGATCAACTCCTATCTCAGGCCTTCTCTCCTTAGGTCTTAAGAAATCATGTAGAGCAGTGGGAATTCTAGGTAATTTTACAATCAAAGCTCTCTTTAGTTCAAAAGCAATCAAATTCTAAAATGCGACATAATAATATTCCTATCATCTTTTTCCAATATTGTGGTCCAACATTGCACGGGCATATCCAAGTCACCCCTTTTTCTTTCCAAGTCAATATTGTGTCCAAAGTAAATTGTACCCTTTTACAAAAACATATGCATTAGCAGTGAGTACTGACTGAACCTTACCGCAAATTCACCTTTCTTTAATCTTACTAGTCCCTCATGCATTCTTTCAAAAAGAAATCCTACATAATCATACACTGCACAATATTGGGGATGCTGGATATGAGCAACCATATACATCCATGCCATAGGCATTCTAGAGACAAAATCGTAACCAATTATCTGGAAAATGGAATAGAAAGTCCTTTTGAAATAGGGAACAAAATAGTTAACAGGGTTCAAGGTTCCTTATTATGTGATCCTATTACAATCTTCCGACCTGCAATTTCTGTTAGAAATCTTGGCAAGATGTGGACTCTGAATGAAATCTTGGTTTATCATATTCTTGCCTAAGAGCATCTTCATTTATCTTATGCATTTCATCACTCCATTTAGTAAGCTTGAAAACAAGACCCAATTCCTCTTTAGTGATCTTAACCATTTCTTTCCCATCATATGTTTTGATAGTCCTTGTGACTGGGTCATAATTAGTAGCTATTTCCCTAAGCAAGTTCACATCCATATAGACATTTGACACAATTAAATTCCCCAGGTCATAGTTCCAAGGGTTTCCTACTGGGATACCCATATTTCTATTTTTGACAACTATAAAACAGTTCCCATCTAATATAAGGAAATTTAGCATCCTTGATAGAACATCTTCTGTTGAACAAACCTTCTGCTATTTGAGGACCTATGGGAATCAATTGGCCTTTAGGTTTGTCACTAGTTGAGGGTGGTAATTGATCCTAAGGTCTCTATTTAGAGGCCTTTTGGGAGTGGAAGCTTCCCCTTTAGATGAAGAAATTTTTACTTTAGGAGCCATAATGCAGGAAGTACTACAAGGTAGGGTTTTTTGGTTTAACTGAACAAGGCCTACAACTTTTGTGAGGGTTTAGCACGAATTATGCAAATGCAGAACTAACAAAGTTTTTTTTATGAATGACAAACCTTAAAAAGATGAACCAAGAAAACCCTAACGGACTTAAGTTTAAAAAACCACAACTTATCAATAATGCTAGAAGGAAAGCAACAATTGACTTATTGGTTTTCTCGCAGGTTGACAACCCTAGTTCCGATGTTAGAAGATGTTGAGAACCACAACATGAGCTCCTTGAGTGTATTGAGTATACTTTTAATGCTGAATTACGCCTTTAAGATAAACATTAATAATTATGCAATTCCTTACTTCGGTAGCTCAATTAAATTTCAGTTATTAAGGCTCACTTGCACAAACTAGAATGGCTTGCTTGCCTTCAACTCAGTTTTGAATACCAACCATTGATGTTTTTGGAGAGTTAATTAATTCACGATCTAGATTTGGCCAGATTATTACGAAAGATCCGACTGTGCACAACCACAACACTTATCAAATGACAAGAGACCACATGGAAACACTTGCTTGTAGTACGTAGGCTTCACCATATCTTTGTCTTTATAGCCATGATCCACGTGTCCTTTTCCTCTCGCCCCCGTAAGCCATAACTCGAGTGCAACTTTCATCAACGGGGAGACGGGGAGAGGCTGAGATTAGATCTCTCGGCCTCGTCATACACACTCTTTAGCTAGCAACAACTTTATCCTTCATACAACATCTATGATTCAAGCTAAAAATTCTTTTAAGCACATGCAATATATGCATATTAGTAACGCACATTTTACTTCCCATGCCCTGTGTTGAGATTTTAATTAAATATTTTACCACATATCTATGCTTCCATGTTCTTAAGATTACTCCATGCGGCATACGCCCGCTTCCCCATTGGGAATCTGGAAAGAAAGATGGGGCCCATACAGGATGGCGGGGAGCGGTCAAGATTAATCCACGTCACCCGCTATTGACCGTTTATTTAGTTGAAACTCAACAATACTAACCTTTGGGCCCATCATCAGCAAAGACAAGTGGCAACAACCCGCTAGCCTGTGGGATTATTTTAGCAATCAAGAAAAGAAAACGAGCACTTGGGGAACGGTCCAGATTTGACCACCTCATTATTTCCCACTATTGATCTTCTTTAATGACCAGCTGCATGCTTTATCAATGATGTCTGACCCACCAATCGTCTGGGACACATGGCCTTCGCCCGTGAGCCTGAATGAATAAAAGCATGAGAGACAAAATGGAATGGGCATATGGGCAATGGTCTAGATTTTCTACATTGATCAAACGACATTCATGGGTTCATATATTTGCACATGTCAAAAATTGTTAATCCTAAAAGGGACCTGACTAGGTCGACGAAGCCACACCCACGACATAAAAGACTTAAGACTTTTCAGTGGGAAGTATTTAGCCTGACTTAGAAAAAATTCAAAAATAATGATCCAATAGGATCAATCGGTAAAACAGTACTAGAGGGCCGGTCACTCAATGGGTTTTGATGTCAAGAGTCGTGACTTAAAGGATTGATGACCGACAGAAGGAATCAACAAAGAATTAAAACCTAGGCGAGGATATAGACTCAAAAGGATTTTTCAAATGAGACAATTTAGGTAAACCTAAAACCCCTTATACAGTAGCAGGAGACAAAACCCACAATTCATTTAAACTCATCAAGATTTTGGAAATGGAACACAAAAAACTTGTAGGGGTTCCATCAATGTTAAATACACAATGCAAGATAAAGATGATATAATAGAACTAGTGTATAAAGCAAAGATAAAGCTTTGAAGTGCTAATGAATTAGATTGCTCTTTAGAGTGATTCTCACTATTGCTTCTTGTTATTTCATCTTTGCTAATTCCCTAGGATGGTCTACAATACATGTCCTTAATCACTCAATCTGAGATTTTTAGTGTATAATATGATGATTAGCAATTATATTTTGGATAAGTTGACACCAAGACAAAAATAAAATAAAATTGAAAGATTAAGACTCCATAACCCCCACAAACTAGATCAAACTATACAATATAATCCTAATTAATTCAATTAATTGGTAAATTCAAAAATATAAATCTATATATTAAATAAATAACGTTTAATGCTATAAACATATGTTCAAAATGATGTAAAACAAAAATAGAAGTAGACGGTCTGCACTGGCTTACAATTCTCTATCCAGGGATATATTAATACCAACTATACTCCAAAAGGCAGCTACATCCAAAATAAATATATTAGAATAAAACTACGTTTCAAGATGTCTATGGGCTTGCCTTACCTACTGACGTGTCTACGATGGTTGCAAATAACTGTCGATTAACAGGTTTTCATGGTTTACATACAATATCCAGATCTGGGTCATTCATTTGCTTCAACGGTGAATGATCTACTGTAAGGAGATTAAAAAAAAATCACTGTGAAAAAAACTCTTGAAATAGGAAGAAACATTCATCTACAATTTTTGCTTTTGGAGGATAAGACTCACCTTAGAATGCATGTTCTGGTATCAGTTCAGTACAAGAATTCGAACTGTAGCCTGCCATTTTCGATCTGAACAAGTTTACTGAGTAAATTGAATCACTTTGGATCAAGTTCTAGCTAGATAAGATTTACTTCTCAGACTCTGTCAAGGTTTCTATCATCTCCTCAAGCCAAATCTATGGTTATGAAAGAGACCAATGAAGCCCTTGACAGAGAGTGAGGGGCAAATATTTCAAGCTCTATCCTCTGCATCTCTGGTTTGAATGTTGAATCTTTATCATCACACCTCTTTTTATACAAGAAACGGATTTGGAGAAATCACCTGGTTTGAGCAGCTTTTGTTAAGCGTCGGAGATCTCAAACCAAAAACACTGTAACATGAAATGGGCCGAAGAGACGTGAGCTCTACGTTTGTTTACCAATTGCCAAATGGCGGAGTTGCTGCGTGGATTCATCTATTTAATTAAAGAATCATAGCTTTTTCCAATTTCGAACGTTAAAACCATAATTTCTATGATGTTTCCTTCTGTCGTTTTTTGTTTTGGATTTGAGACTGAGGTTCTCTGCTCGTGCGTTTTTGGTGCTATATGGATTATCGACTTAGTTTTAAATAAGTTTTGATTCAATTTTGGACCACCACGTTTACTTTTGGAGTTCAATACTAAGAAAATTGAAGGAATATTTAATGGTTTTTGTTCAGACAGACTACTTACTATTAAATGTATTTTGGCATTTGGCATGGTAGCTCATAAGTGGTAGTCATGTTCGATGGTTTTTAAAACTAGTCATTTTGGTGGTTTCTTTATTGATTTGAATTTTAAATAATTAAAAGGAGAGCAAATGAATTTTATATCATTTTGTGTTGTTGAATAAGAAGTGTTTTTTATCATTTATGTTTGAAGTTTTCTCTCTCATTTTGTTGCATAAAATAAGTGTTATTTATTTCATCATTCTTGATTATTAGTTGGTGAAGTGCTTTTGAATTTGCAGTCATAAGTAATTGTTGGATTTTTTTTTTTGTAATTTGTTACCTTCTAAAAATCTCCAATGTAAAATTTTCAATTCTTTTTCTTTTTGTGATAATTTGTGTTTGAATTAGAATTCAACTACACCATGTAATGTAGGGATTTTGAGTCTAGAATTGTAAATGATACCTATAGTAAATAGTTGGAGATTGGTCCACTATATTCATCTTCTACAATTGTTGAGCATCTTCTTCACTCATGAGCTTGACGCCATTGGAAACCATTGGTACAAGAATAAGATGATAATCTAAACCATCTCCACATGTTCCTATCCATAAAATTATATTTACTTTACTAAATTTGTGGTTATTTCAACACTGAATTCATCACATAGAACTTTCACATACATCCTCATAAAGTAGTGGGCCATCACCTTATGCCATGAAAGCTTGCATTGCATACCATCACATTCAAAGATCTTCATCCTTGTAAAAAATATTGCTAGCACTTTGCATGAATGGACACTTGGACTAATTGGTTCCCTTTGTATAGCAACCTTAGATCACACATATGCCGTGTAGTGGAGTGTAGCTAGTTAGATTATAAATAGTTAAACTTATAAATAATTTTCTTTATCAAGAAAGAATATTAGTATGTATAAATGATTTGAAAATATCTAAAAATATATTTAACCAATAATGTAAAAAATAAATATCTAATACGGTTACAAATGATGTCTAAAAACATATTAGTGAGAATAAAAAATATGTTTAACTATGATATTTGACTAGAATTACAAATGACCTATTACACCAATCAATATTTGTTACTCCTTTAACTTGTTATTATCAATTATATTTTCAACTATATTACATGACCCTTTAACAATAAGATTGATTTTTTTAATTAAATATCAATAAATTTTGAATTTAAAACATTTAGGGTTGAATAATATTTAGTAATTATCTCTTTTATGCTTTAATCCTAAACCTAGCCATTCTTTCCTTTCTCACTTTCATTTTCACTCTCTTGTGACTATCATTTCCTTCCTCAAGTTGTATGTCAACATTTTACAAGCTTCCATAACAATGTTGTTTTCCTTTCTCAAGCCTAATGCTAGATATTTCATAGGCTTAAAATTTGGAAGGTATTGATGTAGTGTTTATATAGTGGTCAAAATTTGTCCATATCTATCATTATTGTTAATTATTTATAAGTTCCAATAGTTATACAAGTTCAAATTATTTGCAAGAGTTCTTATGTTTTTTCAAGGCTATTTGAAATAAATAATTATGAAATAACTCATAAATTCTCTAGGTGTGAAGGTTTTTTTGTGAGTTGAATGTGAAATATATTTTGTTTGTGTATGCAACATTAGTAGTTGTGCAATAATATTTTTTCATTATATCTACGATTAATTATATTGTTCTCAACCCCATTTACAAGAGGGTATCACCTTTAGGTTGACAATTTTAATATTGAAAGAATATGCTTATCTTGTCAAATACTTCAACCAATCTATTACAAAAACATTAATTGTTTCTTTATAATAAGGAAATTTCTCATCATATTATAAGGGGTTAGTGGAATTAGTTTTAAGCACTATAATTGTAATTGTTACACACCATCTTTTTTGTATAAATTGTTTTCTTATAATTCCTATTCTTGTTCATAAATATATCAATGAACTAGCAACAACCATGTAAGTTTATTCATTAGAAAAGTTAATTTTCTTACTACAGTATAAAATATTTATTCTATCTTAAATTTTCACTCTCCACATGGAATTATATTTGCAATAGTTAAATTAACACATCAATGTCAAATTAAATTTATTTTTGGGTGATTTTTTATGAAAATGTCTTAATGTAATAGTATATTGATAGATGACATATTTTTGTGCTATGTTTTTGCCTAATCATTGATATTTATTTATTTAGATTCATTTATATTAATTTTTATGTATTACTATTACTATTTAATTTTATTACACCCCATTTGTACATACTTCCATACAATTATTCCTTGCCTCGATATTACCAATATCTCCACCCAATTTCAATCTCTCATCACTTGGAATGAATCCTAATGTACTTAAGATTGAACCTCAAATTTAAATCTTCAAATTCAAATCCTCACTCCTTATTAATCACTATGAGCCAACACAATATACATTTATGTGGATAAGTACTATGCTCGAGTACTTAAAGACATTCATTTGTGCAATTAACTTATATCATTAATAAAAAAAATGAATCATTAGATAATACTTTAATTTACTTAAGGAAAAAATAATTCCATCTACACATAGGCCACTTGCATGTTGGTGAATATTTTCATTGAATCTTCACTCCAAACTTTAAATTGTATCCAACAAGGGGTCTTATAAAGGATAAATTGACACTAGCAAATTAATATATTCCCAAAAGGTGTTCATAGATATAACCATCTTTACAAGAAATTCAAATATTAGGGATCAACACAAATAGATTCTAAAAAATCTATATTTTGTTAGTTCATATTTACAACTTAGATTTAAATTTTGTGGCATTTGGGATTAAAAATATAGTCCTTATGATTGGACTATATTGTTTTTAGTGTATTTTATAATTTTGAGATAGCATATTGTAGCTATACCAAATATTTTTTTTGGAGGTAGTGAATCAATTCATAAAATGATCAATAGCCATTCCTTATCATTGATTTTAGAGTGAATACCCTTTATTGTCTCATATAATTTTTGAAAATGTTTTGCAAGTTTATTAACTAACAATTGCTAGTGTAGTTGTGTCTCTTAGACATGATTGTTCACCCAATTTGTCCCATGA
This sequence comes from Sequoia sempervirens, assembly GCA_007258455.2. Taxonomy (NCBI): domain Eukaryota; kingdom Viridiplantae; phylum Streptophyta; class Pinopsida; order Cupressales; family Cupressaceae; genus Sequoia; species Sequoia sempervirens. Next base: position 174,967,346 of record VDFB02373365.1, on the reverse strand, counting down.
ATTCAAATTTATTTTGTGCTTAGAATGATCTGACCTTATTCAAAAGAATAATTTTTGCATGTTGAATGGAATAGAATTTGGATCTAAATTGTCATATTTAAAGATATGCCCTAGTTCACTTGTTTCAAATCAAGAATTTATAGGTTTTTAGATGCCATGGATATGATCATGGAAAAAACATGAGATAGCGACCAAAGGTAACATGATCATAGTTATAATTTTTTCAAAAAATTAGAGCAATATAATTATTCTATCATGTAGTCACCTCTATATCTCTCCAACCTATGATTCATTACATTTTAAGTGTCAATTTCATGTTTAACAATTGTGTCATAGACTAGTTCTAGATAGATAGAGATTATTATAAAGGAACATTACACCTATTGGGGCTAGTGTTACTTTGCAAAAATAAGTCACACTTACTATATAATTCTACATAATTTTTGCAATCCAAGCATCTTTTACTCCAATTTCGTGTTTAAAAATTGTGTCATAGACTAGTTCGAGATAGATAGAGATTATTATAAAGGAACATTACACCTATTGAGGCTAATTTTAATTTACAAAAAAAAATCACACTTACTATATAATTATACACAATTTTTGCAATCCAAGTATCTTTTACTCCAAAAAAAAGTTTCAAATAATAAATCATCAATTGAAACTAAACAAAATCTATCTCATGTTGATCTCTTTGATATTGATAGTTATTATTTATTCATATATATTAATTAAAAATATAAGATTTAGAAGACCTTTAAGGGAGACACACAAGTTGTTATACACCTTAATTTAAGGCATGTAGTAACATGTAGGATCTCTTTTTTTATACTTTATGCAAAATATTACTTGAAGTAATGTTGAAAAAACACCTAGAAATCACATGTTGCGCGTGACAATAGATAAAATGCCAACATTTCTATCTATATGTTAAAAAGGAGGTTTCCAGTTATTGTGTTTTAAAAATGTCAATAGTGGTCATAGTAGGGATGATGTTTTATATATGTATGTATATGCTAGAATCAAACTCCTATAAAAAATGTATTGTGCATCTTAATTACATACTATTTGTGTTATAAATGTTGTCTATATTTCCATCAAAAGTTGAGCACGATGTCATTTCTTTTACATAGTAGAAGTTATTCTTCGTAGATAATAAACCTATGGTACTCAAATGCACATATGTCCATCATGCATGCATCCATACCATGTATAGTTTGTGAAAAAGAGTCAAAATGTCATTTATTTTTAAATAAATAAAACCAATTCATTGAATAGCATTACTATATATACAATAAATATACCAAATACATTTAATTTTATAGCTTTATTATCTAACTTTACAATGAATAATGAGACCTTAACATTTTAAGATCCTCAAAATGGTGTAAAAGTATATGGCATGCACTACCATCCCTTACAATTCCCTATTGAGGGATATATTCGTACAACATATTGTAAAACACTAATCCCAAATAAAAATGAGTGATAAGACTACTTTCCAAGATTATCTAGGCTTTCCTTATCTAATGGCTTCTCTACATTTCTTAAATAAACTTCTACTTCATCAATACAATAACATCTTTAGTGAGTCTCAAATCTACATGTTATTTGTCATTTTATATATTGGTTCCATTTTAACTATGTTATTCTATCAATAATGATTTTTTTTGGATTAATACATTTTCATAGTGTAGTTGCAAAAAAATATGTCATTTAATTCTAATGATTAACTTTGCATCTCTGGTTCCAATTTTAAACTATCTTATTTTATCAAGATATGTGTAAATAAAAAGAAATAAGAACACTATAGAGCCTCTAAATTTCCAAATTCAATGAGGATAAGGATAAGATAGAATCTCAAACAATAAATAAATTCCATATATTTATTATCTTATCCTATCTAAGCAATAGAAATAAAATTACACAAGTTAATATAATAGATGTAATATAAATATTAGGCTAACAACCTCCTAAATACAATAGAGATTAAAAAATGGCTCAAGAACAAGACGAGCCATGTACCCATGTACATTTTAAAAAGAACCCTAAGATATAAGAAAGACTACCCCTAATAAAAAAGAAGAAGAAGAAATAGAGAGTAGATAACCCGTCAAAGTGATAGTGAACTAAAAACTGAACATATATACTCTCTATGAAGAGTGGTGAATATATCAGTAATCTACTTTGATGTGAAATATTACTAAAGATATATAATCTTCTTATTTATAAGATCTCTAATATAGTGCATCATATACTCCAAAACACAGCTACATCGAAAATAACAAAAAAGAGTGACTAGACTACTTTCCAGGATGTATTTGGGCTTGCCTTATCTAATGACATCTACGTTTCTTGAATAAAAACCTACTCCATCACTACCACAGGATCCTCTGTGAGTCTCAAATCTACATGTTCTCTGTAATTAAAGATTAAGTGTTGAATGATGGAGATTGTAAAGTTGATGTGTTTCAAAATTTGGAAATATACTAAATAGTCCTATTTATGAATTTGAATCAAAGTATTCCTTTTTGATATGTGTTGAGTTGAGCTTGTTGTTCTAGATTAGGTTTGCAACTATGGCCTCACTTTGTAGCTATAGAATTAATCTCTATTGGCTTCATATTTTATCTTGTGGTTTCTCTCAAAAGTAGATTGTTAAATGATATTTTTCTTTCACACTTTCAAGGTCTTTCTAGCAAGTTGACAATATTTAAATATCTTCGTAGTCAACAAGCTTTAAACATGCACATGGATTTTATAATGTGATCAAATATGCTAGATTGCTTGGTTTTAAAATTTGAATGCAAATGAGAGTGATTATTTTTGTGATAACTAGAGATTCTCTTTTGATATTTATTGATGGATTTAACTTTTTTTAGATGATTAAACTAAATGCAATGAATTTATTTTTATTAATAAACATAAAACCAAATCATAAATTCTTGAGCAAAGTTGACCTAGAATCAAAGTGTAAGATAGGACCAATGTGCTAAATATTTATTTTTCATCTATACAATTAAGTGGATAAATATTGTGCAATGAGGATGAACTCATACTGACATACATGAAATAAGTTAGACAACTAGGTTGGATCTATGTTTAATGAGATTATATTTAATTGGGTTTGGTTGAAGATGTAGCCACCCAAGATCTAGGAGCTTCAAAGAGATCAAATATGAGATAATAATGCTATTCTACCAAAGGATGCAAATGATACAATTCTAATCAATTGAAAATATAAAAAGGAATCCCTTGGTTATAAAAACCAAGGAGATATATTAGATTGAATAAGATTGTGACACATGTCTTAATATTATGGCTTGAGACATAAAGTGATAAGTATCCTATGTGTACCCTAAGTAAAATTAAGTAAAGAGTGTGAATAGTCCCTAGGTGATGAGTCAGTTAGGTAAAACACCCCGTTCACACCAACAATCCCATTAAGTATAAATTAGGGAGAATGTACAAGATTCAAGGATGGGTCTCGACTAATAGGCCATGTTAGGTACCCATGTACAAATATAATCTATCAAAAAAAAATAAAAATACAAAACCAATTGGGATAAAAATCCTCCAAAAAAAAGAGAATATCAAATTCTCTCAAAAGATGAAAGGGAAAAAACTCCATGTGAGGAAAAAGTCCCACCTAGAAGAGAGAAGAAGAAAAGAGACTATATAGTGCTCCTTCAAGGTATACTCTCCTACAAAGATGGTAGATGCTTGAGAATGAATGCTGAAGATGATGGATAACCTCATCGAACAACATTCCTCCCCTTAGGAAGAAACAAAACTAAGAATGCATGCAGGAAATTACCCTAAGCTCACTATCCACCAATGCTTGTGGTTTAGAAGACTTAATGAGACCTATTTGAATTAACTTCACTTCCTATTGGATTAGAAGATCTAAAATGAAAGAAAAATTAGGATCAAAATATGTAGCTCCCACAAAAATTCAATGGGTATGAAAACTAGAAACAAACACTGAATACTCAAGACCAAACTTGGATAGCACATTTAGAATCAATTGTAAATCCTCCTAAACGATATTGCAATCCTTTAGTTGTGTTCTTAGTTGCCTAATATTGGAGATGTAGTCTTGGATGTGGTCAAAACATGTAGGATATAGATTCATCAAATCATTATCAATATGATATCCTCTAATCTTGTTAGTTTTACCATACATTTTTTCAAAAGTATCCCAAGCCTCCTGAGGTGTTTTGCATGATTCAATATGAATTTGTATTTATAAAAAGAAACTAATGAAAAAACACATCTAAGTTTTTTCTCACGATTGATCTCCCATATTACCTCTACACTAGTATCAATAGGTTTAGGAATATATTCTCCTAGATATCCTAGATAAACTTTTCCCATTAGATAGTTCCATACTAATTTTCTCCATAAAGATAATTCTATGGAGTTAGGAGTTTAATTTGAGTTTTTCCCATTGCAAGAAAACACAAAAAATAAAAGAAAGTTATCAACCACCACATGATAAACCCCCAAGTTAAATCAATCAAGGATCCCCATAGCAATGCATGATCTTGACACTTGCCATAAAAAATTAAGTGAAATTGATCTTAGTGAATGAAAATGCTAAATTTGGCCACATAATTAAAGTATAATTTTCTGATAGAAGAGACCAATCTAATCACACCACTACAAAGTACATAAAGAATTATGCAATTTTAGAAATATTGAACCAAAAAGTGTTATTGTAGGAGCCTGAAAAAATCCCTAGAAGTTCCTAAAATGAGAATTGCTCAACAAAACCTTTGAGAATCTAAAATTTCTAGAAAAATTAGACACCAAAAAAAAAATCACCACTATGAAGCTTGTAAAGTTCTACCTCAAATAAAAAATTACTTACAAAAAGCAGCCCAAATGAATGAGATACAAGACTTTGAAGTTGAATTTCCAAAATCAAAATGCCAATCTAGAGAGGGGTAGGCTAGTTGGGGGTTGGCTTGTTGACATCATGTTAATGTTAGTAGGGTCTGACAATGGAATATGCTCTGCTTGGTTGGAATATTTTGATTAACATGAAATCACTACCACAAATATTGAAACCATGTATGCTTTAAACTATTGATATATACTGTGAAACTACCTTTTGTGAGTAGAAAACCACTTTATGAATACTTGTGTGGTTTCAAGATGATTGAATGTTTAAAATGGAATATTATTGGAATATTTTGCCAATTTCTTGTCATTTTTTGGTTGTCGATTGGTTGTGTTGGTGGGGCTATGAGTGTGGCCGTTGGTGGAGCCACCTTGGTGGTAGGGCTACACTATTACCATTTGATAGCCTATGGTTGGTAGCATACACTGCACCACATACCACATACCACAATTAATAGCCTATGGTTGGTAGGGACTACACAAGTAATATCCTACATACCACTTTAATTTTTTATTTAAAAAAATATAAAAATTAATAACAAATATAATTTATTATCTAAAGGTCATACCACAATTGTGGTATCCACTGATGCTTGTTCAATACTATAGAATATTTTGCCTATGTAGGGAATATTTCCTACATTCTGTATGACCAAGGATGGGAAATTTTTCTATGATGGCCTTAAGAAAAAGTATTTAATTTTGATGAATTGACAATCAATCCTTAGACACTTGGACCTCTTAGATGTGATGGTAGGGTTATACTTGATCTAAAATTCTTCAAAATTGTAGCTACCTTATGGATCTAGCAACCACCTCCCAACTTCAAACCCTTGTAGATCTAGCCTCACATATCCAATTTGGATAAATCAAAAGGCTAAATTGACTTTTAAGAACACCCTAAATTGAATGGCGAGCTTAGATGTATAACAACATGATCCTAAATGGACCTACAATGTAAAGCCACAAAGAGGAACCTCCCAAATTTTATATTTCTATTAAGTTTTTCAATTATCTAGGTCATCATATGCTACAATAGAAGAGCTTACCCAAATTTTAAAGATCCACCAAGATTTACAACTAGTATATCTTAATAAACATTAATGAGAAGTAATCCCGTAAGCTCTGATACCATATAGGAGTTAGTATAGAGTTTTCTATATCATGCAATATTTGGATAAATATGTAGCCACCCATGATCTAAGAGTTTCAATGAAAGAACAAAGTGACCAAATATAAGAGAATAATACTATTCTATCAAAGGATGCAAATGATACAACGATGATCAATTGATAAATCAAAGGGAAACCCTTGGTTAAATAGACCAAGGTTGTAACACCCCTCTGATTTGTTATGTTTTCTTTGACCGATTAGATACTTTGTTAGACCATATTTTATGTTATTGTTATTCTATCACTGACAATGAAGTGATAATAGACTATATTGATGTGATGATACATTATATGCATTGTGATTATGTTTGACATGCTTTATGTTTGCATAGATGTTTAGTTGAGATGACATTGCTATATATGCTTATGGTAGTTTAATTGATATTTTATCTCGTCAGTTGATGTAATAGTGTATTGGTGAAGAGAACGGTATTGCATCACTCGCTTGCGAGTGCCCTGTGATTTCTGTGATTCTCTCTTTATGGTGTGTATGATTTATTATCTGGGTACATGTACAACATTTGCTTTGTTTGTAGGTTTGCAAGTACAAGACAACAACTTCACTTGGTTTCATAGGTCTGAGCGTGTCCACTACCCAACAGTAATGTTGATTGGGAGATAGTAACGAGTTAACCTAGTCAGACCTTTACCCTAGTGCAGTGTGTCGTCAATCCATGTATTTTTCGTATTCTTTATCCACGTTTGTCTTGTTATTTTATTATTGTGCAAAGTTTAATTGTGAGGATTAAATTATATGTTATGATTAAGTATTTACTTAATTTGTATTATTGATGTGGAGACTTTATGATAGATAAATTAATTAATTTAATTTATGTTATAAAGTAATTTTAATTATTAGATTAAATGTGAATTAAAATAAATAAGTTATTTAAATTTGATTTGAAACAAATTAATTAATTAAATTTCAAATGCATGTTATTGGGGAAAGATCTTAGAAATATCTTGGTTGTTGAAGAAAAGATATTTGTTGTGTTAACTGGAAGTTAGAAGGTTTTGTTTTCTAATTGTTTTAAAATTGATTTCTGGAGAGATTGATTGAAAATTGGGAAAAGAAAGGAAGCTGTTTTCACGGGAAAAAAGAGGAGAGAATTTGGAAATGGTAGGATTTTTTTGAGGTTTGAGGAAATTGCTAATCTTAGAGGCTCTCTGATAATTTTAGGAATCTAGTTTTGTTGTATTCTTGGTTCTAGATTATTTTCTGTTCTCTAGGAAGTGGCAATTCTTTTGGAGGAAACTTTGGTAATTGAAGATTAAAGGGAATCTCGACATCAAACTTCGAATTGATAGATCTTCTAGAACAGGTTCTTTATTTTTTTTGTTAATTTTAATTTGAAAGAGAGAGTTAAATTATTATTGTATTGCAAATTGGAAAAGTTTAGAAGAGGATTTCTTTTATTTTAGAAGCTTTTGTTTTTTTTAAAAGAAATTGTTGTGATTGTTACAGCCTCTATAGAAAATAATTTAGATCCTCTGTTTTAAATTGAGTATTTGAAATAGATTTATACAAAATAAAATTATAGATAATTTTAGAGCCTCCGTGAAGATTGAATCGAAACTGTAGAAATTTGTTATCCTCTGTGTAAAGATTATTTAATCTTCTCTGTAGAAAATGATAAATTACAGTGACATATTTAGATCTCTGTAGGGAATGATTTTTAACACAATAGAAAATTCAAAGGAAAGTATTTGATGAGTTAAGAAACCTCTGTAAAATATTTCTACATTATTCTTGTAGAAAACTTCTGAGACAATAATTTATCTTCTTGTGGAAATTTTGTTGAAATTTACATATATATATATATATATTGGAAAATATATATATACATATACAAATATATATATATATATGTTATGGATTTACCTTCTGCTAAATGTTCTGTAGAAGAACAGACTGAGAAATCACCGTACGCGATTTATAAAATCGCAGGGTTTTTATATTATAAAAAAATGTTATAAGTTTTGGGGTAGGTGAGGGGGTTACCCCACCGCCGTCCCCATGGAAGTGGGGGGCGTGGCTGCTATGGCAGTGCCCTCCACAGTAATGTGGAGGGAGTTCTATCATAGGCAATGCTCCCTTCCTCTGTGTATGGCGCGACTATAAGGTCTGCGATTTTGATTATTGTTGTTTTTTTAATATATATTATATAATATATGTTATATATTTTATATATAATATATTTTATATATAATATATTATATATATATAAATATATAAACATATATTTGTGTATATATATTTTGTATGGTTGTAAATGTAATTTAGTGTTATATATTTATTTAATTGATGTTATTATAAAATATGTTGTTTTAGAAGGGAAGTAGATGATTTTTAAATGAATATTGGAAAAGTATAATTGATTTACAATTTGATAACATATATATATATATATTTATTTAAAAGAAAATTTATTTAGGTGCATGCAAGCACAAGTAGTTAAATTGAAATGATTAATTATTTTAATTGTGAAATTGAGTTAATTGATATGAGTAGTTGTGAAAGTAAGAGTTAGACATTTAGTGTTATTTTCGTTGTTGATTTATTAATTGGAAATATGCTTAAACGTTGTATTTTAAATATGAGATATTGATCTATTAGATTTAGGAAATCCAAATGGTAGTGCTTTTAATTACATAAGTGGTTTATTTTAATTACAAGTATTTCTGTAATTGTGTATTGTGGGGGGATATTTGTTGTTGAGAAATGTAAGCCTTCCAGAGATTGTAAATTGTGAAAGGATTGTTGTATCTTTAGTTTACCCTTTGAGATTTCCTTGGGTAGTGCATGTGTTTGGGATCCAGTATTTGACATCCGTAGGGATGTGTTACCTCTTGAGATGAGTCGGGAAGGCCTGGAATGGCGAGATCGTTATCTTGTCTTCTCGAAAGATAATCGATTCCGCACTAGTGTGCATATGGGGACAAAGTTCGTGAGAGGTTACAAGGATAACCCAGGATGGGGGATGGGACCTAGGAAGATCTCCTTAGGATAACCAATGCAACCTTTGTGATGAAACTCCTCCTATGACAACAGTCGGTTTATATGGTACAATGGTTGTTCTTGATTCAGTGATTCTAGAAGCAATGTAACTTTATGTTTTGTGTACTGGAACAGTGTTATTTTGTATATTTACTGTGTCTAGAGGTATTAGGTTCAATTTCTTGGTTACCTTTTACTATCTCCTAGCACAAGGGCTGGGCCTACGGTTACCACATGGTTGGGTGGTGTGCACCTTACACTGTTGGGCTTTCTCTTCCTGTTCGTGATGGCGAGATCCTCTAGTTTGAGGAGCTTGTCTGTTTCTATGGATTTGTACTTCTCTTTTATTAATTGTAACAAGGGGACACTATGTATTTGTATTCCTCATTTGTAATCGAGGAGAATCCTTGTATTGTAATTGTAACATTATGTATGATCTATTTATTATGGGGATAAATTGTATATATTGTTTTATATGGTGATGTATCTATGGAAATATGTTCATTACATTTCTATGTGTTAGATTTATTAAGAAATGGTTTAATGCTTGGTGTATGTTGTTTATCATGAGTTAATTTCATATGCTATGGTTAGATTAATTTTGTAAGTTTTGGGGTTCACATGTAGACACCTTGTGTGGCCTAGAGGATGTGTGTGTTAGAGTAGATTACTTTACTTATTATTGTTACTCTTTTAAGAAAAAAAATTAGTTGCACTTTCGTACTGTTGCATCGTCCTCTAGGTTGCGGGGTGGGGTTTTACAAAGGTGAGACATAGGTTTACATACGATTATGAAACATGTGTTAATATTATGACTTGAGACATAAAGTGACAAGTATCCTACATGTGTACCCTAAGGAAAATTAACTATTGTGAATAGGACCTAGGTGATGAACCAATTACATAAGACACCCTGTTCACACCAATAGGAAGATTGATATTATCATGAGAATGCACTCTAGGGATGATTATAAAGAAATCAATAAATTCATGTTTTAAAAAATGGAATGAACTTGACCAATTAAAGTTTTCATAAATTAAAGAATTAAGAAAATATCATTATGCATATGCTCAATGAATGAAGAAATGGAATATCTAACATGTAAGGAAGCATTTTAATATTCATTAAATGTAGGTATTTGAAGTTCTCTAAATTTTTTCTCTTAAAGAGTGTATGAATTGATCTCTTAATAGATAATTTAATGCATTGAAGTTAGACATGGAAATATCAATAATTGTAGAAGAAACACTATCATGAGTTGTATGAAGCATATCATTAGTGTGAGACACAACCACATCACAATTAATCAGAAGAGGTAGAGCATTAGTGCATGACCCATTATTTAGAATCTAATTATTACATATATCAATGCAACAAAGAGGTGTACTTAGAGTGAAGTTACTATCATCTGCCATGAAAGAGATGTTTTTGAAAGAGGAAAAAATGAGTTTTATAGGGACCTGAAATCACAAAGTTTGCATACATAAGATAAGATCGTCAAAGCCACCATTATAAAGAAAGGCTGTAACGAAAACAACAAAATGACAAAGCCACAACCACCAAAAAAGCCAACAAGGGCCATAAAAAAGACCCTAAAAGACCAGAAAAAATGCCAATAGCAACTAAACTTGGGATTTTAATGTTTCCGCAGTTTCAACTTCCAAGTCATTCATTTCCTGAACCCCCTCTTTAAGATCTGGACCATCTGGGTAGTAGGAGGCTCTTTCCTCTTAAGGTTGGCATGGGTCCTTTTCAATATACCTTGGTCCTCATTCTTGATTTTATCCTTGTCCTCTTCCAGATCAACAACCAGCAAGCCCTGTTGTGACTTCTCAGACTTTTCAGACATTGCATTGATGATAATGGCATTGTGCCTAGCCATTTTATGGTTTTGTTCCACAATAGTTTTCATGTTATTTTTTATTTTAACAATTTAAGCTTCCAGAGTATTATACTTGTCCTCAATGTCATCTTCTCCCGTTCCAGTATTGTTCTTTTTCCGTTTTCCTTTTTCATTGCTAAGAGTGGACAACTTCAATTCCAGTTCCTCCAACTTGCTATTTAGAACCCTATTTCTATGATTAAGATCATTAATTTCTTGATAGGTCCATTTCAAAACCCTTTTTCCATGAAAGAGATGTTATCATGGAAAATGTAGTGAGTTTATAAATAATGATTTAGAACGTGGTTAAATGTTCCAAGGAAATATCTTAATTTATAATGAACTTAAAATTCAAAGATCTAGTAGCGAACGAATGACTAAAATACTTGGAGTGAAGGACAACCTAGGAAAAATCTCTAGGTAGGGTAAACATGTTTTTGAAAGAGGAAAAAATGGGTTTTACAGGGACCTGAAACCACAAAGTTTACAAAATAAAGAGAAAGTCAATAAATACAAAATAGACAGAAAGGCTATTAAAAGACAACAGTAAATGACCACAGCCATCAAAAAGGCTAGCAAAGGCCAAAGAACCAAAAACTATCCGAAAAGCCAGCAACAGCTAAATTTGTATCTTTAAAAGATCAATAGTCTCAGCTTCTAGCTCGTTCATATCCTGAACCCCCCTCTTTAAGATCTGAACCATCTGTGTGGTGGGAGGCTCTTTCCTTTTGAGGTTAGCCTGGGTCCTTTTAGAAATACCTTGGTCCTCAAACTTACTTTCCTTTTTCGCTTCTAGGTCAACAACTAGCGAACCCTGTTGCATTTTTTCCACCTTTTCAGACATAGCGTTGATAATAATGGCATTGTGCCTAGCCATTTTATGGTTTTGTTCCACAACAGTTTTCAAGTTATTTTTAATTTTAACCATTTCCTCTTCCAGAGACTTGTACTTTTCCTCATTGTCTCCTCCTTTCTTACCAGTGTTCTTATTTTGTTTCCCTTCTTCATTGCTAAGAGCAGCCAACTTTAGCTCCAGCTCCTCCAATTTGCTATACAGGGACCTGTTTCTTTGATTGAGCTCATTAATTTCATGGTAGGCCCATTTCAAGACCTTTATTAGAGGGGATAGTAAAATGAATAGGAGAAATAGGGTCCCCTTGTCTTAATCCTCTTGAATTTTGGAAGAATCTAGAAGGAGATCCATTCATAATGATAGATGTGGAAATTGTGGTTACCAATTGATTCACTAGTTGAATGACTCTACTATTGAAACCAAACCCTCTTAGAATTTTGAATAGGAACTCTGAGTCAACGCAGTCATACGCTTTGGAAATGTCCAACTTAAGAAGAAACCCTTCAGTTTTAGACTCCACAAGTGAGTGAATATTCTCATGGACCATGACTATAGAATCTAGGATTTTCCTTCCAGGAACAAAACCATTATGCTGAGGGGAAATCAACGAAGGAAGGATAGACATGATCCTTGAAGTCAACACGTTAGATATGATTTTATAGAGAGAATTGCAAAGACTAATGAGTCTAAACGCCTCAAACTCCATTGCCCCTAGTTTCTTAGGAATGAGGACCACAAAATTAGCATTTAGCTCCTTAAGGATCCTTCTGGAACCAAAGAATTCCTTAACAACATGCATAACATCATTTTCCACAATGTCCCAAAATCATTGAAAAAAGAACATAGGAAATCCGTCAGGCCCAGGGGCCTTGTTTCCTTCAAAAGAAAAGACAGCTTTCTTGATTTCCTCCATACAGGGAATGACCACAAGATTTTCATTGTCCTCCCTTCCCACAACCTTGGGGATGGCCTCTAATAAAAATTCTTGGTCATTTTGATTGATTTCCCCATTCACCGAAAGAAGGTTATTATAGAAGAGGACAACTTGCTTTTTGATGTCTTCCTCTTCTTCAAATCTAGTACCATTAACTTCTATGGAAATGATTCTATTGGCATCCCTGTGCTTAGAAGTAGATAAATGGAAGTACCTAGTATTTTTGTCTCCAGCAGAGAGCCACAAAACCCTCGATCTCTGCCTCCAAAACTTCTCCTCTTTTGCTATTATATCATATAGTTTCACTAGTAACTCATTTTCTCTATCCTTATTTTCTTTGATGTATCCTTCCTTCTGGATTTTGTCCTAGATCTCCTCAAGCTTCATTTGAAGATTAGATTTCATGCCAAAAATGTTTCCAAAGGATTTTTTTTTCCATTTTCTTAAATTGTGTTTGACTTCTCTCAGTTTTTTAGCTATTCCGAACATAGCAGTTCCCAAAACATCCATATTCCACCATTTCCTAATTTCATCAAAGATAAGGGGATGGGACAACCACATTCTTTCAAATCTAAAGGGCACATTTTTCTTCACCTTTATAGGGTCTGCCACAAAGCTTATGGGAAAGTGATCCGACCCAACTCTGGAAAGAGCTTTTAGAGAACAAAAATAGCTTAAAAGCCACTGATGAGAAATTAAAGTTCTATCTAACCTAACTTGAATAAGTTCCTTACCAGTTCTTCTATTCGACCAGGTATACTGAGCCCCTTGCAAGTCCATATCAATAAGCTCCTTGTTGTTGATGAAGTCGAAAAGATCAAACTTACTCTCCTGGTTCACCTGAGAACCTCCAGATTTCTCCTCATTCAAAAGGGGAGTATTAAAGTCACCCATAACTATCCAATGGTCATTATAAAAAATCCTCCAGAAAGCAGAAAGCTCATTCCACAAAGATTTTCTGGCTACTTTCCCATTGGGATCATAGATGTTCGACTAAATCCAGTTAAAGTTATCTCTGATGTGTGTAAATTTTGTAGCCACATGATTGTTGCTTTCCAATAAAGGTTCCCCTCTAATTAGGTTTTGAGGTTAGCCTGGGTCCTTTTAGAAATACCTTGGTCCTCAAACTTGCTTTCCTTTTTCGCTTCCAGGTCAACAACCAGCGAACCCTGTTGCATTTTTTCCACCTTTTCAGACATAGCGTTGATAATAATGGCATTGTGCCTAGCCATTTTATGGTTTTGTTCCACAACAGTCTTCAAGTTATTTTTAATTTTAACCATTTCCTCTTCCAGAGACTTGTACTTTTCCTCATTGTCTCCTCCTTTCTTACCAGTGTTCTTATTCTGTTTCCCTTCTTCATTGCTAAGAGCGGCCAACTTCAGCTCCAGCTCCTCCAATTTGCTATACAGGGACCTTTTTCTTTGATTGAGCTCATTAATTTCATGGTAGGCCCATTTCAAGACCTTGAATACGTCACTGATGTCGTTTCTAGCAGAGGCCAAAATGTCACCAGATTGAACCCGGTCTAAAATGAGATTGACATCACCCGGGTTGGGGGAGCTAGTAAATCTAGTACCTTCAAATCTGAAAGAGGCAGGAGGGGAGGGCACAAAATATCTACTAGCTCCAGGGTTCTCGGCTTTATCTTCCAAGAAGTCTGTAGAATAGGAGACCAACTTGTTGATAGGGAAGCCCTTAAGAACAAGATTCTTAAAGGGGGCAGAGCAGTCGCGGAGGGTCTCAGGGTTATCTTTAGCAAGCTGGGATTTTTTAGACTGGGTTTTCTTACCAAACATCTCAGAGGATGGGTGGGTTTCAAAATTTTTCTCCTGGTTAGGCCAAATCTCCCAACCCCCACTATCAGTATCATAGTCCTCAGACTCCACAGAGGCAACAAGGTTAGATAAAGCTGGCATGCTTTGATAATGTTCATAAATTAACCTAATAAGACCAGGATGAAGAATAGGGTATCTCCTGGGATTTTTCCTATGGTCTTCTAGGCTATTAGTCAATGAACATAACAGGTAGTGAGGCATAGAAATCCATACCTTATGGCGGAAGTGGTTAAGAATAGCAAAATGGCGCCCATACACTCTGGTAAATCTCGCGTCTAGAGTGATATACTCCATTATCACCCAAAGAACCTTTCTCCACAGCGCCTTGATAGTGTCAATTTCAAAATAACTATTAGAGATTTTAACCAGTTTCAATTTCTCCTTGTCCTTCTTCGAAAATATGATGACCGCCTCGTCAGAAAACCTTCTGTCATGATAAAAATTCACTCAGTCGATGGACATACCAGTAATCTCCCCTATGATTTGCTCATCCAGCTTCACCTTCCTACCAAAGAGAATGATTTCGCCGTTGTTCTAGTTCTTCTTGAAGTAGTCCGTGGCCTTAGAATCAGTCCCATGAAGTTTTTCCAGATATGGAACCAGGCCACCTCTTACAATCTGCTCCCAAACCTTGTCATTCCTAGTGTGCACCTCATAGCTGTTAGGCTCAACTCTTTTCCTATCCCCCCATTTTTGTTTGCTCATTATTGTCGACTCTACCAATGCTAAGAACCTGTTGCAGAATTATGTAGCTGTTCCAAAGCACCCACAAAGCGTGCAAATTTTCCTTTCTTTCCAAGTAACATGATGCGGCCCCATGAAATCTCTTGATTTTGATGTACTTGGCTCCTTTCTCTTTAATCATTAAATGTGGTTGATTCTTTCCCATGTGTGTAACATCGTAATCTAGTAAAGCCTTGAATCCAGTTCTCAAGTCCCTACAATTCTGCCATGTGTTCAATCCTTGCATCCTAACCCCTTCATTCGCAAAGAAATCTGCCATGCTGTTAGCTTCCCTGTAGATGTGTGAAACTTTCACTTTTCCAAATTTGTCTAGAATAGACTTAGCTTCATCTATCCAATTCTTTATCATCCAAGAGGGTGGGGTTATCTCTCAAAGACAATCAATTATATTTTTAGAATCTCCTTCAAGCCATAAGTTTTTTATATTCAAATTATGAGCAAACTTTAAAACTTGAAAGGCTCCTATAGCCTCCGCCACATGGTTGGTTTGGTGACCTAGGGATATGGCCACAACTGCCATAAAGTTACCATTAGGATCCCTTAGCACACCTCCACTTCCGACCAAACCTGGGTTGCCCTTCGCTACTCCATCAAAATTGGCTTTATGCCAGCTGTTAGGTGGAAAGGTCCAACAAACACCCTCCCTACTTTTCTTAGCTGGCTTAGAAGTAGAAGAAATAGCCACTTTAATGTTCCAATCTTTTTCTATCCTTAAATCATAGGGGGTGCACACCACAACTTCCAGATTAAGAGCTTTTTGATGAATCACATTAAAATTTTCCTTTATAAGCTTGAAAGTTTTCTCAAAGACATAATTCTCCGACATCTCCTTGTCCCTGAAAAGTCTGTTGTTACATTATTTCCACACTCCCCAAGCCACAAAAGGGAATAAGAAAGCCCACAACCTTCAAATGTAGGGATTTTGAGTAGGGGATTTCCATTGTAAAGAAAACCCTTCAATGCTTTGGGGGAATACCCAAGATATATTCCAGATAGCTAATAATTTTCCCCAAATTAAGGAAACAAACGGATAGTGGAGAAACAAGTGGTTGGATGACTCCGCCTCACTCTTGCAGAGGTAGCATCTATTGGGGATTTGAAATACCCTTTTACAAAGATTGTCCACCGTAAGGACCTTATTCTGAAGCATTATCCAAAAGAAGATATTGACTTTAGGAGTCAAGTGTTTAATCTAGGCTTTAGACCAGAAGGGAGGAGGGGCTTGAGAGAGGGACATCAAAGAAACAACTGAAGAGACAGAGTAGTCACCCGAAGGGTTGTCCATCCAGACAAGAGTGTCATCCAGCTGATTCTGTCCCAAGCTGACAACCTTTAAGGAGGATTGAAGCTGAGCCAAATCTTGACTGATCACGCATAAGTTCACCCAGTCTCTTTCATGCCAGTAGTCTTTGAAAAGTTCCCCAAAAGCAGCTTTACATTGCTTTTCCCATCTATTAAATATTTCAATTTTAATAAGGGATTCCTTAAAGAGCCATTTATCCTCCCAAAATATAGCTTAATTACCACTTTTGATGTGCCATCCTATCCCTGATTCTAGAATTTTTCTACCAACAATCATGTCATTCCAACAAGCTGAACCACGTGGGAGGATAGGAGAATCCAACAGATCTTTGAGGGACATTTGGTCAGCCATATATTTACTTCTTAAAATGTCTTTCCATTCTCCGCCAGACGAGAAAGATCTCCATATTTGTTTGGAAATAAGAGTTTTATTGATAGTTCTTATTTTTCTAAGACCTAAACCCCCCAAAATTTTTGGTCTGTAAACCAAATCCCACCCTATAAGAGGCATTCTCTTTCTTTCCTCCACTCCAGACCAAAGGAATCTTTTCAATGTCCTCAGCATATTTAGCAGGGATTTTGAAGAGGCTTAGAGCATAAATTGGGAGGTTCTGAAGAGAGGCTTTAAGAAGTTGAAGTTTTCCAGCTTGGCTCAAAAGAGCTCCTTTCCAACCTGCCAACTTCTTTCTGAACCTGTCAACCAAAGAGAACCAAAAGGACTTCGGGGGTTTAAGGCATAACATAAGTTGGAGATAAGAAGGTAAGGATTCCACCCTGCAATCAAGGATTCTACCAATCTTGACTTGTCTATGCTAAAGGGTATTGAAAAAGAAGATAGAACTCTTATGTCTATTGACCTTCTGCCTAGTCGCCTACTCATACACAACCAAAGTTTTTTTGAAAATATTAGCCTCATTCACATAAGATCTTCCCATCAGCATTGTATCATCAACAAACTGTTGGTGAGAAAAAACCAGATTCATAGAAGAAGGACTGAGACCAATAAGAGACCTTTGTTCGATCAATCTCTTAAGATTCCTTCCCAGACTTTCAGCCATTATAGTAAAATGAATAGGAGAAATAGGGTCCCCTTGTCTTAATCCTCTTGAATTTTGGAAGAATCTAGAAGGAGATCCATTCATAATGATAGATGTGGAAATTGTGGTTACCAATTGATTCACCAGTTGAATGACTCTGCTACTGAAACCAAACCCTCTTAGAATTTTGAATAGGAACTCCGAGTCAACACGGTCATATGCTTTGGAAATGTCCAACTTAAGAAGAAACCCTTCAGTTTTAGACTCCACAAGTGAGTGAATATTCTCATGGACCATGACTATAGAATCTAGGATTTTCCTTCCAGGAACAAAACCATTATGCTGAGGGGAAATCAACGAAGGAAGGATAGACAGGATCCTTGAAGTCAACATGTTAGATATGATTTTATAGAGAGAATTGGAAAGACTAATGAGTCTAAACGCCTCAAACTCCATTGCCCCTGGTTTCTTAGGAATGAGGACCACAAAATTAGCATTTAGTTCCTTAAGGATCCTTCTGGAACCAAAGAATTCCTTAACAACATGCACAACATCATTTTCCACAATGTCCCAAAATCATTGAAAAAAGAACATAGGAAATCCGTCAGGCCTAGGGGCCTTGTTTCCTTCAAAAGAAAAGACAGCTTTCCTGATTTCCTCCATACAGGGAATGACCACAAGATTTTCATTGTCCTCCCTTCCCACAACCTTGGGGATGGCCTCTAATAAAAAATCTTGGTCATTTTAATTGATTTCCCCATTCACCGAAAGAAGGTTATTATAGAAGAGGACATCTTGCTTTTTGATGTCTTCCTCTTCCTCAAATCTAGTACCATTAACTTCTATGGAAATGATTCTATTGGCATCCCTGTGCTTAGAAGCAGATAAATGGAAGTACCTAGTATTTCTGTCTCGAGCAAAGAGCCACAAAACCCTCGATCTCTGCCTCCAGAACTCCTCTTTTGCTATTATATCATATAGTTTCACTAGTAACTTATTTTCTCTATCCTTATTTTCTTTGATGTATCCTTCGTTCTGGATTTTTTCCTGGATCTCCTCAAGCTTCATTTGAAGATTAGATTTCATGCCAAAAATGTTTCCAAAGGATTTTTTTTTCCATTTTCTTAAATTGTGTTTGACTTCTCTCAGTTTTTTAGCTATTCCAAACATAGCAGTTCCCAGAACATCCATATTCCACCATTTCCTAATTTCATCAAAGATAAGGGGATGGGACAACCACATTATTTCAAATCTAAAGGGCACATTTTTCTTCACCTTTATAGGGTCTGCCACAAAGCTTATGGGAAAGTGATCCGACCCAACTCTGGAAAGAGATTTTAGAGAACAAAAATAGCTTAAAAGCCACTGATGAGAAATTAAAGTTCTATCTAACCTAACTTGAATAAGTTCCTTACCAGTTCTTCTATTCGACCAGGTATATTGAGCCCCTTGCAAGTCCATATCAATAAGCTCCTTGTTGTTGATGAAGTCGAAAAGATCAAACTTACTCTCCTGGTTCACCTGAGAACCTCTAGATTTCTCCTCATTCAAAAGGGGAGTATTAAAGTCACCCATAACTATCCAATGGTCATTATAAAAAATCCTCCAGAAAGCAGAAAGCTCATTCCACAAAGATTTTCTGGCTACTTTCCCATTGGGATCATAGATGTTCGACTGAATTTAGCTAAAGTTATCTCTGATGTGTGTAAATTTTGTAGCGACATGATTGTTTCTTTCCAATAAAGGTTCCCCTCTAATAGGTAGCAATGCCTCCTGATGCACCATCTGAACTATTTCCTTGAATCTCGCAATTCTGATACATTTTGATCTTCTCTACCTTTTCTTTGGATTTTTTAGTTTCTTGGATAAGGAGAATATCTGGTTTATGGTCCCTAACAAAATTGTGCAAGACATCCCTCTTATGAAGGCTATTGAGCCCTCTAATATTCTAGGACATAATCTTCATATCTTACCAGGGGATTGTAGAATCTCCGGAATGGTCTTTTGAACACCATCCGCTATATCTTGGAAGCTTTCATGCTCTCTCTACCATTTTCCCGATCTTCTACCCTGGCCAAGCTTAGTAGCTCCGCAATCCACCTTTGCTCTTGTTCTGGTAACAACCCCACTTGGAGTATTCTGATGTTTGCTTTTCTCCTTCATTTTCTTAGAATGAGAAAGGAATTCTTCCCTGTCAGTATCTTCTTGGCTCTCCATCTCTCTGCCAGATTCCCCTTCCTTGTCATACATTCTTCTTTGCTCCCAAGGTAGGGTGTCCATTAGGCCATTCCTAGGTTGATTCAGATTTTCACTCGAAAGATCGGTATTCTGGCTCAGATCCTCAAAGGTGTCCTTAGCAAAATCTAGGATTCTGTTTTCCCCAAGGTTAAGAGGGACACACAAAGGGGAGCAATCAACAAAGATCGTGTTCTGGATTGGAATGCCAATATCCAAAGATAGACCCTGGATAGGAATATCCTCCAGTCCATGAAACCCATTTTCTTTGTCTTCTGATAAGATTTTAGGAGTAGAGGAGACAAAGTCCTCATCCCTTTTCACTTCCTCCCTATTTTCGAATGTTTCCTCATCATCTTCCTTAGGGCCTTCATTATTTTCTGCTCTTTTTTGGTGATTATTCTTTCCTCTAAGGTCCTTTGATTCTGTTTCATCAGTGCTGTCAGAGGAATTCCCTTGAGATTCATTTTTCCTACTAGCTTCCACACTGGGATTGCTGGCTTGTCCTTCCCCATCAGATTTCTTTCTCCAGACAGTCCTAGGGTTGGACTGATGATTTTCTTTTTCTTTACTGACATTTTATGGGCATTTCTTAGCCCAATGCCCCGTTTTTCTACATTTGAAGCAAGCAAAGGCAATGGATTCAAACTCTATAGTTTGCATCCAGGTTCCCAACTTAGATTGAATGTCTATTGAAGAGGGAAGGTCAACACTCTGTGAAACCCCTACATAGATTCAAGCAAACACCAACCACTTTCTAGCTGTAGGCATAGGGTCAATAGAAAGAAGTTCTCCAAAAGAACTAGCAATGCCGTTGAAAATATCCTCATTCCAGTATTACAAAGGGAGACCCGAGAGTTTAGCCCAAACTAGAACGTTCTCAAAGATAGAATCAGAAAGGTCCAGGTGGGAAGTTCATTTCTTTAGTGTCAGGGAAGACTTTCCAATGACCCAGGGTCTGCCACTCCTCACAGCCAAGATATCCTCCTTGCAAGTGAACTTAAAGGCAAAAAAACCTCTTGGAAGAGCAACAACCGTAACTTGCCCATTAGTTCTCCACTTGTTTTTAACAAATTACCTAACCACCTCAACATTTGGTCTAGGGCCCATGAACTTACCAACCAGGACTTTATCCATCAAAGCAATATTATGATCTATAATAGGATCAGGCACAAAGATGGAAAACTTACCATTCGCAAGATCAAAATGATTACTCACCAGAGGGAAAATCGATTTACCATTTGGTTTAACACCAAGCAGTGATGCCCAAGGTTTATGCTTTGCTCCTTCCCTATTAGCGGTCCCTATCACTTCATTGGAAATTTTTCCTTTTCCGCCTTGTCGTCCTTTAGGGGACACCCCTTGATTTATCTTTCCTCCCGGGTCCACCTGGAATTTGTTTCCGGTGTCTGTCTCATCAGAATCAACCTTACCTTTCTCCACACTCGGAACATGCGCCGATTTAGCTTGGGATTCCTCCGAACTTGCTCCATGGCCTACTCCATTGTTCAGAGATTCAAAATTATGCTTTTCCCGCCCGTGCTCCACAGTCCCACCCATGGTTTTTTTACCTTTTTGCTTATGTTAATTGATATAGTTTAATCGTTTGTAGGGTAAACATGTTGGTATTCACCAATTTTTGTATAAAAAATAAATGATTTTAAACTTGACGATACCACTTATCTCCACACACATGATTTAGATGTATTCACACAATGAAGCACTATACACAGTTACATCTAACTTTTAGGGCAAAGACTAAAAATTTGGTGAGGGATAAAAGTGCATAGGTATTTTTGAATGATGTGTAGATGTGACCTTTTGTTTTTGATATGCAAATTTGTTACAAGTGGCAACTCAAATAAAAATAGAATGTAGATCAAATATCAAAAGATGATGAAAGAACTCTATCAGTGGTTGCATTGTTATGGATGGGGCCACATTGTTTGACTTAGTCTCAAACTAAACCATGCTGTACAAACATGTCCTTCTATCATAGCATATTCTAATATAAAATTTAAGGATTGGTACATGCATGTATCTTTTGACTTTTAGCTAAAAAGAAGTGGTGTCAAAAGGCACAATGAAGCTCACTTTGAGGTGAGAGGGGAAGACCTTGGCTTGTCTTGAAGTTGCAAGTCAAGCCCCTAGAAGGTTGATGTATAATTTCATAGATATGTCAAATACACAATGCAAGATAAAGCTTTGAAGTGCTAATGAATTAGATTGCTCTTTAGAGTGATTCTCACTATTGCTTCTTGTTATTTCATCCTTGCTAATGCCCTAGGATGGTCTACAATACATGTCCTTAATCACTCAATCTGAGATTTTTAGTGTATAATATGATGATTAGCAATTACATTTTGGATAAGTTGACACCAAGACAAAAAAAAATAAAATTGAAAGATTAAGACTGCATAACCCCCACAAACTAGATCAAACTATACAATATAATCCTAATTAATTCAATTAACTGGTAAATTCAAAAATATAAATCTATATACTAAATAAGTAAAGTTTAATGCTATAGACATATGTTCAAAATGATGTAAAACAAAATTAGGTAGAAGTAGACGGTCTACGTTGGCTTACAATTCCCTATCCAGGGATATATTAATACCAACTATACTCCAAAAGGCAGCTCCATCCAAAATAAATATATTAGAAAACAACTACGTTTCAAGATGTTTGTGGGCTTGCCTTACCTAATGACGTATCTACGATGGTTGCAAATAACTGTGAAAAAAACTCTTGAAATAGGAAGAAACATTGATCTACATTTTTTGCTTTTGGAGGATAAGACTCACCTTAGAATACATGTTCTGGTATCAGTTCAGTACAAGAATTCGAACTGTAGCCTGCCATTTTCGATCTGAAAAAGTTTACTGAGTAAATTGAATCACTTTGGATCAACTTCTAGCTAGATAAGATTTACTTCTCACACTCTGTCAAGGTTTCTATCATCTCCTCAAGCCAAATCTATGGTTATGAAAGAGACCATTGAAGCCCTTGACAGAGAGTGAGGGGTAAATATTTCAAGCTCTATCCTCTGCATCTCTGGTTTGAATGTTGAATCTTTATCATCACACCTCTTTATATAGAAGAAATGGATTTGGAGAAGTCGGAGATCTCAAACAAAAAACACTGTAACATGGGAATAATGTGTCTTGGAGAATCCACCATGAAATGGGCCGAAGAGACGTGAGCTCTACGTTTGTTTACTAATTGCCAAAGGGCGGAGTTGCTGCATGGATTCATCTATTTAATTAAAAAAAAAATCAACGGAGAATCATAGCTTTTTCCAATTTCGAACGTTCAAACCATAATTTCTATGATGTTTCCTTCTGTCGTTTTTTGTTTTGGATTTGAGACTGAGGTTCTCTGCTCGTGCGTTTTTGGCGCTATATGGATTATCGACTTAGTTTTAAATAAGTTTTAATTCAGATTTGGCCCACCATGTTTACTTTTGGAGTTCAATACTAAGAAAATTGAAGGAATATTTAATGGTTTTTGTTCAGACAGACTGCTATTAAATGTATTTTGGCATTTGGCATGGTAGCTCATAAGTGGTAGTCATGTTTGATGGTTTTTAAAACTAGTCATTTTGGTGGTTTGTTTATTGATTTGAATTTTAAATGAATTAAAAGGAGAGCAAATCAATTTTATATCATTTTGTGTTGTTGAATAAGTGGTGTTTTTTTATCATTTATGTTTGAAGTTTTCTCTCTCATTTTGTTGCATAAAATAAGTGTTATTTATTTCATCATTCTTGATTATTAGTTGGTGAAGTGCTTTTGAATTTGCAGTCATAAGTAATTGTTGGATTTTTTTTTGTAATTTGTTACCTTCTAAAAATCTCCAATGTAAAATTTTCAATTCTTTTTCTTTCTGTGATAATTTGTGTTTGAATTAGAATTCAACTACACCATGTAATGTAGGGATTTTGAGTCTAGAATTGTAAATGATACCTTTAGTAAATAGTTGGAGATTGGTCCACTATATTCATCTTCTACAATTTTTGAGCATCTTCTTCACTCATGAGCTTGACGCCATTGGAAACCATCGGTACAAGAATAAGATGATAATCTAAACCATCTCCACATGTTCCTATCCACAAAATTATATTTACTTTACTAAATTTGTGGTTATTTCAACACTAAATTCATCACATAGAACTTTCACATACATCCTCATAAATTAGTGGGCCATCACCTTATGTCATGAAAGCTTGCATTGCATGCCATCACATTCAAAGATCTTCATCCTTGTAAAAAATCTTGCTAGCACTTTGCATGAAAGGACACTTGGACTAATTGGTTCCCTTTGTATAGCAACCTTAGATCACACATATGCTGTGTAGTGGAGTGTAGCTAGTTAGATTATAAATAGTAAAACTTATAAATAATTTTCTTTATCAAGAAAGAATATTAGTATGTATAAATGATTTGAAAATATCTAAAAATCTATTTAACCAATAATGTAAAAAATAAACATCTAATACGGTCAACAAATAATGTCTAAAAACATATTAGTGAGAATAGAAAATATGTTTAACTATGATATTGGACTAGAATTACAAATGACCTATTACACCAATCGATATTTCTTAGTCCTTTAAGTTGTTATTATTAATTATATTTTCAACTATATTACATGACCCTTTAACAATAAGATTGATCTTTTTTATTAAATATCAATAAACTTTGTATTTAAAACATTTAGGGTTGAATAATATTTAGTAATTATCTCTTTTATGCTTTAATCCTAAACCTAACCATTCTTTCCTTTCTCACTTTCATTTTCACTCTCTTGTGACTATCATTTCCTTCCTCAAGTTGTATGTCAAAATTTTACAAGCTTCCATAACAATGTTGTTTTCCTTTCTCAAGCCTAATGCTAGATATTTCGTAGGCTTTAAATTTTGAAGGTATTGATGTAGTATTTTTATAGTGATCAAATTTTTTCCATATCTATCATTATTGTTAATTATTTATAAGTACCAATAGTTATACAAGTTCAAATTATTTTCAAGAGTTCTTATGTTTTTCAAGGCTATTTGAAATAATTATGAAATAACTCATAAATTCTCTAGGTGTGAAGGTTTTTTTGTGAGTTGAATGTGAAATATATTTTGTTTGTGTATGCAACATTAGTAGTTTTGCAGTAATATTTTTTCATTATATTTATGATTAATTATATTGTTCTCAACCCCATTTACACAAGAGGGTATCACCTTTAGGTTGACAATTTTAATATTGAAAGAATATGCTTATCTTGTCAAATACTCCAACCGATCTATTACAAAAACATTAATTGTTTCTTTATAATAAGGAAATTTCTCATCATATTATAAGGGGTTAGTGGAATTACTTTTAAGCACTATAATTGTAATTGTTACACACCATCTTGTTTGTATAAATTGTTTTCTTATAATTCCTATTCTTGTTCATAAATATATCAATGAACTAGCAACAACCATGTAAGTTTATTCATTAGAAAAGTTAATTTTCTTACTACAGTATAAAATATTTATTCTATCTTAAATTTTCACTCTCCACATGGAATTATATTTGCAATAGTTAAATTAACACATCAATGTCAAATTCAATTTATTTTTGGGTGATTTTTTAATGAACATATCTTAATGTAATAGTATATTGATAGATGACATATTTTTGTGCTATGTTTTTGCCTAATCATTGATATTTATTTACTTAGATTCATTTATATTAAGTTTTATGTATTACTATTTATATTTAATTTTATTACACCCCATTTGTACATACTTCCATACAATTATTCCTTGCCTCGATATTACCAATATCTCCACCCAATTTCAATCTCTCACCACTTGGAATGAATCCTAATGTACTTAAGATTGAACCTCGAATTTAAATCTTCAAATTCAAATCCTCACTCCTTATTAATCACTATGAGCCAACACAATATACATTTATGTGGATAAGTACTATGCTCGAGTACTTAAAGACATTCATTTGTGCAATTAACTTATATCATTAATAAAAAAATGAATCATTAGATAATACTTTAATTTACTTAAGGAAAAAATAATTCCATCTACACATAGGCCACTTGCATGTTGGTGAATATTTTCATTGAATCTTCACTCCAAACTATAAATTGTATCCAACAAGGGGTCTTATAAAGTATAAATTGACACTAGCAACTTAATATATTCCCTAAAGGTGTTCATATATATAACCATCTTTACAAGAACTTCAAATATTAGGGATCAACACAAATAGATTCTAAAAATCTATATTTTGCTAGTTCATATTTACAACTTAGATTTAAATTTTGTGGCATTTGGGATTAAAAATATAGTGCTTATGATTGCACTATATTTTTTTTAGTGTATTTTATAATTTTGAGATAGCATATTGTAGCTATACCAAATATTTTTTTTGGAGGTAGTGAATCAATTCATAAAATGATCAATAGCCATTCCTTATCATTGATTTTAGAGTGAATACGCTTTATTGTCTCATACAATTTTTGAAAATGTTTTGCAAGTTTATTAACTAACAATTGCTAGTGTAGTTGTGTCTCTTAGACATGATTGTTCACACAATTTGTCCCATGAATTCAAATTTATTTTGTGCTTAGTATGAGCTGACCTTATTGAAAAGAATAATTTTTTCATGTTGAATGGAATATAATTTGGATCTAAATTGTCATATTTAAAGATATTCCCTAGTTCACTTGTTTCAAATCAAGAATTTATAGGTTTTTAGATGCCATGGATATGATCATGGAAAAAACATGAGATAGTGACCAAAGGTAACATGATCATAGTTATAATTTTTTCAAAAAATTAGAGCAATATAATTAATCTATCATAGTCACCTCTATATCTCTCCAACCTATGATTCATTAAATTTTAAGTGTCAATTTCATGTTTAACAATTGTGTCATAGACTAGTTCTAGATAGATAGAGATTATTATAAAGGAACATTACACCTATTGGGGATAGTGTTACTTTGCAAAAATAAATCACACTTACTATATAATTCTACATAATTTTTGCAATCCAAGCATCTTTTACTTCAATTTCATGTTTAACAATTGTGTCATAGACTAGTTCTAGATAGATAGAGATTATTATAAAGGAACATTACACCTATTGAGGCTAGTTTTAATTTACAAAAATAAATCACACTTACTATATAATTATACACAATTTTTGCAATCTAAGTATCTTTTACTCCAAAAAAAGTTTCAAATAATAAATCATCAATTGAAAGTAAACATAATCTATCTCATGTTGATCTCTTTGATATTGATAGTTATTATTTATTTATATATATTAATTAAAAATATAAAATTTAGAAGACCTTTAAGGGAGACACACAAGGTGTTATACACCTTAATTTAAGGCATGTAGTAACAAATATGATCTCTTTTTTTATACTTTATGGAAAATATTATTTGAAGTAATGTTGAAAAAACACCTAGAAATCACATGTTGCATGTGACAATAGATAAAATGCCAACATTTCTATCTACATGTTAAAAAGGAGGTTTCCAGTTATTGTGTTTTAAAAATGTCAATAGTGGTCATAGTAGGGATGATGTTTTATATATGTATGTATATGCTAGAATCAAACTCCTATAAAAAATGTATTGTGCATCTTAATTACATACTATTTGTGTTATAAATGTTGTCTATATTTCCATCAAAAGTTGAGCACCATGTCATTTCTTTTACATAGTAGAAGTTATTCTTCGTAGATAATAAACCTATGGTACTCAAATGCACATATGTCCATCATGCATGCATCCATACCATGTATGGTTTGTGAAAAAGAGTCAAAATGTCATTTATTTTTAAATAAATAAAACCAATTCATTGAATAGCATCACTATATATACAATAAATATACCGAATACATTTAATTTTATAGCTTTATTATCTAACTTTACAATGAATAATGAGACCTTAAGATTTTAAGATGCTCAAAATGGTGTAAAAGTATATGGAATGCACTACCATCCCTTACAATTCCCTATTGAGGGATATATTCGTACAACATATTGTAAAACTCTAACCCCAAATAAAAATGAGTGATAAGACTACTTTCCAAGATTATCTAGGCTTTCCTTCTCTAATGGCTTGTCTACATTTCTTAAATAAAATTCTACTTCATCAATACAATAACATCTTTAGTGAGTCTCAAATCTACATGTTATTTGTCATTTTATATATTGGTTCCATTTTAACTATGTTATTCTATCAACAATGAATTTTTTTGGATTAATACATTTTCATAGTGTAGATGCAAAAAAAGATATAAGTCATTTACTTCTAATGATTAACTTTGCATCTTTGGTTCCAATTTTAAACTATCTTATTTTATCAAGATATGTGTAAATAAAAAGAAATAAGAACAATATATAGCCTGATAAGTAGGAGGTCAATGAGTTTGACTCGAAACTACATGGTTGAATCCTGATAGCAATATCATAACTATATAGCCTCTAAATTTCCAAATTCAATGAGGATAAGGATAAGATAGAATCTCAAACAATAAAGAAATGCCATATATTTATTATCTTATCCTATCTAAGTAATAGAAATAAAATTACACAAGTTAATATAAAAGATGTAATATAAATATTAGGCCAACAACCTCCTAAATACAATAGAGATTAAAAAAATGGCTCAGAACAAGACGAGCCATGTACCCATGTACATTTTAAAAAGAACCCTAAAATATAAGAAAGACTACCCCTAATAAAAAGGGAAGAAGAAGAAATAGAGAGTAGATAACCCGTCAAAGTGATAGTGAACTAAAAACTGAACATATATACTCTCTATGAAGAGTGGTGAATATATCAGTAATCTACTTTGATGTGAAATATTACTAAAGATCTATAATCTACTTATTTATAAGATCTCTAATATAGTGCACAAAACTATCTAAAAGTACACAGCACGATTCCCTATCTAGAATATATTCATACCACATACTCCAAAACACAGCTACATCCCAAATAAAAAAAATGAGTGACTAGACCACTTTCCAGGATGTATCTGGGCTTGCCTTATCTAATGACGTCTACGTTTCTTGACTAAACACCTACTCCATCAGTACCAAGGATCCTCTGTGAGTCTCGAATCTACATGTTCTCTGTAATTTTACATATTGGTTCCAGGTTTTAACTATGTTATTCTGTCAACATTGGAAAAACTGTCGATTGACAAGTTCTCATAGCTTACATGCAAAACCCAGATCTGGGTCATTCACCTGCTTCTAATGGTGCATGATGTACTGTACAAGGAAATAATCAAAAGATTTCTGTGAAAAATACTCTTTAAATAAACAGGAAGAATCAATGATCTAGAATTTTTCCTTTTGGAGGATGAGACTTACCTTAGAATGCATTAAATAATAACGGTCAAGATATTGAAGCAGCTCCGTCTTACAATCTGTCAAGTCTGCATCTCTGCTTTCAATGTTGAATTCTTATCATCATAAGGATTATCAATCAACTAATAACATTGTAACATCAAAATTTTCTTTGGAAAACCCACCATAAAATAAGCCAAGTTGTGTAAAGGAAAAGCGTGAGCTCTACGCTTGTTTACTAATTGCCAAAAAATGGAGTTGCTACGCAGATTCATTTTTTTACTATAAAGTATAAAAATGAAATCATTTTTGAATAAAAATATCCTTGAATCGAGAGGTCAAAGATTTTTCCAATTGGGAAAGTTCAAGAAAGTTGGAAAAAAAAGTCAAATTTGAATAAGCAAAAATTATAACTCCCGATGTTTCATTTTGTTTTGGATTGGGTTTCTCTCATGGATTTTTGCTGCCACATAATGATTAAAAAGAGAAATTGAGATTTTTTTAATGTTAATTCTCATAAATAAATATGGGGTTTAGATGGAGTGAAATATAATCATATAATCAAATAGGTTTTTAGATGTCATGAATATGATCTTGGAGAAAAGATGAGATAGCAACCAAATTTTAAAGATCATAATTGTAATTTTGTCCAAAAATTTAGAGCAATAAAATTAAACTCATAGTCATCTCCATCTCCAACATTTGATTAATTATATTTTAAGTGTTAATTCATGTTTAAGAGTTGTAGTCACAGACTAGTTCTAGATAGATAGAGATTATTATAAAGGAACATTAAATCTACTAGGACTAGAGTTTACAAAAATAAATCACACTTACTATATAATTCTACATAATTTAAGCAATTCAAGTATCTTTACTCCAAACATAGTTTCAAATAACAAATCACCCATAGAAGCTAGACATGGTCTATCTCTTGTTAATTTCTTTGGTATTGATAGTTATTATTTATATATTTCAATATAAAACTTATATATGGCTCTAGAAAATTTTAATTGATAAAAAAATAAATAGAAAATATAAAATTTAGAATGACCTTTAAGGGAGACGGCTTCAAGAAAATAGACCGCCAACAATTCACTGCCCAACAATTCATCACCATGACAAATTCATCTCATGGAAAATTCACCACCAACAATTCACTGCCGTGGATAATTCATCACATTAACTTTTTTTAATATATATTTGAACCAATACTTTGAGATTTTTTTTGCAAAAGAATAATTTTCCACCGCACATATAATAGAGATGACTGATATTGTTGTATAATTGGTTTACTAGAATAAAATAAAATATATTGAAAAATATTTTCATTTTTATTATCATAAATTATTTTTTCTAATTGTGTATGCAATGGATTATCCATGGCGATGGATTGCTCGTGGTGAATTTTCCACGAGATGAATTTGTTGTGGTGATGAATTGTTGGGTGGTGAATTGTTGCCAGTGAATTTTCCGGCGGTGAATTGTTGGCGGTGAATTTTCCTAGAGCCAAGGGAGACACACAAGTAGTTATGCACCTTAATTCAAGGTGTGTAGTGACATGTAGAATCCCTTTTTTCTACTTTATGAAAAATATTATTTGAAGTATTCATATTGAAAAAAACACCTAGCAATCAAATGTTGCATGTGACAGTAAAAAAAATACTAACATTTCTATTTACATGTTAAAAAAGAGGTTTCCAATTATTGTGTTTTGAAAATGTCAATAGTGGTCACAAAAGGGGCGAAGTTTTATATATGTAAATGTATATGTTAGAAAAAATCCTATAAAAAAATTGTATTGTGCATCTATCTTACATACTATTTGTGTTATAAATGTTGTATATCTTTCCATCAAAAGTTGCGTACCATGTCATTTCTCTTACATAGTAGAAGTTACTCTTCATAGAGAAAGTACCTATGGTAATCAAATGCACATATATTTTCATCATGCATGCATCTACACCATGTATGGTTAGTGAAAAAAGAGTCAAAATATCACTTATTTTAAATAAATATAAACCAATTCATTGGATAGTGTCACTATGTATACAATAATTACACCAAATACATTTAATTTTATAACTTTATTATCTAACTTTACAATGAATAATGAGGCCTTAAAATTTTAAGATTTTCAAAATGGTGTAAAAGTAGATGTCATGCACTACCATCCTTACAATTCCCTATCTAGGGATATATTCATACCACATACTGTAAAACAATGATCCCAAATAAAAAATGAATGATAAAACTACTTTTCAAGATGCATATAGGCTTCCCTTATCTAATGACTTGTCTACATTTCTTAAGTAAAATTCTACTCCATCAGTACTATAGGATCTCTAGTGAGTCTCAAATCTATGCGTTGTTTTTCATTTTACATAGTGGTTCCATTTTAATTATATTATTCTATTAATAATAATGTTTTATTGATTAATAGATTTTCGTAGTCTACATGCAAAATAAAGATATAGGTCTTTTAATTCTATTGGTTAGATTTGCATCTTTGGTTTGAAGTTTTAACTATGTTATTTTATCAAAATATGTGTAAATACAAAAAAAAAGGAACACTATGTAGGCTTTAAATTTCCAAATTCAATGAGGATAAGAACAAGATAGAATCTCAAATAATAAGGGAATGCCATATATTTATTATCCTATCTTACCTATGTAATTGAAAGGAAATGACCCAAGTTAATATAATAGGTGTAATATAAATATTACACCAACACCCTCCTAAGTACAATAAAGATTAAAAAAAGGATGGATAAGAACAAGACGAGCCATGTAAGATACCTATCATGTACAATTTAAAAATAACCTCAAGATACAAGAGAGACTAACCCTATAAGAAATGGAAGAGGAAAAAAGAGGGACTACATAACCCCCTAGAAGTGATAGTGTCTTACACTCCCACAAGAACTAAAAATAAACATATATATTCTCTATGAAGAATGGTAAATATGAAATAGCACTATAAATCTATAATCTACTTATTTATAAGATCTCTAATATAGTACACATGAATTTCAATATGCTTAATTTAATAACAATGAACCAGATTCCTGATATCATATTATTTATCACAATAGATAATGAATGGTATCTGATCATATATGCCTTTACAATGATGAGACCTTATGATTGTAAGATGCTTAAAATGATCTAAAAGTAGACAGCATGCAATACCATCCCTCACGATTACCTGTCTAGAATATATTCATACCACATACTCCAAAACACAGCTACATCCCAAATTAAAAAAGAGAGCGATAAGACTACTTTCCAAGATGTATCTGGGCTTGCCTTATCTAATGACGTCTACGTTTCTTGAATAAACACCTACTCCATCACTACCACAGGATCCTCTGTGAGTCTCGAATCTACATGTTCTCTGTATTTTACATATTGGTTCCAAGTTTTAACTACCTTATTCTGTCAACAATCGAAAAACTGTCAATTAATAAGTTCTCATAGTTTACACGCAAAACCCACATCTGGGTCATTCACCTGCTTCTAATGGTGAATGATGTACTGCAAGAAGATAATCAAAAGATTTCTGTAAAAAAAAAACTCTTTAAATAGGAAGAAACATTGATCTAGAATTTTTCCTTTTGGAGGATGAGACTTACCTTAGAAATCATTATTAATGGTGAAAATGTTGAAGCAGCTCCATCTTACAATCTGTCATGTCTTCCACCATCTCATCAAGCCAAATTTGAAAGAGAGTTTAGAAGTCGTTGGCAGAGAGTAAGAGGTAACCGTCTCAAGCTTTACCTCTGCATCTCTGCTTTCAATGATGAATTCTTTATCATCAAAAGGATTATCAATCAACTAATAACATTGTAACATCAAAATTTTCTTTGGAAAACCCACCATAAAATAGACCAGGTTGTGTAACGGAAAAGCGTGAGCTTTACGCTTGTTTGCTAATCGCCAAAGAATGGAGTTGCTACGCAGATTCATTTTTTTAACTGTAAAGTATAAAAATGACATATTTATCATTTAAATTTATAGAACCAAAGTACTTTTTAGTAAAAATATCCTTCAATTGAGAAGTCAAGGATTTTTTCAATCGGGAAAGTTCAAAAAACTTGGAAAAATAATTAAATTTGAATAAGCAAAAACTAGAACTTTCAATTCTTATTATGTTTCATTTTGTTTTGGAATGGGTTTTTGCTGCCGCATAATAATTGAAAAGCGAAAATAGGTTTTTATACTAGCAGTTCCATGTAGAAACACGCAACGATGAGCCAATAGGCTGTGATGTACAATGGAGGGATGGGAGCTGCGGGCAATGAGAGTGGCAGGCTTGAGAGTTGGCGTTCAGAGTTGCATAGAAGAGGAACAATGTAGGATGGATAATGGAACATGGAATAAATAACATAAAGTATTTTATTATGTTGCAACCATAACCAAATGATGGAAGCCATAATTCAAAAAATTCAAGCCATAAATCAAACAAGACTGGGTTGAGGAGGCAGTCGGATGCGGAAGCACACAATAGAGGCTAAGATACACCCTAATGATTATTTTGTTCCAACCATAACCAAAATATGAAAGCCATAAATCAAACAACATTACTTTGAATAGCCACCCACATTCAGGAAACCACAACATAGCCTGAGCTATACAATAAGTATCAACCCAAACTCCATAGCCTTAACATTTTTAATGTTACATATATATATTGATATTAAAATATACCCGATATAGCCTAAGACAAAAAACAATAATCAATAATACCTAATGTAACCAAAGATAGAATCAACAACATTAATCATTTTATTCTTTTCCAAGAATAACCAAAAAACGAAACCCATAAATCAAACAACATTACTCTTTATAGCCACCCACATGCATAAAGCCAAAATATACGTGTACCTATACAATAACAATCGATAAAAACACCATATCCTCTATAATTTCATTCCGTTGCAAACATAGCCAGAAAACACAAACATTCAATACAAACTCTACAAAAATTGACAATAACAAACCCAATTCTTACACCTTTCCGTAGAATACAACAATATAAATGAATGTAGGCTAAAATAGAGAACAATAACCAGTAAATTTTCTGATCTTTTGTCAACAGTATGGCTTTCAAGCCAAAGCAATGTCGAATGTAGCCTAAGAGAAAATAAAACAACATTAACTATTTTATTCCATAGCAAGCATAGGCTGAAACATATGAATTCTATTTGTATCTTACGCCAGAAATATTCAAATATTTACATTAAATATATAAAATAAAACACAACAAGATAAGTTGTCATTTCTAGCCTTCCATATCGGGCGACGGAGAGTCAAGGACCATCATGAAATTGCTGAGCATGCATATACAGTCTTGATGACTATGATCAAGGGTAGTATGAACTTTGATTATCACAATCAACATTGAGTATAGTGGGATATAATTTCCATTTGACTATTGCAACTAATTTTGTAATTAGTTAGTCAACATCACCATCATAGCTGG
This sequence comes from Sequoia sempervirens, assembly GCA_007258455.2. Taxonomy (NCBI): domain Eukaryota; kingdom Viridiplantae; phylum Streptophyta; class Pinopsida; order Cupressales; family Cupressaceae; genus Sequoia; species Sequoia sempervirens. The sequence goes on along the minus strand of VDFB02373365.1, from coordinate 174,932,588 downwards.
AGTATGGGCTGGGAAAATAACAAAAAAATGTAAATATTAGTCTAGTAAAAGTATGAATTTGAGATAGAATATGTAAATTAGTAGATTTAAAGACTTGTATTATGTATACTACAAAATATATAATAGACATGTAATGCAACATATGATATAAATAAAATTTAACCATACTTGTGCATGTGTTAGATTGCAGCAGGTGGGAAAAAAATGAGGGGTGGTCTACACTCTACCCCTTTGATGAATGATAGAAGGAATGTTCTGGCTAGTAACGAGTAAAAATGAAATCATTGGAATCCACATTACGGCTCCAGTATCATATGCAAAAACAAGGGAAAGTGTATATAATAGTGCAGTGGCCATTTGCAATTGATACACAAAATGTAAACCAACAGATGTGAAAGTTGATTATTTTATAACATAAAAGTTACCTGGTGTATGTTGCTGAATGGACTGTCAACATAAGAAAGCAGCACCCGATGTCCACCCTACCATATTGGGTCATAAAGGGTCATGCGCTCTTAGCTAGCCCTGAAGCAAGGAAAAATAAAATACTGACCATTGGCATCAATGGTGGAAGCAATGTCTAGGGTGATGCTTACTTAATGCAAGCTCTAAATTCAAATAACATAGCATGCACAAGAGAACCCTACATAAAATAAATGAATCCAGGCTAAGATAGAGAACAATAACCAGTAAATTTTATGATCTTATGTGAAGAGTATGGCATTGAAAAGTGAAAGGACACACCATTTTGAAGAGCAACCCAACGAAAGCAATCTCCAATGGATTGAAAGACAAAGTGGATTAACATTAACTATTTTACTCCATTTGCAACCATAGGCTGTAACATATGAATTCCAGTTGAATCTTATGTCAGAAATAAATAGATGTGTACATAAAATATATAAAGTAAAACATAAAAAAAAATGAATGCACTATGGTGAACATCTGTATTAAAGACAAAATATGTAAATGAGCAGATTTTTAGACCTCTATAATGTACACCAGAAGATATACAACACACATGTGATGCGAGCTTTGAAATAAGTAAAATTTAAGCATACCTAGGGATGTGGTACATTCCTGTAGCCATGGAAGGAAACGATGACTGATGTGCACCCTGCCACTTTGATCAATGATAGAAGGAAACATTTGGCTAGTAATGAGTATAGATTAAATCATTGGAATCCACATTATGGCTTGAGTATCATCTGGAAGGATAAGAGCAAAGTGCAAATATTAGTGAAGTGGTCATCTCTAATTGATAGAGAACACGTAAAGCAAGAGATATGAAAGTTGATTATTTTATAACATACAATTTGCTATGAAGTTGTAATGCAAGGAATGAAGCAAACAAAACTTAGACATACCTGGCGTATATTGCAGAATGGACGGTCAATATAAGAAAACAACACACGATGTCCACCCTACCATATTGGGTCATGGAGCATCATGCGCTCTCACCAAACCCCCAAGAAAGGAAAAATAAATTGCTCACCATTCGGATAAATGATGAAAGCAATGTCTAGGCTGCTGCTTACTTAATGCAAGCTCCGAAGGCATCAAAAGCTACACATATGATGATTTTTTGCATAGAGTATGGTTGTAAACATGAAAGAATAATTGAAAATTTAGCACACTAAACACATACGAATGGTAGAGAACAAATCAATTAGAAAATGTGAAGACTTACATAATGCATAACAAATTGTATGTAATGAAGGTGGAGTAGAAGAGTAGAAGCAAATAAAATGTAGGCATACCTTGTGTAGGAAATGAAATGGAAGATTGAGAGAGTAAGGTAGGCCTTGTTTGCACCCTTCCACATTATGGCATCAAGTGTCATCGATTATGACCATTTACCTCTAAGCAGAGTAGTTTTTTCTCCAGGAATTTAAACTATACGTCAGTGCATGTATTTGGAATGTAAAATGCTGTCCAGGGAATATCATTTAGAACAAGGGAGATTAAAATTTTAGTACAACAAACATGTATCAGATGTCACTACAAAGTACTTTGATAGGGAAGTATAAAGAGCTGTATAATTTGTAAAGAATAATATCTAATATATGTTGAATAAAATACATGTTATAAACAGGATGCAGGTATACCTTTTGCAAAGTGTAGCACACAATATGTGGACAATTGAATATAATTTTCTTCTGCAACCTACCAATGTTATTAACCTAAGATCACTATTATCTTGTTAGAAGAATATATAGACTTGCAACATTTGTTACAAAAAACTTTGAATGTAATTAGAAAAGAACATATGGAAAGAATGGGATACAACCTTACCTTGTATAGAAATATAATATATTTGTAAAGAATAATATCTACTATATGTTGAATAAAATACATGTTATAAATAGGATGCAGGTATACCTTTTGCAAAGTGTAGCACACAATATGTGGACAATTCAATATAATTGTCTTCTACAACCTGCCAATGTTATTAACCTAAGTTCACTATTATCTTGTTAGAAGAATATATAGACTTGCAACATTTGTCACAAAGAACTTTGAATGTAATTAGAAAAAAATAGATGGAAAGAATGGGATACAACCTTACCTTGTATAGAAATACAACATTGTTTCAACTCGAACAACAGAAGGCACTTGCGAGCATAAATGTACCAACAATTATAAACCTCTGTAGTGACACCTGGAAATGTTCCGAATCTAAATTTGTTAGAATATGAAAGCGATAGAAAGAAATAATTCAAGTGCCATAGCTATGGAGGCGGGGAAAATCCAGACAAGTGCATGAAGGCATTGAGAGCAAGTTGAAATTTAGATAATGGATGTTTCTTGCTAGGAAGAAGGGGAAAGAGAAAGAAATAGTTGAATAGGAACATCTTGTACTAATGTCTGTATAAGTTAATCTTTGGAAATGCTAGGGAAGCTAAACAGGGCTGGGAATGAAGGCTCTTGTAAAATAATTGAGACAAAGAGGAAAATCAGAAGTGGCATAGGTACCGTGGAGATCAAAAATATTTCATGATAGTGGCAGTGCAGAAAATTGTTGAAGACGTTCCTCTTCTTTGATTCAAAGTGCATTGTATTTGTTGGAGTGCAACCTAGAATATCTGTCAAAAGAGAAAGGTGGATCTATGCGTATTCCTTCTAGTGATTTAACACGAGAGAGAGCTGTGAATGTTAGTCCTTTCCTTTCTTTAGTTCCAATATCTATTGTAGCTTTCTCTAGTGTTAAGCCTTGAGATTTATGGATTGTGATAGCCCAGGCCATTGTCAACAACAACTATCTTCAGTTGCCTCATGTGATTGGGATAATGGGGATGAATGTTGGATTCTCTTGATCCCATGCTGGTCCAATGCAGTTCTGGAAGTCAACAAAAACATATTCAGGCAATTGGGGTGGTTTAGCACCAATGGCAGATACAATAGCCTTCACTAAACCCAAGGATCCATTCACCAAGCTAATTGCCACCCAAAGATTTGTTGTCAACATTACCTGTTGGCCAATTGAAAGCAATAGTTCAACTTGAAGTTGCTCATCATCAGCATAATCAAGTGTATTTTGTTGGGAACATTCAATAACACTAATTGCAATTGGAACATTTAATTGCTGTAGCATTTTCCTATTGTGCAAAGCAACCAAGCTATTAGTTGGGAATAAGTGGATAGCTTGATCAAAGTCTTGGTTTTTCTTAGATGCAAGCATGGATTTTGTTTGATTCATAAGAAGTTTCCAATCAAGTAGGGTTGCTTGGTAGTTTCTAATATTCATAAGGAGCATATGAAACTATTGCTGTGATTCAGATTGCCCATAATGGCGGAAGATAGTGCTAAGCATAACAACAATATTGAAAGTGTGCCAAATTGCCAATGCTATAGACCGAGAACTATAGATAGGCCTATCCATAACAAGGGGTAGCTGAGCCAAGTCTCCGACAAGTATAATAGACACACCACCGAATGACTACAAATGTTTGGAAGGGAATGCTTGCCGCAATCGACTATCTATTTTTAGTAGCAACTTGGGATCCAAGAAACTCATTTCATCAATTAGTATGTACTTAATATTTTTGAATTCTTCTTGAAATATGGTCAATGCTTGTCCTTTCAATGGATTCATATCTTTTATTGGTATGCGAAGAGAAGTATGCACCGTGGAGGCACAAATATTGTAAGCGGCAACACTTGTTGGTGCCAAAACAAGCATAGGGTTCATTTTTTGACTAAACGATCAGTTTAGTGCTCTCCATATCCTGTCAATTAAGAATGAATTACCTGTGCCAACAGTTCCTTGAATGAGCATACAAAGAAGAGGTGATGAGGGCGGGCCAGGGTGATGTTGTTGAATGATTCTCAAAGCAAACTCCTGTCTAGGAGATAGTTCATGAGAAAGGGATGGCGTTGCAAAGGAGGGAAGCGTGTCTTCAAGTGTATGTAACTTCTTGCAACAAATTGTTCAACAATACTATGAAGATTCTCTAGAACATTGTGGATATCCCACCTATAGTGTAGGTCAAAGTCCTGCTGACCCAAGAGCTATAGCTGGTTAAAGCAAACATTGTTTGTCACACCAAGTTGAGAGAGCAACTCCCATTCATATTGTTCTGTATGTGGCAGAGACTGTCCATTATCGGTATCACTATCACTACGTTTGTTAACTGTATGTTGGTCAGTAAGTCTATTTACATGCCAAGCAACATAGCTAGTAGCATGGAGTAGCCTCCAATTTTCTATAATGCTTTCTCTTGTTAGCCCTATGTTAGCCTCCACATTCTGAAAAGTTTTGTAAAGCAATAATTCTGACCAACAAAATGTTTCATATGCATCACTTTGTTCTGGGGGGATGGTCTTGAAAAGTGGGTAAAAAATGATGATAGTAGGCTGTGAGTGAGCATGCTAGGCTAGGCCTTTGCGGTTTTTGTGATATGCATAGAGTTGTGCGAAATGAATAAGGGATATTGCCTCCATTTCAGGTGGTCTATGCATGTAGGAATGAATATAAGAACTAGAAAGGTCATCACCATTGTCAATCATTTTCAACCGATGGAACCTCTTCCTGCTAACATTCAAAGACAAGAAATGCCGACTTGAGATGACAAGGGGAAAATTTTGCAGCATATGGCATGTTTCTTGTGCACCAATGTCACGATCAACAACCAAATTTATCATGAAATTTTGGTATGCAAGCAATGCTTTATCCCCAGATGAATTTGTATTTGCAAGCCTTTCCAAGATATCAATGTAGCTTTTAGATTTTCTCTCAGACTTTGATGCATATTTGGAAATGTAGTTTAGAACAATTTGTCTAGACAATACTGGCTGGCAATCAAAATTTGCTTGCCAAATTGCAAGCATCTCAGGGCTGTGGATATTAACACGGTCATCATTTCTTGCTGGTTTGTACAATTTGTTTAATTCACTGTCAATTGTCAATGTCGAAGATGGCTATGTATTCCATGGAGCTTTGTAGCGACACTGCAATTGTTGGCCCTTTTTCCTCAAGCAAGTGTATTGAGTGCACTTGGTATGCCTTTGAACTGTGTTTAACAACTGTTCATAATCCACCATTGGATCCATTGAAGAAATTTGTGTAGTATTAAGCAAGCATGGGTCATCCAAGGTTGACCGATGCATCCTTGATATTACTTGCTCTGGGCATCAAGGAACTTCCATGCTGAAACATAGCGATCGAAGAATTTGTTTTCCTGTTCAAGCTCATTAGGATTGGACCAATCGAGCATGTCCATATTTGGGGCATCTGGGAGCCACAAGAAACCATGCACATGTGCTGACCCGCGATCTTGCCACTCATACCTATACCAATAGTCCTTTGTGTGGAAAAGTCTCTCAATAACTTCTTCACAAAAAATAGTGAATCGCAGGTGCATGTACAAGGCTGTTATGTGTGGGTTTTGCACAATGTTCTCTGTGAAGTGTGCTCAGGAGTATGGTGAATCAAATTGCATTCTGGGTTCAATCACCTTACGCAAATAAGGCCATTTTGTATATGCAGAGCTCAAAGTGAAAAAAATGGTCAGTGTACCAAGCTAGTGGATCATTCCTGCAAGCTCTTGTTGGCTCTTGGCCCAATATGAGAGAGTTCCTCGTAAGGATGCACCAAAGCGAACAAGTTGGTTTGCTAATTGCATATCTGGTGCGTTCTGAAGCAATTGCCGCAGAGCTAGAACTAATGTTGGGATTCTTTCCTCCAAGTTTGTTTTCATAAAAATAGATGTTGATTGCTGGCTTCGATGTCTCATGATTAAATTATAAATGTAATATCTAAATCTGACATGCCCCCAAAATCTATTATCACAATATCTCATCAAGTGCAAGGAATATTCATGTAAGTGAATTTGTACTGTTCTTGATTGTAGCAGCATTGCCATGCTAGTTAGGAACAACGTTGGAAAAGCCATACTTAATAACCCTTCTGTATTATATTCATTGATAGGGATAGAATCTATTTCAGGCCAAGGCAAGGTATTTTGAGTAGTGTCTTTAATTTGTAAGGCATCTCTAATTGCCTGCAATTCTCGAGGAGGTCTAGGCAACAATGGAATAAATGATGAGAAGTCTTGAAGGTCAGCCTCCTCATCAAGAACACTTTCTATAGCTGCCATTGGTTCATTTGGGCCATGTGTCGGTTCTTCCATTATGTGCAAGAGATCAGAGATGCCAGTACTTGTAGGAGGCAACAAATTTAAAGCATCACAATCTATTGCAACATCACTATAGTACAGGTCATTCTCAATTTTATAAATTAATGTAGCCATGACATTATGTTTGTCAACATAGAAATCATAGTTTGTCCCTTGCATGCCAATTTTTTGCACAATGACAACTTCAAGATCATGTAGCCGGCGCAGCAACAAAGTTGGAATGCAAGTAATGTCTTGTGGGAAGCTTATAGTGTGCCCACTATATTTGTATTGGCCTCCTCTAGCATGGGTTACTTGCAAAATGGGAGCAACTCTGGCTATAAGCATTTCTTCAACTTGAGTAAGCTTTGCAAGGATGGTTGGTTGTGGCCCTGGATCCATTTTATTTTCTAGGCTATATCTATGGACACCCTTTTTAGAAGCACAATGCAAGAAAATAATGCCAGAACTGGATGGTCGAACTCTCATGCCAGCATAGCTCTCATTGCAAGTAGAACAAGTTTTCAAGTCAGACAAAGCATCAATGCGCCGATGGAAGGATTGCATTGCTATGCAGAAGGTTTCACCAAACATGTTTCCTAAGCACGGGGTTACTGAGGATGTTGTTGGGAAGGAATGCCCAGAAAGGGGTTCTAGTGGTGCACAACTAGGTATAGCGGGAGCAGTCTCACAAGGATGGGTACTGCTCATTGGAAAATGAGAGGAAGTTGAGGGGGAGCAATAGTCTGCAAATTCTACTGGCAAGCTAGCTTGCAATGGTGGTGTTCCTTGTTCAGCATGGGCCGCTAAGCCAATTGGGTTCATGTCACTTCGCTTTTGGAAGTACTTCGCTCGCCGGTCTGCACAAATGCAGTCTTTGTGGCATGCATAATAAAGCTGATTTCTCTCACGCTTTTTTGCCTTTCTATGGTCTACACTTGATGTGGCGTTGAAACCTGAAGGACATTGCAATTCCTATAACATGTTCAACATGCAACACAATAAAATGGTTGCAAAAACCAGGTTATAGGGAAATGGCATAACTACTTGGTCAACCTATTTGAATATGCAAGAAAGTAGCAAAGGGCACAATAAAACCAACATGTATACATAATTGTATGTATTCATATGCATTGTATTTAAGAGTGCTTACAAACTGGAAACAAAAAAACAAGAATGCAAGGACTCAATCTGATTGGGCTAGTGGCTAACTAAAGAGGGAATGCACCAATTGTATTACTAAATTTCCGTAAGTATAGGAATTACTAGGACCACCATGCAGTGAGAAAAAATCTTTTTAGGACAACATTTTAAGTGTTAAACCATGTTGCATATACTAGTAATTTGTGAAGTATAATATGATACATAGTTTAATAATTAAATACTATTATGAAAAAGAAGTCTCCTCAATGCTATTAGGTCAAGTATCTCCAAAAAATTATGTCATGCCATCAAATATGGAACGAATGTTGCTTATTATTGGAAATATACCACCTTTTATTCTAATAGTTACATTGAAAGCCTAGAAGGAATAATAACCAAGGCGTGAGTATTGACATTATGCATTATATGAAAATATGCAATTTTTTTGATTGCAGATGCAAAACCATCGTGGAAGGGAGGGGGAATTTAGAAAATTAAAAATCTGCATGCAGAGAAAAAGTTTTTACTATGTCACTTATTGACAATAACCAAGATAAATATATATGGTAGCGTGTCTACAAATGTATATATGCATATCCAATCTCTGTTCAATGCAAACTGTCATGAATGGAAGGTACGATGCACTATTCAAGCAAGATCGTAGTGTTGTTGTTGCCTATTGTTCTACATCATCCCTTCCTTCATGACAGTCTCCATTGAAAAGAAGTCAAGATTTTTTGTTGAGCATGCATATGCACATATAAATATATATATATACATATAGTAGAATGAAACCAAGCAACAATGTAATTAATCAATAGTTAGGCAATCCAAAATGAAACAGACTGAAGAAATACTCACTGTCCACTACATCGTTTTTACTAAGACATCACAATCAACAATAAAAATTAGATGCATATCTAGCGATCTGTTAGTTGTAAAATATTAATCATTGTCTAGATGAGTAAAAAAATTTGGAAATTACAAACCTGTACATTCACAAATACTTTTTCCAATAGTTATCCATCGACAAGAACCCAAGCATGTGCATATGTAAATGCATTTGCAAATGTACCTATACATATGAAATATTTTCAATGGAGAGTGAAACCAATGGAAAGTGCAATCAACACTTTAAGGAGGACTGTAACGTACTTGCTTCCATGATTGTGCCTTTACATTTGTTCCAATGACCATTCATAAAAGATCAACATTTTCTATTGCACATGCATAAATACATACACATGTACATATAGAAATATTGCAATGAACATAAAACATGCTTGCAAACACTAAAGCAAAAGAAAAGAAGATCTACTATCCATCGTACCATATTAGGAATACAATATTATCAGTGAACATTTCTATGTAGAAATAGATATCTACTATCCATCATACCATATTAGGAATACAATCTTATCAGTGAACATTTCTATGTAGAAATAGATATACATGTGGACTGCAAAAGAAGAAAACAAGGCCTATTCTCCACCCTACCATATTGGATCATGAAGCCCCATGGGCTCTCACCAAACCCTCGAGCAGGAATATAGATTGTCCATCACATTCATCAATGGTTGAAGCAATCCTTCTATTCACACATACCAGACATCTGATGCTTGCAATAATTCCGTTTGACAACATTCAAGAGATAATAATCAAGAATGAATAGCAAATTTGAAATGGAAAAGAAGAAAAGAAGGCATTCTCTCCACCCTCCCATATTGGGTCATGAAGCTCCATCGGCTCTGATAGAACCCCTGAGTAAGAGTATCGATTGTCCATCAGTTCTATCTATGGTGGAAGCTATCTCTGTCATGACACAACAAATAACTCCTTTTGTGAGCCTTTAACAAACAAAAAACTAAAAGCTATGCTTGAAAAAAATATAACAAATACAATGCAACATCATTGATTGGATGCATATAGAGGGACTTGCTGTTTGGAAAGATTGTTTCCTTGACGTGTTTTGTTTTGTGGTGATGGTTGGAATGTAGCAAAATAGTTAATGTCATGTACTCCATGTTGTTTTGCCACCTAAAGTTAGAGAAGAACACCCAACAATGCCTTATTGAAATTTGCAAACACTTTCGCTATCTTTGCTCACATCATGAGGCTCCATGACCCAATATGGTAGCATGGAGAGCAGGCCTTATTGTCTTGAGTTTTATTTTATAGTTTACGTGTACAGATTGCTATCCTTCTTAGATAGCATTTACAAAAAAATTCAAATGTTTCAAGTTGTGGTTAGAATCTACTAAAATATTTTACCTTATATACTTTATCTTAGCTTGCATTGACCATTGTTGCCACTACACACAGACCATACAACAGTAAATGTTCATGTGAAGAGGACAAGATTCTGTGAAGGTGCAAGTCCAACCATCCACAGTTAAATTTTTTGTGAAGCTAGCATCAACATATTTTCTATTTTTTACATGGGGAAATTACTTGAAGAGGAATAGAAAAGTGTTGGAAATGACACTAATAATCAGACTGATGCATAATGTATGTGCCATATGTACAGGTATCTATCTATGCAAAGGAAGTACACACATGTGGATTTGACCATAACTCTTTTGAATATTACTTCACTTGTGCTTGGTAGGTTGCTGCAAGTTGTATTGCTTCACCTCTGGTAACAAACTGTTGATTATCACAAAGTATGCTAGGTTGTTGTTGATAGAAGACTATATTTTTTTTTGCAAAGAACAAATATTATTTTATCTATTGTCAAGATCTTATGTCTATCAATTTGCAAGGATATGTTACTGTGCTTGTTTGTCTTTAATGTTTCTCTCCGCCTTGCTTTGTGCTAAAAAAAATATTGTTTGATTTATGCCATGCATTATGTTGCTATGCCTACAATGCAAAAAAATACTTAATGTTATACAAGCTGCATCTAATTGCATCAGGTATTCTTGATTACTGTTCTTTGCATTGGAACAAAATACTCAATCTTATACACTTTCTGTTAGCTCGTATTGGGGATTCTCGATTATAGTTTTGTTGCTTATGCTACATTTTTTCATTTTGCAGAGGGTGCTATTCCCTAGGCTGTATTCTTTCAATTTTTGAGCAGCTTGCGTTCAGAAAGGAGTGTTTTTTATATAGGTTTGTTACTATCATTTTTTGATGAATTTCTGTTTAATATTTACATTTTTTGTTGGTATGTTTCCAAGAGAATAATATATACATAAATATATATACATACATACATATATACATATATACATATATGTACACATAAATGTATACACACACACACATATATATATATACATTATTTCAATTTCCATTAAGACATTGTATGCAAAGGGCTGTACTGTTTGCTATAAACAATATTATTTCACTAATTCTTACCATTTTCTTGCTATTCTAATTTTGAGAACATGTTGTAGAGAACAGACTATACTATGTTTGAGAATGACTATTATTTGATTTAAGGTTCACACTTTGTGTCTATAGTTTTGCATGCATTTACTAGTTGACATCTTTCTTGTGTTCCATGGCTTTCTCCATTTCAGGTGGTCTTAGAACTAAAAATATACTACTTTTAGAATATACTGGTTTATGAACAAAAGCTCATCCAAAGTAAACAATGACAAACACATAAAAAAATATGCTTGTTTTTGTTCAGAAGCTTTTAACAAATTGGAACAATACATACGTATGAACAACACTTTCTGGAAAACAACACAAGCTAGCAAGCACACTCACATAAATTTCACAGCCGATGAACGCACTTGAACCTTCACACAAGCTTTCCCTCTTCACTGAAAACCACGTTGAAGAACAATATAAACGTAGACAATGACACCTAACAATGCATTTTTTGAAAATTACACACTCGTGCATGCAACATAGAATATCTTCATAGAGATCTATGTACATATGTATGTGTATCATGTATTTTTGTATCTAAGTATCTATGTTTGGGGATCGATGCAATACTTTCCAAGTGTTTTTTCTATTGCTTTGCAATCTCTAATGTTACTGCCATGCTGGATGTGGATGTGATATGGTACTTCACTATAATGTTTGTTATGTATGCCATGGAGCTCAATCTAGAAACAACCGTTCAAGAATTCTTTATTAAGAATACCCTAAACTACTCTAGTAGTTTTGTGAGTTTTAAATGAAAAGTATTATTGAAATCATTGCTAATGTTTGCAACACATACATGAGACCTCTGTGAGATTGTTTCATTTACGGTGACCAGTGTGTGGTACACTAATCCACATAATAGGTGGCCGATGTGTTATAACTCTGGCCAACATATTCTGTCAACATCACATACATACACTTGACAATATTCAACAAGGCATCCTTTCGTGTTATTCTATTGGTATACCTAAAATGAGAGCCATGAGTGATGAGGGTAAGCTTCTGTGAGTATGCAAGTTGGATTAAGCTCTGTGTGATTTTTTTGCTAGGTTTCATATATATGTATATATATATGTGTGTGTGTATATATATACACACATATATATGTGTGTATATATATACATACATAAACTCAACAATTTTATTCCGATGCACACACACCCACAAAATACAAAGGGGCAAGCAGGTCATAGGCTGCTTGGAATCTCCGCCTAGCCCATCGGTCCAGGCTAGTGGGTTTGGGCATGCATTGCTGTGTAAAAGGTGGCAGGCATTTGTCCCGATGACACAAGGTCTGACCAAATGATAGAAGAGTACAAAAGTCCAGTGAGAACTCATTAGCATTGATTGTTGTATGGTTTCCATGTAGTGGTGATGGTGCAAGCAACATCTATTTTAATGTACATATATATATATATGTGTATGTATATATGCACATATATATATATATATCTATGTGTATATATATGGGCATATACATGTCACCGCTACATGGATATCATAAATCAATGAGAAGGCCATGCTGTTATGAAGGTGCAGGTGTGTTAACTGGCGTAGAGATTTCTGTGTTCGCTGGTACTGTATGTTACATTGCATTGACCATTGTTCATAATTGATCTCTTGCTTAAGTTATATCGTTCCATAGAGGATGCCAGGAAAATAGAGTGGCTGTATAAAAGGCCAGCAAAATGTAATCATGATTGATTGTTGTATGTTTTCTGCATAGTGGAGAGAGTGCAAGCAACATCTATTTTAAAGTCTCTAGGGAACAAAATGAATGTCTATGTAGCCATCGATAATATATTTTTCGGTCTCATTCTCTGGGTTTATGGGCTCAATGTTCTGGCTATGTTTCCAAGATTTGGGGAAGAATGCATACTGTAAATAGCCAACAAGCAGAGGTTTGTTTGACACAAGTGGGAGAAGCTGTATGCCAGTAAGACCGTTTTCCACATTGTTTCATTTCTGGTTTGTGGTTCTTCGAACCCTATATTGTCTAATTTGCAACAAGGCACTATCAATTGCCTCAAATTTTGACAAGCTGAACAAACAAGTATAGTTTTTTTGGTGTGCTTGACATTGTTAACTTTCCGCAAGCTGCTATTGAGAACCCTACATTGTATGGATTTTTTGATAGGGTTTTGTTGAGGCATAAGTAAATTTCAGCTCCAGTTTATTTCCATGACTCTTTGTGGGTTTGTATTTATGACTTCCATTTGGTGGCTATGTTTTAAATCCAATATAATTGCCCATGTTATGCAGTCTTTTTTCATTGCTCTTTTGTATCTTGTGGTATACTGTCTCATCCTCAAAAGAGATGTTGTTGTCAAGTCTTTCAATTCTACTTAAGGCACTATATTTGTTGGATTTTGTTTTGTGGTTATAGCTGCAATGGAATAAAGTAGTTAATCCTATACACTTTGTGTTAGATTCCAGTGGGAATTCTTAATTATTGTTCACTTGCTTTAGCTATATGGTTTAATTCTCAAGAAGCTACTGTTCAGAAGGCTCTATTGTCTCAATGTTCAATGACATTCCATTGAGAGAACAATATATTTTTGAATGGGTTTCTTACCATCAATTTTCAATGGATTTTTCTTCAAGGTCTGTGTCTTTTGTGGCTGCAGATTTCTAGCAGTTTGCAACAAAAACAATATTCATTAGATACCATGTTCCTTTTCTAACTGTGGTGCATCTACATTAATTAATAAAATAAGACAGCCTACCCAAAATTTTCAAAACCCTTTATTATCAACAAACAAATAGAAAAATAAAATGGTGTCAACAACACCTTCTCAAAATTAGAATAGCCAAAAAATGCCAAGAATTAATAAAATAACATTGTTCATAACAAACAATACAACCTTTTGCATACAATGTCTTGAGGGGAATAAAAATTATGTATATATATATGTGTCTATATATATACATATATATATATATATGTGTGTGTCTATATATATATACATATATATATGTGTCGCTAATGACTAACATGGAAGATGGGTGGATATCCCCTATTTGTGTGGACTTTGGTCAAAATTTTCGTTAGCCTTGCCATCTATTAAAGTTAGTTGAGTCAACATATATGCACTTTCAAAAAAGTAGCATTCTAAAGTCAATAAAGCAGCTACACAGTCTATGCCATTTATAAAAAGGCATTGTTGACTACAGGTCTGTAATCCTAAATTATAACCAAAGAGAGGACGATAACCAACAACACCTTGCAAAGTACAAAAAGGACAACATCCTCTTGTCCAACCATCAACCCTCTAAATCACAACTTTTCCAGCGCCCTAGGGGAAGGTCCCAGAGATGTGCAGAACATGCTGGGAAGCTATAGAACAACTATCAACAATGCCTTGTAGAAAACAACATAAATAGTATAGTAGTACAAGCATGAACATAAAGCGGGAGACTCCAACCACACAACCATGATTTCAAAAAATACATATAAACTAATTTTGCAACCCATCACCATTCAATGCATATGATGACAATCAATAATTTTATAATTACCACTGGAAAGTGTGTGGGAAATATTGCAACAAAAGAAAGCTATATGCAACTCCAATAAAAAGAAACACACGTAAATAGCTAAACAATGACCTCTCCCAAATACCCAACAAAGAAAGACATTAGAGCCACATAAATATGTCAAATATAAACAAGCCACAGTATACACCAGCAAGGCTCCAAATGCAAGTAAAGGATGTTTGCAGTTTGCTTCATGCACATGGGAAAGAACCAATGTAGGTGGCAGGAACAGAGAATAAACAAGGAACAAACTTACAAGATTCTGGTCTAACAATTGCTGGGAAGCCTCGAAAGAGCTAGAGTCAACTACCATTACTAGAGCCGTTGTTTGTAAAAGACAGAGCTCCAACACCAGTGGCTGGCCACAAGTTCTATTGTGACAAGAATACAACAACCAAACATTCAATTAAACCATCAAAAGCTAACAATGTCCATTCTCAATTTTTAAATAGCAAACCTTTCTACATTCCTATTTTTTTTCTTCGTACATATAGAATATAATTAAAATAAATAATATAAGAAATGCATATTTACAGATGTCTCCATAAATAATTTTAAAAACAATCTATATTCCTCCAACACAATCAACCTAGAACATGCGCTCTTGACGAATTTGATGAACACTCACATCAATCTTCCATATATCAAAAGAAATAAAACTTATTTATTCCATTTTTAGATAATCACCACACTA
>VDFB02373365.1:174902210-174912210 GCA_007258455.2 Sequoia sempervirens | reverse complement strand
TTGCTTTGTGGCTATGTTTGCAACAAGATAAAATTGTAGAGGCTATGGAGTTCTTGTTGATTCTTATTGCATAGTTGAGGCTCTATTGTGTCTTACTCCTTGCGGGTGGCCATTGAGAGCACTATTGTTTCACTTATGCCTTTCATTTTCTGCTTATGGTTGTAACATAATAAAATAATTAATTCTATTCATTCTATATTTGGTTACATTAGGTTTTATTGATTATTATTTTCCCCTTAGGCTGCATAGGATATATTTTAATATCAATATATATATATAAGATTAAAATTGTTAAGGTTATGGAGTTTTGGTCAATTCTTATATTTTTGCATCTGGGTGGCTATTGAAACCATTGTTGTTTCATTAATGGCTTTCATTTTTTTCTTATAGATATCAATATATATATGTAAGATTAAAATTGTTAAGGTTATGGAGTTTTGGTCAATTCTTATATTTTTGCATCTAGGTGGCTATTGAAACCATTGTTGTTTGATTCATGGCTTTTGTTTTCTGCTTATGGCTAGAATAGAATAAATTAATTATATATATGTGTACATATTTACATGTATTTATATATTTTTCAATTTTTTGTCAGTCTCTCTCCATTTGGGCTACCATTGCAACCAATATTGATTCATTTAGGGTTTGTGTTCTTGTGGTATTGTTTTGCATAAGGCATTGTTCACTATTGTTGTCTGTGTTAGGCTAAAGTTATTTGATTTATGCCTTTTGTTATCTCGCTATGGTTGTAACAAAATAAAATAATTAATACTCTCCATGCTATGTTTAGTTACATTAGGTATTATTGATTATTGTTCCCTACCGTAGGCTATATTTGTGTCAACTTTGCTAGGAATTTTTGTCGGCCTCAGCATTTTTCCCTCTTCTTTTGGTGCTAGGGTAGACTTGGTGGATGGGCTATAGTTTGGTTGAGATTTTTGTCAGCCTTGCTGGTATATGTATATATATATACACACACACATACACATTTGTATACATATATCATATACATACATATATATATATATACACACACACATATACAGGTATAGTGGCAGATAGCTTATAGGTTTGCTTGGAATATATATATATATATATATACAGACACACACACACACACACATATATCTAGATATAGTGGTGGATAGCTTATACACATTTATAGATATAGTGGCAGATAGCTTATAAGTTCCCTCAAAAATTTGCTCGGCCTCCCATTTTTCTGGCCTTCCAATTCCCGTGAAAAAGGTGGCAGAGGTAACTGTTGGTTGCTTTGGGAATAGGGCGGCATTTTCTGGGCTGCATGGATAGAAAAGGCTACAGAAATTAAATGCTGGTTCACATCAACATTAATTGATGTATGTTTTGCATGTACTGGCGATGGTCCTAATAAGACCAGCAATAAATGGAAGCCATAAATGTAACAAATTAGCCTAACGCAAATAACAATGAACAGTCCCTTATGCAAAACAATATGGAGTACATAACATTAACTATTTTACTGTATTCCAACCATTGCCAGAAAACAAAAGATGTGAAGGAAACAATATTGTTATCCACACTCACCCAGATGGCCAAACCCACAAAGCACTAAAAAATGACAGTGCCAAATGCATAGACAAAAATACGCGCAAAATCCAAACCATAAATCAAACAATATTGCTACGAACAAAGTATTGCTATCTACACCTGCTCATATCTACCTGTGGACATAGTTGTAAATATGTCTCTATTTGCATATGCATATATACATAAATACACATCCATGCAATTGAAATTTTCTTGTCCTATACAACTTCCTCGTACATATGTGTGTAGATATTCGGTCGCCTCTTGGTTATCTATGCATATATGCATACAAAATTCAAAATTTGCAACTATTTGTGAGTTGTTCTAAACAGAAACAAAACCACAGCTTCCAATAGTGCCTCACATACAAAACCCACAAAACACAGAAAGCTCCCAGTAACATATCAACTCAAAACCTTCACCACGAAAATCCCAACCCTAAATAAATCAATATTGGTTTCAACTGTAACCCAGGTGGGGTGATTCACCAAAAAACACAACACATTAACTATTTTCCAACCATTCACACAAGACCCTTATTGTCTTGAGTTTTATTTTATAGTTTACATGTACACATTGATATCCTTCTCAGATAGCATTTACAAAAAAATTTAAATGTTTTAGGGAAAACCCACAAAAGACGAGATCTGAATTTGAACATTCACCAAAAACACAACAGATTAACTATTTTCCAACCATTCACACAGAACCCAAGCCATAAATAGAACAATATAAACAATAGTCACCGACATGCCAAAACCCACAAAACTATATAGTTTTTCCAAGAACAATTGACACAATGAAACAATATTTATTTCAAGAATAACCCAGATGAGATGCACCTCTACCTGCTTCCTTCAATAACACCACTTCTCGCTTGCTTCCTCTTTCCTTCGTTCTTTCTCGACAACCTACCAAACAAGACCACAAAATTATCACAACCCTCACCATTTGCAACCATTGATGCATGCAAGAAAACAAAAGATAACCTTCAACCACCTCCACAGAAATTGCACAACCATTTGACGCACTTGCACCTTCACAGAAACCTTCCCTCCACACTCACTGCTACCTTCAACAATAACAAAAACCCTCAAAATGACACTAAATAATATGCTATCGATAATTGGATAGACATTCATTTTATTTTCCCAGGATTTTAAAATAGATGTTACTTGCACCATCACCACTACATTGAAACCATCCAACAATCAATGCTAATGACATTTCACTGCCCTCCTCTACACTTTGGTCATTTCGTCAAACTCTTCTATCCTCTCACCAAACACCTACCACCTTTTACATGATAATGAAGACCCAAGTCCGACACCTTAAACTGACAAGGCTGATGAAAAATCTGACCACACTATAACCCATCTACCAAGTTTTCCCCGATGCGGGAGAAGCCAAAAAATGGTGAGGCTAATGAAAATTCTGGCCAAAGTTGACACAAATAGCCTATCGGCTAATTAATGTTAATTCTCATAAATAAGTATGGGGTTTAGATGGAACGAAATATAATTATTTTGATCAAATAAAATTAAATAGTAAGTATGACCTTTTCATAGATTGTAATAGATGGTAATAATAGATGGTAATAATATTTAGTTTTATAATTAAAGATTAATTATTGAATGATGGTGACTATGAAGTTGATGTGTTTCAAAATTTGGAAATATACTAAATAGTCCTATTTATGAATTTGAATCAAAGTATTCCTTTTTGATATGTGTTGAGTTGAGCTTGTGATGAGGGCGTAGCCTGAGACTTAGAAAATAACCCACAAACAAGAAAATAATTTTATTATTCAGAAAATGGAGCTTCTTACATGCAGAGGATCTCAAATCCCCAAGTTCTACAACACATGCATGTTATAGAAAGCTACAGAATCACCCTTTCGCAATATGCGAGCTTGTCCAAAAAAAAAAAACCCAAAGATTAGAAACCTGCCCATAAATAGAGCTCCTCTTTAGTTTGGAGCCAAAACAACATTCAACTTGAGTTTAGGCGGTTTGGCGCCGAAAAATTACAATTTGAAGTACAAATTTCAAAAGAACATTAGCAATTGTATCTTCTAGAAAGTGTGCCAACTTCCTGAGGCCATAACTTTTGATCTGGGACTCTGATTCGCAAACTGTTTGAACTGTTGGAAAGATCTCAAAGTCAATAACATGCTCAAAATTCACTATGCCAATTTTAGCAAGTTTCAGGGCTGATCCGGGAACTCTAAGTGCCTCAAATCTAACTCAAAATATTTTCAAGTGCAAATCTAGGAAATTAAAACTACAATATCTTTCAACCCAGGAATAGAAAATAAAAACCATCAATTGGAAATTTCATTATGACGAAAAGGGTATCCAAAAATGTAAAAAAAAATCTAAAAACCGAAAAACTTGAAATTTAACTATTTTTGGGTGATGCAAGATTGCCCTTACACCACTGGATGCTCCTGCATCAGCTTGTTTTTGATAAAGGGTAAAACAGGTTTTATAGGGACCCAAAACCACATAGTTTACAAAAATAAGGAAAGGAAATGAAAGTCCAACAGAAAACACCAGATGCCAGAAAGGAAAAGGACGAAGCAAACAGTAGCCAACCATAACAGACCAAAAAGGTCAAGCAAAAAGGGCTAGCAGAGCAGACAACAAAAAACCAGCCACAACTAACCCAGAGTCTTGAGGATAGACTCTGTCTTCGCCTCCAAATTGTGCATGTCATGGACTCCCTTTTTAAAAATTTGAATCATCTTCGGAGTGGGGGGGGCTTTCTCTTCAGATTGGCTCTAGTTCTCTTTGATATGCCAGCATCCTTTTCCTGGCTTTCTTCTCCAGGTTCACCACCAGAGATACCTATTGGGCTCTGTCTAACTTCTCAGTCATAGCATTAATTATAATGGCGTTGTGTCTGGCCATTCGGTTGTTTTTCTCTGTGACAATTTTAATGGTGTTCCTAATATTCTCAACCTCCATTTCAATCTTTTTGTTATTGTCAGCGTGGTACCGAGTTTCTTTGCTGAGACCATGATCTCCTTGATCCACATCTTTCTTTTCAATCACAGCAATCTTGGTCCCAACTCTTCCAATTTGCTTTGAAGGGCCCAATTTTTTAATCTTTAACTCATTAATTTCATTGAAAGTCCATTCCAAAAATTTGAAATGGGAATCAGCATTAGTTTTGGCTAAATTTAGAACATCCAAAGCGAGATCCCTTCCAGTGTTTAAACATGTTTTTTCAGGGTTAGGAGTAAAAGGGGAACCATCTCTAGCATATCTTTCCAACAACGGCTTGGCACTTGACTCAATATTATTGGCACCAGACGCCTCAGAATTAGGGGAATCTTCGAAATAAGAAACAAGATTTTTAGCCTGGGGATTCTTATCAACAGTACTGTTCTTGAAGGAGGGGCTTCCCGACTCAAACTCAGCACAAGCCTTATCAGAAAAAGGGATAGGGTTTTTTTTGCTAGAAAGGACAGAATGCGGGCTAAGGACAGTTCTAGCCAAACTTAGATTGGGCAAATACTTTGAACAACTGGGCTCAGTGTCGTCTTCCTCAGAATCAGGAAAGGTTTCTAGATTAGCAGGGACAGGAAAATTTTGATAATGCTACGATTATGGCCTCACTTTGTAGCTATACAATTAATCTCTATTGGCTTTAGATTTTATCTTGTGATTTCTCTCAAAAGTAGATTGTTAAATGATATTTTTCTTTTACATTTTCAAGTTCTTTCTATCAAGTTGACAATATTTAAATATCTTTGTAGTCAACAAGCTTTAAACATGCACATGGATTTTATAATGTGATCAAATATGCTAGATTGCTTGGTTTTAAAATTTGAATGCAAATGGGAGTGATTATTCTTGTGATAGCTAGCGATTCTCTTTTGATATTTATTGATGGATTTAAAAAAAAATTAGATGATTAAACTAAATGCAATGAATGCATTTTTATAAATAAACATAAAAACAAATCATAAATTCTTGAGCAAAGTTGACCTAGAATCAAAATGTAAGATAGGACCAATGTGCTAAATGCTTATTGCTTAATTTTCATCTATACAATTAAGTGGATAAATATTGTGGCATGAGAATGAACTCACACTGACATACATGACATAAGTTAGGAAACTAGGTTGGATCTATGTTTAATGGGATTATATTTAATTTGGTTTGGTTGAGGATGTAGCCACCCAAGATCTAGGAGATTCAAAGAGATCAAATATGAGAGAATAATGCTATTCTATCAAAGGTTGCAAATGATACAATTCTAATCAATTGAAAATACAAAAGGAATCCCTTGGTTATAAAGACCAAGGTGATCTATATAAGATTGAATAATATTGTGACATGTGTCTTAATATTATGGCTTGAGACATAAAGTGATAAGTATCCTATGTGTACCCTAAGTAAAATTAAGTAAAGAGTGTGAATAGTGCCTAAGTGATGAGTCGGTTAGGTAAAACACCCCGTTCACACCAACAACCCCATTAAGTATAAATTAGGGAGAATGTACAAGATTCAAGGATGGGTCTTGGCTAGTAGGCCATGTTAGGTACCCATGTACAAAATACAATATAATATATAACCAAGTGGGATAAAAATCATCCAAAAAAAAGAGAATACAAAATTCTCTCAAAAGATGAAAGGGAAAAGACTCCATGTGAGGAAAAAGTCCCACCCATAAGAGAGAAGAAGAAAAGAGACTATATATAGCCCTACTTCAAGGTAGAATCTCCTACAATGGTGGTAGATGCTTGAGAATGAATGTTTAAGATGATGGATAATTTCATCGAACAACATTCCTACCCTTAGGAAGAAACAAAACTAAGAATGCATGCAAGAAATTACCCTAGGCTCACTAGCCACCAATGCTTGTGGTTTAGAAGACTTGACAAGACCTATTTGAATTAACTTCACTTCCTATTGGATTAGAAGATCTAAAATGAAATAAAAATTAGGATCAAAATATATAGCTCCCACAAAAAGCCAATGGGTATGAAAATTGGAAACAAGCACTGAATACTCAAGAGAAATCTTGGATAACACATTTAGAATCAATTGTAAATTCTCCTTAATGATATTGCAATCCTTTAGTTGTGTTCTTTGTTGCTTAATATTGGAGATGTAGTCTTGGATGTGGTAAAAACATGTAGGATATAGATTCATCAAATCATTATCAATATGATATCCTCTAATCTTGTTAGTTTTACCATACATTTTTTCAAAAGTATCCCTTGAGCCTCCTTAGGTGTTTTGCATGATTCAATATGAATTTGTAAATAAAAAGAAACTAATGAAAAAACACATCTAAGTTTTTTCTCACAATTGATCTCCCATATTACCTCTACACTAGCATCAATAGGTTTAGGAATATATTCTCCTAGATATCCTAGATAACCTTTTCCCATTAGATAGTTCCATACTAATTTTCTCCATAAAGATAATTATATGGAGTTAGGAGTTTAATTTGAGTTTTTCCCATTGCAAGAAAACACAACAAAGAAAAGAAAGTTATCAACCACCACATGATAAACCCCCAAGTTAAATCAATCAAGGATCCCCATAGCAATGCATGATCTTGACACTTGCCATAAAAAATTAAGTGAAATTGATCTTAGTGAATGAAAATGCTAAATTAGGCCACATAATTAAAGTATAATTTTTTGATAGAATGAGACCAATCTAATCACACCACTACAAAGTACATAAAGAATTATCACTTTTAGAAATATTGAATGAAAAAGTGTTATTGTAGGAGCTTGAACAAAGCCCTAGAAGTTCCTAAAATGAGAACTGCTCAACAAAACCTTTGAGAATCTAAAATTACTAGAAAAATTAGACACCAAAATAAAAAAATTCTTCACCACTATGAAGCTTGTAAAGTTATACCTCAAATTAAAAATTACTTACAAAAAGGAGCCCAAATGAATGAGATATAAGACTTTGAAGTTGAATTTACAAAATCAAAATGCCAATCTAGAGAGGGGCGAGCTAGTTGGGGGTCAACTTGTTGACATCATGTTAATGTTAGTAGGGTCTAACAATGGAATATGCTCTGCTTGGTTGGAATATTTTTATGGACCATGAAATCACTACCAAAAATCTTGAAACCATGTTTGTATGCTTTAAAGTATTGATATATACTGTGAAACTACCTTTTTTGAGTAGAAAACCACTTTATGAATACTTGAGTGGTTTCAAGATGATTGAATGTTTAAAATGGAAAATTATTAGAATATTTTTCAAATTTTTGTCATTTTTTGGTTGTTGATTTGTTGCATTGGTGGGGCTGTGACTGTGGCTATTAGTGGAAGCACCTTGGTGATAGGGCTACACTATTACCATGTGATAGCCTATGGTTGGTAGCATACAAAGCACTATTTATGTAGGGACTACACAAGTAATATCATGCATACCACATTAATTTTTTATTTTAAAAAATATAAAAAATTAATAACAAATATAACTTATTATCTGAACCATACCACAATTGTGATATCCACTGATGCTTGTTCAATACTATAGATTATTTTGCCTATGTAGGGAATATTTCCTACATTCTGTATTACCAAGGAAGGGAAATTTTTCTATGATGGCCTCGGGAAAAAGTGTTTACTTTTGATGAATTGACAATCAATCCTTAGATGAATGGACCTCTTAGATGCAATGGTAGGGTTAGATTTGATCTAAAATTCTTCAAAATTGTAGCTACCATATAGATCTAGCAACCACCTCCCAACTTCAAACCCTTGTAGATCTAGCCTCACATATCTAATTTGGATAAATCAAAAGGCTAAATTGACTTTTACAAACACCCTAAATTCAATGGCAAGCTTAGATGTATAACAACATGATCTTAAATGGACCTACAATGTAAAGACACAAAGAGGAACCCCCCAAATTTGATATTTCTATTAAGTTTTTAAATTATATGGGTCATCACATGCTACAATAGAAGAGCTTACCAAAATTTTGAAGATCCACCAAGATTTACAACCAGTATCTCTTAATAAAGATTCATGAGAAGTAATCCCACAAGCTCTGATACCATATAAGAGTTAGTATAGAGTTTTCTATATCATGCAATATTTGGCTAAACATGTAGCCACCCATGATCTAAGAGTTTCAATGAAAGCTCAAAGTGACCAAATATAAGAGAATAATACTATTCTATCAAAGGATGAAAATGATACAACAATGTTTAATTGATAATTCAAAGGGAACCCCTTGGTTAAATAGACCAAGGTGAGACATAGGTTTGCATACAATTATGAAACATGTCTTAATATTATGAGTTGAGACATAAAGCAATGAGTATCCTACATGTGTACCGTAAGTAAAATTAACTATTGTGAATAGGACATAGGTGATGAATTAGTTGCATAAGACACCCTGTTCACACCAATAGGAATATTGATATTATCATGAGAATGCACTCTAGGGATGATTATAAATAAATGGATAAATTCATGTTTTAAAAAATGGAATGAACTTGACCAATTAAAGTTTTTCATAATTTAAAGAATTAAAAAAATATCATTGTGTATATGATCAATGAATGAAGAAATGGAATATCTAACATGTGTAAGGAAGCATTTTAATATTCATTAAATGTAGGTATTTGAGGTTCTCTAAAAATTTTCTCTTAAAGAGTGTATGAATTGATCTCTCAATAGATAATTTAATGTATTGAGGTTAGACATGGAAATATCAATGATTGTAGAAAAAACACTATCACGAGTTGTATGAAGCATATCATTAGTGTGAGACACAACCACATCACAATTAATCAAAAGAGGTAGAGCATTAGTGCATGACCCATTATTTAGAATCTAATTATTACATATATCAATGCAACAAAGAGGTGTACTTAGAGTGAAGTTACTATCATATGCCATGAAAGAGATGTTATCATGGAAAATGTAGTGAGTTTATATATAATGATTTAGAAAGTAGTTAAATGTTCCAAGGAAAATAACTTAATAAAATGATCTTAAAATTAGAAGATCTAGTAGTGAGAAAATGACTAAAATACTTGGAGTGAAGGACAACCTAGGATAAATCTCTAGGTAGGGTAAACATGTTGGTGTTCACCAATTTTTGTAGAAAAAATAAATGATTTTAAACTTGACAATACCACTTATCTCCACACACATGATTTAGATGTATTCACACAATGAAGCACTATAAACAGTTACATCTAACTTTTAGGGCTAACACTAAAAATTTGGTGAGGGATAAAAGTGCATAGGTATTTTTGAATGATGTGTAGATGCGACCTTTTGTTTTTGATATGCAAATTTGTTACAAGTGACAACTCAAATAAAAATAGAATGTAGATCAAATATCAAAAGATGATGAAAGAACTCTATCAGTGGTTGCATTGTTATGGATGGGGCCACATTATATGACTTAGTCTCAAACTAAACCAT
>VDFB02373365.1:174878338-174897981 GCA_007258455.2 Sequoia sempervirens | reverse complement strand
CTTTTCCTCGGGTCACCAAGGCTCTCTAATCATAGGAGCCACTTCGGCATCATGCAGATGTTCGAGATTGGGCCTCCTCATCGCATGCATAGCCCTTCCGACCTTACGGCCTTTCTGCCCTTCAGCGGTGTTGTGGACATTCATAGGCTCGATGCCCTTCTTCACCACACTGGAAACACGTTCCTTTGAACCACCTCTTCTAGATCCTTGTCCATATCTCCCTCGTCCTCTACCTCTTTGATCACCACTGTTTTGATCACGAGGGCGGTAGAAGTTGTCATTCCTTTGGCTTCGGCCGGTACCCACATCTTCACTTTTCTTTTCATCATCATTTCGGCTTCCTGAAGGTCTTCCACTACCCTTTCCACTTTGACCTCCTTGTCCTTTTTGCTTGCGTAATTTTTTTTTCCTTCTCTTCCGCCCGAACAGTACATCCTCAATGGTGGTCATTCTAAGTAGGCTTAACTTCTCCTGAATGCTCGGTCGTAACCCATTAAGATATCGGGCTACCTTCTTCTTATTGGCCTCTGTGTGGCCCGTTTTGATGATTATCTTGTGAAAATCTTCAGTATATTCTTTTACAGATCTACTTCCTTGCTTCAACCCTTGCAATTTCTTCAACAGATCTAACTCGTAGTCCACTAGTATGAATTATTTCTTTAGTTTCTCTACCATGCGATCCCATCTGGTGATATTTCCTTTTCCTCTTCGATTTCTTTCCAACTGGACCTCTTTCCACCAAATACTGGCATGGCCCTTCAGCTTTATTTTCGCAAACTTAACCTGATTTGGGTCCTCTATTTCCTCATACTCAAAATATTTTTCTAGCTCGTTGATCCAGTCAATCAACTCTTCCGAGTTCAAACTTCCAGAATAACTGGGGACTTCTACTCTGGGTCTTTTTCTGATCTTCAAAATGGCCTTTATTAGCCGCATTTGGTCTTGATCAATTTCTTCTTCCTCTTCTACATTTGAACCTTCTTCCTCTCCTTCATCCTCACTTTCCTCCCTCAGATTTAAACCTCTTCTCAACTACTCTTGTAACACATCAATATGTCTTTGGAGGGCTGCCAGTGCATCTCTTCCACCAGCATTTCTGCTGCCTCGACCACCTCTGGCACCACCACTCCTACCAGGCATCACTCTTGGAGGCATCTTTCTTGACCTCGACCCACAACCACGGTCCTGGTGTGAACTGCCTCACGATCGGCGATCTGTCCACACGCTTAAGAAAACCCGCTCTGATACCACTTGATGAGGTCGCAGCCCGAGACTTAGAAAATAAACCACAAACAAGAGAATAATTTTATTATTTAGAAAATGGAGCTTCTTACATGCAGAGGATCTCAAATCCCCAAGTTCTACAACACATGCAAGTTATAAAAAGCTACAGAATCACCCTTTCGCAATATGCAAGCTTGTCCCAAAAAAAAATATTACCCAAAAATTAGAAACCCACCCATAAATAGAGCTCCTCTTTAGTTTGGAGCCAAAACAACATTTAAATTTGAGTTTAGGCAGTTTGGCGCAAAAAAATTACAATTTGAAGTTCAAATTTCAAAAGAACATTAGCAATTGTATCTTCTAGAAAGTGCGCCAACTTCCCGAGGCCATAACTTTTGATGTGGGACTCCGATTCGCGAACCGTTGGAAAGATCTCAAAGTCAATAATGCGCTTGAAATCCGCTATGCTAATTTTGGTAAGTTTCGGGGCCGATCCGGGAAATCTAAGTGCCTCAAATCTAACTTGAAAGATTTTTAGGTGCAAATCTGGGAAATTAAAACTACAATATCTTTCAACCCAGGAATAGAGAATAAAAACCGTAAATTGGGAATTTCATTATGATGAAAAGGGTATCCAAAAATGTAAAAAAATTAAAAATTGAGAAAATTGAAATTTAACTATTTTTGGGTGATGCAAGATTGCCCTTACACCACTGGATGCTCTTGCATCAGCTTGTTTTTGATAAAGGGTAAAATGGGTTTTACAGGGACCCGAAACCACATAGTTTACAAAAATAAGGAAAGGAAATGAAAGTCCAACAGAAAACACCAGTTGCCAGAAAGGAAAAGGACGGAGCAAACAACAGCCAACCATAACAGACCAAAAAGGTCAAGCAAAAAGGGCCAGTAGAGCAGACAACAAAAAACTGACCACAACTAACCCAGAGTCTTGAGGACAGACTCCGTCTCCGCCTCCAAATTCTGCATGTCATGGACTCCCTTTTTAAAAATTTGAATCATCTTTGGAGTGGGGGGGGCGGCTTTCTCTTCAGATTGGCTCTAGTTCTCTTTGATATGCCAACATCCTTTTCATGGCTTTCTTCTCTAGGTCCACCACCAAAGATACTTGTTGGGCTCTATCTAACTTCTTGGTCATAGCATTAATTATAATGGCGTTGTGTCTGGCCATTCGGTTGTTTTGTTCTGTGACAATTTTGATGGTGTTCTTAATATTCTCAACCTCCATTTCAATCTTTTTGTTATTGTCAGCGTGGTACTGAGTTTCTTTGCTGAGACCATGATCTTCTCGATCCACATATTTCTTTTCAATCGCAACAATCTTGGTCCCAACTCTTCCAATTTGCTTTGAAGGGCCCAATTTTTTAATCTTTAACTCATTAATTTCATTGAAAGTCCATTCCAAAAATTTGAAATGGGAATCAACGTTAGTTTTGGCTAAATTCAGAACATCCAAAGCGGGATCCCTTCTAGTGTTTAAACATGTTTTTTCAGGGTTAGGAGTAACAAGGGAACCATCTCTAGCAGATCTTTCCAACAACGGCTTGGCACTTGACTCAGTATTATTAGAACTAGACGCCTCAGAATTAGGGGAATCTTCGAAATAGGAAACAAGATTTTTAGCCCGGGGATTCTTATCAACAGTACTGGTCTTGAAGGAGGGGCTTCCCGGCTCAAACTCAACATGAGCCTTATCAAAAAAAGGGATAGGGTTTTTTTTGCCAGAAAGGACAGCATGCGGGCTAAGGACAGTTCTGGCCAGACTTAGATTGGGCAAATACTCCGAACAACTGGGCTCAGTGTCGTCTTCCTTAGAATCAGGAAAGGTTTCCAGATTAGCGGGGATAGGAAAATTTTGATAATGCTGCGATTATGGCCTCACTTTGTAGCTATACAATTAATCTCTATTGGCTTTAAATTTTATCTTGTGATTTCTCTCAAAAGTAGATTGTTAAATGATATTTTTCTTTTACACTTTCAAGGTCTTTCTATCAAGTTGACAATATTTAAATATCTTTGTAGTCAACAAGCTTTAAACATGCACATGGATTTCATAATGTGATCAAATATGCTAGATTGCTTGGTTTTAAAATTTGAATGCAAATGGGAGTGATTATTCTTGTGATAACTAGCGATTCTCTTTTGATATTTATTGATGGATTTAAATTTTTTTTAGATGATTAAACTAAATGTAATGAATGCATTTTTATAAATAAACCTAAAAACAAATCATAAATTCTTGAGCAAAGTTGACCTAGAATCAAAATGTAAGATAGGACCAATGTGCTAAATGCTTATTGCTTAATTTTCATCTATACAATTAAGTGGATAAATATTGTGGCATGAGAATGAACTCACACTGACATACATGACATAAGTTAGGCAACTAGGTTGGATCTATGTTTAATGGGATTATATTTAATTGGGTTTGGTTGAGGATGTAGCCACCCAAGATCTAGGAGATTCAAAGAGATCAAATATGAGAGAATAATGCTATTCTATCAAAGGTTGCAAATGATACAATTCTAATCAATTGAAAATACAAAAGGAATCCTTGGTTATAAAGACCAAGGTGATCTATATAAGATTGAATAAGATTGTGACATGTGTCTTAATATTATGGCTTGAGACATAAAGTGATAAGTATCCTATGTGTACCCTAAGTAAAATTAAGTAGAGTGTGAATAGTCCCTAGGTGATGAGTCGGTTAGGTAAAACACCCCGTTCACACCAACAACCCCATTAAGTATAAATTAGGGAGAATGTACAAGATTCAAGGATGGGTCTTGGCTAGTAGGCCATGTTAGGTACCCATGTACAAATACAATATAAAAAAAATAAAAAATATAAAACTAAGTGGGATAAAAATCATCCAAAAAAAAGAGAATACAAAATTCTCTCAAAAGATGAAAGGGAAAAAACTCCATGTGAGGAAAAAGTCCCACCCATAAGAGAGAAGAAGAAAAGAGACTATATAGCCCTACTTCAAGGTAGAATCTCCTACAATGATGGTAGATGCTTGAGAATGAATGTTGAAGATGATGGATAATCTCATCGAACAACATTCCTACCCTTAGGAAGAAACAAAACTAAGAATGCATGCAGGAAATTACCCTAGGCTCACTAGCCACTAATGCTTGTGGTTTAGAAGACTTGACAAGACCTATTTGAATTAACTTCACTTCCTATTAGATTAGAAGATCTAAAATGAAATAAAAATTAGGATCAAAATATATAGCTCCCACAAAAAGCCAATGGGTATGAAAACTGGAAACAAGCACTGAATACTCAAGAGAAATCTTGGATAACACATTTAGAATCACTTGTAAATTCTCCTTAATGATATTTCAATCCTTTAGTTGTGTTCTTTGTTGCTTAATATTGGAGATGTAGTCTTGGATGTGGTAAAAACATGTAGGATATAGATTCATCAAATCATTATCAATATGATATCCTCTAATCTTGTTAGTTTTACCATACATGTTTTCAAAAGTATCCCTTGAGCCTCCTAAGGTGTTTTGCATGATTCAATATGAATTTGTAAATAAAAAGAAACTAATGAAAAAACACATCTAAGTTTTTTCTCACGATTGATCTCCCATATTACCTCTACACTAGCATCAATAGGTTTAGGAATATATTCTCCTAGATATCCTAGATAACCTTTTCCCATTAGATAGTTCCATACTAATTTTCTCCATAAAGATAATTATATGGAGTTAGGAGTTTAATTTGAGTTTTTCCCATTGCAAGAAAACAGAACAAAGAAAAGAAAGTTATCAACCACCACATGATAAACCCCCAAGTTAAATCAATCAAGGATCCCCATAGCAATGCATGATCTTGACACTTGCCATAAAAAATTAAGTGAAATTGATCTTAGTGAATGAAAATGCTAAATTAGGCCACATAATTAAAGTATAATTTTTTGATAGAATGAGACCAATCTAATCACACCACTACAAAGTACATAAAGAATTATCACTTTTAGAAATATTGAACGAAAAAGTGTTATTGTAGGAGCCTGAACAAAGCCCTAGAAGTTCCTAAAATGAGAACTGCTCAACAAAACCTTTGAGAATCTAAAATTACTAGAAAAATTAGACACCAAAATAAAGAAATTCTTCACCACTATGAAGCTTGTAAAGTTATACCTCAAATTAAAAATTACTTACAAAAAGGAGCCCAAATGAATGAGATATAAGACTTTGAAGTTGAATTTACAAAATCAAAATGCCAATCTAGAGAGGGGCGAGCTAGTTGGGGGTCGACTTGTTGACATCATGTTAATGTTAGTAGGGTCTGACAATGGAATATGCTCTGCTTGGTTGGAATATTTTTGATGACCATGAAATCACTACCAAAAATCTTGAAACCATGTTTGTATGCTTTAAAGTATTGATATATACATTGAAACTACCTTTTTTGAGTAGAAAACCACTTTATGAATACTTGTGTGGTTTCAAGATGATTGAATGTTTAAAATGGAAAATTATTAGAATATTTTTCAAATTTTTGTCATTTTTTGGTTGTTGATTTGTTGCATTGGTGGGGCTGTGACTGTGGCTGTTAGTGGAAGCACCTTGGTGGTAGGGCTACACTATTACCATGTGATAGCCTATGGTTGGTAGCATACAAAGCACTGTTTATGTAGGGACTACACAAGTAATATCATGCATACCACATTAATTTTTTATTTTAAAAAATATAAAAAATTAATAACAAATATAATTTATTATCTGAACCATACCACAATTGTGATATCCACTGATGCTTGTTTAGTACTATAGATTATTTCGCCTATGTAGGGAATATTTCCTACATTCTATATGACCAAGGAAGGGAAATTTTTCTATGATGGCCTCGGGAAAAAGTGTTTACTTTTGATGAATTGACAATCAATCCTTAGATGAATGGACCTCTTAGATGCAATGGTAGGGTTAGATTTGATCTAAAATTCTTCAAAATTGTAGCTACCGTATGGATCTATCAACTCAAACCCTTGTAGATCTAGCCTCACATATCTAATTTGGATAAATCAAAAGGCTAAATTGACTTTTACGAACCCCTAAATTCAATGGCAAGCTTAGATGTATAACAACATGATATTAAATGGACTTACAATGTAAAGACACAAAGAGGAACCCCCCAAATTTGATATTTCTATTAAGTTTTTAAATTATATGGGTCATCACATGCTACAATAGAAGAGCTTACTAAAATTTTCAAGATCCACCAAGATTTACAACCAGTATCTCTTAATAAAGATTAATGAGAAGTAATCCCACAAGCTCTGATACCATATAAGAGTTAGTATAGAGTTTTCTATATCATGCAATATTTGGCTAAAGATGTAGCCACCCATGATCTAAGAGTTTCAATGAAAGCTCAAAGTGACCAAATATAAGAGAATAATACTATTCTATCAAAGGATGAAAATGATACAACAATGTTTAATTGATAATTCAAAGGGAACCCCTTGGTTAAATAGACCAAGGTGAGACATAGGTTTGCATACAATTATGAAACATGTCTTAATATTATGAGTTGAGACATAAAGCGATGAGTATCCTACATGTGTACCGTAAGTAAAATTAACTATTGTGAATAGGACCTAGGTGATGAATTAGTTATGTAAGACACCCTGTTCACACCAATAGGAATATTGATATTATCATGAGAATGCACTCTAGGGATGATTATAAATAAATGGATAAATTCATGTTTTAAAAAATGGAATGAACTTGAACAATTAAAGTTTTTCATAATTTAAAGAATTAAAAAAATATCATTGTGTATATGCTCAATGAATGAAGAAATGGAATATCTAACATGTGTAAGGAAGCATTTTAATATTCATTAAATGTAGGTATTTGAGGTTCTCTAAAATTTTTCTCTTAAAGAGTGTATGAATTGATCTCTCAATAGATAATTTAATGTATTGAGGTTAGACATGGAAATATCAATGATTGTAGAAAAAACACTATCACGAGTTGTATGAAGCATATCGTTAGTGTGAGACACAACCACATGACAATTAATCAAAAGAGGTAGAGCATTAGTGCATGACCCATTATTTAGAATCTAATTTTTACATATATCAATGCAACAAAGAGGTGTACTTAGAGTGAAGTTACTATCATATGCCATGAAAGAGATGTTATCATGGAAAATGTAGTGAGTTTATATATAATGATTTAGAACGTAGTTAAATGTTCCAAGGAAAATAACTTAATAAAATGACCTTAAAATTTTAAGATCTAGTAGCGAAAGAATGACTTAAATACTTGCAGTGAAGGACAACCTAGGACAATTCTCTAGGTAGGGTAAACATGTTGGTGTTCACCAATTTTTGTAGAAAAAATAAATGATTTTAAACTTGACGATACCACTTATCTACACACACATGATTTAGATGTATTCACCCAATGAAGCACTATAAATAGTTACATCTAACTTTTAGGGCTAACACTAAAAATTTGGTGAGGGATAAAAGTGCATAGGTATTTTTGAATGATGTGTAGATGTGATGTTTTGTTTTTGATATGCAAATTTGTTACAAGTGGCAACTCAAATAAAAATAGAATGTAGATCAAATATCAAAAGATGATGAAAAAACTCTATTAGTGGTTGCATTGTTATGGATGGGGCCACGTTGTATGAATTAGTCTCAGACTAAACCATGCTTTACAAACATGTCCTTCTATCATAGCATATTCTAATATAAATTTTAAGGATTGGTGTGGATGTATCTTTTGATTTTTAGCTAAAAAGAAGTGGTGTCAAAAAGCACAATGAAGCTCACTTTGAGGTGAGTGGTGAAGACCTTGGTTTGTCTTGAAGTTGCAAGTCAAGCCCCTAGAAGGTTGATGTATAATTTCATAGACATGTCAAATACACAATGCAAGATAAAGATGATCTAATGGAAATGAATTAGATTGCTAATGAATTAGATTGCTCTTTAGAGTAATTCTCACTATTGCTTCTTGTTATTTCATCCTTGCTAATGCCCTAGGATGGTCTACAATACATGTCCTTAATCACTCAATCTGAGATTTTTAGTGTCTAATATGATGATTAGCAATTATATTTTGGATAAGTTGACACCAAGACAAAAAAGTTAAAATTAAAAGATTAAGACTGCATAACCCCCACAAACTAGATCAAACTATACAATATAATCCTAATTAATTCAATTAACTGGTAAATTCAAAAATATAAATCTATATATTAAATAAATAAAGTTTAATGCTATAGACATATGTTCAAAATGATGTAAAACAGAAATAGAAGTTGACGGTCTGCACTGCCTTACAATTCCCTATCCATGGATATATTAATACCAACTATACTCCAAAAGGCAGCTCCATCCAAAATAAATATATTAGAATAAAACTACGTTTCAAGATGTCTGTGGGCTTTCCTTACCTACTGACGTGTCAACGATGGTTGCAAATAACTGTCGATTAACAGGTTTTCATGGTTTACATACAAAATCCAGATCTGGGTCATTCATCTGCTTCAATGGTGAATGATCTACTGTGAAAAAAACTCTTGAAATAGGAAGAAACATTCATTTACAATTTTTGCTTTTGGAGGATAAGACTCACCTTAGAATGCATGTTCTGGTACCAGTTCGGTACAAGAATTCGATCTGTAGCCTGCCATTTTCGATCTGAACAAGTTTACTGAGTAAATTGAATCACTTTGGATCAACTTCTAGCTAGATAAGATTTACTTCTCAGACTCTGTCAAGGTTTCTATCATCTCCTCAAGCCAAATCTATGGTTATGAAAGAGACCAATGAAGCCCTTGACAGAGAGTGAGGGGCAAATATTTCAAGCTCTATCCTCTGCATCTCTGGTTTGAATGTTGAATCTTTAGCATCACACCTCTTTTTATACAAGAAACGGATTTGGAGAAATCACCTGGTTTGAGCAGCTTTTGTTAAGCGTCGGAGATCTCAAACCAAAAACACTGTAACATGAGAATAATGTGTCTTGGAGAATCCACCATGAAATGGGCCGAAGAGACGTGAGCTCTACGTTTGTTTACTAATTGCCAAAGGGCGGAGTTGCTGCGTGGATTCATCTATTTAATTAAAGAATCATAGCTTTTTCCAATTTCGAACGTTAAAACCATAATTTCTATGATGTTTCCTTCTGTCGTTTTTTGTTTTGGATTTGAGACTGAGGTTCTCTGCTCGTGCGTTTTTGGTGCTATATGGATTATCGACTTAGTTTTAAATAAGTTTTGATTCAATTTTGGGCCACCACGTTTACTTTTGGAGTTCAATACTAAGAAAATTGAAGGAATATTTAATGGTTTTTGTTCAGACAGACTACTTACTATTAAATGTATTTTGGCATTTGGCATGGTAGCTCATAAGTGGTAGTCATGTTCGATGGTTTTTAAAACAAGTCATTTTGGTGGTTTGTTTATTGATTTGAATTTTAAATAATTAAAAGGAGAGCAAATGAATTTTATATCATTTTGTGTTGTTGAATAAGAGGTGTTTTTTTATCATTTATGTTTGAAGTTTTCTCTCATTTTGTTGCATAAAATAAGTGTTATTTATTTAATCATTCTTGATTATTAGTTGGTGAAGTGCTTTTGAATTTGCAGTCATAAGTAATTGTTGGATTTTTTTTTTTGTAATTTGTTACCTTCTAAAAATCTCCAATGTAAAATTTTCAATTCTTTTTCTTTCTGTGATAATTTGTGTTTGAATTAGAATTCAACTACACCATGTAATGCAGGGATTTTGAGTCTAGAATTGTAAATGATACCTTTAGTAAATAGTTGGAGATTGGTCCACTATATTCATCTTCTACAATTGTTGAGCATCTTCTTCACTCATGAGCTTGACGCCATTGGAAACCATTGGTACAAGAATACGATGATAATCTAAACCATCTCCACATGTTCCTATCCATAAAATTATATTTACTTTACTAAATTTGTGGTTATTTCAACACTGAATTCATCACATAGAACTTTCACATACATCCTCATAAAGTAGTGGGCCATCACCTTATGTCATGAAAGCTTGCATTGCATGCCATCACATTCAAAGATCTTCATCCTTGTAAAAAATCTTGCTAGCACTTTGCATGAAAGGACACTTGGACTAATTGGTTCCCTTTGTATAGCAACCTTAGATCACACATATGCCGTGTAGTGGAGTGTAGCGAGTTAGATTATAAATAGTTAAACTTATAAATAATTTTCTTTATCAAGAAAGAATATTAGTATGTATAAATGATTTGAAAATATCTAAAAATCTATTTAACCAATAATGTAAAAAATAAATATCTAATACGGTCAACAAATAATATCTAAAAACATATTAGTGAGAATAAAAAATATGTTTAACTATGATATTTGACTAGAATTACAAATGACCTATTACACCAATCAATATTTGTTAGTCCTTTAACTTGTTATTATCAATTATATTTTCAACTATATTACATGACCCTTTAACAATAAGATTGGTTTTTTTAATTAAATATCAATAAACTTTGAATTTAAAACATTTAAGGTTGAATAATATGTAGTAATTATCTCTTTTATGCTTTAATCCTAAACCTAGCCATTCTTTCCTTTCTCACTTTCATTTTCACTCTCTTGTGACTATCATTTCCTTCCTCAAGTTGTATGTCAACATTTTACAAGCTTCCATAACAATGTTGTTTTCCTTTCTCAAGCCTGATGCTAGATATTTCGTAGGCTTCAAATTTGGAAGGTATTGATGTAGTGTTTTTATAGTGGTCAAAATTTGTCCATATCTATCATTATTGTTAATTATTTATAAGTACCAATAGTTATACAAGTTCAAATTATTTGCAAGAGTTCTTATGTTTTTTCAAGGCTATTTGAAATAAATAATTATGAAATAATTCATAAATTCTCTAGGTGTGAAGGTTGTTTTGTGAGTTGAATGTGAAATATATTTTGTTTGTGTATGCAACATTAGTAGTTGTGCAGTAATATTTTTTCATTATATCTACGATTAATTATATTTTTGTCAACCCCATTTACAAGAGGGTATCACCTTTAGGTTGACAATTTTAATATTGAAAGAATATGCTTATCTTGTCAAATACTCCAACCGAACTATTACAAAAACATTAATTGTTTCTTTAATAAGGAAATTTCTCATCATATTATAAGGGGTTAATGGAATTACTTTTAAGTACTATAATTGTAATTGTTACACACCATCTTGTTTGTATAAATTGTTTTCTTATAATTCCTATTCTTGTTCATAAATATATCAATGAACTAGCAACAACCATGTAAGTTTATTCATTAGAAAAGTTAATTTTCTTACTACAGTATAAAATATTTATTGTATCTTAAATTTTAACTCTCCACATGGAGTTATATTTGCAATAGTTAAATTAACACATCAATGTCAAATTCAATTTATTTTTGGGTGATTTTTTTATGAAAATGTCTTAATGTAATAGTATATTGATAGATGACATATTTTTGTGCTATGTTTTTGCCTAATCATTGATATTTATTTATTTAGATTCATTTATATTAATTTTTATGTATTACTATTTATATTTAATTTTATTACACCCCATTTGTACATGCTTCCATACAATTATTCCTTGCCTCGATATTACCAATATCTCCACCCAATTTCAGTCTCTCATCACTTGAAATGAATCCTAATGTACTTAAGATTGAACCTCAAATTTAAATCTTCAAATTCAAATCCTCACTCCTTATTAATCATTATGAGCCAACACAATATACATTTATGTGGATAAGTACTATGCTTGAGTACTTAAAGACATTCATTTGTGCAATTAACTTATATCATTAATAAAAAAATGAATCATTAGATAATACTTTAATTTAATTAAGGAAAAAATAATTCCATCTGCACATAGGCCACTTGCATGTTGGTGAATATTTTCATTGAATCTTCACTCCAAATTGTAAATCATATCCAACAAGGGGTCTTATAAAGGATAAATTGACACTAGCAACTTAATATATTCCCTAAAGGTGTTCATAGATATAACCATCTTTATAAGAACTTCAAATATTAGGGATCAACACAAATAGATTCTAAAAAATCTATATTTTGCTAGTTCATATTTACAACTTAGATTTAAATTTTGTGGCATTTGGGATTACAAATATAGTGCTTATGATTGTACTATATTGTTTTTAGTGTATTTTATAATTTTGAGATAGCATATTGTAGCTATACCAAATATTTTTTTTGGAGGTAGTGAATCAATTCATAAAATGATCAATAGCCATTCCTTATCATTGATTTTAGAGTGAATACCCTTTATTGTCTCATATAATTTTTGAAAATGTTTTGCAAGTTTATTAACTAACAATTGCTAGTGTAGTTTTGTCTCTTAGACATGATTGTTCACACAATTTGTCCCGCAAATTCAAATTTATTTTGTGCTTAGTATGAGCTGACCTTATTCAAAAGAATAATTTTTGCATGTTGAATGGAATAGAATTTGGATCTAAATTGTCATATTTAAATATATGCCCTAGTTCACTTTTTTCAAATCAAGAATTTATAGGTTTTTAGATGCCATGGATATGATCATGGAAAAAACATGAGATAGCGACCAAAGGTAACATGATCATAGTTATAATTTTTTCAAAAAATTAGAGCAATATAATTAATCTATCATAGTCACCTCTATATCTCTCCAACCTATGATTCATTAAATTTTAAGTGTCAATTTCATGTTTAACAATTGTGTCATAGACTAGTTCTAGATAGATAGAGATTATTATAAAGGAACATTACACCTATTGGGGCTAGTGTTACTTTGCAAAAATAAATCACACTTACTATATAATTCTACATAATTTTTGCAATCCAAGCATCTTTTAATCCAATTTCATGTTTAACAATTGTGTCATAGACTAGTTCTAGATAGATAGAGATTATTATAAAGGAACATTACACCTATTGAGGCTAGTTTTAATTTACAAAAATAAATCACTTACTATATAATTATACACAATTTTTGCAATCCAAGCATCTTTTACTCCAAAAAAAGTTTCAAATAATAAATCATCAATTGAAACTAAACACAATCTATCTCATGCTGATCTCTTTGATATTGATAGTTATTATTTATTCATATATATTAATTAAAAATATATGATTTAGAAGACCTTTAAGGGAGACACACAAGTTGTTATACACCTTAATTTAAGGCATGTAGTAACATGTAGGATCTCTTTTTTAGACTTTAAGAAAAATATTATTTGAAGTAATGTTGAAAAAACACCTAGAAATCACATGTTGCATATGCCAATAGATAAAATGCCAACATTTCTATCTACATTTTAAAAAGGAGGTTTCCAGTTATTGTGTTTTAAAAATGTCAATAGTGGTCATAGTAGGGATGCTGTTTTATATATATATGTATATGCTAGAATCAAACTCCTATAAAAAATGTATTGTGCATCTGAATTACATACTATTTGTGTTATAAATGTTGTCTATATTTCCATCAAAAGTTGAGCACCATGTCATTTCTTTTACATAGTAGAAGTTATTTTTCATAGATAATAAACCTATGGTACTCAAATGCACATTTGTCCATCATGCATGCATCCATACCATGTATGGTTTGTGAAAAAGAGTCAAAATGTCATTTATTTTTAAATAAATAAAACCAATTCATTGAATAGCATCACTATATATACAATAAATATACCAAATACATTTAATTTTATAGCTTTATTATCTAACTTTACAATGAATAATGAGACCTTAAGATTTTAAGATGCCCAAAATGGTGTAAAAGTATATGGCATGCATG
Source organism: Sequoia sempervirens (assembly GCA_007258455.2). Classification (NCBI taxonomy): domain Eukaryota; kingdom Viridiplantae; phylum Streptophyta; class Pinopsida; order Cupressales; family Cupressaceae; genus Sequoia; species Sequoia sempervirens. The sequence goes on along the minus strand of VDFB02373365.1, from coordinate 174,883,909 downwards.
ACCATCCCTTGCAATTCCCTATTGAGGGATATATTCATACAACATATTGTAAAACACTAATCCCAAATAAAAATGAGTGATAAGACTACTTTCCAAGATTATCTAGGCTTTCCTTATCTAATGGCTTGCCTAAATTTCTTAAATAAACTTCTACTTCATCAATACAATAACATCTTTAGTGAGTCTCAAATCTACATGTTATTTGTCATTTTATATATTGGTTCCATTTTAATTATGTTATTCTATTGACAATGAATTTTTTTGGATTAATACATTTTCATAGTGTAGATGCAAAAAAAGATATAAGTCATTTACTTCTAATGATTAACTTTGCATCTCTGGTTTCAATTTTAAACTATCTTATTTTATCAAGATATGTGTAAATAAAAAGAAATAAGAACACTATATAGCCTCTAAATTTCCAAATTCAATGAGGATAAGGATGAGATAGAATCTCAAACAATAAAGAAATGTCATATATTTATTATCTTATCCTATCTAAGTAATAGAATTAAAATTACACAAGTTAATATAATAGATATAATATAAATATTAGGCCAACAACCTCCTAAATACAATAGAGATTAAAAAAATGGCTCAGAACAAGACGAGCCATGTACCCATGTACATTTTAAAAAGAACCCTAAAATATAAAAAAGACTACCCCTAATAAAAAAAGGAAGAAGAAGATATAGAGATTAGATAACCCGTCAAAGTGATAGTGAACTAAAACCTGAACATATATACTCTCTATGAAGAGTGGCGAATATATCAGTAATCTACTTTGATGTGAAATATTACTAAAGATCTATAATCTACTTATTTATAAGATCTCTAATATAGTGCACAAAATTATCTAAAAGTACACAGCAAGATTCCCTGTCTAGAATATATTCATACCACATACTCCAAAACACAGCTACATCCCAAATAAAAAAAATGAGTGACTAGACTACTTTCCAGGATGTATCTGGGCTTGCCTTATCTAATGACGCCTACGTTTATGGAATAAACACCTACTCCATCAGTACCAAGGATCCTCTGTGAGTCTTGAATCTACATGTTCTCTGTAATTTTACATATTGGTTTCAAGTTTTAACTACGTTATTATGTGAACATGGATAAACTGTCGATTAACAAGTTCTCATAGCTTACATGCAAAACCCAGATCTGGGTCATTCACCTGCTTCTAATGGTGCATGATGTACAGTACAAGGAAATAATCAAAAGATTTCTGTGAAAAATACTCTTTAAATAAACAGGAAGAAGCAATGATCTAGATTTTTTCCTTTTGGAGGATGAGATCACTTACCTTAGAATGCACTAAATAATAACGGTCAAGATGTTGAAGCAGCTCCATCTTACAATCTGTCAACTCTTGTACCATCTCATCAAGCCAAATCTGAAAGAGAGTTTAGAAGTCCTTGGCAGAGAGTAAGAGGTAACCATCTCAAGCTTTACCTCTGCATCTCTGCTTTCAATGTTGAATTCTTATCATCATAAGGATTATCAATCAACTAATAACATTGTAACATCAAAATTTTCTTTGGAAAACCCACCATAAAATAGGCCAAGTTGTGTAAAGGAAAAGCGTGAGCTCTACGGTTGTTTGCTAATTGCCAAAGAATGGAGTTGCTACGCAGATTCATTTTTTTACTATAAAGTATAAAAATGAAATTATTTTTGAATAAAAATATCCTTCAATCGAGAAGTCAAAGCTCTTTCCAATTGGGAAAGTTCAAGAAAGTTGGAAAAAGAGTCAAATTTGAATAAGCAAAAATTAGAACTCCCGATGTTTCATTTTGTTTTGGATTGGGCTTCACTCATGGATTTTTGCTGTCACATAATTTATTTATTTTATTCAAGGGGTAAACGCTTTTGACCGGAGCTATGAACCGGAATACAACCATTCAACAATACCACCCCAACGGGGTTTGAACCTTGGTGGCAAGAACAACAATGCCAGCTATAAACCATCACACCATGCCAATACCGGCTTGCTGCCACATAATAATTAACAAGAGAAATTGAGATTTTTTTAATGTTAATTCTTATAAATAAATATGGGTTTTAGATGGAGTGAAATATAATCATATCGAATAAGTTTTTAGATGTCATGAATATGATTATGGAGAAAAGATGAGATAGCAACCAAATTTTAAAGATCATAATCGTAAATTTATCCAAAAATTTAGAGCAATAAAATTAATCTATCATAGTCATCTCCATCTCCAACATATGATTTATTATATTTTAAGTGTTAATTCATGTTTAAGAGTTGTAGTCACAGACTAGTTCTAGATAGATAGAGATTATTATAAAGGAACATTAAATCTACTAGGACTAGAGTTACTTTACAAAAGTAAATCACACTTACTATATAATCCTACATAATTTATGCAATCCAAGTATCCTTTACTCCAAACATAGTTTCAAATAATAAATCATCCATAGAAGCTAGACATGGTCTATCTCTTGTTGATTTCTTTGGTATTGATAGTTATTTATATATTTCAATATAAAACTTATATATGGCTCTACAATTTTGATTGATAAAAAAATAAATAGAAAATATAAAATTTAGGATGATCTTTAAGGGAGATGACTTCAAGAAAATACACCGTCAACAATTTACCACCCAACAATTCATCACCATGAAAAATTCATCTTGTGGAAAATTCACCACCAACAATTCACTGCTGTGGATAATTCATTGCATTAATTTTTTTTTAATATATATTTCCAAGACTTTGAGATTTGTTTTGCAAAAGAATAATTTTCCACTGCATTAATAATAGAGATGACTGATATTGTTGTAAAATTGGTCTACTAGAATAAAATAAAATATATTGAAAAATATTTTCATTTTTATTATCATAAATCAAAATTTCTAATTATATATGCTATGAATTATTCACGATGATGAATTGCTATAGGTGAATTTTCCATGAGATGAATTTGTCATGGCGATGAATTGTTGGGTGGTGAATTTTCCTAGAGCCAAGGGAGACACACAAGTAGTTATACACCTTCATTCAAGGTGTGTAGTGACATGTAGGATCCCTTTTTGTCTACTTTATGAAAAATATTATTTGAAGTATTCATATTGAAAAAAGCACCTAGCAATCAAATGTTGCATGTGATAGTAAAAAACAATACTGCCATTTCTATTTACATGTTAAAAAAGAGGTTTCCAATTATTGTGTTTTGAAAATGTCAATAGTGGTCACAAAAAGGGAGATGTTTTATATATGTACATGTATATGTTAGAATCAAACTCCTATAAAAAAATTGTATTGTGCACCTATCTTACATACTATTTGTGTTATAAATGTTGTATATCTTTCCATCAAAAGTTGAGTACCATGTCATTTCTCTTACATAGTAGAAGTTACTCTTCATAGAGGACGTACCTATGGTAATCAAATGCACATATATTTTCATCATGCATCCACAACATGTATGGTTAGTGAAAAAAAGTCAAAATATCACTTATTTAAAATAAATATAAACCAATTAATTGGATAGTGTCACTATGTATACAATAATTACACCAAATACATTTAATTTTATAGTTTTATTAATAATGAGACCTTATAATTTTAAGATTCTCAAAATGGTGTAAAAGTAGATGTCATGCACTACCATCCTTTGATGCAGGAGCATCCAGTGGTGTAAGGGCAATCTTGCATCATCCAAAAATAGTTAAATTTCAAGTTTCTCGGTTTTTAGATGTTTTTACTTTTTTGGATACCCTTTTTGTCATAATGAAATTCCCAATTTACGGTTTTTTATTTTCTATTCCTGGGTTGAAAGATATTGCAGTTTTAGTTTCTCATATTTGCACCTGAAAATCTTTCGAGTTAGATTTGAGGCACTTAGAGTTCTCGGAGCGGCCCCAAAACTTGCCGAAATCAGCATAGTGGATTTTGAGTGCGTTATTGACTTCGAGACCTTTCCAACGGTTCAAATGGTTCACGAATCAGAGTCCCAGATCAAAAGTTATGGCCCCGGAAGTTGGTGCACTTTCTAGAAGATACAATTGCAAATGTTCTTTTAAAATTTGAACTTCAAGTTGTAATTTTTCAGTGCCAAACCGCCTAAACTCAAATTTGAATGTTGTTTTGGCTCCAAACTAAAGAGGAGCTCTATTTATGGGCAGGTTTCTAATTTTTGGGTAACTTTTGGGGGGACAAGCTCGCATATTGCGAAAGGGTGATTTTGTAGCTTTCTGTAACTTGCATGTGTTGTAGAACTTGGGGATTTGGGATCCTTTGCATGTAAGATGCTCTATTTTTTGAATAATAAAATTATTCTCTTGTTTGTGGGTTATTTTCTGTTATTTTGTAAGTCTCGGGCTGCGCCCTCATCAAGTGGTATCAGAGTGGGTTTTCTTGAGCATGTGGACAGATCACCGATCGTGAGGTAGTTCACACCAGGACTGTGGTTGTGGGTCGAGGTTAAGAAAGATGCCTCCAAGAGTGATGCCTGGTAGGCGTGGTGGTGCCAGAGGTGGTCGAGGTGGCAGAAATGCTGGTGGAAGAGATGCACTGGCAGATCTCCAAAGACAGATTGATGAGTTACAAGAGCAGTTGAGAAGAGGGTTAAACCTGAGGGAGAAAAGTGAGGATGAAGGAGAGGAAGAAGGTTCAAATGTAGAAGAGGAAGAAGAAGCAATTGATCAAGACCAAATGCGGCTTATAAGGGCCATTTCGAAGATCGGGAAAAGACCCAGAGCAGAAGTCCCTAGTTATTCCGGAAGTCTGAACCCGTAAGAGTTGATTGACTAGATCAATGAGCTAGAAGAATATTTTGAGTATGAGGAAATAGAGGACCTAGATCGGGTTAAGTTTGCGAAAATAAAGCTGAAGGGCCATGCCAGTATTTGGTGGAAAGAGGTCCAGTTGGAAAGAAATCAAAGAGGAAAAGGAAATATCACCAGATGGGATCGCATGGCAGAGAAACTAAAGAAGCAGTTCATACCAGTGGACTTCAAGTTAGATCTGTTGAAGAAATTGCAAGGGTTTAAGCAAGGAAGTAGATCTGTGAAAGAATATATTGAAGATTTTCATAAGATAATCATCAGAACGGGCCACACAGAGGCCAATAAAGAGAAGGTAGCCCGATATCTTAATGGGTTACGACTGAGCATTCAGGAGGAGTTAAGCCTAGTCAGAATGACCACCATTGAGGATGTGTATTAGTTTGCTCTAAAGGTGGAAGAGAAGCTAAAAAAATATTTGATGGCAAGAAAAAAGGACGAGGAGGTCAAAGCGGAAGGGGTGGTGGAAGACCTTCAGGGAGAGGCAGAAATAGTGGTGAAAGAAAGTGAAGATGTGGGGTGCAGGCCCAGAGGCCAAGGGAATGACCAGCTTCCTGCACCGCCCTTCAAGTGTTCAGCCGAGTGGTCGGAGAGGTAGAGGATGAGGGAGATATGGACAACGATCTGGAAGAGGTGGTTTCAAAGGAACGTGTTTCCAGTTTGGTGAAGAAGGGCATCAAGCCTATGAATGCCCACAACACCAAGGAAGGGCAGACAAAAGGCCAGAAGGTCATGGAAGGGTTACGCAT
>VDFB02373365.1:174847868-174878238 GCA_007258455.2 Sequoia sempervirens | reverse complement strand
AACAACTAAAGGGGGACATATATTGATTTAGAAAACGATACTCCACTTCAACTTTATGTAGCTTTAAAAAAGAAACAAAAAAAAAGTGATTGTAATCATATCATGACAACCATATTTTGATAATATGTAAAAACGAGAATGATTATTATATGTTAATGAATGAATGTGAATATGTTAATTAATGAATGTTATATGTTAATGAATGAATGTTATATGTTATTAATGGATGAATCAATGATTAATGTTATATGATTGGGTATGGGGAATTGAGAGTGATGTGAGGGGGGCGGGGAGGGCCAAATGAGCTTCCACTGTCACGTGGCTGGCCTTGTTAAGTAGAGAATATTAAACTATACTCAAAACAAAAAGAAGCTCAATAAGGTAATGCACTTTTCAATATAAGAAATGCATCGTTTGAAGCATCAAACCAATATGCAATCTGTATGTATGATCAGTCGTCAGTCTCTACAATGGTACATTTCCACGAATATATAATTTTTTTTTTTTTTTTAAATTTGCTTCTTCATCGCAATTTCGACGATAACCACCAACGAATCAACAGAAAGGCTCGACGAAGTTGCTATAGCTGCGACGACGATTTCGTCGTAACTCCCTACCCATTTCGTCGCCCTTCCGATGATATTTCGGCTTTGCTACCACACTACGCACTGCAAATTTCATCGCCCTTCCGACGATATTTCGGCTTTGCTACCACACTACGCACTGCCAATTTCGTCGAACTTTCGATGAACTTTTAGTGTTCTTCCGACGCTACTCCTTGCTAATTGCGTCGCAACCTCGACGAACTTTTCATGTTGTTTCGACGCTGCTTCTTGCTAATTTAGTCGCACTTTCGACAAACTTTTGGCATTCTTTCGACGCTACTACTCTACTATTTCGTCGTTATTTTGACGAACGTTCCATGTTGTTTCCACGCTACTGCTTGCCCATTTCGTCGAACCGACGACGAACTTCTGCTATAATTCGTCGGTGGATAAACAAAGGTTTCATCGATATTCTAACAAAATCCTGAGGTATTTCACAATGCTGCCGACCGACGATTGTTCGCCGTTATTTCGACGTTTAATTTGTCGTCGGCAGTGCGACGAAAAAATAGCGAAGAAAAGATTTTCGCCATTGTGTCGATCTTCTGACAGAGATTTGTCGAACGACGGATGAACGCCCGTCGGAAAATGGTGTCAAATCCAGTAGTGAGTGAAACTAGGTAGTGCCTCTGAAACCAACTTATCAAAATTATCAAGGTGGGAGGCCTTCTTATCAACAAAACTAGTTCCAAGAAGGTGCTCACACGAATCCGCAGGCGCAAACAACAAATCAAATAATACTGGTGCCGCAAACAAAAAATAAAATAATAGTGGTGCCGCAAACAAAAAATAAAATAATAGTGGTGCCTTCTCTGTTGCAGAGCGCTAACGTAAACCCGAATAGAGAGCTAACTATGGGAAAAAACAATTTAATTGATGACACCAACTCCTGGTGCTTCCCTTGTGGTGACTCACATATGCCCTGAAACTTCCCACATGGCAACCTACAACAAAAGGTGGTGGAGCAGCGTAGCCAAGGCACAACGTCAAATCCTAGAGGTTATGTGTATACCTCTTCGCAAATGGACAACACGGTGCTCACTACACAAATGCAAGGGATGTCACTAGAGCAAGAAGCATACATCGCTCTCGATCACACACTCTTCTCATGGATGGAAGAAGAAGAGGTGGTGTTTTCCAATGATGCATCTCCATCAAAAACACCGCAGGTGCAGTCTGATTACAAAACTCGCTCAAAGAGGAGATTCACGGGTGAACCAGTCGTCCCACAACTAGTCATTCCATAGCCCAAAGGTGCTTCTGACCAGATATCCAGCACCTTTGTATTAACACAACAATGTCCACCATGGAAGGAAGTTGTTATAACCAAAGTTAAGGAGAATAAGCCTCCAAATCTAACACCCTTCAATGTGGTGGAACAATTGAAAAGATCATCTGCTAATGTGTCTCTTTGGGATATATTAGCTATTCTAGAGAAAAATACATTACTATAGAAGGCTCTCCAGGAGGACGTGAGTGCAATGCCAACATAGTAGTTGCTCAAAGGAAAGGTTGTTGATCAATCACCTCATGCCAAAGTTCTCACAAATAGCACAACAGAAGCCCCTGCTGAGGTAAGAGATAAGCCGAAGCCTAAACCCTTCTTCTTAACTCTAATTATAGGGGAGAAGTTATTACACAATGCCATGATTGACTCTGATGCTAGCACCATAGTTATGGTGAAACAGATAGCTGAAGCTTTAGGGCTCAGTTATGAACCTTTAAAAAGAGGAGTGATGCAACTCAATGGAAACAAAGTCGAAACTATCAGTCTCATCAAGGACCTTCCCTTGACTCCATTTGCCTACCCCAGTGTCACAGTTCCGCAAGATACTGTGATCATAGATGTTCCCCCCATGTTTGACCTCTGTCTATCTTAAGAATTCACTTCAAAGGTAGGCAGATACCTATCCCTTGATTGGTCGCGCATGATCCTCAGGACCAAGCGCGGTGCGAAAATGAAGATAGAATCTAAAGCTCTACATTCAAAACATGTGGCTGATGAAGCCATGATCAATTTTGAGGCCACTCATACTTTTATCACCAAGCAAGAAATGTATTGTGTTGACTTGCTAGAAGATGAAAAAGTGACTAAAGATCATATTGATGAAGAAGATGTTCTCTTGAGCGAACATATAGATACTAATCCATTTGGAAACTACCATGCTACCAGGTTAGGCACCTATGTCATCTACGATGAAGATCAAGTACTCTTGAAGGTCATCAAAGAACCAAAAAGTGATCAAGCTTCAGAGCTATGGATGTTGCACTTCGACAGAGCAAGATGCAAGGTTGGCACAGGAGCTGGGATATGTTTAATATCCCCACACAATGAAAAGACACTAAGGTCTTTCCGCTTCCCATTTGCTTGCTCAAACAATGAAGTTGAATACGAAGGACTATTGCAAGGTTTAAGCCTTGCAGAGCGAATAGGCATCGAGCATCTAATGGTGTTCGAATATTCTGAACTAGTAGTCAATCAAGTCTAGGGAATTTATGTAGCCAAGAATGTTTGAATGCGATACTATAGACACCAAGTTTGGGACCTGATTGAAGGCTTTGAAGCCTTCAACATTCAAATGGTGCCCAGGGAACAAAATACAGATGTGGATCGCATGGCAACAATCAGATCCCAATTTGACCCTACCTTCAACGTCATTCACAAAAAACACTCCATACGAGTGATAGTTTGACTAACCATTCCATAAAATGACCAAAGTTGACAAGTGTTCAACAACGATGAACACATTGCCTCATTCATCTAGAAATCAGGAGAATTTGTTGACCAGCTCCAACTTGTTGACGGTCCAAATGCCACAATCAACATGCAAACAGAATATTGCTATCCTATTTCTCTTAAAAGAGAAAGACAACACATGGATATCTTAGCTCCCAAGGTCTTTGTAGTTGGTTCTCAACTGTGCTGAGGTCCCTCAGTGGTCAATGTAACAGTAATGTTCAAGGGGCCTGCTGGTGTTGAGCTTCTAGATTGTTATGAGATCAAACATAAACTTAAAACCTATTTTAACCAGGGTTTTTAAAGAAACATAAAAAGATAGATCAAGGCTTTGAGACAGAAAAGAATGCAGCATTAACTTCTATGTCTCTGTGTCCATACTCAAAACCCCCATGAAATATGCCTTGAATGCTCCAAAATATCACCATTAATACTGATCTGTCTTTGCCAGTGGTCACTACAGTTGTCCCTGTGACTCATAGTTTCTTAGTTCTTATGGCCTCCTTCATGTTCTAGACTCTCTGCACGTTGACCATCTCATGGAAGCACCATCGGGCCTCTTTAGACCTTCGCATTATCGCTCAAGCTGATCCATCGCCCCTTTAGTCTCAGAATGAATCCATCTCACTTGCATTTTGTTGGTCTTCTTTCACAGGAATAGTCAATCGGTCAAAGGGGCAATGAGTCACTCTTTTAGTTTCATCTGGTTGATTGGGCATATGCCACGCGAGCTTCATTAGGCGGTCAAAAGTGGTCCACCTTGAATCGCATGTTGGTGAGATACTCATCGTGTCTCCCCGATGCGATTTCGTCTCATAACAGCTATTGGCATAGCACGGACTGGTTGATGAGACCCTTCGTCGAGCTTCAGAAGTCACATCGAGCTCATTTTTATGTCGGGAAGATAATCCTGCTTCGGGGAGACCTTACCCCGAACTCCTCTTCTCTTACTGAGCCTACCTTGTCGGCAAGACTCCTTACTGTCGGCCAGAGGCTACGGTGAGTTATCCTTGGTTATACCGATGTTTCTTTCATTGGGAAATCCATCGCTGTCGGTGTGACCCTTCCGTGTCGGTGAAACCTCATAGCAAACCCCCTTCATTCTCCCCGAGCTCTTTCTTCCTCTCAGGGTTTGAGCTCTTTTCCTTTTTGGCAAGACCTTGGTGTAGTCGCCCAGACCTCCCAGCGACTTCCTCTTTTCTCCCCGCTCGCTCACTTTTATCGGCCAGACCAGCGCCCTTCGCCGAGACCTTTCATCGAAGGCTATACCTCTCAGCGAGATCCTATCGAGCTGAAATTTCTTTTGACAAGAGCCCGCTTGATTGGTGAGACATTATAGTGAAGGGGGAACCCTTCGGCAAAACCTTTAACAGTCGGGGAGATATCTCCCTGAAACAAATATGTCTCGCCGAACTCAAATTTCAAATCGGTGAGACCCTCGAGCTTCGGCCAGACCTCTTGCTGAAGGAAAAATTATCGCCAGGCTCAAACCATTGGTGGGACCTTTCTCTGTCGGGGAGACCTATGGCAATATCCCTTTTGTGTCGCCGAGACCCTAGCATGTCGACAAAACTTTATGCCGAAGGCATAACCTTTTGCCGATCTTTTCATTTCAGGGAGACCTCTCAGTAGTCACGTTGAAATGTATTCTTTTGTTTCACATGTGTCACTGTAACATCCTCTTGTCGGGGAGACGTCCTGTAGATATCCTATGTCTTCGCCGAAAAATCTCCACATGTTCACTTTTGGTCGTCGTGACAATCCCATTCTCTCACCGATGAAGCAATATGTCGGTGAGACTTTATGGATTGGAAAGACTGCCAGACCTCACTGCGATAGACCTCCTCTTGTGCTTTGTCGGCAAGACCTGATGCGCTTGCCAAGACATCTCCCCACCGCGAAAGTCTCACCGAGATGAATCCCCTCGTCGGTGGTCGGCAAGACTCAAGGCGCTCGACAAGACCACCTGCCGAAGGAACAACTCTCTCCAAAGCACCTACTCCTTACGCGCTAGTCGGTGAGACATGAAGAAGTCACCAAGACTTCTCCCCGAAGGAAATCTCTTGCTGATTATGAATATCCCTCTGCCACCGGTTGGTGAGACACAAAGATCTCACCAAGACCTTTCTCCGAAGGAGACTTTTATGCTGATGGGAAACTCCTAGTCGTTGGGATGATGATTGATGTGTTGCCGATAGGCAACTGCATGTGAACTTCGATCGTTGTGACATATCTGAGGTCATGCTGATAGGCAACACAGACGCCTATCAGCCAAATGCACTGATAGTCAGCAAGACAACCTGCAAGGTCTTGCTGACTTTCTTCTTAAAGGAAAACTATGACCAACTGGATTGAGAAATACATTCCAACTGAGCTCCCTTGGAAAATATCATCATGTGTGTGATTTGATCCTGCAAAATAGAGTCCCCATCAGTCCTTAGAAGCACATAAGATACATTATAATGGAATCAACTAATGCTTATAATTATTTCATTGATTTCTTAGCAAGAAGAAAATCAACTCAAGATGAGACATGACTAAAATCAGATCAGACAGAACAAAAGATAAAACATGGAGAAACAAAAGAACCCCCAAAAGCAAAGAAAATAACAGAGGCAAAGAAACCAAAAGAGAAGGGGGGACCCGTTTTGTTCCAAATCAAAATGGGGTGGTTATGCAGGGCATAACACAACTGAAGATCATCAAAGCTTATGAAGGACAAATAATTCAACTTAAATCCAACAAGCTTCCAAAGGGATTGGTCATTGTCGAAAATATTTTCGATTGTGACGACGCAAGAGACAACAAGAGGAAGTTTGTAGCAAACAAAGGTGACTATGCGGATCTTTAGGTCAAAGATGGGAGAAAGCTTAAATTCGGGAAGGATGTCCCGCACCACGATAAAGAAAGGCTCATCGACTTCTGTACAAGGTATGAAGGAGTGGTGGCCTATTCATATGATGACCTCAAGGGATATGATCTCAATATCATCCAGCATACAATAGAGATAGCGGAAGGCACAAAACTAGTCCACCAAAAACTGAGGCCAGTGAATCCCAAGATTGAAATACTAATGGCATAAGAATTAACAAAGCTAATCTAGTCGCGAATTGTCTTCTCAATCAAGCATAGCACATGAGTATCCAATCTAGTCCCAGTCTGAAAGAAGAATGGATATATCCATCTATGTGTGGAATTTTGGGACCTAAATAGAGCATCCCTGAAGGATCATCACCCGCTACCTTCAATGGAGTCAATCCTGCAGACAGTGGTAGGATCGATGATCTTTTCCCTGTTAGATGGCTTCTCCGGTTACAATTAGATATGGGTCAAAGAGGAGGATCAACATAAAACAATGTTCACTACCAAGTGGGGAACATTCATATACACTAAGATGTCGTTCGGCCTCTCAAATGCAGGAGCCACCTTCCAACGGGCAATGAATATCACTTTTAGCAAACTAATCAACAATATTATCTTAATCTATTTGGATGATTTGATGGTGTTTTCCAAGTCCAAGGATGATCAGTTTGATCATCTTGAGATGGTGTTTAAGAAATGCCAGGAGTTTGGGATATCCCTAAACCCAAAAAAATGTGTCTTTGGAGTACCACAAGGCAAGCTATTGGGGCACGTAGTGTCCAAAGAAGGAATTTCAATTGATCTCGAGTGGGTGAGAGCAATTGAAGAGCGTCTCCTTCCGATCAACAACAAAGGCATCCAGTCCTTCTTGGGAAAGGTAAATTTTGTTAGCAAATTTATTTCTAACTTTGCAATAATAACTAGGCCAATCACCCTAATATTGAAAAAGGATCAAACATTTAAATGGACAAGAGAAGCCAGAGAAGCCTTTGAGAAAGTCAAGGATGCTATTTCCTCTGCTCCTGTGCTGGTCAACCTAGACTTATCAAAGGACTTCATAATGTATGTATTTAGTAGCAAGTCAAGCATTGCAACTATCTTAACTCAGAAAGATGATGAGGGCAAGGGAGAACACCCGATAACATTTCACTCCAGCACCCTGAAGGAATATGAGACAAACTACAACTTTGTAGAGAGGCAAGAGTTTGCAATAGTAAAGGGACTCAAGAAGTTTCACCACCTAATTTATTGCAATAAGGTGATTGTTTATGTTGCATATTTCAATGTACACGAAGACATCATGGAAGGAGAAATCACTGAGAAAAGAGCCAATTGGATTACCAAGATCCCCGAATATGACATTGCGGTCAAGCCTACAAAGACCGTTCGAGGAAGAGGACTGTGTGAATATCTTGCACACGATGAAGAAATGGCCATCAAAGAAGAGTAACTAGGGCTAGTCCTAATGAACTAGTCAAAGTCTGAAGGTTGTTGGATGGAAAATAGAGTAAGGTTTATGCACACAAGAAAATATCCTCCAAGCCTTCCTTCTCAGAAGAGAAGATTCTACCACCTATAGAATAGCGGATATGCACTCATCGAAGGGATCCTGTTCAAAAGGAACTTCAACGGTGTTCTATTGCAGTGTGTTACCATAGAGCAAGCAAAAAGGATCCTCAACACTTTCCACAATAGTCCCGCAGGCGGGCATTTCTCCACAAAGACCACCACCATCAAAATAATGTGTGTCGGGTACTTCTGGCCCATGCTATTTAATGACTCATATTCCCTGGTTAAAGCTTCCAAGGAATGTCAATTCATCGCAAGAAGAAGAAAGAATTCCATAATGCCTCTCAATCTAATAGTGGTTGATGAGCCATTCGCGCAATGGGGCCTAGACTTCATTGGAATGATCAACCCGACCTCCAACGTAGGACACAAGTGGATTTTGATGGCAATAGACTACTTCACAAGGTGGTCCGAAGCTATGCCCTTGAAGAATGCAACAGAGGTGGAGATAGTATACTTTCTCGAAGAGATTGTGACGAGATTCGACCCTTCTAAAACCATCATCTCTAACAATGCCAAATCTTTCCTAGGCTCTAAGGTATGTCAATTTGTACTTACACATGGAAAATTCCTTAAAACATCATCAAACTACTATCTGTAGGGGAACGACTTATCTGAGTCGACGAACAAGAATCTGATCCGACTCCTCAAAAGGATTGGGTTGGAGCACCAAAGGGAATGGCATAAAAACCTCTGAGCAGCACTCTGGGAAAACCACATAACTCCTAAGCAAGTCCTCAAGACATATGAGCTAGTATATGGAAAAGAGGTGCTATTTCCTATCTCCATGGAGATTCCAGCGTTGCAATTGCTAAAATCCCTCGAGGTGGAACAAAATGACGCAATGGAGGTGTGGCTAGCCGAGTTACTGGAAGTGTAGGAGAAAAGAGAAAAGTCCCTAATAGCCATGACTAATCACCAATAGGTGGTTAAACGGTGGTTTGACAAGAAAACATCTGACCAAGGTCTAAAGTGCAGAGACTAAGTGCTAAAGTTTAATGAAAGGGCTGTGAAGCCGAGTCAACATGAGAAGTTTGATAGCCTTTGGGAAGGCCCGTTCAAAATAATTCAATGCAAGGAACATAATGCATTTGAGTTAGAAGACATGTAAAAAGAAGCACTGGGAATTTTGGTCAACAAAATTCACCTTAAATTATTTAATTAAGCTTACATATCCTACCGATGTAAATATGTTTATAGTGTTTTTTCCTTTCTTTCCCTTTTGTTTTTGTTGGCCAGTCTTTTTTATTTATTCTATGGTTCAAGGCAGAGGAAAACAAGTAACCCATTATTGTAGAGAGCAGGGAAAATAAATTCACAGCTCGAAAGACAGAAAGAATCAAACACCCACATGCATAATTGAATTGAACACATATATGCTGAAAAAGAAAAGATAACCCATATTGCAGAATCTAGAGGCAAATAAAACAAGATGATTATATAAAGCTATATTTTCATTATATATATATGCTTTAGTATTTACATTGCCAAAATGGCTTAAGGGCCACACTGCTAAAGTATATAGCTATATTCTGCTTCCTTTTCATATATTCTCTAGTAAAGCTCTTTTTCAGGCATATATACAAAAAACAGATAGACTGATATGAGTTTTCAAAAGAAAAAAGAAAGTAATAGGGAGGTCTTCAATCTACAGCATGAGCGACAACAATGGATGCATCAACAATAGTGTCCACAATTTCTTCGTCGACGGGGGTAGCACCAGGAGCAACAACATCATTCATGGGAGCAATGGCTAGTGACAAAGGGAATACCAAGTTCCTGAAGTTTGTGCACTAGGGTAAAAGCACAAAGTTGTGTCACACTTTCAGCCAACTTATCAGCACAACTGAATTTAAGTATTTCTACTCAAAATCAATTTTGGTCAAACATATGATCTAGTAAGATTCATTCTAGCTAAGTCAAATACTTCCACAACTTTTTCAACTAAAATTGTTGGCTAAAAATATATGGAGCACCGCTTTGAGTCCAATTTACCAAAAAAATAAAATTATTTGAGAATTTTGAAGTTTTAATAACTCCTACTAATGTAAATAACATTTTAAAAAAATATAAAATACCCTTTTGTAGATCCATAAGTGTAGTTTTCAAAAATATATTTATTTTAATAGTTTAATTATTATTTATATTTTATTTTTTTATTTTTACTAAAAGTAGGTTATCAACAAAAAATATTAGGTTCATTACCATGCCAAGGAAAAATAGTAAAACTTATTTTAAAAAATTGAAAAAAATATGATGCACTAGATAAAAGACTCTATTTCAAAATGGTATAATTTTGTTTTCATTTTAGATAAATATTTATTATGAAAGTTGACATCCCATGGAAACAACTATTTTTTAATTCACGCACATTTTAATATTTATTTAAAAATATATATTTATCAAAATTGGAAAATAATATATCCATGCACTAAAGTTTCAAGTTATAAATACACACAAAAAAATTGAAAGAAAAAAAATTACTAAAAAAAGTTTGACGTCCCATGCAACTTCATTTTTTAGCATTTTATCAACAACTAAATTATAGTGTTAATTTATTAAAAACTAGTTTAAAATATTTTTTAAATATTTTTTTAAAAATACAAACGTAAAATATACTAAAAAATACATATTTTGCTAGTTTACATCATTTCAAAATTCAAAACATATATGTCACTTTTTAGTGATTCAAGTTTAAAAGTTGGATCAATGTTGGCCATTTTCTTTATAAAGTGTGACATAGCTTTGTGCATTTACCCACCAGTCAATATCATAGAATGGCACCATGTTGTATATGCAGAAGAGGAAGTGACAGACATGAGTGACCCTTTAGCGGTGCTCATTCTGCAACTGGAGGTGAAAGCCACTCCAGAATAGCAGCCACAGTACGACTGCATCCTCTTCAATGAATCTCCTTGGGTCACTTGCAGTTGGAATGCCTCCACCAAATGTAGCATTCACCACTACCTCTCTAAGGCCATTTAGGTACTTTTTTGGGAAAAATTCTTTAACCAAATGCATAATCAATGGCTTGGGAATTGCAATATCAAGCATAGAGGCAACGAAGTTCAAGCACACCTCAATGTTAACTTGGTATTTATCCTCGTATTCAAGGCAATCATGTCCCAAAACCCATTTCATGGCTATGATAGCTAATGAGTTTTTATTCTTTGTCATCCTTTTTAGGCACCTTGTTGAAATCTCGCCTAAAAATGTCATCTAAGACTTATGAGAAACCAGCCTAATTGGGGTATTCATGTTGGTAGGTGCTCTACAACTATCTTAGAACTATCTCTGCAAACTGCCTAAGTCTAGCCTATGAAAATTCTATGCAACTGCTAACACTAAACTGCTAAGCCAATTACCTATTACCAACTATGCTCAAATTGCTAAGTGTGATTTTGCTACTGCCTAGGTGCCTATTTATAGAAAAATCAAGGAAATGTGTGGTAATTTGCTTACCATAAATGTGATGCTAATCAAGTACCAAATTGAAATTTGTGTTAGGCCTTGCTCAAATTTTCCACCTAGTTGCGTCTATTGAGTATGGCTTGTTGCATGCAAAACTAATAGGGGATAATTAATTAACCTAAGCTGGTGGCAGTAATCGATGGTGTTATGCATGGCCAAATGTTGCGGTGTCATTCTCCAGGTGTTTTGTGAACTCTAAGGCTAAGCCCACATCTTTTCAAACACTGATCACATCTTTGGCTTAATCATTCCATTTGGGATATTAATTGCCAACACATACAAACGCTTAAGCTGCTAGCAAATCGTCGGCTCAAGTTCCTAGGAAATCATGCTGTACAACATGGTTGCTAATTGTAATTATGATTTTTTGTCATTTCAAAATGGCAAGTGATTCATTTCATACAAGCCAAAAGGTTGGCGGTACATGCCAAATTAAATGCAAAAATGGCAACTATCGTCTACCACCTTGAGAAAAAATAGCTAAGTATTGCATGCAAAATGTTTAAGCACTTAAAGGGCTTTTTCAAATACACTACTTAGAGCGAAAGAAATTTCTAGTGCACAACCAGAGCAAAGGTAAAATTGCAAAAAAGTTCAACTAAGCAAAAGCTTCCTGCAAAGAAAAAATGGTAGAAAGTTCACAGAAAGAGACACAGGGGGAGGCAACACAAAACTTATTTAAAGCTATGTGAGCAACACCAACCCTCAATGTCTTCGATGACATTTCTTATGCCATGCTTGGTATTCTAGAAAAGCTAGAATGGGAAAACACATGGGTTTTAGATAAGCCCAAAACGTACAGGGATCAAAGCCGAATAATGGAGGACTGGGATAATATTCATGATCCCAATCTTGCAAAGAACCCTAAGTCTTTGAGGGAAGCGACTTGCGAAAGGATGAAGGTATCCAAACACTCGTCGTCAATGGCACAAAAGATATGGCTCTGCAGGCTCTCACAATATACGGTCCCATTTGTGCATTATTTCCCAGAATTAGTTGATGCATCCATCGAATGTTTCAACCCAAGAACCAAACTATCGAGAGTCGAACTTTGAGGGTTAATATCAACTCGGGAGCTATCTGGAATATGTTGTGCATCCCTGATCAAAGCTGCAAAAAGGAAAAAATAGAAACATTCACTCCTACAAAGGGGGAAAACATATGGGAAGGGAAAAGGCTCTAGAATTTTATAACAAAGAAACCAAAAGGATTGAGGCAGACCACCAGAAGCCACCAAAGATCCCGGCGCAACACGGTGCTTTTGACGCAGACTTACAAGAGGCCTTTTCAATGTTGGCATTTTTTTGCGGTCTGAACATCGACAAGGAAGTGCACACATTTCAATTGGGCTTAGGATTCTAGTTTCGTAGGCAATACTCTTTCTTTTGGTATGATTTGTCAGAATACCTCATTGAGGAGATGATAAGGAAAATAAAGGATTACCAAATTGAATAGAAGTTCAGGTTTCCTTCCTTTCTTGCCCATATTTTTTTGCATCAGAACCCTAATTTCTTTGATAAGCGTGTGAAGTTGGCTATTTTTTATGAAAGGAATAGAAGGAAGTTGGTTTCTGTCTGGACTCCTCTCCTCTCTTCCACTTACGACTATTATGCATTTTTAGATTATTTCTTGACTCCGATTTTGCAAGATTTGCAAGGAGAGGATGGTATTAACCGACTCACTAAGGTGCAGACAGGGTATATGTAGAACTTCGTTCCTAGATGTGACTGGTTTTTCAGAGTAGATTTCACATTTATCCAAATTTTAGGCTTCACCGAGGAACCATTTCTCCTTTCAACATGTGTTACAAATCAAGTGCTAGCTCTTGAAATGTTTTGGCAGGCATCCATTATTGATGTTACCTTCTACGAAGGAAAAGCCAAGAAGGGATTTTTCACCTGTCTGATAAGCTTCAAAACAATGGACATGAAAAAGAAGTAGATGCACCTACTATTGCAAGATAAGTTGGCCCATCTAGGGTTGGTAATGATCTACGACAAATAGAGTTACAAACCTTTCAATGATCTACCATATGAGCATATCAAAGTAACTCACAGTTCTCGACCTTACTGGGAAAAGAGGCGCAACCCACTGGAGGATGAAAATGAATTATTGGTTGACATGATCCACATTCCTAAATATGACAGTAGGCCACCATGGAATAATTTCTACTTCGTTGCAGCAGATTATGATGAGAAGCGCAAAATGGGATCCACCTTGTTCAATAAGTTAAGAAAAGAAGAAGAATGGAGTATGGAAAGAATCAGAGCCTTCTGGGTATATCGCCAAGAGAAAAAATAGCTTGATTCCCCTTATGGTAGTGTGAAAGATGATGAACAGTTTGATAAGCTATGGAATGATGAGCATCCAGATTCTGACCCAAGCACTAGTGGGGGCAATGACTCTGATGAGGAATTCGAAGAGCGAGTGGAAGAAGTCGAGACATCGACATCAACTGCTCAACAAAGGAGAAAACCCACAGGATAACCTACCTATGTCACTTCAAATGTGTGACTGAATATATCAAGAGCCTCGTAGACACTCACCTAGGCCTCAAAAACAACAAGAGTGTCCCAACAGCAATAATCGAAGACTATAGAAATGGGGGACTCCCTGCCTGCTAAACAACAGCGCACATAAACTATTATGGGAGGAGGTTCACAAGAACTCGCCGCAAGCCAGGTGCGCACAATGAGCCAAGAGTTTGAAGTAAGTAAGGAGCCAACAAAAAGTGAAGAACTACCATCATCCAGTCAGTAAGTAACGTTCACTCCTTTTCTTACTTCTCAATCTTTAGTATCCTCTGCTATTTTTGTGGTGCCCCTCGCTACAACTGTTAGCCTTTCCTTTTCCACCTTTTCCACAATGGTAGCGGAAGGTTTCTCCCAATTCACCCAAATAGGGCCATTTATCTTAACACCTCTACGAACCCTGACACCAACCATTGCTGCCCAATCTCTCCTCACCTCTCTTCCTGCAAGCTCAATCGCCATTAGTACCCCTATTGCTACTGTTGCCTCAGGTCCAACCCACTATGCCCAAAAAATAGACTCTATAATGACTACCCCATCACCGCAACAACTGATGAGCCCTTCCATCGGTTCGCAAACCAAACTTTGGCATGTTCCTTATTTCTCCCCAAAGACTGATACTCTCCAAAAGAGAAAAACACACGGGCCCGCTACACTTACGCTCCCTTTTTCCCTAGCTCCCGATGCACCTATTGCAGGCTGGCTAGTTCGGTTGCCATCCCAATTCATAGCACAGGGTGATGCTACAAAGGAAGTGCAGGCCCTCAAGATCCAAAAGTGAATAGTGAAGGATGAAAAAAGGGAGGTGGAGCCGAAGGTGTATACTGTGTACAATGAGGCACATGAAACGCTGAATTTTGCCACCACATACCAAAACGTTGTCAAACCACAAGGGGAGATGCTGTCAGATGATTACAACATGTATTTCGTGGGACTTGATTTGAGGGAAGCCAGACCACAGGACAAGGTAGAACTCATGGAGGAAACACAATGGGTGGTGATAACAGACTTCCTCTAGTTTGGCCAGTAGCTAAAGAAAAGGGAGGAGCAATTGAAGCTTGTGAAGGAAAGGGTCAGTTTCCTAGAGACAAGGGAGAAATTGCTGGAAGCGAAAGTTGTGCGCTTATTAGAGAAAGCGCAAGAAACAAAGTTGGAGCAAAATAAACTCCAAGAGGAACTTAGGAAGTCCCAATCCATTGATCCCACCCTAGTCAATGAGCTGCGGACAAAGAACCAAGAATATCAAAGCCAATTATCCCTAGCGGAGTAGAATTTGTAACAAAAGGATAAAGAGTTTGAACAATGAAGTGCTCAATTATAGAAAAAGATACAAGAGAAAGAGGCAGACTTTGAGGCCCAAAAGTCCCAATTGTAAAAGGATCTCCAAGAGACAAAGTCTTCTCTTGACACAGAGTTGGAAAATGATAGCTGGGCCAAGGAAAATTGGTCCAAAGAGCTAAGCAACATCGAGGGAAGGCTTGCATCTACAAATAGTAGAATTGCATAATTGACAGAGGATGTCGCCTCAAAGGATGCAAAGATTACTCTTCTAAGGAATGCACCCCAGGCCCCTGCTGCTTAGCCAGACCTCATCCCAGTAGCTCAACAACTATATATTTCATACTGGGAAAAGGTTAAGGCCTTCTGCCTAACACTACATCCAATGCTTTGATTCATGTTGGAGGCAACAAAATTGAGTTGGGAGGTTCATGAAACAATTGAGTAGTTCCTGAGGTTCATCACGGAAAGGGTTCTTGAGGCAAAGAGTTTGCTAAGTAAGCTATATATGGTTTCTGATGAAAACTTAGCAAAGGTAGGGATCGAAGATCGGAATTTTGCTGCCAAGACAAAAAAAAAATTCATCCACTCCCACTCAGCCATCTTGCATACTAACGCCTATGCAACTACCTTGAACCGAACTATGGATAGCATGCGAGAAAATTTCTCCCAGCTAACTGAGATGGGCATTGCCATCCCCATTTCTTAAAGATGAGCTAGTTGCCACAACTGGGCAAATTGCGGAGAAAATTGAGTAGGACCCAACCACTTTCCAAAGTTTCAGCTAGCCTCCTACCATAGTAGATATCAAGGGCATCATTCATCTAATAGCGCGGATACTCTTCCAATTTGAGTCTGGGGCCGGTTTACCTAAGGCATTTCCTTATAAAGAAATGCTTGATCTAAGTGGAGGCAAGAGAATATGCACGATATATCGAAACCATCTGAGGCTGACTAGCTACCTTTGCAAGCCGCTCTTTCTAAGCTCTAACACTGTCACCCAATGGAGGTAGGCTTTGATCTTCAAGCCAAAGAAAATTTTTGGGTTCCTTGTTCCTCAAGCGAAATGCCCCTAGTAGTCATCAAAAGCTATGAATATAAAATTCATCAAGCTCTCTTCGGGTTTTTGTTTTTGCTAAATATCGGCCCATGCCTCAAATAAACATCATCGACCCCTTTTGATAAATAACCACTGGCCTCCATCATGTGTCTGCTCAGCACTTTCTAAAGGGATTCTTCTCTCCATTTTTCAAATGACCCTCGCCATGTTTCCACGTGTTGTCACCACACATGCCTAAAGGCTACTTCCCCCCACTTTTGACTCGAGCCCTAACCGTGTGCCATGTAGCCTTCATCTGCATATGCTTTGGCAGACCCCACAATCGACGCCAATGAAAAAACACACTTCCACGTTTCTTCCTAGCACAAGCCTTCAACAACAAGGAGGAGCAATGAACCACGGGCTACAAAATGCCACCACACATCTCTTCGGTGAGTACTTCTTCAGAGAAAAGGATGGAGTGAACTATCGGTTACGATATGCTGCCACATGTTCTAAGTGCCTATACTAGGTGGTAACACTTGTTTTCATGAGACTATGTCGGGACCACTACCATCATTCATAGGGGATGCACTTGGATGGGGAGCGACATCCCTAATTATTTTCTATTACAATGGCCGAGGGGAATCATTGCTACTACATCATTGCTCAGGATACCAAATATTTTCAGTTGTTGCTTGCCAGGTTGTGGGAATGCTCAATATATATACTGCTCTTTGCTTTTGAAGAAGAGTTCCATGAGTTCGAGAATTGTAGAAAATACAGAATTTTAGAAAGACACTAGGCCTTTTTATTGTTATTAGATTATTACAGAAAGACACACAGACTGCGCCATTGTTTGGCCTTTCTATTTTTCTTAAGCTATTTGATTAAGTTTATACTGTGTCATTATTGTTTGAATGGTTCATTTTCAAAACTTCTATAATTTTAATGCAAGTTTGCTAGTTTAGATCATGTCTTTTGACTCCTCTTTTTAGTAAATGGGTGTGAAAATTATTTTGTCATTGAATGCACTATTCATGCTTCAATCTTTAATTTTTTTCATTCTAGGACATAGAAAATTGTTGAATGGGCCCTTAGATCGTATCCAAAAGATAGATTTATCATGCCTTTTATCTAAATTTTGGTGCATTTCCTTAGCTAGATCCTTTATTTTTTATATTTGCTTCATTTTCCCTTTCCAAACCCTAATTATAGAAGAAGTCGACTTCTTTAAAAATCTGAAGGTCACTTAGTTTAGCGCAATAGGTCCCCCAAAAACTGAGTTTCCCACAAAGGGTTTTTACCTTGCCAATATTTGGCATCAAAAATAACATAATGAAATCTTAATATATGGATGGTATGTTGGGTAGCAATTTTGTGGAAAAGAGCTTTTAAAACTCATAGTGTGTGTGCATTATAACACGCTCGCGTTATTTCACATTAAAAACAAAGAAAGAGTGAAATAATTTTCCTTGGAATACCAACCCAAAGACTTGGAGGGCATTCCCAATGAGGTCAGAGACGTGTTTTTGCGAATTTTATAGTTTTTCACATAATCGGGTCCATGCTCACCATCGGGATTGCATCAGGTTCAATATCGACAAAATCGAACACACAGGTAATGTTAGGTTCTCTCTTAGCTATCCAATGATGTAATTATTTTCACTTTTTGACAATGTTAAGCCTTTCATCCATAAATTTTTTTTGTTTGTATGTCTCTTTTTTTCCAAAAAGCAATGTTTGGTGTTTTTTTGTTATAAATTAACCGTTCATCGAAATTTCAAATAAATTACATTTTTAGAAACTAGACTTCATTATAAAAATTAAAAAAGAAAAAAGAAAAAAAATCCAATTATTTTCCAAAATTTGTAGGGGGAGCACGGCCAAAATTTTGCTTTTTAGGAAGTGCCCACTTAGAAAATTAGTAAAAAATAAAATATTCATTAAAAAATTATTAGAAAAATTGCACATCAACTAGATACTATTATCTAACTTCTGACCATAGCGATTTTAAAAATACTACAAAAAAGTTCACCATCCTAGGTCGTACAAGAGTTGCTATGTTATGTTTTTTCTGACAAAAACAACACCAATTTGTGTACGTCCTTCTTTTGAACCCCTTAATCTCAACCATTTTCAAAATAAATTAGTATTTTAGAAAGTAGACTCGGAGCACTTCAATCCTTGTTTTGTTCCATCTCAAAATTTTGAGTGTAACTATCTTCAATTTCATCTCCAAGGTCAGTATTTCCTGATTTCAGAAAAAAAGTGGCCACTTAAGCCCCCCTTTTGGGAACCATCTTGGTGCACTCCTAAATTAAGGTTGGTTTTTGAGCTAAAAATTATGAGCAAAACGTGGAGAGTAATCTAGACATAGGTATATCTTTAGGACCTCATAGAAATTATTTATAAGCAAGAACATTTGTAAGGGTTAATAATTTTCATGAGAATGGTTATTTTTCTAATAAGTTTTATGTATATAATGAGGTTGATGCTAATGTTTATAATGAGGACCATGTTGATGTTAGTAATGAGGCATGTGGTTCCCATTTCAAAATGATAGTATATGAGAAGGAAATAGTTATGGAACAAAATGCTAGAAATAACAATGAGAATAGACTCTAGCCTAATCATAAATTATTTATAAGCAAGAACATTTG
This sequence comes from Sequoia sempervirens, assembly GCA_007258455.2. Lineage (NCBI taxonomy): Eukaryota > Viridiplantae > Streptophyta > Pinopsida > Cupressales > Cupressaceae > Sequoia > Sequoia sempervirens. The sequence continues at coordinate 174,859,483 of VDFB02373365.1, read as the reverse complement.
TAAGGGCTAATAATTTTCATGAGAATGGTTAGTTTTCTAATAAGTTTTATGTTTATAATGAGGTTGATGCTAATGTTTATAATGAGGACCATGTTGATTTTAGTAATGAGGCATGTGGTTCCCATTTCAAAATGATGATAGTATATGAGAAGGAAATAGTTATGGAACAAAATGCTAGAAATAACAATGAGAATAGACTCTAGCCTAATCATCGATTTCTAGCTCCATTAGACCATATTCTATACCAAAAAATCGTATTCTTTAAACTAAACCCCAAAATTAAAAAACCTATAAAACAAAGGGATTATTAATATAGGAAGAAGAGTTGTATGAAACTGAAGTAGAATATTTTCAATGTAAAGTAGAGGAAGAAGAATGTTTTAAATATAAAAATAAAAGAAAATAACAAGTAGAAAAACTTTAAGTTACCATAGCTAGACTTCAAGTCACTATAAGAGCATGTGTTAGAATACCAAACCATATTTCAAGAAAAAGACATATGGGTCATTAGAGAAGAAATACAGTAAATCTCATAATTGGGTAAGTGCACCAAGATGGTTCCCAAAAAGGGGGCTTAAGTGGCCACTTTTTTTCTGAAATCAAGAAATGCTGACCTTGGACGTGAAATTGAGGATAGTTACACTCAAAATTTTGAGATGGAACAAAAACAAGGATCGAAGTGCTCCAAGTCTACTTTCTAAACTACTAATTTATTTTGAAAATGGTTGAGATTAAGGGGTTCAAAAGAGGGATGTACAGAAATTGGTGTTGTTTTTGTCAGAAAAACATAACATAGCAACTCTTGTACGACCTGAGCACGGTGAACTTTTTTGTAGTATTTTTAAAATCACTATAGTCAAAAGTTATTTAATAGCATCTAGTTGGTGCACAATTTTTTTGATAATTTTTTAATGAATATTTGATTTTTTACTAATTTTCTAAGTGGGCACTTCTGAAAAGCAGAATTTTGGTCGTGCTTCCCCTACAAATTTTTGAAAATAATTGGATTTTTTTTATTTATTTTTTAAATTTGTAGAATGGAGTCTAGTTTCTAAAAATGTAATTTATTTGAAATTTTGATGAACGGTTAATTTATAACAAAAAAAACACTAAACACTGCTTTTTGGAAAAAAACAGACATACAAACAAAAGAAATTATGGATGAAAGGCTTAACATTGTTGAAAAGTGAAAAAAATTACATCTTTGGATAGCTAAGAGAGAACCTAACATTACCCATGTTTTCGATTTTGTCAATATTGAACTAGATGCAATCTTGATGGTGAGCACGGACCCGATTATGTGAAAAATTGTAGAATTTGCAAAAACACGTCTCTGGCCTTATTGGGAATGCCCTCCAAGCCTTTGGGTTGGTATTCCAAGGAAAATAATTTCAATTTTTTGTTTGTTTTTAACGCGAAATAACACCTGCGCGTTATAATGCGAGCGCGTTTTTAAAAAAAATTCATAAGTGGCCAGAAAATTGGTACCCAACTTCATGCACCTGCCCAATTAGGAGAAGAGTACCTATAATCCTTGTACCAATGTAAGGCCTTATTTATCAATAGATAGGTATAGGAAAATTATTTTTAAGCACTTCCTTAACTATCACAATCTTGTGTTGAATGAGATAAGGGGTAGAATCCCACAATTTCAAGGAAACTATCATTTTTAGGAAAGACCATTTAAGATCATTCATCAAGATTGTAGATGATTTTAGCACTATGGATTATGATGTAATGATGAAGCTATTTTGTATTCACTAGATGACTGTTACCTATTTTTCACTACGAGCTCAAACAGGTAGAGCTGAATTGAATTCATCATTTATACGTACAAAAATTTCCAAAGTTTTGCTACTAAGTATTCATTGTTCATCATAAAGATCATATTACATTTTGATTACAGTTTTATTATGCAAGTATTTGAAATAAAAAATTGGACATTTGCATAATAATGCTTTTTATTCATTTTGAAAAAATTGAAATCCCGCACAAGCCGCAAGAGTAACTGAATTTGATTATCTTAATCAAATAATGAATACAAAATGGGATGGAATAATACACTACTGAAGATAACGTAAACAAAAAGGAGGGAAGCAATTCATCATTTCCTATGATGATGAACCGCTTTTGCTTGATGTCTTTAGTTGTTGCATCTCCAAGCTGCAGCAATCTTGATTCCACGCTCCATGAACCTGCAAGATTGTAAAAAGAATGATGTTAGATATTTACTCTAAGAAATGATAAATTACATTCTACTTCATGTCTACGCTACCAACAGGAATGTAATATACATTCAATCAGGAATTCACCAGATGATTGAGTTACAAAGGCTGACAATCAAGGAACACGAAGTTCAATGGAAGCTTTCAGCTTCAATTATTTTTACTAACTTGTTTGTTTAAATGTGCAGGAACAGATTCATTATGTTCGTGATCATTTTCCTCAAATATGTGGAGCAAAATGGGCTCCCACAAGGGTTGATCCTGACATACCATAAGGACACCTCTCATTCATATCATTACATGAGAGTCATCAAGTAGGATTGTCATCAAATAGGACTGCTATGATTGAGAGTTTCATAAAGCAGTCTCTAATTTAACATGGTAAAAACAGATTGAGCAAAGCATCTTATTGCTCATAATTCAATGGAACAATCAAAGAAACATGTTAAGAGAGCATTAATTACATTTGTCATTCTTTGTTTCAACTCTTCCTTTCATTTATATTTACATTCTAATGAGGCATTAATCCCTTCATACTGAAGGGAAACAAAATGTCAAATTGTTCTTCATTACCTTTAAGTCATATACATAAATTACAGATTTTCTTCAAATGGTTGTTCATACATGAGGGCTTCATATCAAGAATCAGCCATTTAATACTGCTGCTACAAAACTGATAAAGGTGGATAGACATACATGTTTTCAAAAATGCCAAATGATAGCAACAAAAGTAATAGTAAAGATGAAGTATACCTCTGCATGATGTTATAGTCATTGATCAAATGAATAAACAACACATATGTTTCCATCATCTTTTACATAGTACTCATGCTCAGCCTAAAAGACATCAATTGTTCACATGATGAATTAAGAATGAAAGCATTTTTGGAGTTCATGCACAAAGATGGAAAGGACAACCTTAAAATCTATTTAAAATATTCTTACTGTCAAGAATGATTGTGATATAAACAGAACTTGAAGGAAGGTAAAAGTTGATGCCCAATGACATGAGAATATGAACACAGAACAGTGAGGTGTTGTCTAAATACAAATTTATCTCAGTCAGAATAACTTTGAAACTGTGTATACCATTCATATCATGCAACAGGTTTATTAAGCGTAGGGTTTTCAATAAACACCTATACTGTGCAATAAAAGATATTATGTGCTCCTACAAAAGATAAAATTTAGGAGGAGCAGGTGGACATTTGACGGAAAAGAGCAATATCATCTGGAGACATCATAAAAAGATCAAATCAGAAAATCATTTTCTAAAGAAGAAATGTATTTTAGTTTTTTTTTGCATTCTTAGTTTCAGCAGGGAATATCATTTCTACAGGCGAGTCATATATTATGTCTCCAAAGTCTCAGATCCTTGTTGTTTTTGCATTCTTTTTGTGTGTTTTATCAAAACCCTCATAGCGGCTATATAAATAAAAAAAAGTTTATTTTCTTTTCAAATACAAGCTAAGTGCAGGGTTCGAGTTTCGACATCAAGTCATAGGAGAGCTTCCAGGTAATGAAAAAAACATGCTTATAAAATGATACCCAGATGGAGAAATACTACGACCTGGGTTGCACAATATATTCAACAAGCTAAAATATCATTTGCAGCACAGTGGAAAGATCTCATGGGCCATGCCATTGACAGAGAGCCAAGGTGTAGAATGGAAGTTTTCAGTCACAAAGAGTTGAAATATATCAACATGTATATGTTTCAAGAAAAAGAAAACCCAGAATGATCTTTGTATAATCATGGCTGTCAAGTATGGAGAAGATACGAAATGTAATGAATTTCAAATACCCAGAAGGCGAATCATTATTTTCAATGGCAGCTGGAACACATAATAATTTTGGTTCTCTTAATCAAAATTAACAGTGGTGGCCAATATACATATGAATGCCTTAAAAAATGTAAAAGGAAATCTCCATTTTATAGCTTCAAAATGAAAAAGAAGAGTACAAATTTATGTTGAAGAAGCATTTACCCTATGTTTTCCAGCCGTCTCCCTCAGAAAATCATTCAAAAACAGCATGAAATGTGGTATTTCAAGTCTTTCATGGTGGCCAGAGGTAGTGAATGGATATCAACAGATAATAGCACAAAAATGCATTAGTAAAAAGACAAGCTCACGACTGTTTAAGCTTAGAAAATGCTTCAAAATGGTGAGAAATGGCCTTTTTTATGAAATAATAGGATTACCATGTGTTTTTTTGTAGAAAATCACTTAGAAAATGTCCAAAAGATGCAGATTCGAGCCATTCGATGGTGATTACAGGCTTCAAACCCTAGCAGCATGGTGGCCAACTTCTTCGTGAAGCTTCTCATCAAAGTCAAAATGATGATAATGATTTTTTTTTAGGTTTTGATGGTTTTTGCCTTTCAACCCTAATTCAACAGTGAAATTTTGATTATTATTTTGACATAATCATTATCAATTGTCGTTGTGGTCATGAATTTTAAGTCAATGAACCTAATAAGCATGTGGTCGACCTTTCCATTATGTTACATGTGCCAAATGTGGTCAGCTAGTATTTTTAGCAATGGTGAGTGTATATTTAAAATATATACTAGGTATATTGTATTAAGCTGTGAAATGGGAGTCGAGCTTTTAAATTTAGCTTTATTCCTCAATTTTTTGCATTATTCAATGTAAGCCAATTAATTAAATGATACACTATAAGTCATTTAATTAATTTAGCATCTTAAAATGCAAATAAGAGACATTATGTGAAGTTGAGTTGTAACTATAGCCTCAACTAAAGATTGATCATGCAAGGATGGAGTTTTAGTTATCATGGGTGAATTGACAAGAATGAGGCAGTTTTTGCATGCTTGGACTCACTGTTTACAAATTTCCAGTTCAGTTCGAGCTGCTTTTCAGTTATATAAACATTGTGACTATGAGTTTGAGACCGAGTTCACTCATTTTTGCATGAGTTTGAGCTCTTCTTTTGGAGATATTTTATTTTGCTCAGGATTTTCCTTGGAGTTATCATTTTTATACTAAAATTGACTTTCAGTTTCATTTTCATGCACTTTGGAGTTTCCTCTCATTGTATATATTGGAAAAAGTTTATCTTTTTCCTTTAGTTCTTGTTTTTCAGCCTTTGCATTCTGCAAAGTGAATTATCATGTAACTCAGATTTTAGAATTTGATAGATTATGCAACAGTCTTTATAGGTTATCTTGGAGAATCATTTGCAGAGCGTTCCTTCTTTTTTCATTGCAAGTTAAATATTATCCTTCTTAGATTCAGGTGTTTTGTTTTTGTGAATGTTTTGGATGCAAATTTAATGTGTTTGATATCAGAACCTTTAAATTTCTATCAACATTCGTGAATGCATGTACATGAAGAAACAATCTTAGTTGCAGGTCATAAATTGTGTCTCAAGTATATCCATATCTTTAAGTTGTGAAAATGAATTCTTCCTTCATAAAGAATGAAATATCAGGCCTGTCTGTGAATCATTAATGCAGTTAAATTGTTCAATATGAGTTGTGAAAGTAAGCTTCATGATGAATCAGTTGTGAGTTAATCTATTTTCTTTAAATCAAATGGGTGCATCACCACAGTTCAGCTTTTCCAGTTTTTCATTAGATTAAGTTTTTTCGCTTTTCCCATCAAAGTTTCAAGTCTATAATCAGATAATCATATAGGAACTAGCCTAGAATCTGGAGGTCTATCTTCGCCATAGGAATACCCACAGCCTGAAGATAGTTCCCATGTTTCAACAAATTGTTGAATTTAATCATTCAAGCGTTCAGGTGCAATCTGATTGACAACAATGGCATTCCAAGATAATGGTATAAGGGTCTCCTACAACATAGTATTGTAACCTAGAGAAAAATTTAAGCCATTTTTAAAGAAAAATATGGAAATAGAATAAACCCAAGATATACCATTGATGAATTCACCAACATTATACAAGGATCAAATGAAAATGTTTTTGACTTCAACATACTAGGGGAGAGGGCCCAGTAGTGGTGCACCCTAACTTTATGGGTCAACATAGCAATGAACATGCAACATTGACATTAAAAATTATATCCTCAAGTGGTTAGGGATGTGGACAATTCAAATATTTCGTTTCACCCATATAGACTGAGAAAAAAGGTGTCATCAACATGCTTTTTGTTGAGGGGTCATAATAGACCCCCAAAAAAAGCTAGACCAATAGTGGTGCATTAAGTCATGTTTTTTAGTGTGTCAATGTGGCATCATATGATTTGTTGTTTTTTGAATGTAATGGGCATATTTTGTTCAACTATTAGGTCCTCTCTTACAATTACTAGTTCCATACTTTTAAAATATTGGGCTTTGAATGTACATGTACTATGACAACTATTGGGCCCTCTCCCCTAGATTCATGCGAAATTAATAGTAAGAATTCTAAAACATATGAGACCCAATGAGTTCATGTTCTTGGTTATATATTTTAATTATTTTGACTCTAAGATAAGATACTTTAGAGATAAAAGTCCCTTGAATCTAAGGGAGTTATATAAAATTCAAAAATATAGAAATAAACAATAAAGACTAGGGTAATTTTCCCGAAAGAAGAAAATTTGAATTCTTCAATATGATAGAATTTTAAAATATAAGAAATCTCCTACAATACATGAAATGATCTTTTTTTTCTAACTATTGGCATTTTATAATTGCAACTATGTTGTATGGTTGTACAAATTATGTATAACTCTACAAGTTTCATACAGGTATATGAAATATTATCTTCTTATATTCCTCCAAGGCCTTCAAATTTTTTTTAGAAAAATTGATCCCAAACATGCTCATGTTTTATATAGATCCATAGGTTTTTGGGTCTTATGTACTTCTTTGGTGAATTTTTTCTCTTGTCCATGAGGTCTCCAAGAAAATATCACTCCCAAAACCCCATAGAAAGAGCCTTGATAAAAAAATTATGTTGTCAAATTTTCATCAACCCTGGATCTACAACAATCTAAGTCTACAAACACATATGTGACCTTGAAAATTATTTCATTATTTTCTTGCAAGACCATGGATTCAACATGCACAGTAATATACCCATACTAAGGGTTACAAGGTTAATGATATTTCCTCTGAACTCTAATACCACTTGAAAAATAACATATTACAATAATAAAAAATATTTCTACATAACTCCAAGAGAAAAAGTATGCAAACAATTAAATTCAAAATCTACCATACAAAATAATAGACAAACACACCAAAAAGATGACACAAGATGTCCCTTGCGATAACCCTCATGAGGGAAAAATCACCCTCCAAAAGTATTCACACTCAATTCATTATTCATTACAATGCACTTATAAATTTTCTAGAATATTAAGCTCCTCCAAAGCATCCTTCATGTGTTCTAGTATAATGGGTAACCACACAACCACACATCCCATGCCAAGCTTCACATATGCACTCTACAAGAGATATCAATACAAATGAGAAGCAACCCAACCACTACGCATGTGCTTGATTTTATAGAATCAAGATCACATAAATATAATTGTGATATTAGTAAAACTATGTGTTTCAAAACCACAAAAGCAAAAAACCATTTACTCCAAATTTTACTTTTTGGTAGTATTTTTCTCCATATTAAATATTTTTCCAATGTGTAACACATACATAAAGTATCTAACCAATGCTATAATACAAGTTAACAAGTAAACAGGAAAATAAATATAAAAAATTCCTAAACATATCTCCAAAGATGCACCACAAAAAATATTTATTTTACATATTAAAGTGTATTTTTTTTCTTGTGCAAGGTGCACAACACCCTTTAACCTAACAAAGTTCACAATTATAATTTAGTCCTCTAAGTTTAGATATTTCCCTAAGAACAATGATGCTCTACTTTTTGCTTGCTTAATGCATATTTATCTAACTTTCTCTCATTAAATATATTGGGACTACTAACAACTATTAATGGTGGATGCCTGAAATGTCATCTTTATCAAAAATGCAGATAGATGTTTCTAGGGTTCCAGTAAGACAATGCCAATTTTTGAGATGGTCGATTGAATTTTGTAATCATTATTTGAATATAATATAATATATATAGGCATCATATGCCTTTTACCTAAAAAAACTATAAATATCATAAATGGTGTCATTATATCACAATGAGACAAGTTCTCCAAATCAAACCCTAAAATATATAAAAAAGATTGAAGACAACAAGCAAGGGCCTAATTATAAAATACTAAATTGAAATGTGTTGTTACTAATTGTCACTTCAATACTTTAAAAAAATATCTTTAAATACTAGCACATAATACAAAATCACACAAGGGTTGGGGCCCTAGCTCGGTTGGATAAATTTTTCTTGTTGCAAGAGATTGGTCATGAGGTCTAGTCTCCCCCACCCCTGTGGTACCGGAGGGCGTGTCACGCCAGTGCCGTTGGTCACGTTAAAATTTTACCAGATGCACTGCAGTTTATAGGGGGTCGTGCTACTCGATTCCTGCAGTCTACAAAAAAAAAATACATAATCACACAAACATATACTCAACTTTGGGTGGGAAAGATAAAGGGGATTGGTTGGCCAAATTTAAATTTTGGAATTTAAAAAGGAAGGGAACAAGCATGTGACTATGTGATGAGGGCGCAGCCCGAGACTTAGAAAATAACCCACAAATAAGAGAAATTTTATTATTCAGAAAATGGAGCTTCTTACATGCAGAGGATCTCAAATCCCCAAGTTCTACAACACATGCAAGTTACAGACAGCTACAGAATAACCCTTTCGCAATATGCGAGCTTGTCCCCAAAAAGTTACTCAAAATTTAGACACCCGCCCATAAATAGAGCTCCTCATTAGTTTGGAGCCAAAACAACATTCAAATTTGAGTTTAGGCGGTTTGGCACCAAAAAATTACAACTTGAAGTTCAAATTTCACCAAAAAATTACAACTTGAAGTTCAAATTTCAAAAGTACATTTGCAATTGTATCTTCTAGAAAGTGTGCCAACTTCCCAGGGCCATAACTTTTGATCCGGGACTCCGATTCACGAACCTGTTTGAACCGTTGGAAAGGTCTCAAAGTCAATAACGCACTTGAAATTAGCTATGCTGATTTTGGCAAGTTTTAGGGCCGTTCCGGAAACTCTAAGTGCCTCAAATCTAACTCGGAAGATTTTCAGGTGCAAATATGGGAAACTAAAACTGCAATATCTTTCAACCCAGGAATAGAAAATAAAAACCATAAATTGGGAATTTCATTATGACGAAAAGGGTATCCAAAAATGTAAAAACATCTAAAAACCAAGAAACTTGAAATTTAACTATTTTTGGGTGATGCAAGATTACCCATACACCACTAGATGCTCCTGCATCAGTTGCCAGAGGTAATTTGAGGAAGTGACCACGAATCACGTCTCAGATGGTTGAGAAAGCCAACCCAGTCAAGCTAGCACTTGTAGATAGCCGGGATATAGATCTTCCCGCAGGCCTTCCTCTCCATTTCACTAAGATATTCTTCATCTTGCACATTTAGGTACTCAACCTTCCCACCACGACTATCAAGATTTGCTTCAATCTCCTCGCTACGAAGTAGGTGTTGGGAGATGCCATCTTGCCCAACCCTATTGCTGGTGCTTCCTCGGGTTCCACCTTCATGATACCATCCGTCGAATGTTGAACACAGGGGAAATGTTGATTCCATCAGGCAACTCTACCTCATATGCATTCCCTGAATCATGCTTCTTCAAAATCTTACATGGACCGAATTTCTTCATCTTCAATTTGGTATAGGTTCCCACGGGAAACCTTTATTTCCTCAAGTGGACCATTACTTCATCGCCAATCTGAAACTCCTTATTCCTCCTTTTCTGATCTACCTTAGCCTTATATTGCATATTCATCTTATTAATGTGTTCTCGTACCTTCTCATGTATATTCTTGATGTGCTCCACAAAATCTTCGGCTTCAGCACTTATTTTCTTTTCTTGGTCCATCTTCCTCAATTCTGGAGCTGTTCTGGGGCTACCTCCATACACGATCTGGAACGGTGATCTACCAGTGCTTCTATTGACAGAATTGTTGTAAGAAAATTCTGCCTGGGGTAAGATCAAGTCCCATCCCTTGGGTTTATCTCCTACCAAACATCTCAGTAGGTTACCCAGACTCCTGTTAACAACTTCTATCTACCCATCTATTTGTGGATGGTGTGCAGAACTGAACTTCAACTCTATCTTCAGCTTCTTCCACAAGGTCCTCCAAAAGTACCCCACAAATTTGGTGTCACGACCTGAAACAATACTCTTTGGCAGACTATGTAGCCTCACCACCTCTTTGAAGAACAAGTCAGCAATGTGGACTGCATCATGGGTCTTCTGACATGGAATGAAATTGCCATCTTCGAAAACCTGTCAACTACCACAAATACTGAATCATTCCCTCTTTGCATCCTTGGAAAACCAAGAACAAAGTCCATACTTATATCCTCCCAAGGCCTCTCTAGTACAGGTAAGGGCTGATATAAGCCTGTATTCTAGCTCACTCCTTTAGCCATTTGACATACCCGACAACTCTGCACAAACTTCTTCACATCTTGTGATAACTAAGGCCAATAATAATGCTCACTGATAATGGCAATGGTCTTATCCTGACCAAAATGTCCTGCCATTCTTCCACTATGCTTCTCCTTTATCAGGTTTTCCCTCATGGAACTCCTCAGGATACACAATTGACTTCCCTAACAATATGTCATCCTCGGATTATGAACTAAACCACCTTGTCCTATCCAATCGTATTGTGTTCCTTGCAAGCTTTCCAAGCTCGCGAAAATGATCTTCTTCAGATAAGGTCTTGAGTTCATTGAACCCAACCACTTCAATCACATCTTGTCATCAATGTATGCCTCCTACTAAGAAATTTCAGAACCCTATTTGACTTCCCACTCCTATGTTTCAAAACAAAGGTATAACTCGGCAAAAACTCTACCCATTTCATATGCCTCTGATTTAACTTTCCCTTACTATTTAGGTACTACAAGGCCTGATGATCAGTATATAGAACAAATTCCTTCCGCAACAAATAATGTCTCCATTTCTTTAATGCTTGAACTATTGCATAAAATTTTTGATCATATACAAAATACTTTCTCTTGGTATCATTTAACTTTTCACTGAAATAGGCAATGGGCTTACCTTCTTGGCTCAACACTGCTCCAATGGCACAACCACTGGCATCACAATCCACCTGAAACACCTTGTTGAAATCTGGGAGGGCTAGAACAGGTTGCTCTGTCACCTTTTGCTTCAATAGTTCAAAACTTTTTTCCGCTCCAGTGCTCCACTTGAATTTTTTTCTATCCCCTATCATTGTTTCAGTCAGGGGTCCACAAATACCACTGAAGTTTCTAATGAAATTTCTATAAAAA
>VDFB02373365.1:174528271-174846939 GCA_007258455.2 Sequoia sempervirens | reverse complement strand
CATTCATAGGCTTCGATGCCCTTCTTCACCACATTGGAAACCGTTCCTACGAAACCACCTCTTCCAAATCCTTGTCCATATCTCCCTGATCCTCTACCTCTTTGATCACCACTATTTTGATCCACGAGGGTACGTAAAGTTGTTATTCCTTTGGCTTGGTGGTACCCACATCTTCACTTTTCTTTTCATCATCATTTTGGCTTCTGAAGGTCTTCCATTGCCCCTTCGGCTTTGACCTCCTCGTCCTTTTTGCTTGCCATCAAATATTTTGTTCGACTTCTCTTCCACCTTCAGAGCAAACTGATACACATCCTCAATGGTGGTCATTCTAACTAGGCTTAACTCCTCCTGAATGCTCGGTCGTAACCCATTAAGATATCGGGCTACCTTCTCCTTATTGGCCTTTTTGTGACTTGTTCTGATGATTATCTTGTGAAAATCTTCAGTATATTCTTTCACAGATCTGCTTCCTTGCTTCAACCCTTTCAATTTTTTCAACAGATCTAACTCATAGTCCACTAGTATGAACTGCTTCTTCAGTTTCTCTACCATGTGATCCCACCTAGTGATCTTGCCTTTTCCTCTTCGATTTCTTTCCAACTGGACCTCTTTCCACCAAATACTGGCATGGCCCTTCAGTTTCATTTTCGCAAACTTAACCTGATATGGGTCCTCTATTTCCTCATACTCAAAATATTCTTCTAGCTCGTTGATCCAGTTGATCAACTCTTCCGGGTTCAGACTTCCGGAATAACTGGGGACTTCTGCTCTGGGTCTTTTCCCAATCCTCGAAATGGCCCTTATTAGCCACATTTGGTCTTGATCAATTGCTCCTTCTTCCTCTCCTTCATCCTCACTTTCCTCCCTCGGGTTTAACCCTCTTCTCAACTGCTCTTGTAACGCATCAATCTGTCTCTAGAGGGCTGCCAGTGCATCTTTTCCACCAGCATTTCTGCTTTGCCTCGACCACCTCGCACCACCACCCTACCAGGCATCACTCTTGGGCATCTTTCTTGACCTCGACCCACAACCACGGTCTGGTGTGAACCGCCTCACGATCGGAATCTATCCACCGCAGCTCAAGAAAATCTGCTCGATACCACTTGATGAGGGTGCAACCCGAGACTTAGAAAATAACCCACAAACAAGAGAAATTTTATTATTAAAAAATGGAGCTTCTTACATGTAGAGGATCTCAAATCCCCAAGTTCTACAACACATGCAAGTTACAGAGCTACAGAATAACCCTTTCGCAATATGTGAGCTTGTCCCCAAAAAGTTACCCAAAAATTAGAAACCCACCCATAAATAGAGCTCCTCATTAGTTTGGAGCCAAAACAACATTCAAATTTGAGTTTAGGTGGTTTGGCACCGAAAAATTACAACTTGAAGTTCAAATTTCAAAAGTACATTTGCAATTGTATCTTCTAGAAAGTGTGCCAACTTCCCGGGGCCATAACTTTTGATCCGGGACTCCGATTCGCGAACCGTTTGAGCCGTTGGAAAGGTCTCGAAGTCAATAACACGCTCAAAAAAATTTATGCCAATTTTGGCAAGTTTCAGGGCCGTTCTGGGAACTCTAAGTGCCTCAAATCTAACTCGGAAGATTTTCAAATGCAAATCTGGGAAACTAAAACTGCAATATCTTTCAACCCAAGAATAGAAAATAAAAACCGTAAATTGAGAATTTCATTATGATGAAAAGGGTATCCAAAAATATAAAAACATATAAAAACCGAGAAACTTGAAATTTAACTATTTTTGGGTGATGCAAGATTGGCCTTACACCACTGGATGCTCCTACATCACTATGGGATTGTCATCATAATTGAGGAATGTCCCAAGGTGGGTGAATGATCAAAACCATGTGACTAATGACTATATGGAGGTAGGTGAATGGAAAGGTGTAATAAATGTGGGATATATGAAAAAGTATAGAAGTACCTGTGTAAGGATAAAATAAAACTAAATGCATGGGAATAAGTGTGTATAGAAATGATTAAAGACTAGATTAATGAGTTTAACTTTACACAATATTAAACCATTTGTCACCATATACACATGTATGCAAATATTTCCTCAATATAAACACAAATCCAAATGAAAAATGACATGGATGTCCAAATTTTACTATTACACATATACAAATATATAATAATAAAACTTGACTTAGGAATAAAATACACATATATTTAAAATATAAAGAGGCTCTGTAAGAGTTTGTTTTTTTTTTTGGGTAAAAAATAAGAGCTTAAAAATGAATATAATTTTCATAAAGTGTAAACAATCCTATGATATAAAACAATTGAATTCAAAATGACAATATTGAATTTACAAAAAAGACAAGAGAAATTGTAGTGACAAAACTTACCCTCTATTTGATTTCTATAAATTGTAGTGACAAGGCTTATCCACCGTTTGATTTCCCATAAACAAATTCATAATTAATTAGATTGGAGATTTTGATATGTGATCTCATGATTCTTACTAGAGAAAAGTATTAAATCTTAAACTTGGAAGCAATGGTAATGGATCACTCGTTGTCTCTCATTTGTCTTAATTGGAAACATCTATCCAGTACCGATAAAGCACCTTTGATCATATTTATTAATTAATTGAAAATTAAAAAATACATTTCAATTAATTAATAAATACAATAAAAAATACATTCTGAAACTAGATAGACAATAATATCTTAATTAATCATGTATCCTTGAAATTTTGAATGACGTCATTGATTATCTCACAACTTTAGAATTTGGAGAGGACGTTCTTGTTGGACGTTCCTGTTATAAAAATTAAATATATGTTTTATTTCTAGAACAGGACGTAGTATTGTGCAGGTGCTAATTTACTTTGTTGAATCAAAGCAATTCTCCATGTTTAGATTCCTTCCCACATTCGAATGAAGCATAGCAGCTTCGCAGGAAAATCAGGAAAATCATGCGGATTGATGAGAGATGCTGCTTGATTGCAAAATGGGTGTTGCATAGAGATATGACCATTGAGGATTTAATGGCTGATGATACTGACAACAATGGCTTTGTTAGGTTTTCTCTATTTATTCTCTAATTTTTTTTGGATATTTTTGGAAGAACAGTTATGTTGATGTGTTTTAATGTTGAAGATTTTTAACCTGACAGACTTAAAATCCATTCATTCATTCATTCAAATTTACAAAGAACTTGTAAATTTCTAATGAAACTTGCCAAGTAACTCACAAGTTTCAAGTGAAACTCATGAGAGTTTGCACAACTCATTGCATGAGTCTTTGGAGAGTTACTTGCTCTATACAATTCCTGGAGTATTGCAAAAGATCATCAATTTTACAAACTATGGCCAGAACAACACTTGGGCATAAGAATACTATAATTGGAGAAAAGGTTTAATGAAGGATGTAAAATTTTGATAAAAATTGGATATAAAATAAGGAGCATTCCATGACAATTAAAAGTCATAGATCAAATGCAGTTGAGAAGTTTAGAACTAATGAATAATGAAATTTATAAGTTGAAAGAGTAAACAAAAGATGAAAATAAGGACCATTGTACTATGATCACAAGTTATAAATCAAACACAATTGAGAAGTTTGGAAATTAATTACACAAATAGTTGATAAGTTGTAAAAGAATAAACAAAATATGATAGAACAATAAATCCAGATAGTTTTTTTTGAAACTTTGTTCAATTTGAAAAGCCTATTATGTCATTTGAACTCATGTCAACTATCTTTGACTTCTCAAGTATTAGTGCATTCCTAATGAATTATAAAATATACTCTTAAAAAATCTTATTTATAATTTATTTCTATGGATTTTTTAGTTGGTTTACTATCTAAATAAAAAATAATAATAATAATCTTATTTTCAAGAGTGAGTAATAACAAAATTTGTACAATTTATTTGGGTAAGTGCAAAAAGATGGGAGACCAAAAAGAGGTCTTAAGTGGTTTTTTTTTATAAAATTAGGGAAGACTGATCTTGGATGAGAAATTGAAGATGGTTACACTCAAAATTTTAAGATGCAACAAAACTAAGAGTCATAATGCTCCAAATCTACTTTCTAAACTACTTTCTTTTTTTTAAATGGTAGAGATTAGTATGTTCAAAAAGAAGGGGAACACAAATTGGTCCTATTCTTTCAAAAAAAACATAGAATAGCATCTAGTGTGGCCCCCTTAAAATGTTAACTTTTTTTAGTATTTCAAAAATCACTTTGGTGAAAAATTAGCTAACACCATGTAGTTTATGCTCTATTTTTCTACTATTTTTTTAATAAATATATTTTTTTACTAATTTTCAAAGTCTCCACATTCTGAAAATAGAAAATTGAGCGTGCTCCCCTCTAATTTTTTTGAAAATTAATCAAAACATATTGTTTTGAATATGTGTAAATTAGAGTCTAGTTTCTAAAAATGTATTTTTTAAAAAAAATAAATGACAGTTAAAATAAAGTAAAAAATACCGCACATTGGTTTTTGACAAAAAATAGATACACTAAAAAAAGAAATTAAAAATGAAAACCTTAACATACTCAAAATGTGAAAAAAATTACATGGTTAGATAACTAAGAGAGAGCTTAACATTATCATGGTATTTTTGACTTGACATTGAAACATGTGCAAACTTGATGAGGATCATGCTTACAATTACATGCCAATTTTTTTACTATTTGAAAAAACACATTTTTGGACATTGAAAAAGTCACTCCTAACTTTTATGTTGGAAGCCCAAGGTAATTAATCAAAGCCAAAGACTTGAAAATTGCCAAAGAAAAACATAATGCGAGCATGTTATAATATTCTCACATTATTTGAATGCACATAATGTGAATGCATTATAATACATTCACATTATGTTTTGTTTTGAAAATTTATCTCTAAATCTCTTCCAGTGAAACTATATAAATGAAATAAACATTTAAAAAATGGACATTTGCATTCTTATACTTTACATTATATTTCATGTATATAGTTTCAGTATGTTTGAGAATGGTTTTAGATCTCTAGGAGTTATAATGTAGATTATAGGTTTTAAAAGATCTTATAATTTTTCATAATCAAATTTTAGTAATCAACAGGTCAAACTTCAATAATCATTAGGCTCCTATCATCTTGCTCTCTCTCTATCTCTATCTTCACTCACTCTCTCCTTCTCTCTCTAATTATATCTCACCTCTCTATTTCTCTCTCCCTACGTCTTCCTCCCTCCTCTCTATCTCACTTCTCTCTCCCTCCTTGCCCCTCTCTCTCTCACTCTCTCCTTCCCTCTCTACTCTCTATCTCACCACTCTCTCTCTCTCTCTACTTCTCTTTATCTCATCTACCCTCTCCATTTCTCTCCATCTCTCCCATCCCTCTCTCCCTTCCTCCCTCTACCTCCCCCTCTATCCCTCCCCCTCTTTCTCTCTCACTCTCTTCTAACCTCTCTAATTCTCTCTATCTCACTATTCTTTCTCCATCTCTCTTTGTCACTCCCTCCTCTCTCTCTATACATAAGTAGAGAGGAAAGGAGAGAGCCAAAGAGAGGTGATATATACAAAAGTAGAGATGGAAGGAGAACAAAGAGAGAGATGGGAGAGGGAGGGAGTTAGGGAGAGGTAGAAATGGGTAGGTGATGTAGAGATAAGTAGAGAGAGATGGAAGGAAGAGGGTGAGAGATATACAAATAAGTAGAGATATAAGGAGAGAAAGAGCGAGAGAGGAGGGAAAAGGGAGGGAGGGAGGTAGAGGTAGATAGGGATAGGTGAGATATAGGTATGTAGGGAGAGATAGGCGGGATAGAGAGAAGTAGAAAAAGGAGAGAGAGGGAGAGAGAGGGGGCTATATAGAGAGAAGTAGAAAGGGAAGGAGGAAGGTGAAGATGTTGAGAGAGTGAGATAAGTGAGATAGAGAAAAGTAGAGAGGGAAGGTGGGAGAGAGAGAGAGAGAGAAAGAGAGAGAGAGTTGATATAGAGAGAAGTATAGAGGGAAGGAGGAATGTGGGGAGATTGAGAGAGAGGGGGTAGAGAGAGGGTAGGAGGGAGGGAGAGGTAGGGAGAGATAGAGAGAAATAGATAGGGAAGGAGATAGAGTGTGGGAGGAGGGAGGGAGAAGTAGGGAGGGAGAGAGAGGTTAGATAGATAGAAGTAGAGAGGGAAGGGGAGAGAGAGAGGTTGAATTAGGGAGGGAGAGAGAGGTGAGATAGAAGTAGAGAGAGAAAGGTGAGATAGATAGAAGTAGAGAGGGAAGGCAAGAGATAGAGAGAGGTGATATAGAGAGAAACCTAGAGAGGGAATGTGAGAGAGAGAGAGAGAGGTGATATAGAGAGAAACTTAGAGAGGGAAGGAGGAAGTGGAGGTATTGAGAGAGAGATAGAGGTGATATAAATAGAAGTATAGAGGGAAGGAGAAAGTGGAGATATTGAGAGAGAGAGAGAGAGAGGGAGAGAGAGGGAAGGAGGGAGGGAGTGGTAGAGATAGAGAGAGAAGTGAGATAGAGAGATGTTAGATAGAGAGAAGTAGATAGGTAAGTAGAGAGAGGGGAGATAGAGAAAATTAGAGAGGGAAGGAAGGAGGGAGAGAGGGAGAGGTGAGATAGAGAATAGAGAGAGAGAGAGAGAGAGAGAGAGAGAGAGAGAGAAAAGAGATAGATAAAGAGAGATAGAGGATGGAGAGGTAGAGAGGTAGTTCTTGAGCTCAAGGTAGGGAGAGAGTTAGATAAAAGGATAGAGATAGTGAGAGAGAGAGGTCTAGAGCATAAGGGATAAACAATGAATGAGATAGAGAGAGAAAGATTATAGAACTTGTTGATTATCGAAATTTGACCTCTTCATTACTGAAATTTGACCTCTTCATTACTAGATTTTGACTAAGTCTAAAAAATTATAAAATCTTCTAAAATTTAGAATTTTCATTTTAACTCCTAAAAATATGAAACTGTTCTCAAACACACTAAAAATATATACATGAAATATAACTTAAAGTATAAGAAAGCTTATACTTAAATGTTTATTTCATATATATAGTTTCAATAGAAGAGAAAGAGAAAGAGAAAGAGAAAGATAATTTTCAAAGAAAAATATAACATGAGTATGTTATAACGTGCTCGTGTTATGTGTAATCCCATAATGTGAGTGTGTTATAACACGTTCACATTTTATCTTTTTCGGGACCAAAAAGTGGAGTGGCCACTTTTTGGTTCCCCATCTTGATGCACATGTTCATTTACATCATTGTTGTATTTCTATCAATAATTTTGTATCAAAATTTTAAAATTAAATATGGTGTGACATTTAAAATTTTGAAGACAGTCATTTTTTTTGGTAGGAAAAGTCTTATATTTAAATAGAAAGGGTACTTTTACTAACTTTGACATTTTTATTTTTGTGCAAATTTTAATCAAGTTGTGTAATTCTACAAAGTTTCAATATGAATTTAAAATGCTGACGTCTCCCTAATATACATAGAGAGATGATATCCCCCAAAATATAACAAATTAGTCAAAATGGGACTCTGCAAGTCACCTTATCTCATGCAACTCACCAAAACAATATAAATTGTTTTATTGTAAATCTAAGATTGACTTATTTAAGATTTCATATTTTAACTTTACTTAGACAAGGTAATTTCAATGAAAGACTACATCAACTCATAAGAAATATTGTAAGTGAGTTTAATAAAATGAAATGAGGTGACTTGTATGGGAATTAAAATGGATTTGAACTCTGGGTGAAAGCATGAAGTTGAGTCCACTTAAGGTGGAAGTTTCGGCCTTAGAAAAAATCTCAAAATCGGGCTAAATGAATCGAGATCTCGATTTTTAATAATTGGGATCTCGTTTAGCTTTAGGGTCCTAAGACTAAAATTAAAACAGGGTCCTGTTTCGTTTCAGTGTCCCGAGCCACCCCGAAGGAAATGAGATCACACTTTTTACAAAACGGGATCCTGTTTTTTACAAAATGGGATCCCATTTCGTAGAGGTATTTTAAAAAAAAAATGAATGCGAGCTCATTTTCACTATGCAACATTCATGATCCTGGTTGAGGGATAACGACTGTAGCTTCCAACAAAACTTCACATCATAATAATAATGAAATTGCACATGTTTTTTACAACAACAAGATATTCATTACTTATTAATTTTCACATACCAAGGTTTACATTTTTTAAAAGATCTTTGACTTATTCTAATATTACCAGGTAACAATGAATCACCACAAAAATTTATATAAAATTCAGTTTGAGTTGTGTCTAATACCTATTTTTTGGATGAGGATCGTGAACTTTGGACCCCACTCTTAATTTTAAAATATCTCTAGCATTAGATGATACCCTAGTATTATCATGCCAATATTTTTCAATCAAAGATTTTATTTCAATATTCAATTTCATGTCAAACCTCGAGAGTTGACCACTAAAACTCCAACATTGGTTGATTGGATCATTTTCTATACTTTCTCTTCTCTTTGCCGCTCTTACCAATGCTTTAGGATGTATTTTTAGAATTTCATTAATATTGCTTAACATTCTTTTATTCAAAGTTTTTTATTAACTACAGCAGTTGTTATAGCTCATCGTGTTGCATTCTTATCTTTAGATGAACTATTCTTTCCAATACACTCAATGGCACTAACAACAGTAGACATAGCATGTTTTAGTGATTGATCTTTTCTTCTTGGTTTAACAAAAATGCCTAACTTTTTGCATCATGAGTTGACATTGAAAGGACGTTTTTTTATGATAAAAAAATTCTTTGTATAATCTATTGGCATGTGTTCTTATTTGTCTCCAAGAAATCTTACCAAGAAGATTATCCAAAACATCCCTTTTAATTTTTTTTAAATAATTTCATTTTCAACATCACAACTTGGATTTTCATTTTCATTTCAACTTCAAAAGGATTTTCATTTTCATTTTCAACAACAAAATGATTTTTAATTTTCATTTTCAACAACAAAACGATTTTCATTTTCATTTTCAACAACAAAACGACTTTCATCTTCATTTTCAACAACAAAATGATTTTTCAATTTAATTTCAACAACAAAACAATTTTCAATTTCATTTTCAACAACAAAATTATTTTCATCTTTATTTTCAACAACAAGACGATTTTCATTTTCATTTTCAACAACAAAATGTCTAACATTTTCATTATCTCTACGAATATTATCAATCTCAACATCATTAAAATCCAACTTGTTTTAAATCTTCTATTATCAAAGTTTCCATATCATGCAAAGGTGGATTTGAATATGTACTTGTATTTGTGCCTATTGAAACATTCTCCATAGCATTGAAAGGCATATTTGAAGACATACCAGGAGTAGTTTGTATAATCATATTATTTTCCACATTCACCTCTTGCAAATTTGCATCGTCTACATCCATGGTCTCCTTAATGTTTTTATCTTCAATAGTTGTGGAATTGGATGCTTTAGCATTATTCATTGATCAAATAATCATTATTCTATCTCTTTGTCTTTTTTCCTACTCTCTCTTTGATTCAATTTCTTCAGGGGTCAATACTTTCCTATCTTTCCTCTTATTATGAGCTTGTGATCCCATGATTACAAAATTCTGAAGTATAAATGAATGTCAATAGTGAAATTCTTCCTCTTTTGTTCCTCCTTCAAACAAGTAGAAAATCAACACAATTCCACTCAAAAATTGTCCAATGATGCCTCCTTTCAAAAATTCAATTCAAATTACAAGTCCAAGACCTTGTAGAAGAAAAAATTCGATAGAAAATAGGTGAAATTTTCATTGTCGGCCATACACTATCAAGTTACAGAATTGATAGTAACTTTTTACCAGTAATTTTTTTTTTTTTAAATGGTCAAAAAAGAAATGAGATCCCATTTATAAAACGGTATCCCATTTTATAATCGGGATCCCATAGTAAACGAGTTCCCATTTATTAAATGGGATCTTGTTTCCTTTTCAACAGCTAAAATAATAAATGAAGGAAACGGGATCCCATTTTTTAAAATTTGAATTTTTGGTTAGGTTTTTGCCTTGTTTTTTGCAGAATGTTTTGACGAAATTAGAACCCATTATAGATGAGACAATGTAGATTCCAAATATGTAATTTTTTTACAATTGGATTATTTTTTCTATTTTTCAATTAATTTCTAATGAAATTGATTCATAAACTTGAAATATCAAGGTTTTGTAGTATTTTAATAACTTTTTATTTAAATATTTTTTTGAAAAATGAATTGTACAAAAACGTACTTCAGACAATTCTTTTCAATTTGAAAAAAAAATGATAAGTTTAGGTCATCTTATGCATGATGTACATGATGAATTTTCAAAACAAAAATATGGCCAATAAAAATTTAACAAAAAGAAAGAAATAAATAAATAATTACAAAAATATATCAAAAATGTGCTTCAGTGAGTCACAAATATTTTCCTAAAAGGATTAGAAAAATACAATTATTTAGGTCAAAATATGGATGATGTACACGTGCATGGTATGGTAAAAAAAGTGACTTTTAAATAATGGTTTTTAGAAATGCCTATTGAAAATCAATTTGTATCATCTGGGTATTAAAATAAATTACATATTTAGAAACTAGACTCTGAGTACTAAATTTTATGATTAGTGAATTTTTTTAAGATTCCATCTCTAAGTGCAAATTTTAAGGTCAAATGTGACAAATTTTGAAAATCAGGGAAAACACTTCCACTTTTTGGCCAAAAAGTGGACTCAACTTCTTAAACAACACCCCTCCTCTACTAAGGTTGGATTAAATCCCTCACCAAAATTTGGGATTAAAGTTAAAATTGAATGCGCTTTTCTATTATTATATACACCCCACTACCCAAATCATGATAAAGAAAAAAAGGCAAAAGGTTACCTTATATGGTTTACTTTGAATTTTAATTTACAATGTGTTATACATTTATCATTTCTCTCGAAGATTTGATTGTAAAAATGATATTTGTCATCTCATTAAGGACCATAATTTTCCATAAAAATAAAGCATCTTTTAACTTTCCCTTGTTGGAAGATGAATTACTCTAAGAGGGGGGGGGTGAATCAGAGTAATGCACAATTTTTCAAACTTTTAACTTCATGAGCAAATTAAACAATAACCTTGAGACAACTTTATGAACCCTCTTAACTTGCAAAGTGAAATTTAACACATCAAAGAACTTTTAACATAATGATAGATTGATAAAAGACTTACATAACAATGTTAAAGCATGATATTGATTGTTCATGTAAACTTGATTGAACAATTCCTTTTAATGCTTTATTTCTAAAAGACTTCATGTATACTTTGAACACTTTTATAACAGAATGAAATGTTTAGTCAAGTAATAGAGCATTGCATGAATTTTATTGACAAATGATAGAATAAAAACATTAACACTTAAGCACATGGGCTGAAACACAAATGCATAGATTTCACCACATAACACATTATTTTCCTAAGTGGAAAAAACCTCACGTGGTATAAAAAACCACTCGTAAAATGTTCCTTTTATTCATTCAAAGAGCACCAACTTTGTAACAATGTGGAGCACCAAATCCAAGTACAAACTAAAGCACCCACTTCAAGTTAGGAGCACCAACTCCCATTTTTACAAATGTAACAAATGATAAACCATTAAGACCTTAAAATTGCATTGATTTGCAGTCATAAAACCTTAACAGCGCATCAGTAATATGATATTCAATAAAACCTTAAGAAGGTTATCAAATGACTGAGCCTTTCAAAAGCAACTAAGGATGTTCAAAAATTTCACTGTGTATAACATCTTCATCATTATATATGTTTTAAAAGAAGATTGGAGATAGACCCATTTTCTCTTCTAGTTACTGTTGTATTAACCAATATCACACTACATATTCCCTTTCAAATCTCTCTCCAAGCAATGGCAGAAATCCATGCTTAAAATAAACAAAGAAACTTGTGTAAATCATCAAAACTCTCGAGCTCAAACTCAAGTAACCAAAACTAAAAACACAGTTATCTGTAACTGCTTTTTGTTTGCAAATTGAACAATGATTTTTCAATCTTCATTTCGAAATGACAAAGATATTGTCAAGATTTTACCTCATTTTATGTCGGCCAGATGTCAAACAGAAATCTCATACAATCCACCAAGAATACCTTCATTTCCAGTTGCAAAATAAATAACTATCTTCTCCTTCCTTCATTCTAGCTAGCTCAAGAACAAGAGTTCACCAAAGTCTCAATACTATCTCTGCAATTTTTGGATGGCGGCTAGGGTTTCACCTTCAGTCGAATGATAATTACAAAACTCATTTTTCCCTATTCCTTCACTCAAATGAATACTTTATCCAAATTTACAATCATTTCAAATCTGACAAAAAAATAATGATAAACATCATTTGAAATCCATACCACCGACATAATAATGGCCCACTCAATTGCCACTCATCTTGCCCACATGTATTATACTGTCCACATGAATATGTCACTATCCATGTGACTCATTGAATTGAGTCATCAATTGCAAAGATAACAAATTGTAATAACATGTTGACTGCCCAAGTGTTATGAAATAGACTGATGCAAATAAATAATGCCAAAGTGAAATATTTCATCGACTGTCCAAGTCTCCCAATGCCTAAGCCGATAACAATAAAGTTCAAATGAACTATATAAAATATGATCGGCTCTATTGTAAGCCAAAATACACTATGTGATATATAATGCAAACCATATCTCATTTGAAATATGAATAACCTGATTACTAACAATGCCAAGTCAAAGCCATGTGTAATGTGAGTAACATGATTACCATCAAATGTAAGCCAAAGTCATACATGGCAATATGAAACCGGATAAAGACATATTATGCCAAGATCATCCTAATAACAATTAATGAAACCAAGATCAAACTGAAATAATATATATGTTGAATATACCTGAACCTAAACCATCAAGGCCTTGGAGACAATGTGATCAAATACAAAGAGCCTTGTATCAAAGTATTCCACCTTATACACCAAACCATGATAAGTCAACTAATGCATTATTGTAATGATATAAAACATATTCCTTGTATGCCTTGATCTGCTCATACTGAAAACAAAACTCTATCATAAAGTGTCATTAACCTGTATAATTCCATATACCTATAACTGTAACATGTGACCGCAAATCAACTGAGAAAACCATGTGAATTCCAAAGCACTACATAGTCAATGTTAACATTTTTGACATCAAGGATACATATCACAAAACATTTTGACATCAAGGACAAAATACAAAACAACTGATAGCCAACAAATTCCCCCTTTTTCCTTCATGGAAAAAAACATATCATCTCTCCCCCTTTTTGCCCCTATGACAAAGAATAACAGAGGAGAATGTGAAATTCCATGAATAAAAACAACTGAAGCCAACCAACACATATCCATCTGAAAATAGCACGCAAACACAATAACTCTGGCAGCCTACTCACTATCAAAAGCACAAAGGAATATCATTGTTAAGCACCTCGAGAATAAATACCACTTCCATACATCAATGACAAGCTGAGAATGCATAGATCACCAAACTGTATTATAACCAATCACAAAAAATATTCTGTATCATGAAATATGCAAGAAACCTCTGTCATGCCTGAAATTTTCACTAGAAAACCCAACTAATTTTTTTATTTTTTTTTCTACATTTAATTAAGCTAATTAACCACTCTAAGTGCTAGATACATGGCATAAACATGATCATGATTTTCATACCTTCATGAGTCGCTTCAAAATTAAGTGTAAAAATTATCCATGTAATATATTAATTATAAAGCACTCATGATAAAGTAATTCTTACTTAATCTCAATTAAATTGTAATCATTATATTATTATTCTCTTATAATAACCCAATAACCAAGTTTAATTTGAGACTTAAGAGTGATACCATTATTATTAAATCAATAAGCCAAAGATTAAAATCACACTATGTTGAATCTTCAACATTAGTGGTCCAATATTTGTGTTGACCATTATTTCTTAATAAAATTATTATTAATGGACCCACAATTGAATCTTAACGATAAGAGTATTACTCTCTTTATTGATAATAGTATTACCTCCTTTATTGATAATACCAACAATTATTCCTTGAAGATAATGGCATTATTGTTTCATCAATCCTTTATATATTTATGCATTAGTCTTGATAATAAAATTATTCCTCAAATAATAACCAATAATGGATTTAGATTATATTGATATTTCAAACATTGATATATGAGAACATATCATTGTTTACTCTCCACTTACTACTAAACCACATTATTATTAATAAATATTTCTAAGGATATTAATATTGTGACATAGTTCAATCTAAATTTAGATGTTAGAACTATTACTTTTGTTTAACCATTATTATTGTTATTGTCATTTTAATCTGTATCAAAACCTCATCCACATATAACTTTAAAATCTATAGCGTGATCACTAATATGGCTTGCCATTATTTATTTTACTAAGCATAATTATAGTAAATATTGTCTAATATTTATTTTACTATATTTTTACTATCATTTAGCTGTATTCATGTTTCTACTATTATTATGAATAATTTTAATAAAGCTTTTGATTTTCATCCACAATGATCAATTTGCTAAATTACAATGCACCTAGATTGATAAAATAAATTTAAAATAAATTATTTCTCATTTAATGATTAAACTATAAATGGTAATATAGAATACAAAGAAAATTCAACAATTCTTTTAAAGTTGATACTTAAAAAGGACCCTAACTTCACAACCCTCACCAAAGTCTAAACCACTAACTAGATTTAGATAATCAATGTTAATGTGATATAGTTTACTAATGAGTAGAGCATTCAATCTCATCCCTTGGATGAGATTGAATGCCAACCATTGAATTTTAGGGCAAAAGAAGAAACCCTATCACATAAAGACACAAAAGAGAGAACTTCTTTCCTACCCCTTTTTTTTTTCTTACTTTTGATTTAGTTTGATTGTGCAGGTTGCATACAGACAGAGGAGTGCCTTTTCCATAAGGGATGACAACATTTTTATTTTTTTCTTCAAACCCCGAATATCCCAATGAAGACTTATTTGTGGAAGCATAGATAGGTAAAATCTTATTTCTTTTTTTTTTTTAAATATAGTGTATATTTCTTTTGCATTGTAGGGTTTTATGGTTCTTTATTTTTCAGATCAAACTAATGCATTTCTTATTTTTCTATCTGCAGGCTACAAATCTTGTGTAAAGATTCAATCTACTGCCTCATTCATGAAACACAATATAATACTGTCTATGTTTTAAGGCTAAGACCTCTTTGTAAAAATTTCATTGTGTGCGAGCATAATCAAATATAGGCGTTGTATAAATCGTTTTCCTTATACTTACTATCCCTGTTCTCTCATCTATTTTTTTGTGCATTTTTTTCTTTTTCTTTCCTTCTTTCAACTTCATGGAACCCATAGAAAAATTTGATTCCAAAATGCTAATGGCATCTGTATTATAGAATGAATGCAGACGTGTGATTTTTGAATACAAAACAAGGTTTATTTATTTATTTTGCATTTAAATGAAACTCATTAGGATTGACAGAGGTTAGATCCCTGCTGCCCATCTGTAGCAATGGGGAAACTGTCTATAGCAATGGTTTTTGGGGAAACCGTGACAGTGCTAGCCTTGTCTGTGCCCCCATTAATAGTGTCGTGATAGGCTTCTTTGCCTGCACCTACAACCCCAATATTATATGTATACATATATATTTTTAGTTTTATTTCAATCTTTATATATATATATATTATATGTATTCTTAATATAAATAATATGAGACTCATTTAGAGTATGTAATATAAATGTTTATTTTTCTTTTTCTTTCAGATATTATACTATAGTGTGTATAATATAATTAATATAATTAACAGAATACTAGAATCATATATTTTGATAAATAAATAAATATATTATATATATATACACTTAAATATGATTGCTAGATTTAGGGAGTAATTTTGGAATGTTTTTTTTGTTTTTTTTGTTTTTCCTTTTTTTTTATAAAGAAAGACTTAGCAATATAAGTTGCTTTTTCCTTATCTAGTTAGTTAATATATATTTAGAATCTTGCATTATATTTCCCTAAAGATATAGAGAAAGTAATCTTTTATAACTTTAGAAAGAAATCTCATTGATTGATTTTTTTATTTTTATTTTTATTGTTTTCTTTTTAATCTTATAAATCAACACCATATTCTTTCCTTAATATTCCTACTTTTCTTTTCTTTTATTTTTTAATCAGGAGGACTCTTTTAATAACAAAAGGAGTCAATCTAATATTCCTATACAAAACTTACAAGAAAATCCATTTTAGTCAACATAATACTTATACTTTTTCCATTTAAAATCACAATACAACATTTTTTTTTCAAATCTAACCACTTCTCACATTCCCATCTAAACCAACTTCTCTCCTTTACTTTTTTTTTTTATTGCACATATTATATGTTTATTCAACTACAAAATACAATACAATTATTTTTATACGATATTTCTCCCAAAGATCAAATAGAGTCTCTTTATTCCATCTTTTCTTTTAATGCAAGCTCAAAGAGCATTTTCTATTCTTTATTACAGCGGGATACAAATTCAATTTAAACTCTCCATATTACAATAATATACAATTTATTAACTCTTCTCATTACAACACATAAAAATGGAATGAATAACAAGCAAATAAACAAAGACTTATTTTTATAATTCTTTCATTATACAATGAAATACTTTCCTTCCACATTACAATCATTATTTAGCAATTACAATGCATAACACACAATTAGATAAGACTTTCTCTATCCCATACTTATATTTTTTTATACTTCATAACAAGATGTAAAATGCATTTTTTTTTTTTAAACATACAATGCTACATTAGTATCTATGTCATAAATGATTTACATGCCAATGAGGGAAAACTTGCTCTTTTCATTTAAACAATATAGTATCTCTTGATATCACAACCAATACTTAGGAACGTAATGAGTAATACATAGAATAAGGCTTGCTCTCCACCCTACCATAATGGCATCATGAAGCCTCTTGGGCTCTAGCCATACCCCCGAGCAAGAAACAAAAAGGCTACCAATGATCTTGGTAGGAAGACTAAAATAATAGCTTATCTACAATTTTTTATTTACCCTTTTTCCAAACAAACTCTCATTTTACATACACCAAAAGTTGAGTTATTTCCTACTTGTTTTAAAAGCCATAACAAAATAACAAAACAACAAATTTTCTACTCAAACAAATTTGATGGAAATGAGAAAAATACTTATCTCCACAATTTTTCCCTTTGAACACCTCCTTCCTTTGAGAGAGAGCTCTTTGCTTCTATTTCAACTTCTTCTCTTTTTCTTTTCCTCTTTCCCAAACTCCAAATTCAAAGAAAAGTTCTCCAAAAGGAGAAGTGGGTAGCATCAATTTCCTATTTTCCATCCAAGTATATAAGAATTCAACTTGAATTCACTTGGATGAGAGAGAGACCCTTGTCACTCTCTCATTCGATCTTTCAACACATATCCCCACAAGTTCTCACACATGTGTGAGACTTTTGGGGAGATGGGGAATGTACAATGACACTCTTCCCAACACCCCTTACAAGGTGGCTTCACACATGTGAAAGCCTTGATGCTTTTCCCAAGTTCATTAATGAACTTTGGGGAGTGTGGTGTGAGAGTGACAAGTCACTTCTCCCAACTTCCAAGGACTTAAATTCGTCACACTCTTTCAAGTGGACTTTTGAAGGGTCATATCATGGCCCAAGGACAAAGTCACATGTCCAAAGGGTCCCCTTTTCATAGGTAAAGACCCTAGGGGTCTATTTTTGCACTAATATCAATAAAATTGACCAAACAACACCTTAAAAAGACCATTTTAAAGACCAATTCGAAATTCAAGACCTAACTAAAGATTTCAAAACCCTAATTATACTTACACCCTTAATCACTTGGTCTAATTCAATAAAGCTCCACAAAACATGTTTACACTAAACTACCAATCACTAAAAACCTAAACATAATTAAGGCTTACACAAAACCCTAACTATCTCCTGGGTCATAGGGTCAAAATTTAAACTTCAAAAAATAAATATTTAACTTGGATCTAGATGGTTCTCCCTTTTTACCCTTGATATTACTCTCACATGTATTTTTCCAAATACAGGTTAGGTTAGAAATATAACAAATACCTGTTCAAAATATCAATAAGATCAATTTCAATAGTTAGTAAATAATAATACACATATGTATTTATTTCCTTTCCCTATGAAAGATGGAAACTTTGAGCATGCATGAAATAATAATGAAACCCTAACCTTAGCTAAATAATTTATTTTCACTACTAATTTTACTCTTGGACACTCCTTCCTCTAATTAAATTCATCATGCAATTTGATATCTAATTTATATAATTTTTCCTCAAATTATCGTACCTTAGGTATACTCCTCATTGATTAGAGTTGTCCTTTAAATTTACATCGATGGTGCTTGGCTAGTGATCCTTCTAGAACCTTCTTCTTGATCTTCCAAGTCCTCCTTTGTTCCTAACTATTATCATTTTCCAAGTAGCATGAAAATTATTAGTGAGATTTAAACCAATGTTAGGTACACAAAATTCCTTGGCTCATATTGGTCTAAGTGTATTCTTCATACGATCCTTGTTCAAGAATCTAAATATTATCTACTCACATTCAATCTTAATGGTTTTCCTATCTTCATTTAATAAAGAAAATTTATCACAATAATCATTTAAACTAGTTCATTTAAGGAAAATAAAAATATTAAACATGGAATTGGGTTAAATCATCAATTTATTCACCAAACCAGCATAAATGAACTTATCAAGGTGTCACACAATTTATAGATGGGGTTAGGCCTCACAACCTCTCCCTATGATATAGCACTATTCAATCAAAAACCAGTTGAAGAAATTGAAAAATATATAAGAGAGTTGAGAATGAAAACATGTAGAACCAAGCTCCCCATATAAAGAAGAGCTATACAAGAATATATCAAAACTGGTATCATTACTCCTTTCTGAGTACCACACTTGAACAAGGATAGAAAGAATTCGGCAAGTAGAAACGCAATTATTCAAGTTGTTTCAGATGAAGCCCTAATTAAACAACACCACACTATGCACATTATAAGCATAAATTTCTAAATACCATGAAGGATATGAACATTTTCAACTAAATCTCATAAGATGACAAACATCATATCATGCCAGAACTGACTTCCTTTTGTATAGCAACAAATCACTGTCAATCATGAATCAAGGAATCATAAAGGTGCCATCAATAAATATTACCACACTGTCACCTATCTTACCAATTATCCTAAACCATGTCAACAAAATAATGATCAACTATGTGAACCAAAAAATTACTATCACCTGCAAGCTAAAGACCATGAACTGCCAAGTAACAACAAAGCACTGTTATACCAAAGCAACTATTCCATTTTCAAAGCATTGTATTTTGTGAAAGTTGTGCAAGAGATAGCAAAAAAATAACTGTCATCATGTATACTATACTGTTAGCATACAAAAAGAAATGTCATAGATAGGCAATATACAAATAATTGTTACTATGTTCCCACAACAATCATCAAACACTTGTGTTTCTCAAAACAATCATCATTGATTTATGCAATTCTATCACTTTTTCATCTGCATACACACTGTCAAAACACTAGTATTCCTACCATACCCTAGCAAGAACCTTACATCTGTAACAAAAAATAAATACCACTAGCAAATTGTGACTGATATCAATCAATTGCCTACTTATTACTGACCTGTGTCCAAGCAACAAATGTTTCTTTCACTGATGTTGTCCTGTCTTAATTAATCATCTCATGAAACTTGAAAAAATTTAACTTGCCAATCTGAACATTAAACAATTGTTATATCAATCAATATGCAATCCAAACCATAATGTAATATCAAAATGCACGTAATACCATCTAGTAGAATATTCATAGATGAACATTGAAGAAGAACCAGATACAACCACATGTTGAACCAAAGCTTAAGGAAACAAACAATGCAAATAGATAAGTATGTCTCCCCCTAAAACCATGCATACTTTGAAAAAAATTCAGACAAGACTATTTCAAGAAGCCTTGAAACCTAAACTATGCAAAACCAAAAAATTTATAACTTTCACTATCATTTCAACAATAAGACTCTCCTCAAAACAATATCCGCTGCATTGTACTTCCCTATTTCACATCTCCTCATATCATAGAGCCTTCCTCTTTATGAAGATAGAACAATTGAGTGTTGACTATCCAAACAATTTATATCAATTCTCTGTTCATTCTAAAAAAAAAAACTTCCAACAACTTTGTTGCCATAATCAAGACAAAATTAACACATAATACTTCATGTAATGAAAATTGCAAACTATTCCAAAACACCAACTAAACTACAAAGATTCGATTGCAGTTTATACTTTCAGGGATATAAGATAAAACTTTAAAGCACACCCTACAATCACAAAGATTGATTAGTGAAAAGAAATAGGAGGAAGATCATAGAGACTCCTACTCAACTGATCAAGCACTTTCACACTAGTCACTTCATAGATATTTCCCTGTGTCCTTGAACCAACAATAATTATTTCTCCTGATTTCCTTTTAATCTGACACCCACAATCATAAAAAAGAATACATAAATCTTGATCACATATTTGTGTCACACTTAACAGATTGTGTTTTAAAACTGCTGCATAATAAACATCTGGCAAGAAAATTTTATTACCAAAAACCACTGTGCCTTTTTCCATAAGTTGTATGTAATCATCATTACCAAACCATACTAAACCAAAATCACCAAATTCAAGTTCAGTAAAAATACTTTTGTCCCCTATCATATGATGAGAACAACCACTATCTAAGATCCATGTATTTTCAACTTTAACTTGTAATTCAGTTTGACTAAAGATACCTTCCAGTTCTACATTGCTCCTTTTAGAAATCCAAACCAACTTAACTTTGTTTTGCATAGTTGTCTTAGAAAGACTATTCTTTTTCTTCTTGTAGGAAGCTTGTCTAGATCTGCTATATTTAGCTTTTACATTTCCATCTAGAAAATCACTTGAATCATTCATATAAACAAGACCTAACTTTTCTTCATAAGACCTTCGTTTATTCAAAAGATCTGTAAAATTATCAAATTCCTTTCTAAGATTGTTGATTTTAGTTTCTAAGATACAACACTTTTCTTCCTTGAATTCCAATTGCATCCTTGTAATCTTAAGAATTTCAACTTGAAGTTTTAAATCAGTAATTTCCTTTTCAGCAATTAGAATCTTACTTACTAGATTCACAGTATCTTGCTCAATTTGAATTTTTTGATATACTAAGTCCTTCAAATTTTGAACTTCACTTAGAGAAATTTTCAATTCATTCTCAAAACCATTCAATTCTTTAATAGAGGCAAAAGTCTTTGCAAGTCTATTTTCTTGTGATTCCATTTCATTCATTGTGGCCATAAATACAATTTCACCTTTTAGATCTATTTTATCATCTTCTAAAACAAACTGATTATCTGATTCTTTATTTGAAGTCTTTTGTGAATTGACTTCAGCCATGAATAAAGTTTCATCTTCATCACCAAGTGAGCCATCTATCTTAACATCCGAGTCTTCTTTGGTAAAGAGACTCTTTTCCTTTTTGAAGTTAAACTTCTTTTTAGGATTAAAAGCCTTTTTCTTATACTGTTTTTCTGACTTTTCATCCTCATTGGCTTGATCACCGTAAGGGCATTTAGCAGCAAAGAATCTAGAATTGCCACAAGTAAAACATTTAAAGGGAAGCTTACCCTTATATTTATTTTTGAGTTTTTTGACAAGAAGAGCTTCTTTTGAATTTGATAAATCAGATTCACTATCATCTGATAGTTCTTTCTTTTCAGCCTTGAAGGCAGTTTCTTTTGATGTAGAACTAGTATTACCGATTCTCATTTCATATGCAGTTAGAATACCTTGTAGATTGTCCAAGATAAGGTCATTAAAATGTTTCTTCTCTTCAAGAGTAGAAATCTTAGACTCAAATTTAGGTTGTGAAGTTCTAATCACTTTTCTAACTACATCAAATTCTTCAATTGTTTCACCTAAACCTCTTCTTGCATTTACAATTTCACCTACCCTTAGAAAATAATCTATAATATTTTCATCATCTTTCATTTTCAATTCTTCAAATTGATTTTTAAGAGTGAGTATCTTAGACTGTTTGACATTTTCATTACCTTGATACACATTCTCAAGCTTTTGCCAAATTTCATAAGCTGATTTACAATGCATAACTTTAACAAATACTTCTTTTTTCAAACCACATAGAAGAGAATGTTTAGCTCTAGCATTTGTTTCATATTTTCTTTTCTCATCAGAATCAGTGGGTATTGATGCAAGTACATCATATTTGTTTTGTACAATACTCCAAACATCTATATCAATAGAAATCAAATATGTTTCCATTCTTATTTTCCAGAAAACATAATCAGTGCCATCAAATAGAGGAGCTCTTGTAATAGATGAACCTTCTTGCACATGTGACATATTGACTTCCAAGAACAGAATCCATCCTAGGTATGAAACCTAATGCAGGACCCTATGCTCTGATACCAATTGTTGGAAGATGAATTACTCTGAGAGAGGGGAGGTGAATCAGAGTAATGTAAAAAATTTCAAACTTTTAACTTCATGATAAAATTAAACAATGACCTTGAGACAACTTGATGAACCCTCTTAACTTGCAAAGTGAACTTTAACACATCAAAGAACTTTTAACAGAATGACAGATTGATAAAAGACTTACATAACAATGTTAAAGCATGATATTGATTGTTCATGTAAACTTGATTGAACAATTCCTTTTAATGCTTTATTTCCACAAGACTTCATGTATACTTTGAACACTTTTATAACAGAATGAAATGTTTAGTCAAGTACTAGAGCATTGCATGAATTTTATTGACAAATGACAGAATGAAAACCTTAACATTTAACCACATGGGATGAAACAAAAATGCACAGATTTCACCACATAACACATTATTTTCCTAAGTGGAAAAACCCTCGTGGGGTATAAAAAACCACTCGTAAAATTTTCCTTTTATTCATTCAAAGAGCACCAACTCTGTAACAATGTGGAGCACCAACTCCAAGCACAAACTGAAGCATCCACTTCAAGTTAGGAGCACCAACTCCAAGCAAAAACTGAAGCACCCACTTCAAGTTAGGAGCACCAACTCCTAGTTTTACAAATGTCACAAATGATAAACCATTAAGACCTTAAAACTGCATTGATTTGCAGTCATAAAACCTTAACAGTGCACTAGTAATATGATATTCAATAAAACTTTAAGAAGGATGTCAAATTCCTGAGCCTTTCAAAAGCAACTAAGGATATTCGAAAATGTCACTGTGTCTAACATCTTCATCATTATCTCTGTTTTAAAAGAAGATTGGAGATAGACCCATTTTATCTTCTAGTTATTGTTGTCTTAACCAATATCTCACTACATATTCCCTTTCAAATCTCTCTCCAAGCAATGGCAGAAATCCATGCTTAAAATAAACAAAGAAACTTTTTTAAATCATCAAAACTCTCGAGCTCAAACTCGAGTAACCAAAACTGAAAACGCAGTTATCTATAACTGCTTTTTGTTTGCAAATTGAACAACTGTTTTTCAATCTTCATTTCAAAATGACAAAGATATTGTCAAGATTTAACCTCATTTTATGTTGGTCAGATGTCAAACAGAAATCTCATACAATCCACCAAGAATACCTTCATTTCTAGCTACAAAATAAACAACTACCTTTCTACTCCTTCCTTCATTCTAGCTAGCTCGAACAAGAATTCACCAAAGTCTCAATACTAGCTCTGCAATTTTTGGATGGTGGCTAGGTTTTCACCTTCAGTCGAATGATAATTACAAAAAAAAATTTCCCTATTCCTTCACTCAAACGAATACTTTATCCAAATTTACAATCATTTCAAATCCGACAAAAAAATAATGATAAACATCATTTGAAATCCATATCACCGACATAATAATGGCCCACTCAATTGCCACTCATCTTGCCCACATGTATTATACTGTACACGTGAATATGTCACTGTCCACGTGACTCATTGAATTGAGTCATTAATTGAAAATATAACAAATGGCAATAACCTGTTGACTGCCCAAGTGTTTTGAAATAGACTGATGCAAATAAATGATGCCAACATGAAATATGTCATCGACTGTCCAAGTCTCCCAATGCCTAAGCCGATAACAATAAAGTTCAAATGAACTATATAAAATATGATTGGCTCAATTGTAAGCCAAAATACACTATGTGATATATAATGCAAACCATATCTCATTTGAAATATGAAGACCTGATTACTAACAACGCCAAGTCAAAGCCATGTGTAATGTGAGTAACATGATTACCATCAAATGTAAGCCAAAGTCATACATGGAAATATGAAACTAGATAAAGACATCTTATGCCAAGATCATCCTAATAATAATTAATGAAACCAAGATCAAATTGAAATAATATATCAGTTGAATATACCTGAACCTGAACCATCAAGGCCTTGGAGACAATGTGATCAAATACAAAGAGCCTTGTATCAAAGTATTCCACCTTATACACCAAACCATGATAAGCAAACTAATGCATTATTGTAATGATATAAAACATATTCCTTGAATGCCTTGATCTATTCATACTGAAAACAAAACTTTGTCATAAAGTGTCATTAACCTGTATAATGCCATACACCTGTAACTGTAACATGTAACTGCAAATCAACTGAGAAAACAATGTGAATTCCAAAGCACTGCATAGTCAATTTTGACATTGTTGACATCAAGGATACATATCACAAAACATTTTGACATCAAGGACAAACCACAAAAAAACTGAAAGCCAACATACCTCTCAAGCTATAATGTGTGTAGAAAGAGCTCCCCTCTAATAGCATATGAAAAAGTATTCATATTTTCATTGATATTTTCAAAACCCAAGGGCTTTGAAGCCATGCTTTACTTAAATATTAAGCACCAAAAAGACTATTTGAAGAATCAATCTACTAAGTCAATCAAAATCAAACAAAAGTCAACTCTCTAAAGAATAATAAGATGCGTCTAATGCACCTAAGTAGTAACCTTATATTTTCTATGAATAAATTTTACATTATAAAATTTAAATGGACCTGAATTTACAAATTGAGAAATAAATTCTTCTAAGCTTCATAGACAATAGAAAAATTATTTTCTTTAATTTTTAAATTTTCTTTTTCTCATATTCAAGCATTGGTTTTAGGTATAATGGCTTGATAAAATAATTTCTCCTTTATATTAGCTTCTATTTTTAACCTTTCCTTTTCCTTTTTGAGATTATCTAGAATTTCATGATATTTTGGACCCATCCAAGTTATCAATG
The DNA here is from genome assembly GCA_007258455.2 of Sequoia sempervirens. NCBI lineage: Eukaryota > Viridiplantae > Streptophyta > Pinopsida > Cupressales > Cupressaceae > Sequoia > Sequoia sempervirens. Next base: position 174,821,481 of record VDFB02373365.1, on the reverse strand, counting down.
TTATCCTCCTTTTCCATTTTAATCTATTTTCAGACATCAATCTTCAAATTTGAAGATTTATTTTGTTACCAGTGTTGGTAGATGGTCAATGCTCCGCTTGGGATTCGTGAAAAGGGACTAACTACCTCCCATGCAATCCATGTCTCTATAGTTTGCATTGGGCATTGATAGATCAATATTTTGACACAATGAAAAATATGGGCCAATAATTAGTATCAGAGCATTGGGTCACGGGTTCAAATTCCCTCAGGTAATGTTGAGGGGGAGATTGTTGGCAGATGGTTAGTGCTCCCCTCAGGATTTGTGACAAGGGACTAAATGCCTCCCATGTGATTCATGTCTCTACCATGTGTATTGGGTGTTGATAGATTAATCTTTTGATGCAACGACAAATGTGGGCCAACAACTAGTTGTGATGAGGAAAAAGGGATCTAGGGTTTAAATCATACCCTTCTCCTATATCACAATGGATGGAACAAAAAATTATCACAAACACCCACTTGGCTACTAACCTCAATGTAAGAGCCAAAATGGTGGATTAGGGTTTTGGTTCTTTCTTTGGGGATTAATTAATTGATTGATAATTGATTGAATTTGAAGATACAAATGTAGATCTAGGTTAATTATGAAACTACAATGAACTGTTATAATTTTAGGAAAGAATAGAACAAAAACACAAAAATGAAGTTTAGAGAAGTAGAGTGTAGGCACAAAGGAACCTGTAATAGAAATCTAAGCTTGAGTTGTTTGGAAAAGGGTATTGGTACCCTAGATCTGAGAATACAAACCTTCAAAAATGGAATTTAGATCTCCATTGGTCCCTATCTATAAGCTCTTCCTTCCTAAAATCAATGTTGGAACTTTATTTGTCACTGATTAATTCTATTTTCCCTAATTTGTTGACATATGAGGCTTGAATACTTGATTGAGAAATTAGGTCTTCAATCCTCTCCAAAATTCACTTCAGATATGTAACCGACACACAAGAGAGGAGGGAAAGGGTTGTCATATAGGTGCTTTCCTAAGTCAAAAATCATTTTGGTGTTTCCACCTCTACAACATCTATGATGATTTAAAATAGAGCTTTTCCTTGATTGGGCAGAGGCTAATGGATAATTGAATGATAGATTGATAAAATGTTACAACTTACCACCACTACAACAAATCCCAGTGATTTGCTCTATTTTTTAATTCCACCCTTTTTTTTAATGTATTTTTTGCCAATTTTTTGAAAATGTTAGCGCTATTTATCGGGATGGCACTTTTTTTGGCATTTATTTGTGCCGATTAGGACAAGTTGGCACTAATCAAGGTGTTAATTTGTGCCAAAAGTAGCACCGTAGTTAGCATTTATATTAGCTCTAAGTGTGGCGCTGCCATTAGCATCACCTTTGGCTCTAAGTTTAGCTTCGAGTTTAGTGCCACTTTTAGCTCTAGCTTTAGCTTCGAGTTTAGCTTCAAGTTTAGCTTCGGGTGTAGCGCCGGTTTATACACTCCTATGTCAAAGAGACTTATTTATATGTCTCATCAACGATGTAAAACAGTGAAATGTCAACAAGATACGGGCATATCAAGGAGAGAATCACTTACGACACATCGACAAGGTATATCTACAAGTGCTCGGTGAAACACAACTCTTGGATATAATGAAGTAATGTCGATGAGACATTGAGATATCGGTAAGATAAATAAGATTGTCTCATCAATAGTATTCAAGTAATGATCGAAAGCATACACCGCTATACTGTCAGGAATGTGAGCAACATATGCGGTAGAGTGGTATACACTGCAACCTCGTGGCAGGAAGCCTTGAGCAACGTGGTGGTGCGGTAAACAATAGAAGGGAAGGGAAAAACCCCGCCATACCGCAATGGGTATAATAAGAGATGACAGTAGTACAGTAATTGTGGCATCATTACAATTTATAGCACTAAATGCAGTAAATCACATCAGTCACAATCCATTTAATAAATCATTTAAGGAATCAAGAATATAGCCCACCAAAATACTGTAAAAATCTAATAAACATTATCTAAAAAAATTGTCAAAATCTTATTTTCAGGCATAGCCCGCCATAATGGAGTTTTCATTTTAATAATGGAGAAGTTTTTTAGTAAAGAATGACAGAGAATGGTAAGAAGGCATAAGATTCATTGATGTTTATCTCATTCCTGCTCTGATCAACAAGGGTTACAATGTTCGTGCTACTGTTTGTAATCCAGGTATTTAACTGACATATGTTTGCATAATCTCAAATTCCTTTAGATGCTTTTGAAGTATCAATGTATCCTATATATGGTTTAGAATGACTTCTTTTAATTTTAAAAAATAAATCAGATGCTTTTGAAGTATCAATGTCCTATATAGGGTTTAGAATCATTTCTTTTAATTTGAAAAAATAAATAAATGATGTATTTTCCTGTGATTAGATAATGTGGAGATCTCCTAAATCTGCCCTAGCACACTGTCCTCTTTCGCACTGTGTCCATTACTCTAGCTGCTAGGGTTTTGCATTTGACATCTTTAATATCTTCATGATAGTGGCTTTTAAATAAATCTCAGTCTTTGCTTTAATATTTATCATGTAACCCTTTAGTTCCATAATCCACCTTCAATCTCTTCTAAGAATGTTGTCTTAAGTTAGACTGCATAGTATGCATATAAAGCAAGTCCTTCATACATGCCATTGTTCCAAACAACCACTCACCGCCTTGCTTAAAATGTTGCCTCCATGAGCACAATAGCATGTTTTAAAATCATGGTTGTTAGTGATTGACCATTAAGGTCACTACTTTCATCAAGATACAATGAGATTTTTTTCTTCAAACTTAAGGCATTATGCAAGATAACATTGTGAATTGTTTGTTGTGTACAATTTTATTTTCTTGCACATTTACTACTTTGCTAACTTCCTTTAAGACTGGATATGGCACAATCAGCTGCAATCTCAAACAACTCACTCACTGTCACTTGAAGGTTCCTTTCATGAGCATCCTTGTATAAAATCAAACTATGCCCTATAGACTGCCTACTTACTTACTAATATAGGGGACTCATTGTTTCATGGTATTTTGAGTTTTATTTAGAAGGGGTTAATATGTGGCATTTTTATGTGCAGGAAGAATAGATTTTGATGCAATGTTCCAGTATGGGTGGTTTAGGAAAAATTGGATTGCTATCAGTGTTATAACCAGGTTGGATTGTACCTTGAGCCAGTGTGAAACACTTCCGGGTGTTTTCACTCGGAAGCAAAACTTATGTGTAGGAATTTCAAAATATCTGACAAAGAAAGTTCCTACATTCTAAAGATAAAATCATAAATATGCTTATCCAGTTTCTGATCCAACCTTACATCTTTAATATCTGATAGAGAAATTTTGTACATTCTAAAGATAAAATCATAATTCTACTTATCCAACTTCTAATCTAATTTGAGGTCTTGAATATCAAATAGAGAAAGTTCCTATATTCTAAAGATAAAATTATAAATTTTATTGGTCCAATTGGAGATCCAATTTCAAGTCGTGAAGCTCCGACAGAAAAAGTTCCTACATTCTAAAGATAAAATCATAAATTTGTTTGGTCCACTTTGAGGTCCAATTGTAAGGATTTGTCTTTCTAATTATACTATCTGAAATTTGTCTTGATACAAATTGTTACTTTCGAATTATGGTATTTATTTTCTTCTAATGTTTTCAACCCTCATTTCAGGGAAGAGCTTTGAAGATGGTTCCTTCAGATGGAGACTACACTTTTCCGCTATAGGTTCCATCTAGAAACAACAAAAGTTCAAGTACTGTCATACTCAGGTACAACAGAGTTTGAGGTTACCATGTTCTCCTTGATACAAAATGTTGTCCTTCAATCCCTCTTAAGCAACATTCACTATTATGGACTTCATCACTGTACCTTTCATGCATTAGATTTAATTTGTTATGTGAAACATGTTGTCTCTGTCTTTGCAAGTGATGACTATTGTGTAAGCTTTTAATCTACATGACTGCCCCTCATGTTCAATTCTTATGACTGTTACGATGCTTGGAGCTGCTTACTTTTAACCAAACTGTTAATGAAAACTATCTTGGAATCCTTGATGATCAATTTTGTCATAATCATGGCTATGTTGATAGTGGAATGTTCTTATTAATAAGGATAAATATTTATCAATAAGGAGATTACCCCTTACCAACATACTCCACTATCCTTGCAAAGATTGATCTTTAATGCTTCATGGATGGTTTACTTGTGATTATCCTTCTCAAATGAAACAATAGGGCAGCAGGCTGGGCTTAGCCCTTGTGGGGGCCACATTTCACCCCACATGTTGTAACCAGACAAATAAAACAACCTAATTTTATCTATACCTGCACAATGAGAAAACATGTTAGATAAAACCGAGCATATGATAGATATGTTTGATAACTTTCTTGTTTTCCTAGACATTTATGGTATGCAAGTTATTTGAATGCAGATGATGATCAAATTATATGTTTATAGATGTATGCACATATTTTGAGTGGTGATCCTTCATTGCTCTAACAACACTCTTCTCACTCAAATGAAGAGAACCTAGGAGCAGCAAGGAAGACATCAACTTGGAGGCTTAGACAAGCGAGAAGACTGAAGATGATGCAAAATAAAGCAACCAAGATTCATCATTGAGGCAATGACAGGTCCCCTTTCTCTTTATGTGCATTTTTCTCTTTTGTATCCATAAATGTATAGTTTTTTTATTATATGCATTCAAATAGTCAGTTCCATGACTTTGTGTGGAACAACATACATTTACATTATCAATAAAGACTACATTTTTGAAAGGATTGTGCAATATTTCCTATATTATATGCATCTGCATAAGTGCAATCTAGTAATGTAATCTTCTTATTTTGTTTATGCACATGAATGTAATGTAGCAGAAATAAAAATGTACCTTACTCTTCATTTGAAAATCACAAAAGCTTTACCTAATTGAGCTATTAAATTTTGTGTCTTCACAAACATATGTTGATACAAAATGAATGGAAGAAGCATCCAACTAATCCTAATTTTTTCTGCCAACAATTCATACCAGAGAGTGAACAATTTAAGGATATTGTAATAGGTAATTTGTATCGACACAAATAATATTACTGAAGCATTTCAAAGTTTAGGCCATAAGAATCATCCTTTTTTAAATATGGATTGTGTTGTAGCCAAAATTACATCCTAATTATTTTTGCATACTTCCATTTTCACTCATCTCTTACATCCACCATATGCATAGAATTCTTATCATAATAACTTAAATTTAATAAAATCCCTCACTTGAGTTTCCAAATAAAACCCTTGATCACAACATCAAAGTGTATTCCTCCTTTGAAATACTCCTATGATTGCTCATAGCATATTGCCAAGACAACCCCATGTCGATGATATTCCCTCCAAAGTCTCCTTGACATTAGCACAAAGCACATATTATAAATATAGATGAGACACCCCTATGTCGAAGAGACTTATTTATATGTCTCATTGATGATGTGAAGCAGTGAATGTCAAAAAGATACGGGCATATCGTGGAGAGAATAACTTTGTCACATCGACAAGGTATATCTACAAGTGCTCAGCGAAACATAACTCTTGGATATAATGAAGTAATTGTCGATGAGATAGTGGCATATCGGCAAGAGACATTAACTTGTCTCATCGACATCGACAACCAACATCGGAGGAACATACGATCTAATGTCGATGAGACATTGAGATATTAGTAAGACAAATAAGATTGTATCATCGACAGTCTTCAAGTAATGATCAAAAGCATACACTGCTCTGCTGCCGGGAAGGTGAGCAACACATGTGGTAGAGTGGTATACACTAGAAGGGAAGGGAAAAACACCGCCATACCGACATATCAAAGAAACAACGGGCATTTTAATTAAAAGTCTCTTCAACAGTTATGTAATGATGATTAGTCTGATTGATATGACTAACAAAAATATCAATGAGACTACCAGTATTAATGAAGAACTTGATCATAAAGGTGGCACGAGTGCCATTTATGAACCAGGGCTGGATGAAGTGTCTTGAATTTGATAAATACAGCCTCAAAGAAGTTGAAATCACTGTGAATTGTAATTGAAGGATTTGGAGAACCAAGTTGGACGACAGTAGGCAGCTGGAAATTTGGAACATTTATCCAAGTAAGTGGTCTAGATTTAGCTCAAAGTATTTTCTCAGTAAGTAGATGAAATCATTGCATGAGTAGGGTTGAGATGGAAAAAACCCCAGGCAAACAGAAAGCAAAAAGATAGAAAAATGAAGCTAGGTAATTGAATCAAGACTTAATCGATTAGTGTCCTGGGTCTGGGCCAAAATCTAGAAGAATAGCATAGCTTAACCCATCGTGTGTGACATTAGTAGATAAACAGAAAAATCTGGGAGATGTATGGACTCCGTGTAGGGGTTACGACCTCTTTATTTATCATTATAGGAAGAAATTTTGGCATAGCCCAGTGTCAAACCCATGGAATTTGAATTTGGGTAAACTTGTAGTACCCAACATCTTTGTGAGCATACAATTAATCAAGGTGTTGGCAAAAAATTACAATCCGAAGATGAGAGAAATTCATTTTCCTGATGGGTCACAATTCATGGTCATAAATCCAGATTATATTTCCATGATTTTTCAGCTAGACACTTCCCTGAAAACAAAATTATGAATCAGAGACTTGTTGGAGGAATACCGCACCATGGACACAAGTTAAAAGAGGTGGAAATTGCCTCTACATAGGGTTAAAGGTGTGGGTAACCAAACTATGAGGCTCTCTAGTGAAGATAAGCCCCCATTCTCTGTGGCTTTGTTTGAAGAATACTTTCAATACACTTATTACTCAGCTGGTCAAGTACTGGGAATTGATGTTCCTAAGAACATGACAATTGCTCCCATGGTTTTAGCCACAGACATCTAGAGCCATAATGCACGACCCTATGTTTATGCAAAGTATTTATCGGAGGCCATCAATAATGCCCTCAATATCATCAAGAATGACAGTGAAGCCATTAGTTTCAAGCACTATTCTCTTTTCATGCACATGATATTATACAAAGGGCGGGTGATGGGGATATGGGGTGAGGAATTAAGAATAAAAGACTTATATAATGATGGAAATTCAAGGCTTGTAAAAATGTGGACATTTGTTTGTGACAATAGGTGTGGGAGGTCCGACTACCTATATTTTGAGGAATATTTTTTCAAACCACTATACAAGATGCTAGGCCACAAATGTGACTACGACCTCTCCCCAAAGATCTTAAGATTTCTCTGACCAAAAGATATGGGTCATGAAGCAGGGATAAATCACAATTGGGGGGACTGGTACATGTTTGGGGATTGTACTATTATCAAGGTTTATGGATTTCAAGCTACACCTTATATGTTTCCTAAGACTATGCCAGACATAATTGCTTATTTAGAGATCATAAGGAAATTGTCATTTTCAGCTTTCATGCATTTAAAGAGCTATGGGAGGCATACTTTCACGCCTTCCACTTTATGCTTTGGTGATTTCACTATTATCTTTGATTCAGGCTATGAATTGGTTAGTGGTAAACTGGATTATTATGGCTTGTCGGTTGGCAACAAAATGGAAAAGTTTGATCCTAAACACTCCATTTGTAATGCCAAAAAATTTCAGAAATTGAAAGGGTATGAGCATAGTTTCCTTTTAGAAGATGTCATCAGAAATTGTGAAGAAAAACAAAACATGATGAGAATGAATTCCTATAGTAGGGTTATGATGGTTGAGGCTTGGAAGGTGAATAATAACCCAGGCTACATAGGGGCTTTCCCTGAGGTAGAAAATCCCATAGAAAGAATTGAACAATTAATCCTCCATGAAGAAGAACTAATAAGACATGTGCCACTTTTGGCATTTGAAAGAGGAAGGGGCATCGGTCCTAGGAGGAAAGTAGAAAACATCACACCACTAGATCACTTATCACCTCAGCCTACTCCTGAAGTGAGCTTTTCAGTTGGTTCCCCATCCATGGAAGAAGATAACACTGAGGAGGAAGAAGGAGTCTCACATTTTAATGCTCCTATTATACCCCAATATGAGATGCCATTGGAAAGAAGTGTGATCATCTTTGAAGCCTTTGATGAGCTATCAGATGATGTGAGGCATCGTGCAAGTCAGGAATTTGTTGCAGATGATACTTTTGTGCAGACCCCTGAATTTAAGTCCTTTATATATGAGTATAAAGGAAGACTAATAAGAGAAAGGTTAAAGGACATTGACCCTAAGAAAGAGGCTTATGCCTTGAAAGAGTTGCAACATGAAGTTGATAGGGAAATGAGAAACATGACTGTTGAGAGAGGAAGAGAATTATTGCAAGAAGTTGGAGTTATGCTCCTTCCTGGGTGGGATATTAGTTCAACCATTGTGTTTGACAGCTTTTTGAAGAGAAAGAATAAAACTTTGCAAATAACGGATGAAGTAGGTGACAAGGTCTATACAGGGTTAGGGTACAATCTTGATAATACCACTTTGCAAATTTGGGCTCTTTACCCCCAGGCAAGAAGCCTTCTCTCATTGACCATGATCATATTTTTGGACATCTCCTGGTGCAAAGAGTAGGGGAGACAGATCCCTTGGAGACTACTGACTTGAATGTGAATGTAGCCAAATTCACCAAAGCCCAGATCCAAAAGCTAGTAAGAGATAACCAGTGGCTGATAGAGGAAAATGACAGGTTGAAACAAGAATTAACCAACTACAAAGATAAGTTTCTTACTTCTCCAAGGCTTTACTCTCCTTTAATTGAATATGAAAGAAAAGTGTTAGAGGCCATGTCTGAGACTGCTCAATGGAAGCATAAATTTGAAAAGGCTCAAAAGGAACATGAATAACTAAAAAGAAAATTGAAGGCTACTACTTTTGAAGTAGCATCAAGGATAATTTGTATGAAATTCAAAGATATGTGCCAACATGCAAATGGTGTTTGGCATGCTCGCAGTGGAACATACAAGGCCCTTGTGGAGCATGGAAGTCTACTTGATAGGATGAAGGAAATGGAAGCACATATCAAGGAAAAAGATGCAGATAATAATGCTTTGCTCCAAGAATGTTAGAGCCTCATGAATACACATGAAAACTTCCAAAATATCTTGACACAGGAATTGAGTGACTTCAGCCAACCACTATGTATGGCCATGCCATATTTCTTTGAAGAAACATATTTGAAGGATTAGGAAACTTGGAAAAATGAGATATCAAAATATTTTCCAAGCATCCTTGATGACATCAATGATAAGGATGAGGTACTCTAGAAAATGTATAAGCAGCTCGGGAGGATTGTTGGATTCGAGAATGTAATGATAGACACTCTACAGAATACAAACACTTATCCCCAGGAGAAATACATTGATCACACAAAGGTTAATTTATTCCTTGCACGAGTTGTATGAGGAGGTAGTCAGAGTTTGGTTGTTGTGGATGCATTAACATGGTGCTTGAGCCTTGAACAGATCTTAGGTGGTCATGGGAACTTGTTGATGATTAACAGACTGTGGTGCATCCAACACTAAAATCTTTTTAAGTTTCTATATTATGTTAATTATTCTTTAGTTAAGAAATGATGTAACTTTTATGAATGGACCTGAAGCTTGTTTCTTCCTATACAAATAGGGAAACCAAGGTCTGATTTTGATCATCATATCATCATCATTTCAATCCATTAGAATAGATACTAGACCATCTCATGCACTTATTCATATCAAAAGAACTCATGTTAAATGTATGTTTATATTTTGAGAATATAATGGAGCAGATAAATTATAACTCGTAATCCATTTTCAGTGTTCAATTGTTGTGTCGATTTTCATTCTTATTTTTTGCTTTGTTGTCTCCAAAGTGGTCTTTTCAAGTTGTTTAAATCTGCAAGATTTATCAGGGCACATTTGTTGTTACTGTGTGGATGCTTTGATTGGTTTCTAGTTAGGTGTGAATTAAAGTCCTTCAACTAGTTTACTTTAATTGGTTCGTATTAAGGATTAAAGTCCTCTTAGAGATTGGTACCCTCTTATGGTCTAAAAACCTGCGTTTTTAAGACCCAATAGATTGCAAATAACTCTAAAAATTTAGAAGTCTATGAAACAGTGTATAGATTCTATGAAACAGTGTATATATTCTTGTACTTGTAAATATTCTTGTATATATTCTTGTACTTGTGTATTCTATTAAACATTCCTTATTTTCTATGAAACAGTGTATATATTCTTGTACTTATAAATATTATTTTACTGTTATGTCTATTAAAGAAAATAGAGTTTGAATAAAAAATGCTTCACACTTTTTTGTAAGTGAGTATGAGAATTATTGTTTAAGGAAAAATCTTACAGTGTTTACATTTTCAGTTTACTAGTTTTAAATCTTCATTTGCTATGTATATAAAATTGTATGTGCTCTTTATCTCTAATGACATAAAACAGTAATGTCATCACAATCAAGTTTTTCAATTTCAACACCATCATTGTCCACACTTTTCATATCCTATTCACTTTTAAGTACAATCATCAAAATATTATTTTTATTTCTTGTCCCAATTAATCTTGATTCCTTTCAGTGCAACACAGTAGGTTGCATGTTAAATTTCAAACATTTTCTTTACATTTTTTTGTATATATTATTTTCTCAGTGCATCATTATGTAACAACAATTTCACTTCTGAGATATACAGTAAAAATAAATGAAAGCGCATGTTTTCTTTGTCAAGGGAAATGTATGGTGAATACCCTATGTCTTTTAGATAAGTGTGCAAGAGAAATAAGACATAACTGATTGAATATGATTTTCTACTGTACAATTATTTTTTTATGTGCTTTTTACTTTTTGCATGTGGATTACCCTCAGAAAGAGACTACTTATCTTTTCTTAAATGAAGTCTTTACATTTCCTGTCTATGAAAGGAATTTACTGCTTGACAACAGGTTCGTGAACTTCATACAAATTAAGATTGGTGTAAAAGGCCATCCCTACAAATGTTGTTTGGTCTAGAATTATAATGGAAAATAAAAAAAATTCTAGGAGAATAAAACATGTTTTCAATTGTCCAAGTACAACATAATATTACTGAAGCATTTCAAAGTTTAGGCCATAAGAATCATCCTTTTTTAAACATGGATTGCAAATAATTATGAAAATTTAGAAGACTTGGTCATTAACATTATTGTCTGCTACAATGTCATCCAGTGTATCATTGTCAATGTTCATATGTTCTTTCAAGTATCTAATATTATCATCATCCTCATCTTGACCTGCATCATCTTCATCATCATTGAAATTTGACTATAGACCATCTATATTGTTACCAAATGTATTTGGATCATCATTTTCTATACCATCCATATTGTTGTCTTCCATAACATCATCTAACTTTGGATTGTTGTCTTCTTGTGCCTAAACATAACCATCTTCAACATCATCATGGATGTCAATTTCTTCGATGTTCTCTAATTCGTCTCTCATTTTGTTGGCCATCATTGTTTTGCTCAGTATCCACTAATGCATCATCAAATACATGCCTTAATCTTGGATCATTATGTATGACAAATATCCATTTTGGGTCCAAAATATCTTCATAGAAAAATACCTACACATGAACGACATACATATATTAGACGTATGTTATAACAATTTTATTGATTAATAAACACATGTATATATTCGCAATAAGCTATGAATTAATAGATTAATGATCACTACCACTTCTTGTTTGAGTTAAACAAATACCTGATCACAATGAATTGGTAGAACATAAGGCTCCTTATCCTCTGGTAGGAATGATGAGGAATCTATAGAAAACAATCCACTATGGGTATCATGTCTTCGTGTCCTCTCAAATGCTTCATACCATCTACACTTAAAAATACAACATTTAAAAGAGCGGTAATCCAACTCAATAATTTCTTGTATTTTTCCAACATATTGTAGATTCCCTTCAATTATATTATTATCTTTTGAGCTTGATCGACTGGATTGCTCGAAGTCAACCATGATGCCACAATCGAAGGATCGTATCTTTACGTCGACACTTTCTACACGATAATGTCGACCATATGCCCACATTGTTGTATATTTCCTCTCTTGTGAAAGACCATTTATTTGAGTGAAAACAAATATAATGATGAATATTAAAATAGTTAATATTGTCAAAACTGTAAGGAAACAACATTTTGTAAAATTCCAACTGTACCTTTCTTTCACATCCTCTAGACATGTTGATTTCATCTTCTGTTATGTTTGAATCTGTACCTACATCTTCCATTTGATTTTGAATTTGTTCAGTAACCCATTCTAGTGTGCAATCTTTGCCTCATTCCCCAAGTAGATGAGTGGGAAGTGGAGTATTCCTTGGGTTTTATCTCTTAAACTGTCTCCTTACTTCTAACACTTATTTTCTCTTTTTATCATACAGATCAATCCATTTGTTCATAAAGTCCATGTGGTATAGAATGAACTTTTCGAGAATAGAACTTTCGTCTACACCTATTACATGTCAGCATGTTTATTTCAAACTCCAAATGTCATGCTATTAATTTGACAAATAAATTACAGAGTAAATTAATGATTGCAAGAAAAACAACCACACTAATCATGAATTTACTTACTAATTTGTACTTCAACACCATTAGACTATGGCTTTTCTCCATCAATAATATCTGATGCTCGTTCTTCATCCTAGACGCATGGGCCATCTTCAAAATCCTTACCAAGGAATTCACATAGGAAGAAAAATGCTTCATTCAATACATACCCTTTAGCCATGCAACCCTCTGGATGTGCCTTTTGTCAGACATATCTTTTAAGAGTTTTCATATACCTCTCAAATAAAAACATACACCTTGTTGATACGACACCCCCCAATTCAATGTCATCGACTACGTGTATAAGTAAATGGACTTGTAGGTCCATGAAACTTGTAGGGAGCTCCTTCTCAAATACACATACAATTTCTATAATTTCTTTCTTCCACTTTGGCACTTTAGATTCATGGATATCCTTAGAGGTCATAAGAATAGTAAATTAGTATGAACCTTTAGTCATAAATTAAAATGCAATATAATATCTCTATGTCTCTCACACATGAACATTTCATATAACCACATACCTTGTAAATGCTGACAATCGACTTATGGCATTCCTTAAGTCAACTGTAAGACAGGAATACCCCCTAATTTCCAATGGCATGCTATGATATCAAACACATTTATGAAAATGTAACGCCCATTGCGCAAACCCCAAAGGACAAAACAATGCACACATTTTTTACTTTTTTAAAATAATACAAAGTAACCATATAATGAACCATTAACCATAATCACATTATACGATAACATCATAACATCATAACATCAAGTCCTTTGGGGCACGCGGGGTCACATCACATAAAACCAACTCATAACGAAAATTACACATAAGGCTAAGTAACTTAACTAATCTAACATCCATCATAAACATTACAATATCCATTTTCAAAAGATAACATACATATATCCAAAAGCATAAGTATAGATACATTACATGATACGAACCATAATAAATCTTGTAAATCATGAATGGTTATAAGGGTGTATTTACAATACATCATCTTCTAATACATTACATGTTCACAATACACGAGATACAATAAAACCTCCCATACATGTGGGATAAATACATAATACAATGATTGTCTAAAATACAAGATGAATATCTGGTACAAGCTCCATCTGAAAGATATTGTGAAGAATGACCGTTGATGGGGAACCCAACGGGTGTGAAGCACGTTCCACCCAACCACGTCAGTTTTAGAAAAACCCAGCCCCCGTGCTCAAAGGTGACAAGGAAGTGACCGCGACCAAGAATGTCACAAGACTAACTCCAATAAAGAATATCATAGTAACAATAACTCTGATAGCAACAACAAAAGATGACATAGATCATAAACGACAATAACCAAGATCCAATCATAATGAACACAAAGCCATAAAACACATCATAAATAAATTGAAGGAAACAACCATTAACCACTTGCAAAGTAAATCCAAAACAACAATCTTAACACACTTCCAGAGGCAACCAGGAAAACAAGCATAAAGGAAACTAGTGGAGAGTGTCATCGCATAGCCTACATGGGTTATCCTAGCCCTTCCTCCAACATGAGGCGTCGTCCCCCATCTATGGTTATCCTGGCCCTTCCTCCTACTTGAGGCACCGACCCCATAGGGTGACTCATGCGGAGCTGTTAACCTCTCCCGAGGACAAGGTAACGACTTTGCCAACCACGACCTTCTCAGTCTACCATTAGTCTATGATATCCCTAATGGATAGACGAGGTATCCAAGATTATCTTATTATATTATTACTACCCATCCCCCTAAGTTCTATTATTAGGTTTTCACTTGTTAATCTAACTCTTGTGTGGGTTATCCTGAGCCCTTCCTCCATTTGAGGCGCCAACCCCCACGAAGAGCCACTCTCCCTAGAGACCCCAAAAAATAATCAAAAGCAAGGGTTGTACCATAAAGAACAAGGATTTAAGTCTCAACAGATGACATGCGAGGCATTACCTATCTCGCTAAAAGTACACAAAAAGAGTCTCAACAAAAATCTCGTACAACCCTTTCAGAACAAGAATACCAATAACTTGCTACATCAAGAGCACATAAAACAAGGATATCAACCAACAATAAAACTTAGCCTCTGGAAGCTTAAGGTTCACAACATCCATAAATGGGTTCATAAAATCAACCGGGCTCCCACATCGAAAAATCAGAATAATAACACAATGGTAAAAAGATAACCCAAACAAATTCACAGGATTTCAATACTCAAATCAACATAATAATTTTCCACTATGATAAGCAATTCATTTTATTCCATTACTAAATCTCTATTTCCATAATAAAAATTTTGAAATAAAAAGATAATCAATTTCGCCTATTTCCAATAACCATAATAGCCATAGATCCAAATTTCACAAATTAAGATATATCCTTATGTTTATTTTATATATATATAATATTCAACTTTATTTTAGTTATTCTAAAAGATCTTGTACTAGTGAATTAAATCATATCTATACCAATCTATAAAACTTTTTAAAATATATATATAAATATATAAATATATATATATAAATATATAAATATATAAATATATACATTTAAAATTTAATAACAAATTAGATAAAACAAAACTCCGAAGCAAGCCGCTGTTGTCAGTCCCTAGGACTGCGCACAGCAGTCCTTGTGACTACTGCGTGCAACAATCTATGGACTGTTGCACACAACAGTCCATAGATTGTTGTGGGAAGCCCACGACTATGAAGGGGAGAGGGGAAGGGTACGGCCAGCGTCGTCCTTTCCTTTGACCCTAAACACATATGTTATTTATTTTACTTTTTAATTTTTCAATTTTTAAAAATATGAATACTCTGCACAGGTACGCCCAAGGACAAAATTTTGGAATAAATTACATACCAGGTACATATATATATATACTCTGTATATATATATATATATAAATATATATATATAATATATATATAATAAATATATATTATATATATATATAAATATATATATATATAATATACATATGTATATGTCAAATAGAATATAATATGCTCTGCAGTATATTCACTGAACAATATATATGATATATATATATATATGTATATACATCTTTTCACAAGTGTATATATATATATCCAAAAATCCTTTTTATTTCAGAGGGAAAATAAATTTTTTTTATAACAGATCATAAAAATACTGGACATTTTCAGAGACCCATTTAAATTTGTTTCATTTGTTTGCTACCCAGAAGATTTCTAAAACCCATAAGATTTATTTTCTTCTACAGCATAACATTATTTATTTTTACTGATTCAGAGAAAACAAAAAGGAAAGAATGGAACCTGGAGTCCTGTGCTTGCTGAGAAGTTGATGATGAAGCTTTCCTTGATTGGAACCAGCCTTTTCAAAGAGCTCCCCTTTCTTCCTTTAGAACTTCTCCACCAATTTCCTTGATAAATTCTCTAATCTAAGATTTTAATCCAGAACAACCTCTCTTCCAAAACAATGAAAATTAAATAAATTCTATAGAGAAAACAAGAGAGGATCCAATTTCTAGAACTCAATTTTTTTGTGGAGCTTCTGTCAATTTTCCCATGAATGAAAATCTATCAATTTTGCTATTAAATAAAAAGATATCTTCTTCTTTTTTGAAAACTCCATAAATAAAAATTAAAATAAGTTTTCTATTTCATTACCAGCTTTTCAGCCAAAAAACTCAACATTCATTGGTCCTTTTCTTCTTTTCTTTCTTAAATTCTTGATTTTTTTTCTATATAACAACACCTTTTGTTTTAATTTTGATTTTACAAATTATACTTGCAATTCACACAATTTAACTTATTTAATTATTTTATTTCATTAATTATCCTCAACATGCTATTTTAATTCATTTATCTAAACACCAAATTTAAATAATTTAATTTACACCTTTCAATAATTTACATGGCTTTTTAATATAAGACTTTTATATTTTAATGTGAACTATTCCAATACCATTATTAACATTTATTAAAATCATTTAATTATTTAAATGACATCATACTACACACCAACGTAAAATAAATATCAAAAGTACACTCACACAAAACCACTATTGTAAAATGCAAAAATGACAAAGGTCAAAAACGCACAATACCACTAAACATAAGATGGGTTGAAAAACTTGGGACGGGGTCACTTCCTTGTCATCTCTGTTTTAACATCATTCATGTTGGGTTAATTGATGCTCGCCCTGTCCTGCCGAAGCAGGTGGAATCGAGACTATGTTCTTGCAATTCCTGCGTACAAACAAGGTTGTGTACAACATGTATATATATATAATAAAAAACATCACATTGTGAGAAGGAATTGCAACGTAGCAGGGCACTCACAAACGAGTGGTGCTACACTTTCCTCTCACCAAAACTATACTAACAATTACAACATTAAATATAAAGTAACATTGCTAAACTAAACTGATCACATCATATCATCATAGAATGATTACTAATCCACTGCATCACAATATACTACTGAAATCAAATTAAACATCACCCAACCAAATGTAACCATAATGTCATATCATAATATCCATGTCATCAAATAAAGTAGCATAATCATCAATTAGTATAAACTATCCAATCCACCAATCTAACCAATAAACAGTAACTATCAAAGTCTCAAAGTATCAAGCAAAACCATATTAAAATAACAAGTCCAAACAACAACATGAGGGGTATTACATCCTCCCCCCCATGAATTTGGCTTACTCTTGGAAGCCAGTAAACAGGTAAGAATAGGATTCGCTAATATGGGAGGCATCCTCCCATGTCGCCAAGATCTCAACGTTAGATCACCATCGGACCCTCTCGAGCTCACCCGCGAGCTCCTAAGTCATTTCCTCGTCGTCTATCGGAAGCCTCTACACCTGCACCCTGGTGCCCAGCTTGGCGATCATCAACCACAGAAAATGCTCAATGTGACCTGCCCGCATCACCCACCATCAGCTCAGAAGTGGTTGGTCTCTGATTAAATCTAGAGGTGCTCTTTTGTGGACACAATCTAGCGATATGCCCTTTCTTCCCACATGAGTAGCAACCAGTACCTTGGCCAAATCCTTTGCCCTCAGATGGAGCATTTGACTGCTGAAAGCTTCCTCGACTCGGCGTTGACTGAAAGCTAGGTGCAGGCTGCTCAAAATGCTCCTAACAAGCTCAGTTCCAATTCTGATCCCTACGAAACTGAGAATTTCCACCTTGCTGAGATGGAGAGTTCTCAGGTTTCAACTGGGGGTTTTGTTGTAGGTCACCCTTAATGGGTGCTTGATGGCCTTTAGAGGACCCCACAGCTTGAGGTTGTCCAACTTTGGAACCAAAACCTGATGTTGGGGCACTGTCGATCTGAACTCCAGTGTGTCCTTCCAATGCCATTGCAAAATTTTCTTCTACCAGACAATCCTTTTCAACCGCAATTTCCATCGTCTTCTATTCGAAGACTCGCATGCCACCACTAATTTGGGCATTTAAGCCCTGAACAAAATGTTGCACTAACATACCTTCATCATGGCTGATCCCTGCATATTGCTTCAAGTCATAGAATCGCCACTCATATTGTTCAACGGACATCGACATTTGCTTAAGGTCATGAAACTCATCTGCCCTACGTTGCCTCCAATGATCTGAAAGGAAGCGAGCCCTGAACCTGTCCAGAAATAACTCCCATGTGACCATGCTGATATCCAGATGTAACTTTTCTCTTCCAGCCACCACCAAGTGGATGCGAAACCTCGCAGATGCATGACTGCACACCGAGCTTTGGTATTGCTACCATAGGGGCGCATCGCAAAGAATCGATCCAAATCAATTAACCATGTTTCCGCTTCCAGTCCTCCTCTAGAACCATCGAATGTAGGTGGGTGTGCTCTCATCAAATCTCTCATATGACCAGCTATCACTGCATCCTGATCTGCTGATATTTCCCTCTGCCTCGGTGACCTTTCCCTTTCTCTCTCGACTCGCTGCTCCTCCTCTGGCTTGGGTCCCAAATGATCAAGAATCTCTCCCAGAATGTGCTACAACTGTATGTCTAAACCAGGTTGTTACGGGTTCTAACCACAGCCTGATGGGTTGCTTTGAGGACGAATAGCACCACGACCTCTTCCTCGACCACGTCCTCTACCTCGAGGAATATTTCTTTGCAACAAGATAAAGGTACAGGTGAGCTCAAGATTCAATTGTAAAGGTTTCCTAATGGAAAAAACTACCAGAGACCCCAGCATTTGCAAACCTGGCTCTGATACCAAGTTGTAACGCTCATCATGCAAACCCCAAAGGAAAAAATAATGCACACATTATTAATTTTTTTAAATAATACAAAGTAACCATATAATGAACCATTAACCATAATCACATTATATGATAACATCATAGCATCATAACATCAAGTCCTTTGGGGCACGCGAGGTCACATCATATAAAACCAACTCATAACGAAAATTACACATAAGGCTAAGTAACTTAACTAATCTAACATCCATCATAAACATTACAATATCCATTTTCAAAAGATAACATACATATATCCAAAAGCATAAGTATAGATACATTACATGATACGAACCATAATAAATCTTGAAATCCATGAATGGTTACAAGGGTGCATTTACAATACATCATCTTCTAATACATTACATGTTCGCAATACATAAGATACAATAAAACCTCCCATACATGTGGGATAAATACATAATACAAGGATTGTCTGAAATACAAGATGAATATCTGGTACAAGCTCCATCTGAAAGATACTGTGAAGAATGAACGTTGATGGGGAACCCAACGGGTGGGGAGCACGTTCCACCCAACCACGTCGATTTTAGAAAAACCCACCCCCCGTGCTCAGAGGTGACAAGGAAGTGACCGTGACTAAGAATGTCACAAGACTAACTCCAATAAAGAATATCATAGTAACAATAACTCTAATAGCAACAACAAAAGATGACATAGATCATAAACGACAATGACCAAGATCCAATCATAATGAACACAAAGCCATAAAACACATCATAAAAAAACCGAAGGCAACAACCATTAACCACTTGCAAAGTAAATCCAAAACAACAATCTTAACACACTTCCAGAGGCAACCAAGAAAACAAGCATAAGGGAAACTAGTGGAGAGTGTCATTGCATAGCCTACATGGGTTATCCTGGCCCTTCCTCCAACATGAGGTGTCGACCCCCATCTATGGTTATCCTAGACCTTCCTCCTACTTGAGGTGCCAACCCCATAGGGTGACTCATGCGGAGCCGTTAACCTCCCCCAAGGATGAGGTAACAACTTTTCCAACCACAACCTTCTCATTCTACCATTAGTCTGTGATAGCCCTAATGGATAGATGAGGTATCCAAGATTATCTTATTATGATATTACTACCCATCCCCCTAAGTTCTATTATTAGGTTTTCACTTGTTAATCTAACTCTTGCGTGGGTTATCCTGAGCCCTTCCTCCTTTTGAGGTGTCGGCCCCCACGGAGAGCCACTCTCCCTGGAGACCCCAAAACATAATCAAAATCAAGGGTTGTACCATAAAGAACAAGGCATTAAGTCTCAATAGATGACATGTGAGGCATTACCCATCTCGCTAAAAGTACACAAAAAGAGTCTCAACAAAAATCTCGTACAACCCTTTCAGAACAAAAATACCAATAACTTGCTACATCAAGAGCACATAAAACGAGGATATCAACCAACAATAAAACTTAGCCTCTGGAAGCCTAAGGTTCACAACATTCATAAATGGGTTCATAAAATCAACTGGGTTCACACATCGAAAAGTCAGAATAATAACACAATGATAAAAAGATAACCCAAACAAATTCATAGGATTTCAATACTCAAATCAACATAATAATTTTCCACTATGATAAGCAATTCATTTTATTCCATTACTAAATCTCTATTTCCATAATAAATTTTTGAAATAAAAAGATAATCAATTTCGCCTATTTCCAATAACCATAATAGCCATATATCCAAATTTCACAAATTAAGACAATATATCGTTATGTTTATTTTATATATATATAATATTCAACTTTATTTTAATTATTCTAAAACATCCTCGACTGGTGAATTAAATCATATCTATGCCAATCTATAAAACTTTTTAAAATATATATATATAAATATATATATATATTTATATATATATATAAATATTTATATATATATATATATATATTTATATATATATAAATATATATATATATATATATATATTATATATATATATAAAATATATACATTTAAAATTTAATAACAAATTAAATAAAACAAAACTCCCAACCAAGCCGCTGCCACCAATCTGTAGGACTGCGCACAACAGTCCTTGTGACTGCTGCGCACAGCAGTCCACGGACTGTTGTGGGCAGCCCACGACTGCGAAGGGGAGAGAGGAAGGGTACGACCAACGTCATCCTTCCCTTTGACCCTAAACATATATGTATTTTATTTTATTTTTTTATTTTATATTTTTTTAAAATATGAATACTCTGCATAGGTACGCCCAAGGATGAAATTTTAGAATAAATAACATACCAAGTATATATATATATGTCAAATAGAATATAATTTGTTCTACAGTATATTCACTGAACAATATATATGATATATATATATATATGTATATACATCTTTTCACAAGTGTATATATATATATATCCAAAAATCCTTTTTATTTCAGAGGGAAAATATTTTTTTTTTATAATAGATCATAAAAATACTGGACATTTTTAGAGACCCATTTAAATATGTTTCATTTGTTTTCTACCCATAAGATTTATTTTCTTCTACAAAATAACATTATTTATTTTTACTGATTCAGAGAAAACAAAAAGGAAATAATGGAACTTGGAGTCCTACACTTGCCGAGAAGTTGATGATGAAGCTTTCCTTGATTCGAACCAGCCTTTTCAAAGAGCTCCCCTTTCTTCCTTCAGAACTTCTCCACCAAATTTCCTTGATAAATTCTCTAATCTAAAATTTTAATCCAGAACAACCTCTCTTCCAAAACAATGAAAATTAAATAAATTCTACAGAGAAAACAAGAGAGGATCCAATTTCTAGAACTCAATTTTTTTGTGTAGCTTCTGTCAATTTTCCCGTGAATGAAAATCTATCAATTTTGCTATTAAATAAAAAGATATCTTCTTCTTTTTCGAAAACTCCATAAATCAAAATTAAAAGAAGTTTTCTATTTCATTACCAGCTTTTCAGCCAAAAAACTCAACATTCATTGGTCCTTTTCTTCTTTTCTTTCTTAAATTCTTGATTTTTTTCTATTTAACAACACTTTTTGTTTTAATTTTTATTTTGCAAATTATACTTGCAATGCACACAATTTAACTTATTTAATTATTTTATTTCATTAATTATCCTCAACATGCTATTTTAATTCATTTATCTAAACACCAAATTTAAATAATTTAATTTACACCTTTCAATAATTTACATGGCTTTTTAATATAAGACTTTTATATTTTAATGTGAACTATTCCAATACCATTATTAACATATATTAAAATCATTTAATTATTTAAATGACATCATACTACACACCAACGTAAAATAAATATCAAAAGTACACTCACACAAAACCACTATTGTAAAATGCAAAAATGACAAAGGTCAAAAATGCACAATACCACTAAACATAAGACGGGTTGACAAACTTGGGATGGGGTCACTTCCTTGTCATCTCTGTTTTAACATCATTCCCATTGGGTTAATTGATGCTCGCCCTGTCCTACCAAAGCAGGTGGAATCGAGACTATGTTCTTGCAATTCCTGCATACAAACAAGGTTGTGTACAACATGTATATATATATAATCAAAAACATCGCATCATGAGAAGGAATTGCAACATAGCAGGGCACTCGCAAACGAATGGTGCTACATTGTCCTCTCACCAAAACTATACTAACAATTATAACATTAAATATAAAGTAACATTGTTAAACTAAACTGATCACATCATATCATCATAGAATGATTACTAATCCACTACATCACAATATACTACTGAAATCAAATTAAACATCAACCAACCAAATGTAACCATAATTTCATATCATAATATCCATGTCATCAAATAAAGTAGCATAATCATCAATCAGTCTAAACTATCCAATCCACCAATCCAACCAATAAACAATAACTATCAAAGTCTCAAAGTATCAAGCAAAACCATAGAAAAATAACAAGTCCAAACAACAACATGAGGGGTATTACAGAAAAAGTCATTAGTAATTTTTTCTCACACAACAAAATATCAAAATAAATTTAGTGCTTAATCAATGTTACCAGTAAATGTTAAATGCGGATATAATACCTTCATTAAATTATGAAAATTGTGTGTATTAAATCTTGTGACATGTCCATCAACTGTAAAAGCTTTAACCAATGATGACCCATAGCCAGTAGGTGTCCTTACTGAATGGATGGCATTTTTTACTTGGTCTAGCTCTTTTGTTTTCAAAATCCATGGAGCTTCTGCATATGTTTCATTTTCCCTGTTTGGCCACAAATGTTTTCTATCAAATTTGGTACGCGAAAGAGCAATATCTCTCCTCAAGGACAAGGTGTCCTTCTCTTTGCCTAATATGTGTTGAAATATAGAATTTGGGACATTTTTGAAGATGTGCATAGGATCTAATAGGTGAGATATTAATAGATCCTTCCATTAAGGGAGCTCATAAAATATGGATTTCCTTTTCATTCCTTCAGGAATATTAACTACAACTTGTTTTGGTTCTTCAATTGAATCACCCTAATCAAAAAATCCTCCGAAGCTTTCAATTCAGCATCTTCATACTTCTTAATCCAATCACCTAGACCCATAATCATGGGAGGGCCTCTATTTTCAAATTTTCCATCAAATTGATTCTTCGGGCGATTTCTAAACCTATGATCTAGTGGTAGAAAAACCCTGTTTTTTACGTAAATAAATTCATGTAGATCTTTAGAATACCACCCTTGAAATTGTTTTGCACATCTTGGACATGCAAATATCCCCTTTGTTTGAAGCCCTGCAATTCAATAAGTAATGTTAATAACATAAAAAAATAGTATAAAACTAAGTATGAAAGTTGGGATGAAAATAAAATATGAGTGTAAATACGTAAATATTTTATCTTACCAGAACAAACACCAAGTCCTGGGAAATCATGAATAGTCCAACATATCACACCATACAACCTAAAGGACCTATTTGATGGAGGATGTGATATGTCATACATTCTTATGCCTTTCCATAGCAGTTGCATCTCATCAATAAAAGGCGCAAGATAAACATCCATGTTTTTAACTTGATGTTTTCTTGGAACAATGAGAGTCACCATAAGGTGCTCCTTTCTAACACTCATCCATGGGGGAATATTGTATACTATCAATCTGACTAGCCAAACACTATAATTTGAGCTCAGGAAAGAGAATGGGCACACTCCATCAATTGC
Source organism: Sequoia sempervirens (assembly GCA_007258455.2). Taxonomy (NCBI): domain Eukaryota; kingdom Viridiplantae; phylum Streptophyta; class Pinopsida; order Cupressales; family Cupressaceae; genus Sequoia; species Sequoia sempervirens. The sequence continues at coordinate 174,797,393 of VDFB02373365.1, read as the reverse complement.
AAGACCAAACCTGATACTACGGGGTTCATCTTTGAATTTTGTTGGACATTTTTCCTCTATGTGTTTCATTGCTTTGGAGTCAGCCGAAATTCGCATGAATCCATCTTTACTCTTATTTTTTGCATGCCAGTCCATCAATTGTGCTAGTGAATTGCAACGAAACATTCGTCGAAGTCTAGGTATAATTGGCATGTGACGTAAAACCTTCTTTGGAATTGTAGGACCTTATACATCTGTACAATATCTATTCTCTTTGCATACAGGGAATTCTACCTTGTTTTGATATTCATCTCTGTATAAAATGCAATCATTTTAACATGAATGAATTTGCTTATATTCAATCCCCAAATCAACCAACAACAGACGCCCCTCTCTACAATTTGATGGCAACACATTCTAATGCAGGAGCATCCTTGGATCTTGGCAATCTTGCATCAACCAAAAATATTTTCCTTTCAGTTTTGTTCTTATTTTGGTTCTTTCTTAGTTCATGTTGGTGGATTTTTCATCTTTTCTTTCAGACCCTGTGGATCTTGGACTACACCGTCTACATGTTCATCTTCTTTGTTCCAAAATTTGAGCGTGATTGGATCTTTTTCTGGAAAATTATCGCTTCCAGTATTCTTGGCAGTTTCTTGAACCAACATCGAAATAATTTCAAACTTTCGGTCAGTTCCATCATTGTGGATTGTCCCCGTAACTTGCGGATCTTAATGTTGTGGTTTTAATTGTTTCTAGGTGTGTCCTCGACCTTCATTTTAGGTCCACACTCCATCTTATGCACCTGTTGAAGATTAATTCAAATTTGAGGCTGACCTATTCATGCACACGTTACATTTTCTTTCCTTGGAGAATGTGATGATCTTTGGCTGACGCAGATGTTTCCAGAATTGTGGATATGCTATAAAACTTGTAATAGATAAGTACTAGGGAAATAGTGGATAGTAAAGAATAGATAGATAAGTTTGGTTTTAGATTTTTATTATTCTGCTCGCATATAGGAGCACATTGGAATATTGTATTTCTAGATATGTTGTATTAGGCCTGTGAGCCGAATTTGTAAGCCCGGATGTTGTCGGCCGAATGCAATTGAGACTTTTGTTAATAAGGATATTTCCATCTGCATTTTCCTCCAAAGTATGTGTTTCTTTCGTTGTGTTACTCTTGTTGCACGGCTCAGATTGTTCTCTTTGAGGACCCTCCTATCGTGGTTGCACCACATTCTCTTCAGGGAATATTTTAGTTTTTAGTTCCCTGTAAGATTGCCAAAGATTAAATCAATTGAATGTTTGACTTATGATGAACATGTTTGATATGTCAATCTCAGATTATTCTCTTTGAGGACCCTCCTATCGTGGTTGCACCACATTCTCTTCAAGGAATATTTTAGTTTTTAGTGCCCTGTAAGATTGCCAGAGATTAAATCAATTAAATGTTTGACTTATGATGAACATGTTTGATATGTAAATCTATACTAGGACTATTTATATACAATATAAGGCTTTAAAATCCCTTTAAAGAAATATAAACGAAGTTGATGAATGTTTATGAATTATGTACACCAATTGACAATGCAAAGTAAGAAATAGATTTCAACTCACTTCAGTAGGGTAGTGAATCCTTTGTCTGACCAACCAAATAGTGACTTTATTTCTAATAATATTAATGTGCATGCCAGTTTTGAGGTTCTACTTGCACCCGATTTGAACGCAGGTGTCTTCACTACTTGCTTGATGGATTCTTTGATGTTGTTATCATCAACATTACGTTGGTGGTAATTACCCCTGCTATCATCATTACTTTCAACCATATCATCATTATTGTCATCATTGTTTCCATCCCCAAAGAAACCTGTAAGCATTTCATTCAATCCTTCTTCATGCATTTCATTTTCACTATCATGATCATCATCCTTAAGGCTATGTGGCATGTCATCAGTATGCGACTCTCATCAGCTCTTCAAATTTCTCAGGTGGTAGTGTTCTCTTCAATCTTGCTCTTCTCACCTTGGTATGGTTTAAAGGATGGTTTGGATCATCTCGTCCAAATCTTAATAACCCAGTTGGATCTTGGGTATTAGTATGTGATTCATCAATATCTTCTACCTATCAACAAACCCAAGCATTATTTAATGTTTGGCAACAATTGGATAAATCATAAATGTATCAATTACAAAGAAATATAATCAAATATGGCTTAAAAAATAAAAATAAAAATTGTATGAACATTTATAAATCAATTGAATAATGAAACATCATTTTATAGACTACCTTTTTTATACAATAATTTAAATAAAACACAATTTTGACAACATAGTTTATAAAACATCAGTCCACACTCATTTATTATTCTTTGGTTTTCATCGATTGTAGGAGGCATACTACCAACTGGAAGCTCATCATATATGTAATCTCTTTGTACAATCTCTCATTTGAATTGTTTCTTTCCACGACATACAAAACATCTACAAACAACAATTTTCTCAAAGTATTCATCCCATGTACTATAGTCCTGACCTACCTCTTCTTCATTGCAATAATTTGTTGTGTCTGCAATATCCATTGTCATATCCTCTTCCACCCACTGTCATCTACGTGATTTGACAGTTTTAGGTCCATGTCCACGTATATATCTTCTTCTTTTGCAAGTTGAACTCTCAGGCTCTGCATTTGCTCCAATCTCCATCTAAATTAATCAACAACATGCATTAATTTATGTCAAGATTGGATAATACATTAGAAATTTCAATAATACTATGAAAAAAGATGGATGTATCACAAAATTCCATCAAATCATTTTTTCCTAAGTAAAGTCAAAATTTGAGTACCTGATGTCCTGCTTCATCTATTGTGTCCTCATTTGATATGACATGATTTGTTGTCATGGCCTCGTCTCGCCCCTATAATACACAACATAGTAAATAATGTTTAGTACACCAATTATATCATTTCAACGAGTATGCTATCCAACACAAAACCTCACTTTAGTCATATATTTGACATATTGATATCTCCTCTATGTTGTAGCATTTGTGAATTCATAAACACCTTCCTACTTTGGTTGAGGTTGCTTTCTCTTCTTACCTCTATTGTATCTGCAGATTCCGTTGTCTCATCTATTTCCACCCACTTTCCTCTCAACAATTTAGTATTTCTATGTTGTCCACATCCTCTCTCCATGGCCTCCGCTATGAATAAAAATGTTGCCACAAAAGCTTTCACCGCACTACTGTCGAGAAGGAAGAAGCAACTTGCGGGACCATGGTAAAAACTGCTCTACCGCACCGAGCTGATGAAGGAGTTGCAGGACAGTAGTGGTCACCGCACTACTGCACACCAATGGTAGAAGACTTGTAGGAGTCACCACAACACCGCCAGGAATAGAAGGAAGACTCGCATGCCGCCACAAAAGCTTTCACCACACTACCGCCAAGAAGGATGAAGCACCTTGTGGGACCACGGTAAAAACCGCTCTACCGTACCGAGCTAATGAAGGAGCCACAAGACAACAGTGGTCAGAAAAACAAGGCAGGAGTTGGAATTATTTCCAACACTCTAGATCCTGTGATACACAACAATGAAAATAGTCACTATACAAAAATGATAGTCGTTGAATTAGGCGCACTTGGTGCCGGCTTAGGCACCCAAAACAAATTACATTAACGGCCAAAAGTCGGTGCTAAAGTTGGCATTAACTAATTCCGACTAAAGCGCCGACTACTAAATCAAAATAAAAAATTTAAAAAATTCCCCCCGTGAAGGAAGAAATCAGACGACAAAAAAGGGAAAAATGTCGTGTGAAGGAAGAAATCAGATGACAAAAAAGGGAAAAACGCCATGCAAAGGAAGAGAGCAGGGCACTACCAGCAACTGATGAGAAATTCGATTTAGTTTGCGACACCATAGGTAAGGTTGCAATTTTTTTTCTTGGCTGAATTTGTGATTGTTTATTGCTCTTTGTATTGCATTTGAATTCATAATTGTATACTGGTTCATGGCCTAACCTATCCATCCAACCTCTAAATTGTCCCATCATTGGGTGAAGCCACAATAGTGGTTTACAATTGAAGTGAGGAAGGAAAACTCACAAAAAATGAATGCATGGCAAAAAACTTGATTTTAGGGGTTCGTACAAACCTATTGGTTCGACCGAACCAATTAGGGGTTCGCTAGAACCTGGGTTCGGCTGAACCCTTTAAATTATTTCCCACCAAAAAATCCAACAAAACCCCTTATAGAAGGGGGTTCGAATGAACCAGGGTTCAAATCAACCCTGGTTCGAACGAACCCCTAGGGGTTCGCTCGAACCCCTAGTGGTTGTTCGAACCCCCCTTATTCCTCATCCCCTAAAACACAAAAAACCCATATTTTGGCGAGCTCGGGTTGAGGATGAAAATGGAGGAATCTTCACAAACCCAACTAGAATCAGGTTTTCCTTGGAACGAGCTATCCAACGAATATAATTTTAATATGTTTTATTTTTATTATGTATTTGTTTTTTAGTTTTATTAAACATAGGTTTTTCATCGAAAATGAAGGTCTTTGTTCTACACATGTGGAAAAATAGTAGATTATCAAAATATATATATATATATATATATGAGTGCACCAGATATTGAAGTCCTTGATCCACAAAAAAAAAAATTTCAATTTCAATATATACAAAAAAAGTTATGCATTATATGGTCGCGCTATGTCTGAATTGTAATTGGTTTGAATTCAAAACTTGATTAAAGAAAAAATATTCAATAAAAATTGTCTAACCAAGTGGAAGCACTAGATATCAGAGATACAAATCTAAATTCAAAAGAATTAGAATTTTATCCTTCATAGAAAAAAAGTTATCCGTTATACATGTGCGTCACTTTTAAAAATGTTGTTTTTTGTAAAAAACCAGTTTTCGTGGGAGATGGAAAAAGAAGTGCAATCTGATTCCAAAAATTTTGAAAAAAATATTTTTAAAATCTACAGACAAAATGTGACGAGACTCTAGTTTGCATCATCTTCAAATTCTTCACGGTTTAGCTGCTATAGGTGCACGAATGTGAAGATTTAGTTAAAAATAATAATTTCAGTGTCTAGTTTGGCCAAAAATTGTAAACCACTATTGTGGGATCACCCCATTATCAATTGTAAAACCTTTGAGAAACCAACAAAAAAATTTACCCTACCCATTTGAGCTTTGGCTCAAAATATTATAGCACGAAGTTAGGATGCCTCTATATTCTTTCCCTAACCTGGGTATCAAGGAAATAGTGAAATGCTTGGAAAATCTGGGAATTGGGTTGGTCATTGTTGAGTAACTGCTGAAAATAAATGCAAAAACCGCTTGGTTTTTCCTAGTCATGCCATAGTCACCGATGCCATGACAAATTCGTGCAAGATTTCATTATGAAAGAGTTTTCATGATAAGGTTATCAACACTAAGCAAACCCAACGAACATATTTGCCCACAAAACAAAACTTTCATACCACAAATTGGATGGAAACTTTCATACTTGATAGTGTGTACTTCATTTTCCTCCAGAGACTGGATGAAAATAATTTTCCCTAGGTCGCCTCAAAATTTCAAGCAATAGAAGGAAGCAAGCATTGTCAGCAAACTCTAGCCACAATGAGGTAATTCATTGTCAATTTATAGATTTGTAAATTTTTCCATTGTTTCTTTGAATTTTACTTTTTAGTTTTTTATTTCAAAATTTAAAAGAAGAAATATAATTTAAAATATATATATAGGGACATGAGACTGACAAAGATAAAGAGGAATTAGCTTCCATATTGGGGGTAGAGGCAGTGAACAAATTGGTTAATGTGGACTGGACAACGCTTGCTAGATACATAGAAAACAATTTGGTAACACCCCTCAAACATTGCAAACAAATCAATTGTGTCAAAGGGAATCAATTGATTCCCCAACCAGTCCTAGATTGAACAAAAGATCCAAGAGGAAATCAATGACAATAAACTCTAAGAATGTGGAATAGGGAGTAGAGACTTCCAATGTCCCAACCACTCCTAAGACACAGACTTCTTCCACCATGCCATGTTATCAATCTTGCATTGGTAGCTACAATACGAAGATAGAATACGAGGTGGTTTCAGGGGAAGTCCGAATGATGGATGTTGGGAAAATGTTTGTGAATAGGTTGAAGGAATCATGCCTTCAACGGTTTAAAGACCATCTACATTTTCCATTCTCATAGATACCCATGCAACTGAAAAAAGTAGTTATCCATGGCATGGAGACTAATTTTGGCATAGGTTGGTTTGTAAAGAAGATAAAGCTACAAATTTCTCAAAACTGCAAGAGATTTCGGTGCAACCAAATAAAGAAGATAAAAAAATCCCTCCTGAGCTAAGGCAGAAAAGAACGCCAATTGATGTAAGTGTGAAAGTATGGAGAGAGCTTGTAAAAGCATATGAGAAGTTCGATGCATGGAGGAATTCTGGTGAGGAGAGTACGCAGGTATTTGAATTTGCTCATAAGATTATATCAAATTTATTAAACGATATTCAAATTTTATTTGTGCATAGTTAAATTGAATTAGTATATGTTTCAGGACAAGGCCTCCAAGGCCAGGCTTGAAAAACTTCATGTCATGCATCACAGTGGCCAGAAAGGTTTACAAGCCTTGATCTGTACATTTGTAAGTATATTTAATATGTTAAATGATATTTTTTTCCTTGGAAAAAGTAAATGATTGCATATTAATTAGTTTAACTAGTCCATGTGCCATGTTTTGACAGGAGGAGAAATATGGCTGCCATCCAAAGCAATTTGAAAAGAATATGTTACAAAACAAAAATTTGAACGATTTTGTAATCTGGATGGAGAACGAGGTATCAATAGTTGAGTTTCAATAACTTAGTTGGATATTGTTGTGTTAATATGTCAATTTGCATCTATTGTGTTGAGTTGTTTATTGATGTGTAGGATGAGTAAATAGAGCTCAAATCTTATGATTACAAGATGACCGTTTATGTGCATGAATAAATAGTAGAAGGATGTAGATGAACTCAATTCATCTAAATTTATGCCTCTCAGTAGGCATTCCTCTTGAATCTCTAATATCAGGTGCCTGAGACTTCCTTGTAGCTTTTACCTTTCGTTGCTACCTTTCCTCTTCACTGTCAGACTCATCTCCTTTTTTCTTATTTTCATTTTTGGCTTCGGCTTCTAATTCATCCCGTGTTTTACCTTCCTCCTCTTCAGAATCTTCTTCTTCGTCCTCCTCTGACTCCACAAGAGATTCATCTTGCGAACCTTCCTCATCTGATTTCAATTCCTCTTCTACATCAAAGGGTTCATATCCTTGATCTGACTCTTTTGAATTATCAAAATCAAAATCACTAGCTTCCATATTAAAGAATTCCTAACCACCATCTTCAATAAATTTATCTAGATCATTAGTAATAGTCTACAAATTTGGCCGCCAGTTCAACTTCATTCTTCTTTCATAATACTTTATATCCATGGAGTTCCGCCATTCCTTGATGCCATCAAGCGAAGATTGAGGAATAGTGTACATGCAAAGTACATCTTGCTTGAAGTCTTTGAAAGAAATAGCCATATCAAATGCCTTTTTCCCAAGTCATACTCTCTCAAGGTTAAAAATTCTCTATCTCACTAATAGCGATTACTAAGAAAGGTAATTCCGCCAACTCTACCAAACAGTTTACCATAGGAACAATAAAAGCAAAGGATTGGAAAGAAACTCCATGAAAACCAAGCTCTCTAAATGGTATATCAAACTCTAGTTCAAAATATTTTAGATGAAGCTGCTCCCATAGCTCTCTCACTCACTTGACAAATCCTTGAAACTCTGACTTCTTAACATTCAAAAGATAAATGGAATGTCCTCAACACCCAGTAGAGCTATCCAAAAAAGCTAACTAAAAACACAAACGTGCTCCCGCACACAATGGCCTAATGGCTAGTTGTCATAGAATTCAAATTACCGAAGTAACAACACTGATCAAGTTAACATATATGCATCATTTGCATAAACAACTAAAAAGTGTAACAAATGTTAATCAATACATTGAATTTTGAGATGCATTGAAATAATAAAAAAAACATGTTTTGGGGAAAATATCGGCAGCGTGGGGGAAGAAAACATTAACCCTAATAAAAGCATTTTTTGTTGTTCTTGATACACCATCTGTAATTTTTTCTTGGATGACAGTACTGAATTTCTATATGTTGTACCCCTTAAATGTCCTACATGTTACAAATATGGAATAACAATGCACAACTTTGTATCAAGTCCAAAGGCCAAGGAATTATGAATAAGAGTAGCCAAACTTGATAAGGATGCAGTCACTATTACACATATTGACAATTTGGAATAGTCATGTAAATACAACTGCCTATGAAAACCATAATCAATCAAATTATGCACATTCAAATCTAAGTTTGAAAGCTTGCATTTCACTTCATGCATCTAAGTTCTTGTTGAAGATTGAGGGTGTCAACAACAAAGCTAGAATAGCTCTCCTTAAACCATGGCTAGTTTTAAAGTGCAATATTTCCAAATTCAAATCCACTTCTCAACTAAGAAAAGGAGGTAGGATTGGTAGGTGCTACCTTAAATAGAGAAGGCCATAGAAAACATTGAAATAGAAGATCCAATAAGTGAGACGACATAGCTGTAGACCATATATAATCAGAATTCTTGCAATGCACAAATGCTTGTGATACAAACAAAAGGTTCTTACACATTGGCTAATATATCCTCATCAAAATGACCAGAAAGAAATTTCAAATTTGTAAGTAAACTCTGACAGTCAAGAAAAATAGTCATAAAAATTGGAAGTAAACTTTGGCATACATGCAGGTGAACTTAATTCATTTGACTTTATGCCTCTTTTCATACATCAAGATCTCCCCTCCTAAAGTTTTGACCACATCCATTACCCCCACATAAAACTAGACATCCTTGGTCTTCTTGGTTCCCATGCCATGATATGGTTATGCAAATGAAAATGAAGCAAAGTAATCATCTCCTTCTCCACTGGCTGGAAGAATGCATGCTTAATGTTTTGATACATGATATCAGCTCTCTCTTTTGCTCTCATGGTTGAATACCAAAATCCATTATGGTGGGCCTCCAGAGTTCTAGTCATCTTTCATCCTCTTCCACCAAATGTTGGCCTAATCCACACGCCTGCCAACCTAATTGGCTTTGTTTTTTAAAGCTGAAGTTTCTTCTCTGGCGGTCAAGAAAAACATTCATAAAAAATGGAAGTAAACTTTGGCAGACATGTAGGTGAACTTAATTCATCTGACTTTATGCCTCTTGGAAAACATTAGGATCTCCCCTCCTAAAGTTTGGACCACATCCATTACATCCACATAAAACTGGACATCCTTGGTCTTCTTGGTTCCCATGCCATGATATGGTTATGCAAATGAAAATGAAGCAAAGTAATCATCTCCTTCTCTGATGGCTGGAAGAATGCATGCTTAATGTTTTGATACATGATATCAACTCTCTTCTTCTCTCGTGGTTGAATACCAAAATCCATTATGGTGGGCCTCTAGAGTTCCAGTCATCTTTCATCCTCTTCCACCAAATGCTGGCCTGATCCACACATTTTCCAACCTAATTGGCTTTGTTTTTGAAAGCTGAAGTTTCTCCTGAGTCGCCAATGTAGCTCTCTCTGCTTTTTTAGACTCTTTCATTGCTACAAATCATCTTTGGGATTTAAATCATTTATACCACATGGTTGATGTGCTTTGAATCCTTGCATCTAAAGGAAATTTCCTTAACATAAATACTATTAGGGAATTTCAATGTTGCCATTGTAGTTGGAATTAAAGTTGGTACCTGCAACATTGAAAATTATCCTTATATAAGGATTCCCTCCATCTTGTTGGCTTGTAACACTCTTGATGGTGGCTACATGAAATATGATTCTGATTCCTCTTCTACATCAAAGGATTCATATCCTTGATCTGACTCTTCTGAATTATCAGAATCAGAATCACTAGCTTCCATATTCAAAAATTCCCAACCACCATCTTCAATAAATTTATTTGGGTCATCAGTAATAGTCTTAATAGTTAGCCGCTAGTTCAAGTTCATTCTGCTTTCATAATACTTTATATCCATGGATTTCAGCCATTCCTTGATGTCATCAAGTGAAGATTGAGGAATGGCGTCAATGCAAAGTACATCCCGCTTGAAGTCTTTGAAAATAATAGCCATATCAAATTCCTTTTTCCCAAGTCCTACTCTCTCAAGGTTAACAATCTCAATCTCACTAATAGTGATTACTAAGAAAGGTAATTCCATCAACTCTACTAAATAGTTTACCGTAGGAACAATAAAAGCAGAGGCTTTGAAATGAACTCCATGAAAACCAAGCCCTCTAAATGGTATATCAAACTCTAGTTCAAAATATTTTAGATGAGGTTGCTCCCATAGCTCTCTTACTCGCTTGACAAATCCTTGAAACTCTGTATTGATTTTATTTTTCTTGTCCCTCTCTTGTTGTTCTTCCTCAATTTCATCAAGATCATACATTGACCTTCTTTCCCCTCCTAAATTTTGGACCACATCCATTACCTCCACATAAAACTGAACATCCTTGGTCTTCTTGGTTCCCACGCCATGATATGGTTATGCAAATGAAAATGAAGCAAAGTAATCATCTCCTTCTTCGTTGGCTGGAAGAATGCATGCTTAATGTTTTGATACATGATATCAGCTCTCTCTTCTGCTCTCATGGTTGAATACTGAAATCCATTATGGTGGGCCTCTAGAGTTTCGATAATCTTTCTTCCTCTTCCACCAAATGTTGGCTTGATCCACAAGTCTTCCAGCCTAATTGGATTTTTTTTTAAAGCTGAAGTTTGTCCTAACTCACCAGTATTAGCTGTAACTTTTTTGAAATTTTATTATGGTATGTGCACTTTGATATGATGTAATATGATTATGGTTTCGTCTCATATGTTGTAATATTAGATATATAACAAAAAAATAAAGTATTGCATGAAATAAATAATAAATTTTCATTTTAAATGTTTTTTTTGTAGAACACGGGTCTTTCAGAAGATCAAGATGATCCTCAATATGATATAAATGCACAAAATATTGGTTCTTCCGGTATAGATCACATGGCAGAGGATGATGATGACGTAGATAAGGAAGAAACTGAGGCCGATGACAATGATGATGACGACGACGATGATGATGATCAGGATGGTGATGATGATGATGAGATAGTTGGTGATAGTAACAGTAACATTCATGATCATTTTAGACTACATCATGGATCATTGTTGATATATCGTTATGATGACTCTTTTCATGATTACTATCATATGTATCATTTTCATGGCCTACTGTACTATATTGTTGAGTTGTATCATATTGACATGTTTCATTTTCACTATATCATTTGGACATGTATCATATTGACTTGTATCAATTTGAGTTGCATAATCAATTTTATTTATATCATTTGTACATGTATCATTTTCACTTATGTTGACTATTGGACATGTATCATTTTGACATGTTTTTGATGTACTGGCATATTTAACTTTCACTTGTTTTAGTTATATATGATGATGATCTTATTAGTATTGACTTGTCAATTTATATATATTAAAAGTTGTTGATGATTTTTGGATGGATATTTATTAAGTATGACGATTTTAATTTACTGGTCAGGATGGACATTGTCAAATTCAATTAAATTATAGATATTTGACTCACTTGTTTTAATTATAGATGATGATCATGTTACAATAATTATATTGTTATTTAAACATATGAGTTAAATAATTAAATTACTTACTCTATAATCATATGAGTTATTTAAGAGGCGTGATACATTTAACTAATTAAATTAAAATAAAACATATTAAATTAATAAATGGAAGCAAAACAAGAAGCATTTTTAGAAGCAAAAATGGAAGCCAAACTAGAAAAAATCTTGGAAGCAAATTTGGAAGAAAAATCAGAAGCAAACATGGAAGCAAAACTGGAAGCAAAACTGGAAACAAAATTGGAAGCAAACCTGGAAGCAAATCTGGAAGCAAAACTGGAAGCAAAAACGGAAGCAAAACTGGAAGCAAAATTGGAAGCAAAACTGGAAGCAAACCTAGAAGCAAAACTGGATGTAAACTTGGAAGCAAAATCGGAAGCAAAACTAGAAGCAAAATTGGAAGCAAACTTGGAAGAAAAACCAGAGGCAAAACTAGAAGCAAAACTAGAAGAAAAATCAGAAGCAAACGTGGAAGAAAAACCAAAAGAAAAACTGGAAGCAAAAGTGGAAGGAAAACTGAAAGTAAAATTGGAAGCAAACTTGGAGGAAAAACTGGAAGAAAAATTCGACGTTAAATTGGAAGCAAAACTAGAAGCAAAAATGGGGGAAGACATGGAAGCAAAACCGGAAGCCAACTTGGGTGCCAATTTCGATGCCATTTCCATCGTTACTTCAAGGTGCTATTTTAGGCGCTAACGGAGGCGCCGTGATTTCCCGGCACTAAAATTGGCACTCATTCCAGCGCTACTTCCGATGAAAATGTCGGTGCAACATCTGACGCTGAACTGGCCATCCCTGTTTACACCGAGTTTAACGCCAACCAAATTGTTCAATTCATGGCTCAAAATACACTAAAATCTAGCTCAAAAATTAGTGCTAATTGCCTATTGTGTTGTTGTGCACTCAAATCTATATTCCTTTATGGATTGAAGTCATTTTACTCATCACCTTTATTGATGCTTAAAAATTTCACTCTAGGAAAGCAACGTCCTATGGGAAGTTTCATAGACATGGGACCTAAATTGATGTTTGTGAAACAACCTCTGATATTTTAGAAGCTTACTCTTCAAATGCTTTGGGAAAAGGGAAAGAAGGAAAGCAAGAAAAAACTGAAAGGGAAGCTAACTAAGGCAATGCACCAAAATTACTTTTGTATCCACTTTTAACTTGCATAATATAGATTAAACTTTTAAAACATTATAGACGGTTTAAAAGAGCACATGCATGATTTAAAGCCTGTAATATTGTCAAAAGTTTTCTCTACAAAAGAAAAGAACAAAAATAACTACCAATTATTGTTTTCACATAATTTTACATAGAAAACCATTTCTTCTTCATTATTGGGAAGAGTACAAATTATAAAGGCTCGAGGGCACAATACAAAATATTCAATCCTTCCCACGAGGGGCACCTACTAATTTATGTGAAAACAAAAATAAAAATTGTTGCTATCTCTATTCACAACTATAATATTACCATCTGTTTTCTCCAAAAATATTTTTTTTATTCACAAAGAGAGAGATTCAAAAGATAAAACTCCCCAATATATAGGCATCATGGCCTTGCATGGATAAGGCTTTAGAGGCAAGGAAAAAATGACATCTAGAACCATGTAGAACACCTAGAGTCTCCCACTCACTTTCATAATGAGGTTGAAATAACATAATTGGATCCTAGAAATGCTACTACACACATGCATATATGATCTATGGATCCTATTCATGGTGCATCCTTAACACCCAATAACCTCCTGACACTGACGTGTTCCCAACTTGAACTGCTTATGATTTCTCTATTAAGAACATGAGCCACCATCCTCAACCAAAGATGCATCATTTTCCTGTGAAGGGAACTACTTTACTCTTTGAAGTGCATTGCAATGCCATGTGGAAGTTCACACTCACTTTTAAACTTCCTCCACCTTGTATGTGTCGATGGCACAGGAGCCACCATGTGGCGCCTTGGTGTTTTCTTTGGAGAACATGGAGCATTTCTTATGGAAAATGATCATGGTCAAGTGCCACATGTTACAAGCAAGAGGAAAGTCGATACACAAATCAACTTTTGCAAAGGGCCTGAAGGAAAAGAGAAGTCCCATTTAAGCTGCTTGGCTTACACAATTGCGCCTTATATGGGAGTAAACACTCATATCATAAAAGCATGGATCTAATCCACATCCTTCAAGGAGAATTGGATGCTTAATTTGAAGTTCTGCAATTGTTAATGCTCACAAAAAAATGGACACGCAACATGAATAAACTCACATAAAAACTTGACGCATTGCTAGCATGATACTAGACTAAAATAATGTTGTAATAATCTTTCTAATTCTGCTCTTGACTACTTTTTAGGATGATCAATTATGATCTCAATTTCCTTAGGATTCATTATGATTTGAAATAGTGAAAAACACTTGTATTATATGCATTTCTTTAATTTCCTACAAGATCAATTACCAATAGTCAACAAGTAAATTTAAATTTCTAAATGTTAAAATGCCAACAATGAAATATTTAAATTGGGGCCAAAATAGGTTGGACAAGGGCTCAAGCACCCTAGTCTAGACCTATTTTGGGTCTTTAAGTTTCGTTAAATAAACATTAATTAATAATTCCTAATTTAACTCTGATTTTTAAATATTATCATAAAATGAGAAAAGCATAATTGGGTATAGTCACATAAGGGGGAGCAAAACCTAGTGTGAAATTATTAAGGGTTACAATTTACGACACTATATCAATATTTTCATTTTTCTTAGATGAACTAGCATTAGGGGTGGAAGGTCTACCTGAATTATTCTTCACTCTCCTAGTTTATTTTTCCTTTCGCAGATCTCCTACCAATTTATTATGTGGATCATTTTGGAACAATGATATTTTCCCATCCATGTTTGCAATCGATCTTTCCAAATATGTTCATCGATTTGGAATTATCAAAGTTTCAACTCTGAGATAAAAGGACTACAAACTCACTCAAAATTCTAAAAAATATTTGATAAATTGGCTTGAGTTACACAAAGACTAACTCAAGATAATAAATAATTAGAATAATTTAACCTCTACCCCAGAGGCAATTACTGACTCCCTATCAATTTTACTAATTTGTTGGTTCTTCCAACTAATTCCTCAATGAAAACTAAATATTAGCCACATCTTATACTTAAAACACTTTAGGCTTTGCAAAGCCTAGGTGGGTTTCCCTTAGGGTATCATTGTACGATATGTAATATTGATAATTAAATGATACTTGGTAGACAAATTCTCATACACCATAATAAGGATTCACATATTTTTTACATGAAAATATCCATTATCCCTCTGAGTGGTTAAATCCTTGTATGAGAAGATAAAATAATTATAAATAAATTAGAATTGGCTTATCATTTATCATATTGAATCAACTCTTGGATTTAAGAGAATATTTAATCAAATCAGTGCCTATCTAGGGCTACATAGTCCTTGAACATGTAAAACTCCATCATATAAACTTAGTACATTTTAATGGAAAGTTGAACAGTATTTATTACCTTGCAATAATATGACCTTTAAAAGGTTAGCAGTGTGATCCTACTTAATAATCCATATATCCTTTGAATTTCCATGAAAGCAATTACTCCATTCATTAAAAAGAAGACATCAATGAAAATACACAATACAAGAATTTTGTAATGAAGAACTCAATAATACTTGACAATTTTATTCAAAAGGAAATTGTCTTAAAAAGTGGAGACAATAAAAACCTAAAGAATATTCTCATAAAATTCTTAATCAAAATGTATATTGATGTTATAGAGAATTTTCATAGACCTTAAAAATATATCTTAAGACACATTATAGATTAAATATCCAACCCAAAAGTACACTTACTAGAATTAAAATGAGGCACATATCCCCTTTTATAGATTAAAAGAGCATGTGATATCATAAGCCAAATTACATGTGTCATTTGTTACATTTGGAAACCAAACTTTTGTTGAAATTGAACAAGCACAACAATCTATAAAAAGATAATTAGCCTTTACATTTTGGACCCAGAAATTATTGTTGAAGTTGTTGGAGAAGCATATGACCTTAGATTACTGATGAAGACAAATTTTTATGACCATGCTAACCTAGTAGATTATTTACCCTTTATATTTATCTAGCCAAGAAGCATACACATCCTTTGAAGGCCATTGGAACTCAAGAAAGTTGGTAACTTTATTTACATAAGCATTATATCTTGCATCCAAAGCTATTTTAGTTTCCTTCATGAAACTATATAGGCTTGATTCTAATTTAATTAATTCATCCAAGCTATTGTTCAACAAAATTGAGTTGGGATCACCATTCTCAAAAAATTAAGTACATAAAGAAGGTAATACATTATTTAATTTAGACATCCATTCACCAAATTCTTTGATGTTTTCATCATCATCCAGTATATTGGGCATCAAATTCTCCTCCAATGCTTCAAAAGAATTCAACTTATTCTTGAGTTGAATGTTTAGTTTTGTTTGATATGATGATATATCACTTAATAGTCCTAGCACTTTATGAGTTTTTTCCAATTCTACAGAAACATTAGGATCAAATCTAGTGTGCACATATATTTCTCCCATTGTTAACACCCTAAGGATCCATGTGCTTAATATTTACCTCAAATTATCCTCAAGTTGCAAGTAGTTGGCATACATGCATGATGCAGAGCAGGGAGGATTTTGACAAACAACCACAATTCAAACAAATTCAAACAATCTTTCATTCACAAAAACTCCAACTTGGTATTCAACTCACCAATTCACTCCTATTCCCTTGTAGCATATCAAATAGAGAAAATTGTGCATATATTTTAGAAGGATCTTCAAACCCACAAAAGAATGGACATTTCAAATACCCTTTAAGGAATACTTCAACATATCCAATTTTTGCATACCTTTGTTTTGGAACATACCCTCCTAAAATTGTTGCTACACTGAAAAGAGGCTTAATTAGCCCTATTTTCCATCAACACCATCCCAATCAATCTCTCAACCAAAAATTCGTATTCCAATGTTCTCCATAGACCACAAATGCTCTGAATCAACAACTTTTGGTCAAATAAACAACCACAAATTTATCTAAACACAAATCCCTTACTTAGGCTTGTTTAGGCTTGTACAAGGAGGGTTTATTGGATCTACAACCACCAGGCCCGATTCCACCTTACCAACACTTCCAACACATCACATTAATTATTCCCAAGCTTATTTTATCAACTAGAAAAGGTTCCAACTATTCTTTCTACAAAACCCTATTTCAATTCCTCTCTTTTCACAAAAAACGTGAAAGTTTGCAACTAGGGCATCATACAAAATCCATCCAACTGCCTTCCCTGCCCCTGTAAAACACATAGGCACAAAAAACTACACCTACTAATTCCATTCCACCAAGTTATCACATGTTTCACTAGATGGAATGGCTTATAATTCCATTTTACCCTCTCAAACCCTCAAATTCTGAGTTCCTAGCAGTCAATAGAGAAAATGCTCTAAAAATATTTAAACTCAATGGAATGCTATGAAAAAAAGACAAAAATGAATTTGATTCAATCCTCTAACAAAATTGATGCATAATAAATCACTCTTATCCCATACAAGGCTGTATAGGGGCCTGTAGCAGCAAGTTTGTGTTCTAACTTTGCAAAAATAGAGCAACTTGTATTGCTATTCTTCAAAATAAAATCAACCAAAACTTAGTTTCAAACTTCATAAGATTTTTAAGCCTCTTCTCAATGTTTTCTAACTACCTTTTGAATTGCAACTATCCACCTTCCTTCAATTCCAACCGGTGACCTTTCCAATCCCTATTTTTTGCATTTTTGCACTATGTCAACATTGCATGATTTTACAACATTTGCACAATTGACACAAAACTTGAAACCCTTACCTAGAACCAACTCAAAGTGACTTAAAACATTTGAAATGGTCTATTATGACCTTATTACTTGACAAAAGACTCAACACACCAAAAACATATCAAATGACCATATTTACAAAAAATTGACATGGTGCCCTTGCACCATACACCCGGACTAAAAAGAACTCAAGCCCCTTTGAGGACTATGTTATGAAAAAAACCATGTTGCATCTTATCATTCAATGATCTCCAAGTTGCATCTTCATCTGGTGACCCCTTCCAATGAGTTAAGAATTGAAAACATGCATTGTCTCTTGCTTTTGATAGATGTTCTTTGATTGCTCTTTCATCAGGTAATGTTGTCACAACTTCCCATGTACCTGCTATCAAGCTTCTTCCACCCTTGAACTGAATTTCCTTCTTCTTCACTCCTTTTATCTACATAGCTTGGCTCATTTTCCCTTCAAATCCGTCTTTGTCTCCTTCATCACTATTTTTCACCACTATCATCCCTTCCATCTGTTGATCTTCCATTATATCTATTACTCCATTAGGTGTACAAACCTCTTATATAAAAGAACTAGCATTAGGTTTACCAACCTCAAACTTACCGAAGCTTGAATGGATAATGTCTGTAAGGAAAATTAGATGTGGAAACAACTCTCCTAACGTCAAAGACCTCAGGGAAGAATGCAAATATACTTTTAATTTTTCAATTACAGTCCAATTAAGATGCACTAGAAATGGATTACTAAAATAGAGAAATTATACAAACACATATGAACACTAGATATACGTGGGAAAACCCTTACAGGAGAAAAACCCACCACACCAAGAGAAGCCACTTTATATTACAGTAACAAATAATTACATACAAAGTTCTGACTTATCTTTTTGATGCCAGATTACAACAGCTTTCACAAAGATCAATCTTGTACAGGAACCTTCAAGTTACAATCTTTACAGAATAGAAACCATGCACTGATTATACAATCACACAACAATCTGTCGAACCATCAAACTCATCACAAACTACAATCATAGAGTATAACCAAGTCGCCCCCTATCTGTTGAGCTTCCTCTCAGTAACGGCCGCAATAGTCCAACTACTAGCAATTCCCATTCGGCTCCTCTGATTGGTCCATGAGACTCCACATAGGATGGTCAAACTGTCAAAAGGCAATCAAGTTGTGTTGGCATATCGATGAGACACTGTCTGTGTCTCCCCGATGCCACACACAACTTAGCATCCAATATCACCAAGAGTTTCCTCATCGGCAAAACTCATATCGCTATTCACAATTCATACCGACCTCAACATTTCTATCGGCAAGAGTTACTGCTCACCAAGAGGTTTCATCAAGACTTCTTAAGTTACACCGAAGCACCCAATAGTCGATGAGACTTATCGCTATCACTAAGACATCCCACCAAAGGTTCAAAAGTCACATAGACAATAGAACTTACATCGGCGAGACTATCGTCTTTCGCCAAGATATCATATCGAGTCATTTAGGGTTATACTGAAACGTTCAGCATTCGGAAAGACATAACCACTTTCGCTAGGACATTACTCCGAAACCTCCAGTCATACCGAGCGCCAAATAGTAGTCGACAAGACCTCTGACCATTTGCTAAGAGTTCACATCGAGATCTTTATGTTACCGTGAAGACTCCATATGTGTTCCCGTTGGCGAGACATTCATCGTTCACTGGGACTTCTTCCCGAGACCATTTGGGTTACCCCGATAGCCATATGCTATCGGTAAGACATTCTTTAGTTGCTAAGAGATCTCCCCGAGATCCTTTGTGTTACTCTAATGACCAACACTTGAACCTCCGTCGGTGAGACATTTGCACATCGGTAAGACTTCTTACCGATAGAATATAAGATACACCGAAGACCACAACATGTAACATACTGTTGGCGAGACTAAATATCTCGATAAGACTTCTCACCAAGCCACCATAGGTTATCCCGATATACGATATGAGTGGCCTGTCGGCTAGAGATCTCCACAGGCGGTAAGAGGTTACAATGACTGCTTCTTGTCATAGCGATAGGCTCCTTTGATGAGACAGAAACAAGGTCACAACAACCTGTACAATACAACAAGATTCAAACTGCTAGTCAGCCAGACATGATGGATGTCACACCGAAATTTCTCCAGTAGAGGTTACAGCCTGTGATGATTTAGGCACATATTTCCAATAATCTCCCACTTGACGAAGATCACACAAACACCTCCAGAGCACAACGAGACTTACTGAAAATCATGGGCACTAAGGCCCATTGAACTGGCACACCACCTGAACTTTTATGTGCTCACTGGCTTCGTCAATGCATCTGCAACATTCTCCAGAGTATCAACCTTTTCCAAACTGACCTTTCCATCCTCCATGATATCTCGTACAAAGTGGTACTGTACATCTATATGTTTCATCCTGGCATGGAAAGTAGGATTCTTTTCCAGAAAAATTGCACTCTGACTGTCACAAAAAAATAGTTATTTGCCCTGCATCAAAACCAATGTTAGAATACAAATGTTTTAACCAGAATGCTTCTTTACAAGCATGTGTAGCTGCCATGTATTCATCCTCTATAGTGGAAAAAGTGACTACAACCTGCCGCTTACTCATCCAACTCACTGCACCACCATTCAACATGAAAGTATATCCACTGGTGGACCTTCTACTATCAATGTCCCCTGCCCAATCAGAATCCACATAGCCTCGAATATTGAGAGTCCTCTATGATTCAACCAGGTTCCCATGGTAACACAAAGCAAAATCTGAAGTGCCCTTCAGATATCTGAAAACTCTCTTTACAACATCCCAATGTGTCCTTCCAGGATTAGCCATAAACCGACTAAGTACTCCCACTGCTTGGGCAATGTCTGGCCTTGTACAGACCATTGCATACATAAGACTTCCAACCACACTAGAATAGGGTACACTGGTCATGTCCTCCATCTCAGTAGGAGATTTTGGACAATCTTCAACAGATAGCTTCGTTCCCTGCAAGACTGGAACAACTAGCTGCTTGCAATCATTCATGCAAAATCTCTCTAGAACAGTCCTGATATACTTACTCTGACTGAGCCAAAGTTTTCTACAATTTATGTCCCTGGTTATCTCCATCCCCAGAATATACCTTGTTGCACCAAGATCTTTCATTTTGAACTTAGCAGACAACTAAGACTTAAGATCATAAATCATTGCTTACTATTGCCTATGAACAACATATCATCAACATAGAGAGCAATAATAAGGACTTAATCACTTTCAGCTTTATAATAGACACAATGATCAGATTTTGATCTCACAAATCCCAAAGACAATACAAAAGTATCAAATTTCTGGTACCACATTCTAGGTGACTGTTTTAACCCATACATAGACTTCTTTAATTTGCAAACCAGATTCTCTTTACCTTTCTCAACAAAGTGCTTAGGCTGGGACATATAGATTTCTTCTTCAAGATCACCATGAAGAAATGTTGTCTTCACATCCATCTGTTTGACCTCTAAGTCATACGCTGCTACAAGTGACAGAAGAAATCGGATAGATGTCAACTTAGCTACAGGAGAAAAAATTTCCCCATAATCAATTCCCTCTACCTGGGAATAACCCTTCGCAACCAATCTTGCCTTGTACTTTTCCACACTACCATCCAGACCAATCTTATTTTTAAATACCCATTTGCAGCCCACAGCATTTCTGCCTTTAGGCAATGGAACCAAACTCCAAGTCTCATTCTTTTCTAATGATGCCATTTCTTCGTTCATGGCTTCCAACCAAGAGTCTAAATCAGACATTTTAAATGCCTCCTT
This sequence comes from Sequoia sempervirens, assembly GCA_007258455.2. NCBI lineage: Eukaryota > Viridiplantae > Streptophyta > Pinopsida > Cupressales > Cupressaceae > Sequoia > Sequoia sempervirens. Next base: position 174,775,907 of record VDFB02373365.1, on the reverse strand, counting down.
TATAGTCCTAGGATCATTAGTGCTAGAAATTAAAGCATAGGAACAAGTAGAATCTATCAAAGAGAACCCATACCTATCAGGTTGTTTTCTTTAACGGGTTGACCTCCTCACTTGCTGAGGCTGAGGTTCTTCTTCTTCTTTAGAACTTTCAGAACTGCTTGAGCTCTCCTCAGTTTCAGGTACATTTTGAATTTTGAATTCTTCTTTATCTGGTGTAGGAGGAATTCCAAATACATCCTTATTGTTTTCTAACTTTTTCTTTGACTGCAGATCCAAGGTAGAAGGCTTCAGCTCACGAAAGATTACACTTCTATTGTATACAACCTTCTCCGTATCAGGATTCCAAAGCTTGTATCCTTTTATGCCAGCGCTATAGCCAATAAAAATACATTTGAAAACCTTGTTCTCCAACTTAGATCTTTTTTCATATGGCACATGAGCATATGCCTCATAGCCAAAAACTCGAATATGTCTTAAAGAGGGCTTCTTACCAGACCACGCTTCCAAATGTGTGTTCTCAACAAGAGCAGAATTTGGAGAACAATTAATTAGGTAACATACAGTAGATATAGCCTCAGCCTAGAACTTCTCCTCCAAGCCAACACTACTGAGCATACTTCGTGCTCTCTCCATCACTGTCCTATTGAACCTTTCTGCAACTCCATTCTGTTGTGGAGTATAAGGTGTAGTCTTATGTCTTTTAATTCCATGGTGTTTGCAATATCTTTCAATTCATCAAAACAAAATTCACCACCATTATCAATCCTTAAGCATTTAATTTTTCTTCTAGTCTGATTTTCTACAAGGTTCTTAAATTCCTTAAATTGACTGAACACATTTGATTTACTTTTCAAAAAATAAACGAATGTTCTTCTCAAATAATCATCAATGAACGACACATAGTATCTTGATTTAGACAAAGAAGGAACATTCACTGGACCAAACACATCCGAATGAATATAATCTAGCAAACCAGAAGATTTGTGAGGACTGGAATAAAAAGTAACATGGTTTTGTTTTCCATATATACAATGCTCACAGAATTCAAATTTGATGTTACAATCTTCAAGCCCCTCAACCAGGTTTTTGTTCTTCAAGGTTTTTAAACCTTTCTCTCCTATGTGGCCTAGCCTATGATGCTAGAGCATAGTCTTCTCTGCAGGAAGTTTTACTTCCATAGAGTTTACATAATTAGGGATATTTCCCTCTTTACCTCCACTAGTAGCTTTCTGTGACTTTACAGAGACACTGTTACATTGAACAACATGTGCATCCAACTTGTACAGGGTACCAATTCGAGCACCTCTAGCCAGCACCATAGAGCCTCTAGTCATCTTATAGCCATTTCCAGAGAATGTGACTTGCACTCCAATATCATTCAACATACTTACAAAAAGTAATTTTTGAGCCAGACCTAGTATATGCATTACATTATTGATTCACTTTACTCTGCCATCATGAAATTGGATTCTGACTCTTCCATGGCCAACTATCTCCAAAGTTGAATCACTTTCCAAGTACACCTTTCCACCATCGTATTCTTCATACTTCGTGAACTAGTCTCTATGAGATGTCATGTGGAAAGATGCTCCATAATCAATCAGCCAGACATCATCTAATGTCTATGTAGCCAAGGTTGCAATGAAGGCGTCTCCATCATTGTGAGAAGAATCATTGTCAGAAGAATACTTCTTCTTCTTCTTCTTCTCCTCTTTACAATCCTTTCGGACATGATCAGGTTGCCCACAGTTCCAGCACTTCACCTTGGACTTCTTGCCAGGAGACTTTGATCTCCCCTCTGATTTCGATTTAGATTTCTTTTCCTTCTTCTTGCCTTTCTCTTTTGACCTTCCTCTAACAGCAAGGGCCTCCTTTGCCATCTCAGAATATTTCCTTCTCATCTCTTCTGACAGCAAATATGCAACAACATCTTCCATCTTGAAACTGGATGTTGTACTCCCAATAGCCATCACCAGATGATCCCAAGAGTTTGGAAAATAACACAATATAAGCATACAACGATCCTCTTCTTCAGTCATCACACCAATAGATGTCAACTGTGCAATCAACATGTTGAATGTGTTCAAATGATCAGCTACATACCCTCCTTCCTGCATTCTCAAACTATACAGCTTCTTCCTCAGGAATAGTTTATTCACCAAGGACTTCCCCTGATAAATAGATGCCAGTATCTTCCACAAGGAAGATGTAGTCTTCTCCTCATGCACATTTAGAAGAACAGAGTCTGCTAGAAAGATCCTTATCAACCCCTTAGACTTTCTATCTGCAAGGTCCCAATCTTCTTGCTTCATGCATGTAGGCTTCGCTTCAGACACAGGAATCCAAAGATCACAATCAACCAATAGATCTTCCATCTTAAGTTTCCACAACTCAAAATTCCTACCATTGAACTTCTCTATTTCAATCTTTCCTGATGTGCTAGCCATCTCAATCTATAATTAGAAATTGACAAACTTCTACAAGACTCCCACTAAACAGAAATTGACACAAAAAACCCAACGTACCCACAAGGATAACACAACTGGCCAGGCTCTGATACCACTTGTAAGGAAAATTAGATGTAGAAACAACTCTCCTAATGTCAAAGACCTCAGGGAAGAATGCATATATACTTTTAATTTTTCAATTACAGTCCAATTAAGATGCACGAGATATAGATTACTAAAACAAAGAAATTAGACAAATACATATGAACACCAAATATATGTGGGAAAACCCTTACAGGAGAAAAACCCACCACACCAAGAGAAGTCACTTTGTATTACAGTAACAAATAATTACATACAGAGTTCTGACTTATCTTTTTGATGCCATATTACAATAGCTTTCACAAAGATCAATCTTGTACAGGAACCTTCAAGTTACAATCTTTACATAATAGAAACCATGCACTGATTATACAATCACACAACAATCCATCTAACCATCAAACTCATCACAAACTACGATCACAGAGTATAACCAAGTCACCCCCTATCTGTCGAGCTTCCTCTCAGTAACAGCTGCAATAGTCCAACTGCTAGCGGTTCCCATTCGACTCCTCTGATTGGTCCATGAGACTCCACATAGGATGGTCAAACTGTCAAAAGGCAATCAAGCTGTTTTGGCATATCGGTGAGACACTGTCCATGTCTCCTCGATGCCACACACAACTTAGCATCCGATATCGCCAAGAGTTTCCTCATCGGAAAAACTCATATCGCTATTCACAAGTCATACCGACCTCAACATTTCTATTGGCAAGAGTTACTGCTCGCCAAGAGGTTTCATTGAGACTTCTTAAGTTACACCGAAGCACCCAATAGTCGATGAGACTTATCGCTATCGCTGAGACATCCCACCGAAGGTTCAAAAGTCACATAGACAACAGAACTTACATCGGTGAGACTATCGTCTTTCGCCAAGACATCATATCGAGTCATTTAGGGTTATACCGAAACGTTCAACATTCGGCAAGACATAACCGCTTTCGCTAGGATGTTACTCTAAAACCTCCCGTCATACCGAGCGCCAAATAGTAGTTGGCAAGACCTCTGACCATTCGCTAATATTTCACATCGAGATCTTTATGTTACCGCGAAGACTCCATATGTGTTCCCGTCGGTGAGACATTCATCGTTCGCTGGGACTTCTTTGTGAGACCATTTGGGTTACCCTGATAGCCATATGCTATTGGTAAGACATTCTTCAATCGCTAAGAGATCTCCCCGAGATCCTTTGTGTTACTCCGATGACCAACACTTGAACCTCCATCGGTGAGACATTTGAACATCGGTAAGACTTCTTACCGATAGAATATAAGATACGCCGAAGACCACAACATGTAACATATTGTCGGCGAGACTAAATATCTCGATAAGACTTCTCACCGAGCCACCGTAGGTTATCCCGATATACGATATGAGTGGCTTGTCGGCCAGAGATCTCCATGGGAGGTAAGAGGTTACAACGACTGCTTCTTGTCACAGCGATAGGCTCCTTCGAGGAGACAGAAGCAAGGTCACAGCGACTTGTACAATACAACAAGATTCAAGCTACTAGTTGGCCAGACATGATGGATGTCACACCAACATTGCTCCAGTAGAGGTTACAGCCTATGATGATTTAGGCACATATTTCCAACAATGTCCTCTTTATAAAACAATGAACAAAACACTATTTTTATCATCCCCTCAACATGCTTCTTCAACCAATCTTGCATTGCCATCATCAATTCATCCTTGAACTTCTCTTTATCTATTTTTGACACCAACTCATCATCTTTTCCCTTCAATATTGGACCATTTTCCAAACTTATTGTCTTAGCATCTTCCTCTTTTGTAGTGGCTGCAAATTCCTCATCTTTTTCTTCCTCAAGCTTTATAAACTCTTTCCTACCCAACATTATCACCTTAGCTGCCTTGGTTTGCTCCTTAACATCTTCTACCAATGGAGTTAAACTAAAAGTGTTTCCATCCTTTTCAATCTGATAATTATTATTTCTACCATCATAAATTGCATGTCTATCAAGCTGCCATGGTCTTCCAAGCAACAAGTGGCACACATCCATAGGCAACGCATCACAAAGTATCTTATCCTTGTATCCACCTATACTGAATTCAACCCAAGCTTGTTCATTCACCAAAACAGATTGACTTTCATTCAACCAAGACACTTTATAAGGTGTTTCATGAGATATATTTTCTAACTTTAGTTTATCAACCATTTCATTTGACACCATGTTATCAATACTCCCTGAATCTATTACTACTTTGCATACATTTCCTTAGCATTTACAAGTGGTCCTAAATAGTGTTCTTTGTTTTGATTCTTTCTCCTTGGATGCTTTGAGGAGTGTTCTTCTAACCATCAAGGATTCTCTAACTTTTAGAGTAGCAAGTGTATTAGGAGAGTTTACACTTTTACAGTCATGCTCTTGCACCAACTGAACTCTTTTATCACTACCAGTTGAAGTAGAAGCTAGTTTATCTGGACATTTCCATGCTTGATGCCCAAACTAATTGCAATGGTAACATATTACTGAGAATGAATTTGAACCTCTACCTTGTCCAAATCTTTCTCTAAAGCCTCTAAATCCACCTCTTTGATCAATAACTTGGTCTTTACTTTTACTTGCATCTTCTTGGTCTTCATAGGTATGCCTTGTACCTCTTCCTCTACTAGTGTTGCCTTTGCCTCTTCCTTGTCTTTCTTGTCTTCTTTTTAGTTTCTCTTCTTCCCTAGCAACCAATTGAAAACATTCTTCAACTGTCCTAGGTGTAGCCAAACTCAATTCATCTTGAATTTGAAATCTCAAGCCACACATATACCTTGTTATCTTTTCATTTTCATCTTCCACATGACCAGCCCTAATGCTCAACTTGTGAAATTCTTCAGTGTAGGCCATGACATCCTTTTCCTTCTGCTTTAAACTTTGCAACTTCTTAAAAGTTTGTATTGCAGGGTCACCTAACAAGAATTGGCTCTTAATCTTTGACACCATCATATCCCATGAACTAATTTTTGTTTTTCCCCTTTCACTCTTTCCTCTTGTACATAATTCCACCATGTTAAAGCAGGACCTTTCAACTTGGTTTTAGCAAACTTTACTTTTTGATCATCTGTAACCTCCTTGTACTCAAAGTAATTGTCCAGTGCATCTATCCAATCCAAGACCTCTTCAGCATCCAACTTTCCATTATACATTGGAAAATCTATTTTCTCACTAGAAGAATCTCCTCTAATATCCTTGAGTATTTTCATCATCCTTCTCTCATCAGGGTCCAACTCATCATCTCCTTGGACTCTTCTTGGAGGGTTTTCATCTTCACCCTCTTCCTCTTCCTCTCGGTCACTTTCCTCTTCAGTGACCTTTCCTCTTCTTTGTTTTGTCTCCCATGTTGCAAATCTGGCTAAAAGTGCTTCTTTTGATTCCTTTAACAACCTTATTTCCCTACCAAGGGCTCCACTTCCTTTAGGAGGCATCTTGTCCTTTCAACTCACCACTTTTCCTTCTTCAAATTGCAACCTTTCCCCTTAAAAATATCAAAAACCTATGCTATGATACCAATTGATGTAGAACAGGGAGGATTTTAACAAACAATCACAATTCAAACAAATTCAAACAATTTTTTATTCACAAAAACTCCAACTTGGTATTCAACTCACCAATTCACTCTTATTCCCTTGTAGCATATCAAATAGAGAAAATTATGCATATCTTTCAAAAGACTCTTCAAAACCACAAAAGAATGGAAATTTCAAATACCCTTTAAGGAATACTTCAAATTATCTAATTTGTACATACCTTTGTTTTGGAACATACCCTCCTAAAAATTGTTGCTACACTGAAAAAGAGGCTCAATTAGCCCTATTTTACAAAGCAACACCAACCCAATCACTCTCTCAACCACAAATTCCTATTCCAATGTTCTCCAAAGATTACAAATGGTCTGAATCAACAACTTTTGGTCAATTAAACAACCACAAATTCATCTAAACACAAAACCCTTACTTAGGCTTGTTTAGGCTTGTACAAGGAGGGTTTATTGGATCTACAACCACCAAGCCTGATTTCACCTTACCAACACTTCCAAAACATCACATTAATTCTTCCCAAGCTTATTTTATCAACTAGAAAGCGTTACAACCATTCTTTCTACAAAACCCTACTTCAATTCCTCTCTTTTCACCAAAAACATGAAAGTTTGCAACTAGGGCATCATACAAAATCAATCCAACCACCTTCCCTACCCCTGCAAAACACATAAGAACAAAAAAATATACCTACTAATTCCTTTCCACCAAGTTATCACATGTTTCACTAGGTTCAATGGCTTATAATTCCATTTTACCCTCTCAAACCCTCAAATTTTAAGTTCCTGACAACCAACAGAGAAAATTCTCTAAAAACTTTTAAACTCAATGGAATGCTATGAAACAAAGACAAAAATGAATTTTATTCAATCCTCTAACAAAATAAATGCATAATAAATCACTCTTAGCTTGTACAAGGCCATACAGGGGCCTATAGCAGCAAGTCCGTGTTCTAACTTTGCAAAAACAGAGTAACTTGTATTGCTATTCTTCAAAATACAATTAATCAAAACTTAGTTTCGACCTTCAAAATATTTTTAAGCCTCTTCCCAACGTTTCATAAATACCTTTTGAATTTCAATTTTCCACCTTCCTTCAATTCCAACTGGTGACCTTTCAAATCCTTGTTTTTTGCATTTTTGCACTATGTCAACATTGCAAGATTTTACAACATTTGCAGAATTGACGCAAAACTTGACACCCATACCTAGAAACAACTCAAAGTGACTTAAAACATTTGAAATGGTCTATTATGACCTTATTACTTGAAAACAGACTCAACACACCAAAAATCTATTAAATTATCATATTTACAAAAAGTTGACATGGTGCCCCTGCACCAATGCATTTCTCAAATTAATGCAACATGCCCATGTGTCATCTAATTTTCTTAAGATACTTGTTGATCTATGACCCAAAAAGCCATCAAAATGGTTGATCATCTTTTTATTTCCCTCCTCTTTAGCTTCAAGTTCTATTTTTCCTTACTTTGTTTCAATTGTTCCTTCAACTACTTTATTCTTAAGGGGAGTGTCTCCCTATCCTATAATTTTGTATCAAATACACTTGATTGAGGAGTGGTAGGATCTGAATTGATTCTGTGAGGAGGATGGATTAAGAACTATACCCTATTGTAGTCTTGCAACAAAATTGCATGATCCTTTTGTAACTTGTCAAAGTCAGCCTACAATTTCTTCATTATTGCATCATTGAATAAAGAAGTGCTTACTACCAAGGATGTTTATTGAAAAGCGCTTGTATCTAGAAGTCTCATGACAATTCTATTACCTATAAGATCCTTGGAATCCCTTGCAATTTTAGGTTTATTGGTTTTTGGATCAAATACTCATATTTCCAATGTTTCAAACCGTGTGCTAAATATAGACGCAAAATATAATTTTTTGACTTGCTCCGTAGATGTTAGCACTTCCTCATTAATTTCTTGGCTCAGGATGGTATCAAAAGAAATTTCTAAGGAAATATACTATCTTGGAAACAAAATACAACCACTTACACAATCATTCTTCCTTCTTTATGAGTGATATTGTTGACACCAAAGTCAGCCTCTTGCATGACCTTCTTGGTTATCTCTTACATTTCTTCTTTTGTTGCCTTCTTCCTTTCTTTACTCATATTTTTAAGGAAAAGATCCATTTTGTTCTTAGTAAGGAAATCCTTAAATTCTTTGGACTTCACAAAATTTTCATTTCTCAAAATCTCAGTACAAGCAAGGGCTCTTATGTCACTTTCTACATTACCACCAACCCTTAGGTAAACTATCATTTTGTCTTATGAATGATCATTAATTTGGAATTGAAACATAGAAAAATATGTTGGGGGTTTGATCAATTTGGAATGTAGACCTATTTTCCTCTATTTCATTAGGAAATGAGATCCACACAAAGAATTGACTTACAACCCTTAAGTGAGTTAACTCAGTGAAGGAATCTACTAATTTCCTTATGCTTGAGGACAAGGGTTTCAACCTGAACAACACTTTTGGGAGAAAAACTAGAAATAGTAAACCTACTCAATTATGCCAATTCAAACTTGAAACAACAATATAAAGCACAATATTGATAGAAATAACAAACTTCTTACAGATTTGAGAAGGGAAGAACACTGCTTACCAATCACCAAAAGGCATTTTCAGGAGGTTGTCTGGAACTCATTCGCCCATGGGCGAATGGGTCTTTTGTCAGGATTTTCAGAAATCTTTCGAAATCCTTTGATGTCACTTTGTAGCTTTTGTTTGATCTAGGTTGCAGTGTCAGAAAATCAAAAATCAGATCTGTAGGTGAGTTTTCATGGCTTGATGACAACTTTTGCAACTTAGATAACTTTTCCAATCTTGTACTTCAAAAGATCTTTGAAATCCTTCTTCAACCTAAAATTTGCAATACAAACACAAGAGGGAAAAAATGTTTGTTTTTGGTGAATGGGGGTTTTCCTTGGTCAAACCATGTTTGGGTAATTAACCTTGAATTGAAATAATGAAATGTGAAAGGAATGATGAATGAATAAGCTATGTTGCAACTCACCAAACCTTTGGAAATATGATATTGATCTTGCATGAAATGGCTTCAATGGATGTGGATCTTGATTCTTAAGATATGACTTTGAATGCTTGCTTGATCTTTGAAACCTACATCACAATGTTAGCTCCAAAAATATGCATGATGCTTAAGACCTTGACATGATTCTTGAGATCTTGAATGCTGCAACAAAATGCTTGATAAATCTTCTCTTGAATGCCTTGACAATAATATTATCTCTTGTGAAGTCACATAAAAATTTTAGGTCTTGAAATGATAAAATAACCTTATATTTATATAGATATGTATCCTTAATTTCTCAAAAATTAAACATTACAAACCGACATCAAAATTTGAATTTAGAGATGTTAAAATACCACCAAGAACATATTTTGAATTTAGGTTCAAAGGCCTAGGGAGGACCCATTCACCAATGGGAAAATGGGTCTCAGGTCCCTATTCCTAGAGCACACATTGCTCAAGGAAAAGTGTTATGTATTGACATTAATTATTGTTAGTTTTCCCCTTTGGAAAATATAATTTATTAGGCTTGTAGATGTAAAATAAGGCTTATTAATGCATAACTAAGTCCAATTTAATTAGGAGGGCCCAAACAAAGTGTGAATTTAAAGGAGTACATTTTTCTACACTACACGAACCTTGGTGGAGAAGCAAGGAATTAATTCACCCCCTCAATATCCATTATATTATCTCCTATCACCCTTGAATCAACATAACCCATTGAATAATCCACCAGTGGTTGAATACCACATGGTAGTCACTCTTGGAAGAACATTTGATGTTTATGACACCTCATTTTGAACAAGCTATTCAAATTATTGTTTTTTTAATCATGATTCTTCTTTGATTGGCCTTTGTGATGGTGTAGAAATCCTAGTAGAAAGAATCACAATATTGAAAAGCTTATTTTCTATCCTAATAACAAGATATTTAATCTTCTTATATGCTCCTTGGTAGCTTGGATCAACTTTTTAATTTTTTCTTCTCCCCTAATAATTACAATCCATTCATTTTTCCTTCTCTAAACCTCTACATTAGTGGCACTATTCATTATTATATCTTCATTTCTATCAAAATTATGGTAGAAGTTGAAATTTTTCACCCCTATCCCAATCTGATCAATGAAATTTTTGGGGTCACAATTACTCTTTCTATCTACCCTCATTCCATAATATTGTAATAGAGGATATTAAAATTCCAACCTATCCTTATTAGTGATCAAAAAATTAGGGAAACAAGGATCCCTTCTTGTGGGTTCTCGGATTTATCTGTCTCATTCAGCTACCACATGATCTCAAGAAATGCAACTCTACCTCCAAGACTCCTTGGAAATGAGGTTGTATTGGAGCAACATAAAGTCTAATGACTAGATGGTATTGGAGTGGAGGAACCAATCACCCCAATTATGGTTCACTCATACCTTAGACATTTATTTTATTTAAATTAAACTGTAAATTGTTTGCAGTCCCCACACTAAGCATCTCATTTACAAATAAATCAAAAATTCTAAATGCAAAATAAATTTTGGAAATTTAACTATCTAGCACACTTGAAATTCAAGCTATGACAACTAGAATCACCTATATTTAGTGAAAAATCTTTGCATCTCCTGAAGCATCCTTCTCAATCCACCTTCCCTTGTTTTATTCAATTTTGTTTCCTCACCTATATCAACCACCTGGAAGAAAGACAAGTGTTAGTGATAGATTAAATTGGAAAATTAAAGACATTTGGTGCTTCAAAGAATTCATTTTATTCCAAATTTCACCAATATTGAATAATATGTTGTGTTGACTACAACATGCCAGCTTGTACAAACAATAAAAAAACATATTAAACTTTACAATGGGAATTTAATTTCCAATTTAACCTATCGCTAACAATAGTAATATATATCAGCAATTATATCTATCATTTTTCCATTCTATTGCAATTGTGAATCACTTAATGTTCATTCGAATATATAAAAAAACCATCTCTCTTGGCATATGAAAGAGGCCATAACTTGCATAATCAATAAGGGAAAAGAAGACATACAAGAAAGACACCACATACCACTGTCAAACTTTTGTTTATATCATTACTTGTATAGAAAACTGAAAAAATATAGATTATTGCAAGACACATTGATTACAAATCATAGTGTGCATAAGTTATGCAAGAATAAAGGTTAAGAAGTCAATGAAAACCTTGGTGATCACCTTGATTGACCAAAAAATAGTAGGTAATTTCCCGACAAAATGCACCTCCCATAGGCATGTAACATACAAAAAACACATAAAAACATACATAGAAACATACATAACATGATGGGACAACATAGTGTAGGACCTACCAAGACGGAGGATAAAAGTGACGAAACTAGTAGACGAGAGGAAACGTTATGATGAAGGAAGCAAGGAGATAACGACGATGTTAGATTGTGTTTCTCGTGTTGTGGGAAGGAGTTTCACCATAAAACTTGCCACCCTAGTGGCTTGCATGAGAAGCTATCCCTTTCCCTGTATTCTATGCACCCATGGGCATTGCAAGCTGGCATGAGTAAGACATGCATTGTAAATTGTAATAAGTATTGTTTTTCAAGAACATGTGTTTAAATATGATAATGCACAAAATAATTGTAGGTTGGAAAACACTCTATGTTATGAGTTATTTCATTCTCCATGCTTGAACCTAAAGGGTGAAGAGGATGGGGAGGAGTTGCAAGTGGGGAATACACAAAGCATACCAAATTGAGGTGAGGGGTGACTAATCAATTGGGTTGTTACTTGTAAAGGGTTTTAGAATAGTATGTGGGTTGCAAGTTTTATAACACAAGTAGTGTTTTCCAACCTAGAATTTTACAAAATAGTATGAATGTAATCAAAACCTTTTCTAATTAACAAAGTAACAACCCAATTGGTTTTTCACCCCTCAACTCAATTTGATTAGACATCCAATGCTTTCCAACATGCAATTACATATAGATAGTATGAACATAATGAAGAAGTTTTGTTTAGTACATAGTAAGAATGTAATGAAGATCACCTTCGAAATTTATGCAGACCACATTGAATGAGATAGATAAAAGATAATGTATTGAGTGAAGAGATTCTCCCTGTTGTTGAGAATTTGAGGAAGGTACATGTGTAGTATGCGCAATAGGAAAATGGCAATGCAGAACTCGAGCAACATGTAGTAGAAAGTGTGTAATGGAAAAGGAATTTTCTCTAAAAACACTTGAAAAGAAGCAGACCAAAGTGAATGAGATAGATAATGTATTGACTGAAGATATTATTCCTGCTCTTGAGAAGTTTATGAAGGAGCATGTGCACTATGTGAAATGGGAAAATGGTAATGCAAAACCAAACGGAGCAAGTACTAGAATGCATGGAATGAAAAATGAACCTTCTCTAAAAACACTTGAAAAGAAGCAGAGCAGAGTGAGTGAGATAGATAATGTATTGAATAAAGAGATCGTCCATGCTCTTGAGAAGTCGAGGAAGGTGCATGTGTAGTATATGCAAAAGGAAAATGGTAATGCACAAGTGGACAAACTGAAGAGGTTTTGTATTGCACAAGAATTTGTGCAAGAGAAGAAAGTGAGAGATGTTGCTATGGGTGGAGTTGAACAAGTAAATTCAAAGATTCTTGAGCATAAAATTTCCATGGAACACATAGAATTGGAAATGGATGAAAAGAAGGTAGAGACATGAAAGTCCTATGCAAATACCAGGGAGGTGTTAATAGGTAAGAACATTGGGGATGAGGAAAAATGCATGCATGGTCAACTTGCAAATACAAAAGCACTAGTTGGAAGTGTTGAAACTGAAGCAAAATAACACAAGACTACAATTAACCACTTAGAAGAGGAATTAAGAGATAAAAAGAATATTGTATTGTCAAAAGAAAAGGAGATTAATTAATGATGTTGAGATTTTTTGAGAGATTAGAAAATGAACATTTGCAAGAAACTAGAGGTGTTCAAAAGTTGAAGTCTGATATCATGCACCTTGAGGCTCAATTACTAAATTTTCAACTTACCAATAATGATCCTATAAGGCATATTGAAAGATCAAAAGTGAAACATGTTGTTGCACAACTTATAAAAGTCTAAATTACATGAATGGTAAATATTGAAGGTGTCTTTCATTACACTCCTACTATGTAATTAACAAGAGGTTTTAATTACATTAATACTGTCTTCCAAAATTGCATTCCTTTCCATTACCACCTAAATTAGATGGTACTCATGTAGGGAGAAGCTAATCTCCTGAAAAAACTCACCTATGCATAGACATTATAACATAACACCCCATTCCCCATGCCAATCTCTCGATAAAACACACTGACGAAGAGACTTGACGGATGGAGCTAACAACATGATTGACATGAAAACCTTTGGTTTTGTAGACAGTGAGAATGTAGTGAAGTTCATTCACATTCACAATTTAAAGCAACTCTTACTTACACTAAAAGTTTCATTTCAATTTCCTCATATGATTTATAAACAAACACAAAATATAATTGCAAGTTGGAAAACATAATGTGGTTTTCCATTTGTTTCATTTTGTACATTCAAAGCTAAGTGGTGGAGAGCACAGGGAAGAGTTGCAGGTGGGGGTTTCATAAAACTAACTAGATTGAGTTGAGCGGTGACTAACCAATTGGTTTGTTACATCTAGAGGGTTTTAAAACACTATGTGGGTTGCAAGTTTCATAATACCTAGTGTTTTCCAATTTCATTACATTCTTACTATCTAATTCACAAAAGGTTCTCAAGACAATAAAAAACATACCAAATTGAGGTGAGAGGTGACTTAACAATTGGTTTGTTACTTGTAAATGGTTTTAGAACAATATGTGAGTTGCAGGTTTTATAACACCTAATGTTTTCCAACCTGTAATTTTATAGAACAATATGAATGTCTTGAAAATCTTTTGCTATTTAGATAGTATGAATGTAATGAAATGCCTACTTCAGAATTTATAACAAGTCTTACATAGAGTAAAAATTGTGTTTCAATTTCTTAGTATGATCCAAATATACATGCACAATATGATTGCAGGTTGGAAAACATAGTGGGAGGTGAGTACATATTTATGAAACCTCCAACCCACACAATGTTGTAAAACCCTCTACACACTGAGGGAAAATGAAAACCCTTGTTTTCATGTCAATGAAAACCCTTCTTTGCAACGAATAGTTGTTCAATTTTTCACAGTCCCTAGGAAGAATGGAAAAATGACATATATTTCTAGCAGATATATACATACCTACTAGCTAGCTACCCATGCCTATCACATGCATTTTGGTAGGGAGAATGGCCACTCTGCTTTAGGTTCCGAACCCCTGCAACTTCCTTTTGAGCTCGCTAGCAACCTTCAAAATGAGAATGTTGAAAATGGTGAAGTTATGGGCTTTATGTGGTTTTAAAATATATCATTTCATTTTAGAAACCACATTGTGTTTCCCAACCTGGTTATATATTCTACATGGCTTTTATTTTTTCTAAATGTTAGTTAGTTATTTCACCCATATTTCCATAATGGGTTGCCAGTTATTTCATTCGACTTCCTCAAAAAGTTGTGTTGTGAGAACATTAAAATGGCAAAATTAAAAAACCCTCAAGACAAAAACACATAAACAACTTTGCATTTCAAATAAAACCCCTTTCGCAAGGAAAACCCTTTGTTTTCATGTCAATGAAAACCCATCTTCGCTATGAATAATCATTCAATTCTTCACGGTTCCTAGGCATAATGGAAAAATGGCATATATTTTTGGCAGATATACATACCTACTAGCTAGTTGCCCATGCTTGTCAAATATATTTTGGTAGGGAGAGTGGCCGCTCTGCTTCGACCTCTGAATTCTTACAACTCCCTTCCGCGCTCTCCAACAACCTCCAAAATGTGAATGTCAAAACTAGCGACGTTTTGGGCTTTTTGTCCATTCCAAATTATGATTTTGAAAACCCATCGACACTACCACATTTTTTTGGCGATGAGATAGGTGACAACACTCCAAACAACACACGCCTAAACATCCATCAACTCGGTCTATCAAGTCTTTCTGTCAGTACATTTTGTTGGGAGAGTGGCATGGGGGATGGGGTGTTATGTTATAATGTCTATACATAGGTGTGTTTTGTAGGGAGATCAGCTTCTCACGTATATATTTAACAAATAGAGAAATATATATAGATCAAGTGGTTCGAACTTGAAATCAAGGTAAAAACCCTTTTAACATTTGTTCATCTAAATGATTGGTAACAAAAGAATAAACAATTGCAAAAAGTAACACTAGTAAGAGCAAGAAGATCTATCACATGCACTGTACGAATACAACAATATTACTGTTGTTATAGGACTTTTACAGTATTGATTTGAGGTTTGTTTCATAATATTATAGCGAATACTAAAAAGGCACGCAAAAAGCCACCTAATGTCTACTATCAAATGTGATGCTAATATGCACACAATTTAATCAAACATTGGAAATTTGAGTGGATTCCTCAACCTAAGCCTTCTCTTTTCTCTTCCTTTCCAACCCAAGGATTGTGTTGTTGAATGGTAGCACAAGAGATTCAAAGTTTCAAATATGTCCAACAGACTCAAAATGTAACCACTGTAATGGCACAGTTATTGGGTACCTAATTTTTTTCAAAATACTTGCATTGAAATTGGCCAAAGTTTGCAACTATGAGCCTTCTTAACCATGCAGACTCAACCAGATTCATCCCAGAGAGCCTTAGAAAATTCCAATATTATATGCATTTTTAGTTGTTCAAACTACCACAGATCTATTCCTGATCTATTTTGACTTTTCTTTTTTGCTTTTTAGATGGAGATTAGTCTGAGTCTGGTGCCTACTCCAAAAGATACAAGGATGTTTGTAATTAGAGAAGATTGTGATATTGCTATCATGATTCAACCGTGTAGTTTTACAAGTCAAACTCATTGACCCATGTTTCACGAGTAGTAATTCACAAGAACCCATCTCTCATGATAATAAATTACAATGTGATTTTTAGCACCAACTATTCCCTTCTGATGTATTACCATGGATGGAAACATATATTTGCGATCACATCCATATCAAGTCATGGCCTCCATCTCAACCACGGAAGATCAAAAACATAACCCAATGTGACCCCTCTGGTGAAAAAAAAAACACTAAATAGTACTTTTCCCATATAGAGCACTACTTTAACAAAAACAAAAAAAAATGATAAATATGTGAGGGAAGAGAGAGATGCTTATGCCCAGCAAATGACATTACCTCCCAACATTATTGCTTGTGCCTGGAACATGAATTTTGCTATCACTAGTTCTCACGCCCAGATCATTAAGCTCTATTCAGCAATCATTTTTCCCGCTTGATAATGAAAGACTCCATACTGGTATTCATCACTACCTCCCTGCATTCAACTCTTATCCAATTGTAAATGAATGAGGCCTGCCACTTTGAAGATGCCCCTGGATAATTCAGGGGTGCAACTGTATATTTTCTATGCAACTGCCTTACTCCCTTTTTTAATTAATTTCCTCCGACTGCGACCCCATTCATAGTAACTCCACCTCTCACATGTTAACCCCCCACTACTGACCTATTGCACCCCTTTGTAAAATGGTGAATTGACTAAAATTGACATCAGTGCTTTATATAATGAAATCACTTTTATTTGTGGTTTTAGTAGACTGTTGATACTCATGTTGAATTTTTCTTATTCTACCAAATGTTAAGAAATTTTGGGCAAGCCTCTGTCGTTTATTGATAATTGATTAAAGTCTAAATGCATTTATTGATAAGAAAAAAGCAAGTGTAACACCATTTTTAACATTTATTTATGCACATCCCTAAGAGCACACTGTTGATCTATCCATTGTTAATCACTTGTTTAGATCTATGTGTAAGCCTACAAGCAATGATGATATTGAATCTACGCATATTCTTACTTAAATTTTATATTTACACTTAATCCATTGGAGAAGCTTTGTTATGCATGAACATAAGCCAAGGCAATACAAACAACAGGGTCATGAGCATGTGATTTAATTCACTTCTAAATTTGGGAAAGCATTTAAGCTAGCCCTTTGTAAAACATTTTCAAGGCACCATCCAAACCGGCCATCTTGGCCATCGTGATCATAAAAGGCAGACAAGCATTTTAATATAAGAATTCTACTTTGGTGTGGGCACCACAACACATTTAAACTACAGTTTTATCTCTCACATTCTCTCACAAACCAACATGCAAACTGAGGCTTTTCTTCCTTTGAACAAGAATTTAAAAGAAATTTGCTCATAATTTTTGTCATGGAGTTTCCTGTTCACTCAACATAAAGATGTCTTCTGAAATCTAGCATTCATAAATAAAAGTTTCTGAATATCTTTCTAACACTCATAGATATCAGTTTCTAAATATCTTTCTAACACTTTATTTGGAATTATCTTTGCTAATTTAAATTCAAATAAAGTGTGTTTTCCTCAACAATCTTTAATATTTGTACCATGAAACATATCGCTTTGTAAAATCCTTATCAATACATGTAAGCATGATTGTTCTCAAGATCAAGACACAACTAACTAAAGCTACTATAGTGTATTACAAAAAATTCTATTATAATAAATAATCATATGCATAAATCAAAATCTAGAACCCACATAAAGCCTGGTAACTATATTACTAGGGTAACTAAGGCAAGAAAGTTAACTAATATAATTTACTCCCAAGTGAAAAGCATTCAAGTTTTCCATTACCAACAAATATATATTAAAAACACTTTTTCCTTCTCTAGATGCTAGAAAAAAACTCCTCATCAGCTAGGCTAGAGTCGCTATCATAGAAGTTGTGTATCTCAAAAGAGTGAAAGAACCACATCACCTTAATCATACTTCATCTAGGGTGTTTTGTTACTAGCTATTAAAATAATATTAGCTTTCATTATAGAGAACTGATCGGGTGGCCTTACATTTCTATATTGAAATAGGGTGGGTGGTACATAACTACAAAGTTGAGGAATCTAAAATTAACAAAGACAAAATGAGCATTTTTTTTGTTGTATTCATTTTAGTGTTAAGTTGATTCTCATTCATTTAACTAATCCCTAGTTATTGGAAATCTAAGGCCCAAGAAGCACTTTTAAAAGTGGCAACTACATAACATGTTTTAGATTGTAATGGAAAGTGACAAGTTTCAATCATCCAAGTGAGATGAGCATTGTAACTTTCCTATAAATATAATGTGTATTGTTTGTACAAGGGGTTGAAAAATATTTGAGGTGTAAGAAACCTTTTTACAAAAATAGAAAATATTATGAGCGCATGTTAAATATGTATTTAATAATATTTTAATTTTTTACTTTTGAGAAATTAGTATAAGATGTTTCTTATTGGATTAACTCAAATTGTCTCATATGTTTCATTATTTACTTCAAGAAATATGTAATTATAATTATATATTTTATATACCATTGTTAGGATTGTACTAGTTGGTATCAAGTAATACTATAAAATTTCATGTTATGTATTCATCTTAATAAGGAATATTTATGCATAATATATGGAGTGACTCGTGTTAAAAAAAATTACTAAGTAGAGTTTGAATTTTTCTTGTTAGGTGTAATCTAATAAACCTAAGTCTTGTAAGATAATACCATGAATATTAAGCTACTCAAATATAATCGATAATGTGAAATTACATTATTATTTTATGTTTAACATTAAACGACTCTATGCATAAGATGGGCATTAATCTAAGAATTTTCCAATCACCTAATCCACCTTCTAAAATCAACATTGTAAATAGAGTAAGGTATTTAATTTAATCATCCATAGTGAATGTAATGGAATACAAGATCATCATAGTTTATTATATAAATCTTTCATCTTCTACTTATAAATATGTAGATCTATATTTTATATTTGAAAATCCTTCCAATTTTTTGGTTAGTTGTCAACATGATTAAGACTAGTGAAAATTAAAAGAGGAGCTATAATTATGCCAAAAGTGCTTAGTTCAACTAGCAAATAGTTTCAAAATAATTGATCAAATTAGATAAAATAAATACTTTATGCATTTGAAGAAAATTTATAATTGATTATCATTCGAGGGATCTAATAGGGAATACCCTCTAAACTTGGTAAAGCTCAAAGAAGAAGGATAGTTGAGCCCCTCTCATGTGTTGGCCCTTTTTTTTATCTTGTTTGATCACAAATTCCTATGTTTGTTGCTTTGAAATATTACATACCTCTAAGATTGTATTTACAAAAAAATTCCTATAATAAAGGTACAAAGTAGAGGGGAAAACTAATAGAAATGAATCCATTACTAAGGAATTTATTTTAACAATTTTAATTAATCCTTTAAATCTAGAATTTTCTTTGGAGCAACTAGTTTAGAGAATTTATTATAAATCTCTATTGAATCCAATTATATTATTGATGCATTTGTAGTTGTATCATTGGTTGTGTTCTTATTGCTTGTCAAACTACACCTATACATTTTATGTTGTTGCTGCAATTGGATAATTCTACTAAGATATTCATCATAAATCTTAGTGGGTTTTGCTTTGATTATATGTGTATTTGTTCAAAGTTTATCATAAAATATAAAATAATTGAGTGACATGGTTTCAAAATATTATGGGAATAATTTGATAAAATATTTGTAAATAACTCAAGAAAATAATCTTCAATAGTTAGCCAACCATGTTCAAGAAATGGATTCAACAAGGTTAGAAGGGAGATGTCGACGGGAGGAGCGGGTACGTTCTGTCTAGTGTGTGCTAGGGTTTGTAGGCCATAGTCACGCTTGTCTGTTGCTCTTTCTTGGCCTTGGGAAAAAGGTGTGAGCTATGTTGGGTGCTTTGGTAGTTGGTTTCTTTATGCAAACTACGTGGGAATCTTTGGTGGTGGGTTTCTTTGTGCAAGCTTCTTTTTTTGGTGCTTTGTTTTAGTATTATCCTTGGTGTCATGTCATTCGGTCCTCTTTTCAGTGTTTTTTGTGGGATCTTGGTTGTGCAGCCCACATGGACCATGTAGGGGTTTGAGGGACCCTTGGTTGTTATCCTTTAAAGAAGCTATTTCCAGTGGTGATTCTTCATCATCTGAACATGAGGATGTTGTAAATTTCCTCCTACACATGCGGCAGAGGAGTTGAAGAACAATCAAGTTCAGGGTCTACACCCAAAGTTTAATGGGTGTTTGGAAATAAGTAAAGATCGTCTAGTGGTGGTGATCATCCTAGTTGCAGTGGCTGAGGGCATGCTATATTTATCTGAGCATTCGCTAATCTACAAATTTATGGGGTTTGCATTTCCTTGCTTTATTTGGAGAATTGGGTCAGTAACAACTGTAATCCTAAATGAGACTTAGAAATCATTCTGGGTGCTAATATTTTTTTCTTTGCGGTCTTCTCTCAGATTACAGATTGTCATATGGTTTTCAAAGGGGGCCTATACTTTTACAATCAGTTGGGACTTTTTATAAAACCATGACATCTGGGTTTTGATCTAACAGAAGAGATTCTGTCAAGGATCCTAGTATGGATTCATCTCCCTTGACTTACAATGGAATTTTAGTGCAAGGACATCATGCACTCTATTGTTGTTGTTCTAGGGAAGCCCTTGGGTCCTTCCCACCAGACACTTGATCAAAGGGTAACTTATTTTGTTCGCTTGGGTGTGAAAATTAATTTAAATAATACTTTATTAGAGTCTCTTGAAATCAGGTTAAGTAGCATGTATTTGATTCAATAGGTGGATTATGAATCCCTTCCTTTTTGTTGTCATACTTTCCATGAATATGGGCAATTACAAAGGAACTATTCCAATTTGAGAACCAAAACCCAACAACCTCCATTTGGTGTGCATACAAATAATTCCAAAGCCAAAGGTAAAGATCCGATTTACAATGAGGAGCTTGATCCAAATGGGTTTGTTCTCGTGAAATCCTGGTTGAAAGTAAAGATGCCAAATTTCCAAAATAACGTCATGCTCAGAGAGTCATTTGGCAACAAATTTGATGTTATTGAAATTTTTGAAGATTTAGATTCAATGGAGCATGATCATAGCTTGGGGACTCAATTTTATCAAGGATTAGATCATGTTGGGAAATACCCTCAGTGCCCTACTCCAAATACTAACATGCATGTTGCCTCAAAGGAAACAATTGCTCCTTTTTCATCCCCTATTGATTAGGGGGCTATTGGGAAAGAAAATGTGGAGTTTCTAATGGATGATTTGGTCGGTCTCTAGCCCCTTGGAGGAGAATTCTCATGAACATACTAGTAATATCAAGACAAATGATTTGGAGACTGATTCTAGGCTCAAGGATGATGGTAAGAATAAGAATCGGCCACTCCTTAGAGTCTACCATAATATCTTAAGGAAAGTGATGTTGAAAATTTAAGGTGAAATTTGCAGCAATAGAACTTAATAAAGTGGTTGTAAATATGAAATTATATATTCAAGATTACCATAAAGAGATTGTGTGATTAACAATTCCAAACTTGCAAAAAATTAGCAATACCACAAGTCATCAAATACAAGTGACACAAGATATACATGGAGAAATCCTTACGGGAAAAAACTCCACACCCAAAGAGATTTGATGTTTGTATTTATCTTCAAAAGAGACACACCAATACAACACTCCTTTTTGATTTCTGGAAACACTTCAATGTCGCTATGACAACCTACAAACAAACTCTTACAAACCACCATCTCAAGGCTCCAATATATAAAAGTTTATGGGAGAGAATACCACAAATGGTATCCTGAAACAAGCAAAACCTCTTGGAAAAACCCACGCCCCCTTAGCGGACAACCCATACATGGCATAAAATATTGAATAATCACATGGCCTTTACATGGGCGCCTAACCCACAGCCAATCAAAATTTGGTCAAAATTGAGTGCTCCATAACTCTTTGACGACTCTAACAGCTTCATGCAAGAGCATGCACCAACATGCAAACCTGGGTGCCCAACTATGCAAGAACATGCAAAAAATGCAAATAACATGCAAGGACATGCACACCAAAGTGGTTGCCACTCACAAAGTTGGACGCCCAAGAGGAATATTCTTCCAAGATGCCTAGTAACAGTCACCATAGAGAGTCCACCTCTTTGAATGCAATTTTTTTCATAGGAAAATAAATAATAAATATTTTGTCCCTCATGTCCTGTAAAACACTTTCCAAAGAATGTGGAGACACATAGGTCAACTTAGGATGGCAATTATAATGTCACCTATCCTAACATTCTCCCACTTGACATTATCCATTGAAATTACATCCATGAGATACAAATAAAATATAATCAAGTACAGTGATCAAGCGTCATGGCCTTCCTGCACCAAGAGAACTTATCTATGGTCAGTGGCTTTGTGAGAGAATCTACAACATTATCCAAAGTGTCAACCTTATCAATCAAGACCTTATCATTATCAACCATTTCTTGCAAAAAGTGATACTAAGCATCAACATGCTTAGTACGAGCATGATACATAGGATTTTTTACTAAACATATGGCACTCTGATTGTCACATCCAATCATCACTGTCCTGCAACCAGAACCAATGCCATTACCAAGTATTTGTAACCAAGCCACCTCCTTAGAGGCATGTGTAGCAGCCATATACTCTGCTTCGATGGTGGAAAATACAATTGTAGGCTGCCTCTTACTCATCCAACTCACTACACCTCCAAACAAAGTAAAAACATAGCCACTTGTTGACCTTCGACTATCCAAGTCACCTACCCAATCTAAATCAACAAACCCTATGTGTCCAATGACTTATCCACATCATCATTACCATGATAAACTAAACAGTAATCTGAAGTACCATGCAAATATCTAAACACCCTCTTAACAAAATTCCAATGCTCTCTACCAGGGTTAGGCATAAACCTACTCAAAAAGCCCACTACTTGGGTTATTTCTAGTCTAGTGCAAACTATTGCATACATCAAATTGCCAATGGAACTAGCATAAGGAACGTTAGACATCTCTTCAATATCATCATCAAAATTAGGACAAATTTCTAAACTCAACTTAGTACCAACCGGAAATGGAATATTTATTGGTTTACAGTCATGCATATTAAACCTCTACAAAATGGTATCAACATACTTTGAATTAACCAAATCTTTTTGTGAATCCGATATCTATTGATCTCCATCCCAAGAATATGTTTTGCATCCCCCAAATCCTTCATATCAAATGTGCTAGAAAGTTGAGTCTTAAGCTCCCTAATCATCACCTTGTTGTTACCCATAAACATGTCATCAACATACAAGACAAAGATTAGTATCTGATCATCAATAACCTTAATGTAGACACAATGATCCCCCTCACTCCTAACAAAACCCAACTTCAATGCAAAGGCATCAAACTTCTAGTACTGCATCCTAGGTGACTATTTCAAACCATATAAAGATCTCTTTAATCTAAAAACCAAGTGTTCTTTTTATGTCACAACAAAACCATCAGGCTATCACATATAAATCTCTTCCTTAAGATCCCCATGAAAGAAAGTAGTTTTAACATCCATTTTCTCTATTTCAAAAACATAAGCAACAACTATAGATAATAGGAATCTAATATAAGTTAAATTAGCAACAAGAGAGAAAATTTCACCAAAACCAACTCCCCTCTCTCTGGGAGTAACCCTTTCCACCAATTTAGCCTTGCACTGCTCTAACCAATCGTCTACACCAAATTTATTTTTAAATACCCACTTGCAACCGATGGGATTCCTTTGGGAAAACTCGCAAGATCCCAAGTGTCACAACTATCTAAAGCCATCATCTCCTCCTACATGGCTTGCATCCAAGACTTTCATTCTTCTAAAGAAAGAGGGCCTCCCTGTAGGATCTAGGTTCATTTTCAATACTCAACAAAGAAAATACACAATGAAAATTGGATGGGATATACTTATTAACTAGATTTTTTTGTCTTGTGGATCTTATCAAGGTAGGAGTAAGGGTTTCTTGTTGCTCTTCTTCATGCTCATCCTGCACATCATTTGAACTCTTTGAAGCCTCTTCTTCTTTTCCATCCTCAAATCCATCTAGTTGTTCTTTCACATGTGCATCTTTGTACTTCTCAATCTTTTTCTCAAAGTGCACTATTTTTGTCTTATCTTTTTCCTTTGGTTGTTCTTCACCTAAGTAAGCTCTAAACTTCCTAAAAGTCACATCTGTAGAGAAAACCATTTTACCGGTTAGTGGATTCCAAAGCTTATAACCTTTTTCATTCTCACCATAACCAACAAAGATGCATTTTTATGCTTTTGGATCCAACTTAGAAACCATTCCACAGGGTCCACCATCTCCACAAGCATTGAAACTATCTACGTGTCAACCTCCCCGCTTCCCCTTTGGGTTTAAAGCGTGTTCATCTTATAGTAGCGGGGAGGCAAGGAATGGATGAGATTTGTTTGTCAGAAACCATAGTAACCATTGATTTGAATGTCTTTAGTCATCAGTGCCTTCAAGCAGTGGTAGGACTTGCCAAAAGGGTGGCCAGGTGTTACTTGCTCGCTATCCCATCAAATCCTTAATTTAATTAATTTAATCCCTCGAGATGGAGGGGAACCAATAGAAAGTAGTCAATGGGACCCGCCAAGCATAACAAAGGATTTTAATAAGAATGTGCACTTATTACATGACTTAAAAGGGGTTGCTGGCCTAGGTTTATAACATGAACGATATTGAGTGAATATTAAAACCCAAACTTAGGGATTGAACAAGAATTAAAGAATTTTATGACCGCATAAGACAAGGCAAGATTTATAAGGATTCTACAGGTAGCAACCGAGAACACTAGGCTCAAGGGGCCAGTGAGTAAACAGACGAAAAGGCATAAGATATAACTTAAGAGACTGAGAACAGGTAAAACCTAGTCAACTTTGAATTAGATTATTAGAATGTAGGTAAAAGGAAAAGACACCTAGGGTTTTTTAGAGGGTTTAGAACACACATAAACCCTAGAACATAAGAATTACTAGAACCCTAGAACCTTATGACACTTTCCAAATAAATAGAACACCTAGATCAGAAATACAACCAGATTTAAGCATCTTTTGGGATGCCTACTATAAGCTATTTGATAGCACATATAGGAGATTAGGAAATGTTGTAATTTTTCTCTGTAATAAAAAAAGATGACTCAAATACTTAAGTGTATTCCTTTAATTTTGAATATAATATCGACCTATCTTGCTCTCCAGTATTGTATTCACTATCATCTGACTCAAAATAATCAACGGTTACTTATAAGTTATGGATGTTGAATTGTTAGCTTCTGTTCAAGGAATGGATTAATATCCCTTTCAGTTATTTATCAAAGATTGCGTGAATGGCAATGCAATAGGAATTTATAAGTAGTGTGATAAGTGTTGTTCTTTAAAAATGATGCAAAATCACATCAAATTTAATACCATGGAATACGATATAAAATATAAAATATCACAATTTCATGGAATACAATACAAAATATCATCAAATACAGTTTGGAATATGATTCATGAAGTGCAATGATTCACAATTTCATGGAATACAATATAAAATATCATCAACTACAGTTTGGAACAATGGAAACTGATTCATGGAGAGCAATATAAATACCTAAAAGTTGCTAATTCAATTCCATTTCCCAAATGGAGTCAGGGTCTTGAAATTGACGTTCAACTTGAGATAAACTAAAAGAGTTGTCTTGATTCTGAGCCTAGTCTTCATTTTCTTTGGCCTATGTCTCAAATTCAACATTCATTGTGTCATTATCATTTGTCCCACTTCCACTTCCATTGCCACTGCCACTGCCACTACCACCATTACCAACGTTTGGAATTGGAGTGTTGCACAACCCTCTTCTTTCGCATATGGGCCTCTAAATTTTGAGTGCCATTTCAAAAGGAAAATTTGTAACATTATACATAGTTCCTTTCATCCTCAAGCAATTTTCTAAATTCTTGTCTAGTTTGTTTCTTAACTTTGATTTTAAAACTGCCAATGAATTGAAAACTCTCTCATCCTCCACCGACCCCAATATCATTGTTTGACATAAATTAGCAAGTTTGAAATATTCAGATATTGAACCACACAATATTTCACTTTGACCTAAGTTTGTCCAAACCTTTGTTATTGATCCTGGTTCACAGGACTTCTCCATACCCATGGATTGAAACTGGTCCATCATACTTCTTGCAAAATTCTTACATTGTTGTCTAAGCTTATCTACATTTATAATTCCTTCTATTGTTTGCACATTGTATGTTACACTTTTCGAAAAGTGATCGATCAATATATTTACTTTATCATGAAAAAATTTTGGGCTATATTTGTTTACCCAAAATTGAGGATACACAATACCCATGGATTCAAGTATTTCTTGCCAAGGGAATCTATCATGAATCTCTTGGGAAAGAAATTTTGCAATTTCCTTCAAATTATCACTTAAAAATTTAATAATGTCATTAAAATCTTCCTTTCTAACAGGTACTTCTTTGCTAGAGCGCCTGGTTATCGTACAATGGTACATTTCTATCTCAAATCCACGTACATAGATACATAAGTGTTCTCTTGCATTAAACTGTAAATACTTATTAGGCTTATTCAAATCAGTAATTTTTTGCTAGATGAAATAATTTGGGCTTTCAGAAGTTTGATCTAGATATAGATGATCGAGGTCCATGCATGTATGTCTGTACGTAGTTTGGAATAATCATAAATATACATAGTTTTATCTTGGGATTTCTTCACAAGATTTTTCATTTCATCCAGCATGGGGAGAATACTAGCTAAAGTCAAGAGTGTCTCTATATCGCTTAACCTATGTAAGAGGCCAGGAGCTTTGTCTATTGTACTGCGATGCTCGTACATTACTCCAATCAAGGATTGATATTTTGAAAGAACTCATTGCGCTGTTCCATGCAAGCAGATCCATTTGGTATCAACATCCTTAAGAAGCTTGTTTCCTATTGTTATTCCCTCAACAAAATTTTGAAATTCTGCGAAACGTTTGGGACTTCGATAGAAGTATGTGTAGAGCTCGCAAACTAGATTTTCAACTTTTGATATTGTAGGAAACTTGCTTACAATTTTGAATGCTAAATTCATTCTATGGGCCATGCAGTGAATTCCAAGCATGTATGGTGCACAAGTAGTTTGTAAATTTATGCAAACACCACTCTTGTGACCTTGCATCACTACAGCTCCATCAACTTCTACACACACCAACTTTTTGGATATTATCAACTCATCCATACCTGCAATTTCATTCGAATATTTCTTGACTAGTTCAAATAGATTTTGCGATGTTGAACTGTCCTTCATTTTATGAACACAGAGAAGATGAGCTTGGTGAACATGTTTTACATTATACACAAGCATACAGACCCAAGAAGTATTATCTACCGCAGTAACTTCATCTAAAGATAATGCAATGAAGTTAAACTCTTTTACTTTCTCCTTTAAATCTTGCTTTTCCACTACAGCAAGATAGTTTTCCCATTCCCATCCAACGTTTAATGACCAATGTGAGCTAGGAAAGTGAGGAACACCCAAAAAAGATAATAAATTAGAATATTCTGGGTAGTCTATCATAGGACACCCTCTTGACAAAATATGAAAAACAACACTCATTTGAATAGTTTTTGATAGATTTGTTCCTTCCATTGCTTTTCCAAATTGAACCTCAATTGTACCTCAACATGCAGCAAAATTTGACATTCTTTGATTATGCTCTTCATATTTCGTGGTATACTTAACATGAAGACATTCTTCCTTTGATTTCCATTGTACGACTGATTGTTCCTTTCTATCTATGATTTGTTTTTCATAAACTTTACCGATATGCTTTTCTATAGTGTCAAGCTTTAGTTGCAACTTCTCTCTTTTACATTTCCAACTACAAATTGTACACATGCATTATGTTATAGTTTCATCTTTGTTTTCTTTCTCCACTGGTACAATGAATGGGTACTTTAACAATCAACCAAGCTAAAAATTCCTTGTCATTTCCCACTCATGCCCCACTTTTGATTTGCCTTTTCTTTTTTTGCTACCAACATCATCCTGATCCAAGTCAATTATCTCATCTAGTTTACCAGGGTATCCCTTGGAACATCTTCTATGGTATTTCCATCCTCATTTGACTCATTTAACTCAATGACAATCTCACCTTGACCTTCCAATGGCAGTGAGGTATTGTGAATGCCTTCTTCATTAATATTTGGTGGAAGAGTTGATGATGTAGCTCAATCTTGATCTGATGGATCATAAGCATTGCCAATTCCAAAGTAAGAATGTATGGTACCTCTACGTTTTGGGAATTTTGATGGCCTCCCAGTCCCTTCACCACCCTGAGGATTCTTACCCTTATTGCACTTGCTGCTCGACATATTGATCTCTCACTTCGAATAAAAGCTGGTAAAAATGTCTTCTTGTTTAAGGAGAAAGAATATATATAATTCATATATTTACTAATAGATCTCATTCCCTACTCAATATCATCTTTAAGATTGAAGCAAGAATGGAAAACAGATAAAAAATCTTACAACACTATGAAGAAATGATCACTCATCTTTAAGCTTAGGTTTTCACTGGCTTGTTATTCGTTAATGCAATAATGCCTATGTTGTAAGTTTGTAACTTGCTTATGATCAACTTCAAGGTTTCAAGTCCAACTTTTGAATCGAGAATTGAACAAAATGTGTAAGAATAAATGATAGTTTTGATCATATTTATATCAATCCATATTTGGCGAACTCCATGGGATTTTTAAATGGCATATTAAAAATTGGGTGAATCCTACATGATTATGCAACGATACATTGTAATTTTCAAGGCGATTATGGACTTACAATTAGCATGGAGGTGTCACGACAATTAGTGAAATGTGTCCTCAAATGTAATTATTTTTTAATGTTATTGGCGAAATAGGTTCTCATAAGCAACTATTTGTAAATTTTAATTGGCGAAATGGGTCTTCACAAGCAACTATTAATTGGTGAAATGGGTCCCGATACAATGTTGTTTTAATAGTATTGGCGAATATGTAGACTGTTTTGTTACATGCTTCCGGGATTCCAGGAAAAAATATTAATCGGTCCATTTGAAGCACGTAATTTGTTATGGAAAATTTGTTACTTAAATATGCCTCATAAAAAAATCGATAGCAAATGGGCATGCATTGGATCGATAATTCATAAAATTTGGGTGATTTGGCCACCCTATTGGGTGTGATTAATTCGTCAATTGGTGAAGATTCGCCACTAAATTTTTCCCTGACAATGAATGAATTCACCAACATTATAGGACCAAATGAAAATGTGTTCGAGTTCAATGTATTAGATTCATGATATTAATTATAAGAATTCTAAAACATATGAGACCCAATGAGTTCATGTTCTTGATTATATATTGTAATGTTTTTGATAAAAGGAAAAACAAGTTTTGAATGGACCTGAAACCATTTACAATAGGTTTTGAAAGGACCCGAAACCTTTAGGTTTTAAGGGGACCCAAAACCCACACCAAGAAGAACAAGCTGCCTAAAAGATAGGAACAGAAACAACCAGTAGCAGCACAGAGAGACAGCAAGCCAACACCTAGCAAAAAGCCAGCGGGCAGCCCAAACAAGACCGAGGAAACTACAAGAATCTAACACTCATTGGTTTTGACGGGACCAACAACCCACTACAGACCACACTTTCTGCCATTATAGGAAGAGTAACTATAAGTGCATAGGGCAACAATAGTTTCCTTCAAAGACCATCTGTTCTCTCCACCTCTATAGGAGAGATTCCCAAGCTCAACCATATCATGGTGACTGCAACACCCCTTATCCTTTAGATAGAACTCCATAAAGATCAGCTCTCTTTTCAAAATATCCACCTCAATAGAAAATGAAGAAAAGACAGCAGCATGTAGGCTAGCCTCAGCTTTCTTGCTATCACAAAATAGGGCATAATTAGCCCCCCAACATTTCTTCCAGGCGTGCACGAAAGCATCCCGCTCCACCTCTATAGGAGAGAGGTCACAACCAGCCACATCCATCTCCCCCTCAATAGGAGATAGGACCACCTCCATAGGAAAGGCTAGAGTGACCCAAGGATGCACAGAAGGAAACACATTGAACAACACCAAGGAGCCAAGAACCTCTCCCATAAGATTAGAAAACAAATCAGGGTTCGAGGAGAGGAGAACCATAGTCATAGACTGCAAAGGACTGACCACAAACAAAAGTAGATACTCAGTCACAGAATGCTCAGGAACAAGCAAACCACAGGAGGAACAGGGGTTCCCGCACAACAAAGTAGTAAAGAGAAGACCCAGCAATAGAGCACACCAAGCAACCCTGACACGCCGGTTAGGGCTAGAGAGGGGCCAAAACTCTTCACAAGCAGCCAACGGGAAACACCACCAAACCACCAAGTGGGGAAAAGAATGAACCAGAACAAACTGGAAAAGAGAGCCCCCAGGAAATATGCACCGAACACACCACAGACAGGAGTGAGGAATAGTCAAAAAGAAGCAGGAACAAGACCAAGCTGACATGAAGAAACCCCAAGCCCTCCTGCTACGCCGAGTAGGAGCAATGATTGGCCTAATCTTAAACCACACTTCTTCAAAGAAAACCCCACCACCAACCCACCGAATGGACGACACCCACAAAAGATAAAGGTAGGGCAATCTGCACCCAAACCCCACCAAGCTCAGCCTGCAGGAAGGATTGCCAAGAAGCCACCCATCACAGGCAGCAGAGAAGGTAGCAAAAGAAGACGCCACCAAGGGAGGAGCCAAGACATCCTCCGCACCCTGCAAGGCTCCAGCTCTAGCCGCAGCAGACCAACTCCAAATAGCAGCAACAACATCAGACACCGCACGCCGACACCTCCACACCAAGAAGCCGGGAAAAAAGGCTTCCCAAGACCCTAACGGTCGCGCCAAAGGAGGAAGAGAAGCCAACGCCAGATCAGGATCAGCGTCATCGTCAGAATCCTCCCCTCCTTCATCAGCAAAATTTGAGTCACCTCCCTCACCCCTGTTCCCGCCCAGCGCACCCATTTTTTTATATATATATTGTAATGTTTTTGACTCTAAGAAAAGATAATTTCTTAGAGATTAAAATCCCTTAATTTTAAGGGAGACATATAAAATAGCCCTGAGAAATATAGAAAGCAATGAGAAAGCCTTGAGTAATTTTCCTAAAAGAAGGGAAGTAAGAATGTTACAATATGACAAAATTCTAAAATATAAGAAACCTCCTATTGTACATGCAATGATTTTTTTTGTTGACTACTAGCACTTGCTAACTACAACTATGGCATATGGTTGTACAAATTATGTATGACTCTACAAGTTTCATGCAACTATACAAAATATTATCTTATTATATTCCTCCAAGGCCTTCAAAAATGGAAAAATAAATTTGATCCCAAACATAGCCATGTTTTATATGGATCCATAGGTTTTGGGGTCTTCTAGACTCAATGGTGAAGTTTTTATCTTCTCCATGAGGTCTCCAACAAAATATCACTCTCAAAACCCCATAAAAGGAGCCTTGATAAAAATTTGAGTTGTCAAATCTTCATCAAACCCAAATCTACAACAACTTAAGTCTACAAACACACATGTGACCTTGAAAATTCTTTCATTATTTTCTTGTAAGCCCATGGATTCAACTATGCACAAGAATATACTCATAATAAGAGTTACAAGGTTAATTATATTTCCTCTAAACTTGAATACCACTTAAAAGGAAACTATTGTAGTAATATAAAATATTTCTACATAACTCTAAGAGAGAAAAAGTATTTAAACAAGTATTCAAAATCCACCATACAAAAGAATAGAAAAATGTACCAACATGATCTGATACAAGACATACCTTAGAGAACCCTCATCTTGGAAAACCCAACCTCTAAAAGTACTCACACTCAATTCATTATTCATTCCAATACACTTATAGAGCTTCCATAATCTATTCTATTACAGTAAGCTCCTCCAATACATCCTTCACGTGCTTCAACATAATGAGTAACCATGCAACCACACATCCCATGCCATGCTTTACATATGCCCCCTATATAAGAGAGTTCAATACAAACGACAACCAAACCAACCACTAAGCATGTGCTTATTTTTATAGAATCTAGCTCACACAAATACAATTGTGGTATTATTAAACCATGTGTTTCAAAACCACAAGAGCACAAAACTATTGACTCCAAAATTTACTTTTTGGTAAGTTATTTTTTTCAATATTAAATAATTATCCAATGCGCAACCCATACATAAAATATCTAACCAATATTACAAGACAAACTAACAAGTGAGGCTAAATAAATATTAAAAATAGCTAAACACATCTCCAAAGATGTACCACAAAAAATTATTTATTTTACATATTAAAATGTATTTCTTTTTCTTGTGCAAGGTGTACAACACCCTTTTTCCTAACAAAGTTTACAATTACAATTTAGTCCTCTAAGTCTAGACGTGTCGCTAAGAACAATGATACTCTACTTTTTTTCTTTCTTAATGAATATTTATCCACTTTTCTCACACTAAAGATATGTGGACTACTATTAACTATAAATATCATAAAGGGTGTCACAACATTATAAGGAGACAAGTTCTCCTAGATCAAACCTTAAAATGTATCAAAAATATTGAAGACAACAAGCAACAACCTTAGTATGCAAATTTGTTACTCATTTTAAAATACTAAATTAAAATGTGGTGGTATTGATTGTCACTTCAATGCCTTAAAAAAATGTCTTTAAATAATAGCACATGATACAAAATCACACAAATATGTGTTTAGTCACCTTTGGGTGAGAAAGTAAAGGGGATTGGTTGGCTAAATTTAATTTTTTGGAATTTAAAAAGAAAAGGGGATAAGTATGTAACTATGAGGTTGTCACCACAATTACATGAATGCCCCAAGGTAGGTGAACAATTGAATCAAAGTGGTTAATGACTATATAAAGGTCGGTGAATGGAGAGCTGTAATAAATCTGGGATATAGAAAAAAGTATAGAAGTATGCGTGTATCAGAATAAAGTATTACTAAATGCATGAGAATAAGTGTGTATATAAATGAATAAAGACTACTTAACTTTACACAATATTATAGTATTTGACATCATATTCACGTATGAAAATATTTCTTCAATATAAACATAAAACTAAATAAAAAACATGTATACGCTAACTTTACTATGTAATAAGAACTTTTAAACATGCATCTAATTTTCATAAAATGGAAACAATCCCATGATATAGAATTGCTTTAAATTCAATATGAATATGGTATCATGTCCCCTCATCATTTAGGTCACACCTGTCAACCAGGCAATCCCAATAATTCATTTTCACGGGTAGTTCACGTTTTTCTCTTTGAAAAGAAGGCTCAACAACTTTTTTCTGACTAGAATTGTGATTGCAATTTATTTTTGTCTGGTTTTTTTTTATCTTTTCCCAGTTTAAAGGTGTGTGTTGCGTTCTTTCAAAGACCACTGTTCATAAGAGGAATGGTTAGTACACAAACATCTAGCAAGAAAAAAGCGAGGAACATCGTGTTCAGATACATATAGGAAGCAACAAGGCCAAAATCCGATTGTGAAAGTAGATGCACATAAGAGTATGGATAAGAAGAGCAGAGTTCTAATAGTGGGGGGCACTGGTTATATAGGTAAAAGAATTGTCAAGGCCAGTATAGCACTTGGCCATCCTACTTATGTTTTGTTCAGACCACAAGTGGTGTCTGACATTGATAAAGTGCAGATGCTGTTATCCTTCAAACAGCTTGGGGCCAAACTTGTTGAGGTAAAGACAACAAATTTAAGTTTAGTATAGATGGTATCAGATCCTGCTCTTTAACTTTGAAGATTTCCAATCCAATTTCATGGTATTGTGCAGGCTTCACTGGATGACCACCAACGCCTTGTGGATGCTCTGAAACAAGTCGATGTTGTCATCAGTACTTTGGCAGGAGGTGTTCTGCGCCACCATATACTTGAACAGCTCAAACTAGTGGAGGCCATCAAAGAAGCTGGTAATATTAAGGTATGAGGATTTCATTTATATCCAGACAAAATTGGATAGACAAAAAAGCATAAAGATAATGGAAGAATGATATCAAGTTTCCACAATTCATATTATAGTTTTGTATTGTTTCTAAATTTAATTGTGTAGAAAGTTTTTAGTATCAAGATTTCGGATCACACTAGGTGATCTATCATCAGAATGAAAAAGAACAAAAGAAAAACAAAATATTGGTTTGTGGGAAGCCCATCTCCTTTCTCAAATGCAAAAAAAAGAACTGTAACAAAGTATAAAACCAGAAGTAAGCTTGGTCTGTAGGCTATGAGTTTTTTAATGGAGACTTTGAGCTCTTTCAGTTACGATCTGTAGGCTATGGTTTTTCAGAGTAGACTGATTTTTTTTTGGTGGGGGAAGGGTAGGGCAAGTTCTGCTATGCTCTGTGGACAGCAGAGACCTGACCTGTTCTTTGTGCGGGGGTTGAAAGGTAAGGTGGGTCCATATAACATTTATTGTTTGAAAATGGGCTTTGGTCTGTAGGTGGGGAAAGCATTTCCTGTAAGTTATAAAATTTAAGGGGAAAAAATGAGTAACCGAAGGGAAAGGTATGAAGTAATAGCTTTTTATTAAACCACTCTTTATTTGAGAGTGCCCAGCGAAAAAAGTCTTGTCAACGGTTGCAAAGGTCAGACAGCGATGGCAAGTCAGTTAAACGAATCTCAATCGTTCATTATTTTCTAGCAATATTTTTCGTTGTTTTTTCTTCATTTTTTACTGCTTTCCCTGTCGCTATTGATTTCCGCTCCTCCAAACTGGTGGTATTGAACTTTCATTCCTCCAATTTGACTAGCCAACCTGAAAAGTATGGTTTCAACTAGAGTTTTAGAGTATGTTTATTAAAATGAAAATTAGGGCCAAGATCCTAATAATGAGCACATTTAGGTTTTAAAATTATGACATCATTTACCCTATGTAGTTAAGTATATTTTAACATAAGTAATAAATAATATAAATTTTATATAATACAAAAATAATTGTAAATATATAATTATATTATTTATTATTATTATATATTATATTCTCTAACAAAACTATTATATATATATATATATAAATAACATTTTTATAATTACTAATTAATAATTATTATATTCTTATTTAATATAAAATATAATTAATATATTTTATATAATACTGATTAAATTATATACAATATAATTATATTTATAAATATATATAATAGTATATATAGGTTATATTATTATTATATATTATAGAATAGAATACAAAATATTAAATATAAGTATGAAATTATTTTAATTAATAATTAATATATTTCTATATAGATCAAATTAAATTAATTTATAAAAAAACTCATAGTTTAATTGATCTTTGGATAAGTTAGGAAAAAAAAACTATATGTGTGTTAATATAAAATAAAATTAATAATATAATAATAATAATAATAATAATCAAGACAACAAAGATAATGTCAAGGCTCGTACAAACAAATAATCTATAAATACTTATGGTGAAAGTAATAGTTTTCACCAAAATTATATATATATCTACCTCCCTCTCTTGTTTACTCCATCTCTCCTATTGTATACCTCTTTCTCTTTATTTCTCTTTCTTTCTTTCACCTCCTTTCTATGATCCCTATCTCTCCCCCTCTCTCTCTCTCTTGTGTGCTATCACTCCCTATTTTTATATCTCTCTACTTCTCCTCTCTATTTATCTCCCTACCTCTATTTATCCTTATCTCCCCCTCTCTTTGTACCGCCCTATCAATCTCTCTTTCTCTATATCCTTATGTCTACCTTTCTTTCATTCACTCCATCTCTCATGCACTATATATCTTATCTCTTTATCTTTCTCCTCTCTATATGTATTCCTATCCATATATCTCTACCTATATCTCCCTATGTCTCTCTATCTCTCTCCCCATCCCTCTCTATCTCTCTATATATCCCTCGATCTATATCACTTCTCACCCCATTTCTATCTGTTGAGCAACATGAGCTTATTGATAATGGAGCCTAGTTATCTTCCTTATTCAAAGGTTTTGTATTAGTCATGTTTGGATCCTTGCATCTTAAATCTATCACTTCTCCATTGAGACCTTTGTTTCACAAACAACATCATTTGTTAAATGGAATGCCAATTTATCTCACTCCTCTCTTTACCTCTTTCTATCCATATATTTTTCTACCTCTATCTCCCTATCTCTCTATCTCTATTCCTATCATTCTCTATCTCTCTATATCACCTCTATCTATATCTCTCCCTCTCCCTCTCCATGTCTATATATTGAGCTATATCTCCCTCTCTCCCTCTCTACATATCTCTAGTCTCCCTCTTTCCCCCCTCTTCTCTCTCCCCTTCCTCTACCTATTTATCTCCCTCTCTCCCTCATCTCTCTTTCCCTCCTCTACTGATCTCTCTCCCTCTACCCCCTCTTCCTATATATCTCTTTCTCTCTCCCTCTCCCTCTCCTTATATCTCTCTCCATCTTTGACTTTCCCTCTACCCATCTTTATCTCTATATCTATTTCTCTCCATTTTCCTCTATCTTCCTCTCCCCCTATATCTATAGACATGTCTCCATATATCTATCTATCCATCTCTCTCCCTCTCTACCTATCTCTTTCCCTATCCCTCTATATCACCCTCTATCTATATCTCCCCCTCTCTCCCTCTACATCTTCATCTCTACATATTAAGTTATATATCCCTCTCTCACCTCTTTCATCTCTATCTCCCTCTCTACCTAAATCTCTCCATCTCCCCCCTCTTTTCTCTCTCTCTCCATCCTCTACCTATTTATCTCTATATCTTCTTCCTCTTCTCTTTGTCCCTCCTCTACTTATCTCTCTCCCTCTCCCTCTTCCTCTTCCTCTATATCTAACTATCTTTCTCTCTCTTTCTCTTTATCTCTCTCTCTCTCTATATATATATATATTTATCTATCCCCTACCTCCCTCTATCTCTCTATCTAATTCTCCCTCTTCTTCTCTCCTTTTATCTTCATCTCTACCTCTATCTTCCTCTCTCCCCCTCTATATCTAGACATTTTCTCCCTCTCTCTACCCATCCATCACTCTCCCTCTCTCCCTCTCCATATAGTCATCTCTATCTATCTCTATCTCCTCTCTCTTTATCTCTCTCTCTCCTCTCCATATTCATCTCCTTCTTCATCTCCATATCCATCTCCATATCTATCTTCCTCTCTATCTCTTTCCCCCATCTCTATATCCTTACCCCCCTCTTCTTTTTATCTTTCCCCTCTATCTCTCCCTCTCTCTATCCCTATCTCTCACTCTCTCTCCATCTCTCCCTATTGCAAACATAACATGAGCTTTTTCATAATGGAGCCTCATTATCTTCCTAATTCATAGGTCCTACCAATTGACCTCATGTACTACACAAATATATGCAAAAAATAAACCAGCTTTTCCCCTAATTGACACTCCACACCTCTTTTGCGTACCCATTTCACACCAAGCTGTGATTGCTTATTAATTCTCTTTATATGAATGGTCACATTACGTCTCTTTTTTCTTTACATGTGCCATTTTATTTTCTTTTGTAAGGTAGTTTTTAATTCTCTTTTATGGATGAACACATTATGTGAAGCATGATGCTTATAGAGAAGGGGGTAGGGGAAGAATGTCATTTGTGTTATATTGTAATATTTGACATTTCTTTTTGAAATTTAAGAGTTTGAAGAATTTTTTGATGTCATTTCTTGTTGAAGCTAAGAATTTGATGATGCTCTCTTTCATATTTGTACTTGTCACAAATTTTATAGAGTTCTTGTTCATTTGGTTTATAAGAAGGTCAACATCAAGGTAACATAATAACAAAAAATCAATTTTATGTGTTGGTTAAGGCTTAGTTTTTCAAACCTACATGGTTGTGTGCTAGGGGAGTTTATTTTAGTCCAATTGTGGCCTCATTTGAAAACTCTAATATTGTGGTTCATGCAAAAGTAGATGGCTCTAATTGTAAGACCACCTAGTCCATAATGCATGTAGATATTTTCTAGTATGTGATAACAATGACATGTTAACTGTAGATGTGGAAACCATAAGTTTTATGTGTGTGTGTGTGTGTGTGTGGAACTAATGCTATTTTACTTACAATGTCAACTAACTTGGGGGTACCTCTATTAGCCATAAGATATTTATTTGATTGATGATTCAATAAGCATTAACTTCAATCTTAGGGTGATCTTGCATTACAATGCTAGGATAAAAATATTAAGTAATAAAGTTAGTTTAAAATTATTACTCAAGAATCCATATCTTTTAAAATTTCAATGTCATGATATCAAGAGAATGAGGAGATATGTTAAGATTGGTTAGTTTCAGGTAACAATTAAATTATTATGCACTATTATATAAGATAATTGTTTTACCGTGTGACTTAAGGGAAAAGTCAATAATTTAATAAAGTTGGAAAGCAAACTTTAGGAAAATCTGCAATTATATATCTAGCGTACATTTCCTTGCCTAAAATACTTCCCAAGCTCTATGAAATGAACCTACACCTTTCATTTTTGAAAGCGAATTTGCATTTTATATGTTTGCATATAGAAGTGTTTGTGTATGCACAAATAAAAATATGTGTATATCGATAGTATTAAATATCATTATATCTTAATATTAATATTATTATAGTAAAGAAATAAAATTGATATTATAATAAATAATATTATAATTATATACATATTGTTATTTTATTTATTTATTTAAAGAATATCAGAAAGGATAAAATAAAATAAATATTAATACTATCATTATTCTTTTAGTAAAATTGACATAAGAAGATGCTAAGGGTTTAAAAACAGCTACACAAACCATCAAAAGAACAAAATGGCACCCTCGAAAGAAAACTCAGTTTGCAAGTCTGCAAGTTAATGCATAGTATTTTTCATATGCGTTGGAAGCCTATATATGGATGGCGTGAGCTTTAATTGTTGGACAGGTATATGGGTGGTGTGAGCTCTAATTGTTGGGCTCTCATCATCTTCGATGCGAGACAGACAAATGGACAGTTTCCAAGGAGGAATGGGATGAAAGAATTTGCATTTTCTACAACAAAGGGGTGGTTGAAACTAAACGATGAGTTTCTTGGTCAAGATACACAATAGAAAATGCGACATTGAAAAGGAACCTGAAAATGTGTTAATGTTATGCTCCTTGGTCCCTTAGACCGCTTGATCTAATAGATGCTTGGTTTTTCTTCTACTACCTACTGTATTGACTACCTACACCTACAACTGGTACCAAAAATGTGCTTATATCCAAATAATTAATGTCATTGCTTTAGGTGTCGCGAGAGTTTTGAAGGTGGTGGTAGGTATTTATTTTTCCATGTGTTCTGCAGAATTTGTTCACACAGGGAAAGGGATGCCATTCCTCTGGTCCTCTCCTATTTAATGCTTGCGTGAACTTCTTTTATCAATCGATCGGGATCATATTCATCATCATAACGTTCAGCTCCACTTTTCAATGCAAACAAAGTCAAAACCTTGCCCACATGTAAAGAGAATAAGAAGAAAAGAAAATATTGGTTTGTGGGAAACCCATCTCCTTTCTCAAATGCACTGAAAGAACTGTAACAAAGTATAAAACCAGAAAGTAAGCTTGATCGGTAGGTTATGAGTTTTTCAATGGAGACTTTGAGCGCTCTCAGTTATGATCTG
Source organism: Sequoia sempervirens (assembly GCA_007258455.2). Classification (NCBI taxonomy): domain Eukaryota; kingdom Viridiplantae; phylum Streptophyta; class Pinopsida; order Cupressales; family Cupressaceae; genus Sequoia; species Sequoia sempervirens. The sequence continues at coordinate 174,736,003 of VDFB02373365.1, read as the reverse complement.
TAGGCTGAGTTTTTCAGAGTAGACTGATTTTTTTTTTTTGGTGGGGAGAAGGGTGGGGCCAGTTCTGCTATGATCTGTGGACAGCAGAGACCGGACCTGTTCTTTGTGCGGGGGTGGAAAGGTATGGTGGGTCCATATAAGATTTATTGTTTGAAAATGGGGTTTGTTAGGTGGGGAAAGCATTTCTTCTAGTCAAAGTTTTAAAATTTAAGGGGAAAAAGTGAGTACCCCACGGGAAAGGTATAAAGAAATGGCTTTTTATTAAACCACTCTTTACAACAAGAAGGTAGCCATCCCTCATTTTTTTCATGTGCCATTTTATAAATTTATAATTCTTTTTGTATGAATGGTCACATTACGTCTCTTTTTTCTTTACGTGTGCCATTTTATTTCCTTTTATAAGGTAGTTTTTAATTATCTTTTATGAATGGTCACATTATGTGAAGTATGATGTTTATAGAGAAGGGGTAGGGGAAGAATGCCATTTCTGTTATATTGTAATATTTGACAATTTTTCTGTAAAGTTAAAGAGTTTGAAGTAGTTTTTGATATTTCATATCTTGTTGAAGCTAAGAATTTGATGAGGCTCTCTTTCATATTTTAAAGTCTCAGATTTTATGGAGTTCTTGTTCATTTGGTTTATAATAAGGTCAATTTCTAGATAACATAATACCAAAAAATCTGTTTTATGTGTTGGTTAGGGCTTAGTTTTTCAAACCTTCATGGTTGTGTGCTAGTGGAGTTTATTTTATTCCAGCTGTGGCCCCATTTGAAAGCTCTAATATTGTGGTTTATGTAAAAGTAGATGGTTCTAATTCTAAGGTCACCTGGTCAACTCCCATAATGCATGTAAGGATTTTCTATTTTGTGGTAACAATGAATTATAGATATAGAAACCATAAGTTTACTATATATATATCACAATTATTAATAAATGTCTAGTGTGTGAAACTAATGCTATTTTACTTACAATGTCAACTAATTTGGGGGTACCTCTATTAACGATATGATATTTATTTGATTGATGATTCTATAATCATTAACTTTAGTGTTAGGAGTGATCTTGCATTACAATGGTAGGATTAAAAATATTAAGTAATAAAGTTAATTTAAAATTATTACTCAAGAATCTAGATATTTTAAAATTTAGTTGTCATGATATCAAGAGAATGAGGACATATGTTAAGATTGGTTAGTTTCATGTAACAATTAAATTATTATGTAGTATTATAGGATAGTTGTTTTTCCATGTGACTTAAGGGGAAAGTCAATAATTGAATAAAGTTAGAAAGGAAACTTTAGGAAAATGCAATTACATGTCTAGCATGCATTTCCTTGCCCCTCTATAAAATACATCTCAAGCTTTATGAAATGAACCCGCACCTTTCATTTTTGGAAATATATTTGCATTTTATATGTTTGATTATAGAAGTGTTTGTGTATTCACAAATAAACATGTGCATATACACAGTATTAAATATTTTATTTTTTTTATATTAATATAATAAAGAAATAAAATCAATATTATAATAAATAAAATTATAATTAATATATATTGTAGTTCTTTTTATTTATTTAAAGAATATTGGAAATGATAAAATAAAATAAACATATTAATACTATCATTATTATTTTGGTAAAGCTGGCATAAGAAGATGCTAAGGGTGCAAAAACAACTATGCAAACCATCAAAAGAAGGAAGTGGAACTGTTGAAATAAAATTCATTTTGCAAGTCTGCAAGTTAATGCATAGTAATTGTCATATGCGCTAGAAGCCTATATATGAGTGGTGCGAGCATTAATTGTTGGGCGCTCATCACCTTCGATGCAAGATGGGCAGATGGACAGTCTCCAAGGAGGAATGCGATGAAAGAATTTGCATTTTTGCAACAAAGGGGTGGTTGAAACTGAACGACATTTCATCTTTGATTGTGTGACATATGCGGATATTCGTATTCAGTTCGAAAACATTTTGAAAGAGGACAGTTTGAATGGGCTTTTTGAGGAGAGTTTTTTTATCAAGATACACAATAGAAGAGGCAACATTGAAAGAAACCTGAAAATGTATTAATGTTATGATCCTTGGTCCCTTAGACCGCTTGATCTAGTGAACATTATTAAAATTCTTTTAGTCATTCATTCAATCTACATTTGGACTACCTGCAACTGAACGATTGGTGCCAAAAATCTGCTCATATCCAAATAATTAATGTTAGTGCTTTGGGTGTCATGAGAGTTTGGAAGATGGCGGTAGGTATTTATTTTTTCATGTGTTCTGCAGAATTTGTTCACACAGGGAAAGGGGCGCCATGCCTCGTGCCATTCCTCCTGTCCTCTCCTATTTAATGCCTACACAGCAGGCCCATAGGGGAGCCCATGCCTCATTAATTTGGCAGGTCGGTTCTAGCTTCTACCTAGATGTGGAGTCTGGACAGAGATCGAATCACCGCAAAAAAATATTAGGAAGTGCAGACGTGAAAGGGAGGGAGGATCATCCTGCAGACTTCATCAACTGGGTAAGAAATTAGGGAACATGCAAATCATATGCTCAGATTTTATGCACCAAATAGAAGAGGCGAGGATGAACAAGGGCAAAGTCATGAGGTCTGGATTACACTTGCAATCTGCATCTTCTTGTAAGTTCCTTTAGTGGTTATAGTAAAAATCTTTGTGGTTATTCTGCATTCATAGCATCCTTGAGAAGATACCTTATTTAGGCATTTGACCAAATAGTCTCGCGCACTGTCTATATTTCCACATTTCACATACATGTCGACCAGGGCAGTTGTCTGTTTTTATCTCTGTACCTTTTTAAGCTTAGACTATGTTCATACCCTGTCCTAAAGCTCCCATATTGGCATAGGCAGAAAGATTAATAACTGATCTCACTGTATTTAGTTTTGCACTTGTCTATTGCATTTGCATGAAAGTTTCTATAGCATTTTTCACCAAGCATATTTTGTGCTTATCCTGTAATCATTGCATTCCATGAGGCGTCATCTCTTTGAGGCATTCTGCCAAATAGTTTGCGTGCCTTGTTTTGCTTCCAAACATTGCATGCATGTCTAAAGGCGCTATTGCAGCTGCAACAGCTGATAAAATTCTTATATTGCTTTATGCTTTGATGGGTGTCCACACCTTACTCCTAAGCTCCCATTTTGGCGCAAGCAGAAGGGTGAAAGAAAAGGTTGTGGAATTTGACATTACACCTGCCAATTGCACCTGTTTGTAACTTTTTTGTCTTTTTATGATTCTGTTTTTGATAAAGGAAAAAACAGATTTTGAAGGGACCCGGAACCTTTAACAAAAAAGAGCAAGGCTGTAGAAAAGACACCATGCAGCCAGCGAAAAAGACCAGCTCCAAAACAAAACCATTCAAGATATATATTTTACATTTTTCTTGTGCGAGCGGAGAGTCATGTCAAAAAAAGGCCTAGAGGATTTATCTTTTTTGCCCTTAACTGTGATCCAACCTTCTTCCATTTGCGCCATCTTACCATGCCACACCAGCTCGCTGTTTTCATGAAGATGAAAGCCAGTAGCCAAATTATTAGGGTTTCATCTTGATTCCTTTGCACAGATAAAGACTTTTCTAAAGAGCCACTAGATAGGGAAGCTAATGCACTTTCACCTGAAATGGCAGCCGTTGACTCAATAGGGGTTGCCTTTGCAACCCCGCCATTTGAGACGACCGGAGGGAGCGTCCCAGGACCCAGTGATTCAGAAGCAACCACTTTTGAAAAACTCCTATTCTGATCAGCTTTTTTCTGAATTGTATAATGCTGTTGCGAAGCACCTTTCCACCAAGTAGCTGTCTTTGTTTTTTTCTCAAATCCGCAATGTGCAGCAGCATGTCCAGTATTGAAGCATCATCTACACCGGAAGGGTATCCTTTCATAATCCAAAGATTGGACCCAAATACCTTTAGAAGATTTAAGTAGGACCTCAGCAAGCAGCCCTTTTGAAACATTTATTTCAACCAGTATACAAGCATAGGTAGAATGAAACAACAAATTCCTGCGAACAACAAATTCATTTTGTTATCCATTTCCTGCAAACAACAAATTCATGAGACAATATTTCCTTGAGGAATTTTGTCAAACAGTTTTGGTGCCTTTTCTTACTTCCACATTTCACATGCCTCCTCTATACCTTCGTTTAGCAGATAACAACAGAATTGTTTGGGTATGAAATAAAACACTCGTATCAGCGTTGGGGAAGATTTTGAAGAATTGTCTTGCTAGTTAGCCCTTCTATATATAATTTATTTACCAAATGCAGTACTCTCATGGCTTTCGAGATTTTAGGCCTTAGTTTGCGACCATAACTTTTCATGAAAGTTTTATGTTAATGACATACTGTTTGAAATTTCATTTTAAAAGTACTACGATATTATCTTAACATTATGTCATTGGATTCAAGTGAATCTTTGTGAAAATACGTATGGATTTTGATGGCGAAAGACTGTCATTTTCTTGAGTTTTTGTGAGCATACAATTCGCTTTATTTTATTATTGGATTCCAAACGCAACTTTATCACCGCATACTTTTGTAAGTCTATAGTAATTATACCAGCATTACACTACCCCACGCTGTTATGGATTGGAAATCTTCCAGGTTCACATGACAATCAGTATAATGGACAGACTTAGGATTGTCCCATCATTTGTAGTCTCCCACAATAGCAACTCCCAGCTAAAATTGTGGTTTGTGCATGCAAAATATATAGAGAGAGGCTTTACAAACATCAATAGTTCAGCATTTCATCCATTTATCAGCACTGTTCTGGTCTTCCACTCAACTAGCTGGAAATAGGGTATGGACGACCAGTATTTCATAAGGATAGAGGAATTGTGTCCTTAAAATTCATAATCACAGACAATGCACGTAGGCTCTTTGTCAAAATGCAAAAACATAGACAGTGCAAGTGAACTGTAGAACACAAAAAATGCTAACAAAAGTTTTACCAGTTTCAACTCTAAAATGCACCATTTTTTTTTTCTTTAATTTTTTTTCAGTTTTGTCTATTTAACATGACAAAAACTTATATTTGCAGCCATTAGTTAAGCTTATATTTACAAGACTGTCCATGTATAAAAATATGATGATAAACATATCTTGATCGAGTGTTAATGCAATATTATCATCAAAGTATGAACAAAATATACCTAGCATTTAGATGGATGGATATATGCATAAAATATGATGTGTTTGTGGTTGTTGATCTTCTCAATAAAATGACACAATGCCATTCAGTCTTGAAATTTTTCTCCCTAATATTTTTACTGTCAAGAAAAGTGTGAATGTTTTTGTCTCTTCTTTAATTATGTTAACATTTGTATCTCTTTTCCTTTTTTATAATTTTTGCAAATATTGCAAATTGTACAAACCTATGAACTAATAGTTGTGAGATTTCACCAAGATACTTTGGATAGAATGCCAGTAATAGTTGGGCAATGAAAGTTAAGCAATCACATGCCCTTGCAAGTTAGAAAAAAAAAATGCAAAGAAAAACAAATTACATAGAAATGAATCCAACAACAATATATCTTCCCACAAAATGAGATGTACAAATAGGAGAGAGGGAAGAAACTGCCACCCAAAGTAGTAGAGAAGACTAAGACTGGTGGCAAGTTAACTTCCTCGAGACTAGCAAGAGGTGGCCAACTAACTCCATGAGACTCACTAGATAAATCTCATTAGCTACAATACCTAAGTATTATTAACTCCTTATGGAATTATCCATGTGATGCATGAGATAATATATACACTAACACCCCCCTTAAGCATAGCTTAGGTGAGCACAAAGAAATTGGGTCCCAACAACTAGGCCTAATGAGGTACCCAAGTACAATGTAATCTCTCACAAAGTGGAGAAAGGGAGAAATCCTAGTGGGAAAAAATTCCTCCACAAAAGAAAAAAAAAGTGAAGAGGACTAAAAATCCCCCCAAAGATGATGTTGTCGTTGAAGTAGGTCGCACACCAAGAAGATCTTGTAGATGAATGAACTTGCTCTTAGTAAAAGGCTTGGTGAAAATATCAACCTTCTCTAATAATTGGAAACAAACTAAGTTGATGATCTGACCATGATTAAGCTCTTGAATATGATGCATGTGAACCTCTAATGTGTTTGGTCCATTGGTGCTAGACTAGATTGATGCATATTTAGATGGTGATATGGTTGTCACAAAACATGATTGTGGGCTACCTAAATCGAATGCCAAAATTAATGAGAATAACCTAAAGCCAAATAGCCTTACTAGTTGCATCAACATCCCCATGTACTATACCTCTATGGATGATAAAGAAATGCCATTTTTTAATTTGTTAGACCAACTGACACCTTACAATAATCTAGTGAGAAACTATAACCTGAAGTGTACTTGCTATTTTGAGTATCACCAACCCAATCTGAATCTATGTATCCAACCAAGTTAACCTCTATGCCAACTCTATAATGAATCCCAAATCTGAGAGTATCTTGAAGGTAGTGACAGGATCCTCTTAGTTGCTTTCCATGACAATTCATGATGTTCCTACATGAATCTCAAAACCATGCCTAGTGCATATGAAATATTAGCCCTAGTATGAGTTAGATAGATGAGACCACCAAAAAGTTGTTGATACAAGGTAGCATAGATCAATAGTATAGTATAGTATAGTTAGCCTATATCTCGATGCAAGATAGAAAGATGGTAAAAAATGGCTTATCATTAGTCATGTGAAACCAAACAAGTAAATCAAGAGTATACTTGGGTTGTGCAAGACTGATCCTTGATTTAGACTGTGAAATCTCAATGCCAAGGAAGTAATGTGGTAAACTCAAGTCTATCATGTCAAATTTTCCTTATAGAGTTGACTATTGCAATAGTAAATTAAGAGCTCTCGATGATTAAAATATCATCAGTTACATAAAGTACCACTATCAAGAATAATTCATCCTATCATAAGAGATATTCATTAGGATTTGAATGATGTCAAGTGAAACTTGAAGCTAGGAGGAAGGAATCCATCTTGGTGTTCCAAGCTCGAGAGGCCTATTTGAGGCCATAGAGGGATTTCCCGAATTCTACAAAATCAGGATGAATCATGAACACATGCTAGTGTTTGTTCCATGTAGATCTCCTCCTCAAGGTCTTCATGAAGAAAGGTACTCTTCACATCCATTTGGTGCACATCCCAACCATGTGTTGCAAAATAACAAGAGTAAATAATTTTGAAGTCATTTTTGTCATAGGTGCAAAGGTCTCTATGTAGTCAATGCCAACTTGTGAAAATCCCTTGGCAACTAGATGTTTCTTGTACTTATCAATTGACCAATATACAAAAATATTTATATGATATATCTACCTACATTGAATCATATTTGTTCCCTTAGGAAGTGGAGTCAAGTCCCAAGTGAGATTTCTAAATAAGGAATCATCTTCCTCATGCATAACACTATCCCATATAGGTATGCTTGATGTCTCTCAAAATTTATATGGATTGGAGGCTGAGGCAAAGTAATCATATGTCCCACTCTAATAGTTTGACTATTGACCCCTTTGACATTGGTTTTTGCATTGATGTCAAGTGTTTACCTTTGCATACAAAGAAGTGGCATATATTGAGTTGCTCTTGCTACTTTGGCACTTTAATGAAGGATATGAGACAACTTGGTTTGGTTGACTTTGCATGGACATTGATAAATCATGGAGGCACCAATACTTAATATGCAAATGAGTTTTTTGATTCTACACTTGATACATTTGGGGTTTAGACCATGCATTGGTCTTTGACATTGGTTTAGATTTATCTTCATCACTTATATATTACTAGACCTCACAAGGGTCTTGGTCCTCACTTTGCACATGTTTTATTAGACCGACATAAGGCATTATGATGCTTGATTAAGTGGATCGATAATACATTATTGGACATGATGAGGTTTATTATTTGCATAAAAATTATGTTTCAAACATCGACACAATGATAATTGGTTTGATTTGCAAAGGTTAAACATTGTTGAGTGGGAACATTGACATAATGAGTGGATCAAAGTGAATGTTTGTGAAGTCTATAGACATTATGATTATTTTCCCTAAAAGTCATCATTTGGAAAAACAACAAAGCATGGTTTTTAGTAGTCAATTTAGGACTTGGAGAACTCAATGAAAATGATGGTATTGTACTCGAACATTGATCATGTATGTCTACCATCAACTAGATTCCCTACCCAATTACCTACACTCTAAAGTCTCCATCTTGCAAAAAGAAGATAATAAGTGGGTGAGTCAAGTGCTAAAATATCATCCTCCAAATCATTTCTAAAGTGGATGAATATGATGCCTCAAGAATCTGCTCTAGATGGTCTGATTGGTTAGAAGAATCATCAAAACAAATTGAGTCCACAGTAGAAGGAGAAATGTCAAGTGTAGAGTTGGTAGGACTCTCCTAAAACTTAATGCTTCTCTTGAAATGAATAACTCGGGCATGGTTGAATGGAGTTATCAATAATCTTTTACACCATCTAGATAGCCTACAAATATGCAAGGCTTGGACTGAGGTTCTATTACCTTGCAATTCTACTTTAGTATACATGCCACAGTTGGAGATCTGAAGACCTTAAAGTGTTCAATTGATGGTTTCCTACCTTTCCAAGGTTCAAAGGAAGAAATTCCCTTCAATACGTTGTGAGGAACTTGATTATGAATATAACAAGTATTTTTTATTGCTTCTGACCAATATTTTTGTGTAAGGCCCTTGGAGTGTATCATGTGGTTATCCATATATTTTAATGATCTATTCTTACATTATGCAACATCATTTTTTGGGGAGTATAGGGAAATATGCATTGTAAGTCTATCCCCTCCATTGTACAAAAATTATCAAACCTATTGTTGACACCTTGACCCCCATTATCACTTCAAAGAATCTTGATGAGTTCCCTAACTATTTTTTAGCAAGAGCCTTGAAGTCTTGAAGTTGTTGAAGAATTTTTTTTTTGTTGAAGTAGACCCATTTGTATCTAGATAAGTTATTTATGAAAGTGATAACATACCTTTCCTTAGTGAAATATGGATGGGGAAATGCACCTAATGCATCACTATGAAAAAGCTCCAAAACCTATGTAGCCCTCCATAATTTTCTGTTGTCAAATTTCTCTTCAAGATGCTTCCCAAGGGTGCAACCCTCAAAAAGACCTTTAAATAATATAACTATAGGAAACCTTGTTGTCATATTCTACTAACCTAGTTTCTCAAGGTAGTGGTAGTTAAGTTTACCAAATCACTCATGCTATAATTTTCTAACTTCATCTGGATAAGCAATGCTATAGGAGAAACATCAAGTGTAAAGTGAGAGAAGGTGTATATTTTGGCTTGGTGATTTTCCCTTCCCAAAGCTAACAAATTATTGTTGTGCAACTCAATAGTTTCCAATGAGTCTAGAGAAAAGTGAACTATAATTTCCTTCCTTATGTGGGTAATCTAATACACTAATAGGAGATTAGATGAAACATAAGGTACACTTAGAACATTTGTGAATGTTCCACCTTCATTTTCAATAGACCCTCTCCTTGCAACTATTGCTAGAGTGTCATCAATTAAAGTGATAGAATACATACTATAAGGATTAAAGTAAGAAAAATTAACCTATGAAGAACCCATGTGGCGTGAGGCACCCGAGTCAATGATCCAAGACAAAGTTGATGATGTAGTTCCAACTAGAGCTTTTCCATTAGATTTATCTTTACCTTTTTCCTTTCACTTAGTAGATTCTTGAGTTGATGAATATTGCTTGTTATATTCAAGAACCCCTATGGTGTTCTTCTCAAGAAGATGTGAGAGGTGGTCAATTTTATTCTTCATACATTTATGTGCATCATGCCCAAGTTTTTTAGAATAAGAATAATTAACTTTTTCTTTCTTAGGTTTCCCTTGGTTTGAAAAAAATTTAGTGTTGGTTTTAGAGGATTTAGATTTTTGGTCTTTCTTAGTTTCCTTGTCCTTTTAACTTGTGCTTAGTTTCTTCCCTTTGTCATTTGAAGCCTATTGTTTCCCATTTCTAGCAATGAGGGCTTGAGGTTTTGATGACTTCAATAGGCCCATCTATATTAACTTATCCTACTCCCTAGTCAAGTCAACAATGAATTTATCTAGAGATGGTATTTTCCATGCAGATCCAAGAGCCCTTTTGGTGGAATAGAAGGTAGATACAAGCATAGAATAATTAGGACCTAATTTGGAGAGTATAGAAAGAAGTAGTTTATCCTCTTTTCTCTATTGTACACATTATTTCAAATACAAACTTTGTGATTTGGATTACTGAAATATTCTAGGGTATCAAAAGAAATGGGGCTCAAACTTATAAGCTCATTCTCTAACTCATGAATTTTCATTTCATCCTTCTTCCAAAATAATTTTCTAAAGTGAGCCAAACTTCATTGGGTTTGTTCAAGGCTTCTACATGAAAGAGAAGTTCAAGAGACATTAAAATAGAAAAAATTGAAGTTTTGATCACATTTGTTAAACAATTTTTATTTAGCTTCCTCAATAGTAGGTTCTTTATCGGTGCCCATTGTTACCCTATACAACCCTTTTTCTTTAGCATGATTTATAATTTTAATTTCCAATCATTATAATTAAAGGATGTTAAAGGAGTGATAATCTAATTTAAATTCATTATTTATAGAAAAGATGTAAAAATAAAATGCTAAAGGAAATGTAGAAGTACACATGACACAACACAAAACACCCCCTTGATTCAATACTGCAATAACCCTACATATTTAGGAACTTTATGTGATTAGTGCATAGGAATGTCCAATGAGATGAAAACAATCACTTTATAATTTAGTGCCATAACATTCTCAATGGATTGGGCATATGAACATATCCACTTTTGCAAAAAAATAGAACTCGATTATGAGTTGCCTATCAAAAATTACAATGCTTTTATTATTTTCCTTTATTGCCTCTTTGGTTTCCATTCACAATTTAAAAATTTCCTTTTAAATATAAATTAGAGAGGTGGCTGAAGTTTATCCCTCACTAGTAGCCAACCTAGGATTTTAATCGTCATATGACCCTATCATATGAATAGGGGCTAACTTTTTGATGGCTCTCAACCTCTCCTTTGTTAGATCAACCTTATTAATAAGCTTGACCTCTTATTTGTTGGTCACCCTCATACACACTTTTCAACATCAGCCTCTTTTTAGGTTACCATATAATCTACACCTATTGCATCTTCACACTTAGAGAAAAGATGGGTTTCTACACTAGATTGAGCATAAAATACCCTCAATTGTTGTGTTTGTGAGGGTAGATTGACTTGAACATGCCAATGTGAATGTAGATTGACCTCAATATGGCCCAATAAATATGCATGACATTTCTCAAGCATGACCTCTAGAAACTATGCCTTTGTACAATGCTTCAAAGAGCATAATACACAACAAAATTTGCATGCAAGTAGTGTTTTAAATTTCAATAAACTTAACAATCAATATCATACTAGCAACCAAAATCTAAATCATCTCTGATACTATATGAGATTTTTCCAAGATCCTTTGGACAAATTGCTAGTACTAGTTGGGTAATGAAAGTTGAGCAATCACATCCCTTTGCAAGTTAGAAAACATAGAATATGCAAAAGAAAAAAACTACACATAGATGCATCCAATAATGATATATTTACCCATGAAATGAGATGTACAAATAGGAGATAGGGAAAAAACTTCCACCTAGAATAGTGGAGAAGACTTAGACTTGTGGTGAGTTAACTTCTTCAAGACTAGTAAGAGGTGGCAAGCTAACTCCACGAAATTCACTAGATAGCTCTCACTAACTACAACATCTAAGTAGGCTTAATTCCATGTAAAATTATCCATGTGCTACATTAGATAATATATACACTCACAATAATCTCAAGCATTGTTCCAAACCAAGAGACCCTATTTATTGAAGCATAACAAATATTCATGAAAAAATTAATAATTAGTTAAAATATAAGGATCATAATTTTTTTATGGAAATCCCAAACAAAGTGGAGGCCACACAATGAGCACAATTTTTAAACTTCAAGAATCATCAACAAGAAGAGTAACAATTTTTGAAAGACATGCAACATCCTCAAACAAATGCATGATATACATTTGATATTGTATCCACCAATAGAAGAGTCTAATTTTCCACACATGTGAGATGTGTGTTTTGATAACATTTTCCTAGTAGCTAGAAAGTTAACCCAATAAAAAATATTTTTAACAAATTCATGATCATAAATAGTTTAGCTGAATTTTCTTGCTATCTATAAATTGATGATGTCAACAATATGACATACTAACATCATCATTTCAAGTAACCCTTAACCCATGATTATATAATGTCATGATGCCATCTTTTCTTTTTTAGTTTTCATCGTTAAAACTATTCATTTGTATTGGATATCAAAACATTATGAAATCATAGGTTTGATTCACATGAATTTTTTTGCAAGACTAGCTGGTATTTGAATTCCCACACAAGGAAAGTTTATAGAAGAGTAACCCTCATTTGGATAACTGGTTTAAAACACCATTAAGAGTTTGATTCAATTGAAAATCATGGTAGCTTGAATAGAAAAATAAACAAAGGAACTTTGTAAAAAAGGAATTCCCAACTCAACCCGACATTCCTAAACCCAAAATTAGAAGGTTTGGTTGTAATTCAAAATCCCATAAACAACCATCCCACCAAGAGCCTTAATTGTGTACTGAAATGAATATGATTGATTACAAATTAGTTTAAATGGATTTTCTAATATTAAAAAAAAGAATTGCAAGTTCTTTTTTTACCAAAATTATTTTGAATTTAATATCAAGAGAATTTTGAGAGCCAGAAGAATCTAGAGTACACTTTCGCCAAAAAGAATTTGAATAATTTTAAGAATATATTCTCATTGCTCAAAGTTTAAAAGGAATACATGTCACTAGAACTCAAAACATGCTCATTGCATTCATATCTACTTCAAAAGACCCTAGTTCAAATTGCAATCCCCTTTATGAAAATATCAAACTATCAGTTAAGATAAAGTAGAGCTTTTGAAATTGATGAATTAAGGAAATAGGAAATAGGATTGTACTGTAAGGAAGCAAAGGTGCGTGGAATCACTTCCTATGCTAATCTTGAGAGGACGATTATGCAAATTCAACTAACTATTACAGAGATTTCAATGGACAAATAAACATGCATAAATGAAATATCACAATAAACTCATAACACAGTAATTACCGTGGGGAAACCCTTCCGGGAGAAAAACCCCACCCTCCAAAACCCGCACAATGTATTATCAAATCAAGAAGATTACAATACACTTGCAATGCAAGTTCTTACAGGAGCGCATCACCACAACTCAAACTCAGACTCAGAGAGACTCCTTCTAGCACTCAGTCTTGCAAACTGAACTCAATGATACAAACACCTCCCCAAGCCCTCCTTTTATAGTGATTTACAACCTGGAAACCATTTGTGGTTTTACAAAACCATGGGCAAAAACAACCATGCCACATGTTACCCACTTGTCATTTGTAACTTCCAAGATGGGAAAACAACCAAGTTAAAATAGCATTTTCGTCCATAATTTTGTCCTCTAGTTTAGACCCCCATTAAATTCATACAATGAGTTGTTTATACTCTAAAAACAACCCTCCTATATTCTAATAGGGACAAGGCACATTTTTAACAACTCATACACCTTTTTCCAACACATAAACATGTGGAGAACTACCACAAACAAATTCTAGAATTTTCTGGAAAAAAGCTTGCAAGGTTGAGACACAATTCTCAACATTCTCCCACTTGTCGAACACCTTGCAAGAGTCAGGGGATCCAAAGTGTCATGGACTTAATTGCTAGGGGCCGAGAGCCCCATAGACTCTGAACACCATCTAATTTCTCTGTGCTCACGGGCTTAGTTAATGCATCAACAACATTCACCAAAGTCTCCACCTTCTCCAGCTTCACCTTGCCGTCCTTGACCATATCTCTCACAAAATGATATTGTACATCAATGTGCTTGGTCCTAGCATGAAATGTCAGGTTCTTCGCTAGGCAGATTGCACTCTGACTGTCACTATAAATTGTCACTGCACCCTGTTTGAACTCTATATCTGAACACAATCTCTTTAGTCATATGGCTTCCTTGCAGGCATGAGTAGCTGCCATATACTCTGCCTCTATAGTGGACAAAGCGACCACAGCTTGTCGCTTGCTCATCCAACTGATTGCACCACCGAATAATGTAAACACATATGCACTGGTGGATCTTCTTCTATCAACATCACCGGCCTAGTCTGAATCCACGTAGCCTTGAATATCCAAGGAATGCTCATTTCCTTTTCCATGGAAACATATAGAGTACTCTGAGGTACCCCGCAAGTATCTGAAAACTCTTTTTACTGCATCCCAATGTGCTCTTCCTAGATTAGACATGTAACGGGAAAGTACTCCCACTTCTTGGGCAATGTCTGGTCTTGTACAAACCATAGCATACATCAAACTTCCAACAGCACTTTGATATGGTACTTGACTCATCTCTTCCATCTCCAATGGGGATGTAGGACATTGTGAGCTGGAAAGCTTTGTTCCCATAGTAACAGGAACACTCAATGGTCTGGAATCCTACATATTGAATCTTCTCATAATAGTACCAACATACTTACTCTGGCCTAGCCAAAGCTTTCTATTTTTCCTATCTCTTATAATCTCCATTCCCAGAATATGCCTTGTTGTACTAAGATCTTTCATTTCAAACTTTGTTGAGAGCTGAGATTTTAATTCTGCAATCAAACCTTTTCCTTTGCCAATAAACAACATGTCATCGACATACAAGGCAATAACCAGGAAATAATCACTATCAGACTTGTAATATATACAGTGATCAGATTTAGATCGCACAAATCCCAAACTCAAAACATATGTATCAAACTTCTGGTACCACATCCTAGGACTTTGTTTTAAACCATACAAGGATTTCTTCAACTTACAAACCAAATGACTTTTA
Source organism: Sequoia sempervirens (assembly GCA_007258455.2). Lineage (NCBI taxonomy): Eukaryota > Viridiplantae > Streptophyta > Pinopsida > Cupressales > Cupressaceae > Sequoia > Sequoia sempervirens. Next base: position 174,720,978 of record VDFB02373365.1, on the reverse strand, counting down.
CCTTTCACCACAAAGTGCTCTGGCTGTGTCATATAAATTTCTTCCTCCAAATCTCCATGAAGGAAAGTTGTTTTCACATCCATCTGCTCAACCTCTAGATCATAAGCAGCTGCAATAGAAATTAAAAATCGAATGGATGTCATTTTTGCTACAGGAGAAAAAATTTCACCATAATCAACTCCTACAACCTGGGAGTAACCTTTTGCAACCAAACGTGCTTTATACTTCTCAATGCTTCCATTTGAACCCATCTTCCTTTTGAACACCCATTTACAACCAACAGGCTTCCATCCTTCAGGCAATGGTACAAGGTCCCATGTGTCATTCTTCTTAAGAGCTGCCATCTCTTCTTCCATGGCTATTTTCTAGGACTCTGAATCATTCATACCAAGAGCCTCTTCTACAGATCTCGGTTCATCAATATTAGCATTCAAAGTAAATATACACCTCCAATCATCAGGAGAATATCCATACCTTTCTGGTGCTTTCCTCTGTCTACTAGACCTTCGAACAAGATCTGGTTCAGGTTCAGGTTCTCCCTCTTCCTTTGATGATTCAGAACTCGTAGAGCTCTCCTCAACATCTTGTCTTTCTAAGGGCCTCGATTCAACTTTCTTAGGTGTAGCAGGCAGTTGAATCACATCTTTCTTTTCTTCCATCTGTTTTGGTTGCACTATAACAGAAGAAGGCTTAGTTTCTCTAAAAATAACACTTCTGGAATAAAATACCTTTTGTGCAACAGGATCCCAAAGCTTGTATCCTTTCACACCATAACTATATCCGATGAAGATACATTTGACAGCTTTGTTGTCCAATTTTTTTTGCTTCTCCTTTGGCACATGAACATATGCCTCACAGCCAAACACTCTCAGATGTCTAAGTGAAGGCTTGTGGCCCGACCACACTTCCATTGGCGTCTTATCAACAAGAGCTGATGTAGGAGACCTATTTATCAGGTAGCAGGCAGTGGCTATAGCTTCAGCCTAGAACTTTTGTTCCAGTCCAGCTCCACTCAGCATACTCCTAGCCTTCTCCATTAAGGTCCTGTTCATTCTTTCTGCAACTCCATTCTGCTGTGGAGAATACGGAGTCGTCTTCTCTCTTTTAATACCACAATCTTTACAAAATGTGTAAAAATCATTCGAGCAATATTCACCACCATTATCACTTCTCAAACACTTTATCTTCTTTCCAGTCTGCAACTCAACCATTGCTTTAAATTCTTTAAAATGACTGAAAACTTCAGCTTTACTCCTAAGAAAATAAACCCATGTTCTTCTACTGAAATCATCAATGAAAGAAACATAATAAACTGATCTACCAATAGAAGAAACATCAGCTGGACCAAATACATCTGAATGGATAAGATCCAAAATACATGAAGACTTATGAGAACTCGAGTAAAACTGAATACGATTTTTTTTACCATAGATACAATGCTCACAAAAATCGAACTCAAGATTGCAGTCATTCAACCCATCAACAAGGTTTTTATTTTTCAAGGTCCGTAGACCCTTCTCACCTATGTGGCCGAGTCTTTGGTGCCATAACATGGTCTTCTCTGCAGGCAACTTTGATTCGGTAGATAGAGCACCCTTGGGTACCCAAAAACCACAACCATCTGTTGAAAGAGAAACCCTCTCCTCCTCCAACAAAGTAGTCCTTTTCACAATCTTATCAGAAGTACTATTGCACTCAACCGTGCATGCATCAAGCTTGTACAATGTACCCAATCTACTTCCTCTTGCTATTACCATAGCACCTCTCACCATTTTCACACCTGCTTCAGAAAACTGTACAAGCACACCCGCATCTATTAGTTTACTAACAGATAACAAATTTCTTGCTAGTCCCGGGATATGCAAGACACCATCAAATCTTCTAATTCTACCATCAGAAAATTTCACACGAATACTTCCATGACCAACAATATCAAGAACAGAGTTATCACCCAAATACACCTTACCACCATCAAAATTTTCATACTTACTAAACCAGTTTCTATTAGGATTCATGTGGAAAGATGCACCTAAGTTTATCAACCATGCATTGTCACTTGCATGAGTGGCCAAGGCTGCAATGAAAGCATCTCCATCTTCCTTCTCGAACTCAAAATCATAATCTTGCTTCTTCTTCTTGTTCTTCTCCTCTTTACAGTCCTTTCGGAAGTGTCTAGGTTTGCCACAATTCCAACAGATTGCCTTGGACTTACCAGGAGATTTTGATCTCCCCTTATTCTTGGACTTAGAACGGCCATGCTGCTTTTCGTTCTTGCCTCTTTCTTTTGGTCTTCCTCGAACACTCAAAGCCTCTTTGGCATTCAGAGAGACCTTCCTTCTCATCTCCTCAGAAAGTAGAGAACCAACAATGTCCTCCATCTTCAAGACAACTGAAGTGCTCCCTATGGCCATAACAAGGTTGTCCCATGAGTTTGGCAACAAACATAGCAAGATTTGACACATTTCTTCTTCATCCATTTTCACCCCAACTAAGGTCAACCGAGTCACCAACATATTAAAGCTTTCTAGATGCTCAGAAATTCGTCCACCTTCTTCCATTCTCAAGGAATACAACTTCTTCCTCAAGAAAATCTTGTTCACAAGTGATTTCGCTTGATAGATCTCACTTAGCTTCTTCCAAAGCTTCTTTGCAGTAGATTCTTCATGGACATTAATCAGAATTGAGTCTGCAAGACACAACCTTATGAAACCTTTAGCTTTTCTATCAGCCACATCATATTGTGCAGCTAAAGTTGGATCTATGGGCCTCAGCGTATTCTCATCCACCGCATCCCATAGATCTCGATCAATTAACAGATCTTCCATCTTCAGCTTCCACATCTCAAAGTTCATGCCAGAAAACTTCTCTACATCAATTCTCCCCGACGTGCTTGCCATCTTTACAATCCTGCAATACAGAAATGAAAAACTCTGCACAAGCTCCCACTCAAACCTTGATTAGCTCAAAAAACCCTGTACCCAACAAATAGAACCAAAACTGGCCAGACTCTGATACCACTTGTAAGGAAGAAAAGGTGCGCGGAATCGCTTCCTATGCTAATCTTGAGAGGACAATTATGCAAATTCAACTAACTATTACAGAGATTTCAATGGACAAATAAACATGCATAAATGAAATATCACAATAAACTCATAACACAGTAATTACCGTGGGGAAACCCTTCCGGGAGAAAAACCCCACCCTCCAAAACCCGCACAATGTATTATCAAATCAAGAAGATTACAATACACTTGCAATGCAAGTTCTTACAGGAGCGCATCACCACAACTCAAACTCAGACTCGGAGAGACTCCTTCTAGCACTCAGTCTTGCAAACTGAATTCAATGATACAAACACCTCCCCAAGCCCTCCTTTTATAGTGATTTACAACCTAGAAACCATTTGTGGTTTTACAAAACCATGGGCAAAAACAACCATGCCACATGTTACCCACTTGTCATTTGTAACTTCCAAGATGGGAAAACAACCAAGTTAAAATAGCATTTTCGTCCATAATTTTGTCCTCTAGTTTAGACCCCCATTAAATTCATACAATGAGTTGTTTATACTCAAAAACAACCCTCCTATATTCTAATAGGGACAAGGCACATTTTTAACAACTCATAAACCTTTTTCCAACACATAAACATGTGGAGAACTACCACAAACAAATTCTAAAATTTTCTGGAAAAAGCTTGCAAGGTTGAGACACAATTCTCAACATGTACAATGTTAACCATAGAAATTGAAGAAACCCTAGTCCAATTTAACAATGAAAGCTTGTGAAATCCTAGTCAATTAATAATTGAAAATTGAAACTATAAAATTACTCAAATTAATAAAATTAGAGAAGAATGTCAGATGAATATGAATTCAAATTTCAATAAAAGGATCTAATTTTGTATTAAATTTTAAAATAACATTCAATTTATGTATTTAAGATGCAATTCAATTGGGGTAGGGAGTCTAGTTTGATTGGCTAAAGCATCTTGTTGCAGGAAAGAGGTCATGAGGTCTAGTCTCCCTCTCGTCCCTGTAGTACCAAAGGGCATGTTGCACCAACGTTGTTGGTCACATGAAAAAGTTTACCAGATGCCTTGCAGTTTATAGGGGGCCTACCCAATTCCTACAATCTAAAAAACAAGATGCAAATTAGTTAAAATTCCTTAAAAATATTTTATAAATTGATCTTATATCTTGATTCTAGAACCATAATTTCCCTTTGTTGAAAAATACACAAGAAACCTTTGAGTGATCTTGTAATTCAATACTTGAAAATAAAAGCCTTGGGATAATTATATTCTATTATAAAATATAATTATCTTTCAAGAAATGTAAAACTTGTAAATTTTATTTGAGTTGATCAAGACTGAAAAATGTCAATGCAATGTTTGAAAGATATATGCAACACTTTGATATTGTTTCATTATTTTTAGTGTTGGCCCCACTCTTGAGTGAATGATTCACCTATTCCCCAAATCACATTGCCCATTTGGTCTCCAATGAAAGATTCCAATTCAAAATCTTCATGGTTCGAAGAAATACAATAGTTTTTAAGATGCAGAGTTCTTTGGAAGGATATCTCATAAAATTAATTAGGTGATGGTGGAGATCCCAAGAACAAGTACATTGATGTGGCATATATAATGGAGTGGACTATTAATACATAGGTGGAATGAAATTTAACTCAGTTTGTATGTTACATTCTTTCATGGACTAATAAATGGGTGATCCCACAAAACTAGTTTGCAATTCTATTGAGGAAAGAAAATTGCAAGAAATGTCCCCATGAAGAAAATTTTGGGTTTTGGGGGGTTCGCACGAAGGGGGGGTTTGCTCTAACCCAAAAGGGGTTCGTTCAAACCCCTCTTCGAGCAAACCCTCTTTAATGATGGGACCCAATTTTTGCACATTTTCCAGAATAGAAACAAAGGGAAATTTTGAAAAAAGAGGGGTTTTCTCAAACCCCCTTCGCTCATAAGGTCAAGGGGGGTTTGCTCGAAGGGGAGTTCAAATTAACCTCCCTTTTTTCCCCTTCTTCACTTCTTGCTCCAATTTTTTGCAAAAAAATGCCTTTTGAAGGTTGAGTTGAGTATGAAAATGGAGGAAACTTCACAGACCCAACTAAATGATGGTAGTCCTCGAAACGAGCTATCCATCAAATATAATTTTAATATATTTTGATTTTATTATGTATTTTATTTTTTAGTTTAATTAAATATAGGTCTTTTACCGAAAATCAAGCTCTTTGTTCTACTCATGTGGAAAAATAGTAAATTATAAAAAAAAAATATGAAAAATATGTTCAAGCTAGGTATTGATGTCCTTAATATAGTAAAAAAATAAAATTGAATTTCGATACATACAAAAAAAGTTATGTTATTTACAGTCCGCCTATATATGAATTATAATTAGTTTGACTTCAAAAATTGATTAAGAAAAAATATTCAATAAAACACTAAGAAACCAAATGAACTTGTTAGATATCGTAGTTACAAAGCTAAATTCAAAAAAGTTAGAACTTTACTTCATAGAAAAATAATTATGTTGTTTACGATGAGCATCACTCCTTAAAAATGGTGTTTATTGATAAAAACTAGTTTTGAAGGAGATGTAAAAGGAAATGCAATCTGATTCAATTTTTTTTTTTAAATATATATTTAGAATCTACACACAAAATGTCACAAATCTCTAGTTTGCATCATCTTCAAATTCCTCATGGTTTAGTAGCTATAGGTTCCCGAAAGTGAAGGTTACTTGTTAAAAAAATTCAATTCAATGTCCAGTTTGACCAAAAATTGTAAACGAATATTGTGGGATCACCCAAATTAATCAAATTTTTATATCATAAAATCAGCCATCAACTATCCAAAAATAACAAATAAAACTAAACACATCCCAAGCCTCTTTATTATTTATAAATTTACCACTCTTATTTTTAATTCAAATCTAATAATAATTTATTGGTTTACATGAATGAATTAAGTTCTAACTTAATGTAAGATATATTTATTTCCTCACAATTACATAAATTTCACACGTATAAATACCTAATATTCATAGATAACCATTAAAATTTTAAATTGCAGAACCAATATCTTAGTTGTTTGTTAAAAGGTAAAAATATAATATTATTTATTGAAATTGCATTACAATCAAATGTTTAATATTAAACTTGAGTAAGATATAGCATATGAAATTTTTATAATGTTTAAATGCGAAACCTTAAAGCTAAAGGTCACGTAAAATGCTTTGTTTTTAGATTGATTTTATTTGACGGGCCTTAAAAAATTTAGGCCTTTTTATTGTACAATTATTTTTTATTATTTTTTAACATTTGATTAATCAATTAAGTATGTAATAAAAGGAGAATAATCCAAATAATTGTGTTAATGTATCTCCTAATGATCATATGATGTTGTGATTGTTAAAAAATACAGAGATTTCTTCCATCTGAGTTTGGCATGGATCCAGATCTTATGGAACATGCATTGCAACCTGGTAACATTACATTTATTGATAAGAGAAAGGTTCGACGTGCCATCGAAGCATCATCCATTCCTCACACATATGTGTCTTCAAATATGTTTGCTGGTTACTTTGCTGGTAGTCTAGCTCAACATGATGGTTGCATGATGCCTCCTCGAGATAAGGTTCTCATATATGGAGATGGAAATGTTAAAGGTAATATCTCTACTTGAATTATTTATATTAAAAAGATTGCAATGGAGACACATATCTATTTTTCTTATATATTATATTTACAGGAGTTTGGGTGGATGAAGATGATGTTGGAATATACACAATCAAATCAATTGATGATCCACGTACCCTTAACAAGACTATGTATATTAGGCCACCTATAAATATCCTTTCGCAGAAGGAGGTTATTGAAATATGGGAGAGACTATCAGGACAAAACTTGGATAAAAGATACATTTCTTCCCAAGACTATCTTACAGATATGGAAGGTAATTTTTTAATTTTTAAATAAGTTATATAACATCTTTTCAAAAAATTAAAATAAATAAATAATTTTTTGTAATGAGGTAATAATCTTTCTCTTAACTGAAATCATAAAAATGTAGTTCAAACTATAAAGCATGTACATGTAAGTTATTTTTAATTTTTGCAATCTACATTGTTTATATAATTTTTTTTGAGTGTTTTCAACTAATATACATATATTACTTTATATATGGTGGAAATTATTTGCATGTGTTCTTTTAATTAAAAATAAATTTTTTAAAAAAATCTATTTTTTGTTTAGAAGGGTGTTCTTTTAGTGTAGAATATAAATTAAAGTATAATGTAATATTTATTTATTTTGGATAAAGGTGGAAATGCCACGAAATATATTAATAAAGAAAATTATTACATAAGATGAAGAGTTTCCAGATAGAAACAAAATGCAACTCAAAATTACAATCCAGGCCAAGAAGGCCAAATCGAGAGAAAATATAGAACCAACCAGGAGAAAATTCAAAATCCTAGGAAGTACAAATGGAGAAGAAGGAGAAAAAACTTGAGGCTAAAGAGAAATAACCCACAAATAGACCCATGCACCAAAGCATCCATGCTAGACCAAAATGTATTTGAATCAAGATAATGAAGACCTGCAACAAGAAACCAAGAAACAAAATTTTGCCAACTAGAAAGATCCCATCAGAGAAAGAGCATCAACACGAACAAAACTTGAGAAGAAAGAAGAACAAACTCAAGTAGTGCTTCCTTCAGATGAAGCAAGATCAGATGGTGGAGGGAAGTGGGGTTCTTCATGTGGCTCCACAATAGCATGTTGGATCAAAAGGCGAATAGCTTTGAATAACATGTAGATTCGGTCACTTACAAAATTCCCATATTGGTGAGATAAGAGTCTCAATCGAACCTTGAACTCACTATTGTTATCATTTAATAAAGCATAATACATCGCTAAAAGAAGTTTTGAAAGGCGGAAGTTAGTGAGAAGGTGTTGCTTGCTAATAATACCACCAACCAAACATGAACCCTGCAATATATCATATCTTTCCAACGCCTGTTGAAGAGAAGAAAGTGGGCGGGCGTGGAGAAACAAATAAGTGTCTACTAAAAATTTAACAATCTCCATATCACCTAAGATGTCCATCAGATTGGAGACAAATTGGGAAACCATTCATATGGCAGAACCGTGGTGTGCATATTGAGCCAATTGAAACCCAGAACAATTTGTATTGAATCAAATACTTGCTTGCATTCAAAGGAGAATGCTCTTCTTAATTTCTCCTATGTGCAAGGTATATCAATCCTCACTTCATGGAAATAGGGAGGCACCAAAACCTTGAATAAGTTGTCCATTTAACAACCCAAAACAAATGACACAATATTCTACAAGAAATCAAACACAAAACAAAGCAAAGAATGGGAACCACCATGACAAATGGAGAATTTAAATTTTCTTGGAGATAAATTGCAATTAATGAACTAGGAAGGATGGGTACTCTCCATTCAAATCGTGATGCCAAGTGTTGTTCTTGGGGATGAAGGAAAATGTTGGAGATTGTGATTAATAGAACAACCACTAAAATTATTTTCTCCAAAGTCAAAATACAAGATTAGAAACTCACGGTTAGGCACCAGAAAAATAAAAAGAATCAATGCCATATTTAGCCCCAAATTTTTGAACCACCGCCAAAGCCAAAACAGGCAACATGGCAGGAAACATTAATGCCACAATTAAAATTTCATAATATACCAAGTGAATGTCCAAATGGAGGACAAAACAATAGAATAAAAGAATAGAGGTACCATTAAATCACTCATCTTGGAAATGACAAGTATAACACATGCCTGGAGGAAATCATCTTATTAGAACCTTTGAGGATGATCGAGCAAAATATGCCATTTCAATATCCAAGATAGATACATGTGATGAAGGGGGTAGTGATTGCTTAAGGAGTCGATAATACCCAATGCCTCTCATAAAAAAAATATAATGTCAAAGGCAGGGGATACAATTCCCAAATTTTAATAATTCAAAATGACATCATTAAATTGATCATCAATATACCATGCCAAAATATATTAACACCTTAATGTTGTTGCAAGTCTTGGGAGAAAACTTGCATTCTTCAAGTGAGAATTCTCTAGGGGGAAGATTTTCATCAAGCGCTTTGTTGGCCAAGAAATCAGCCATGACATTAGATTCTCTAAAACAATGTACAATTGTATATTTAAATTTTTTTTCCAGTTGAACAAGTATGAAATCTAGAATATATTTCAAATTCCATGAAGGAGAATCCCTATTTTTTAAAGTCGTGATTGCTATCATAAAATCACCTTCAATAGAGAGTTGAGAAATTGAAAGTTTATTAGCAAGTTTGAGTTGTTATCATAGAATCACCTTAAATATGTTTTAGATTATGAATAAAAAATTTGAGAAGAGGATGAAGTTGATTATAGAAAGTAAATATAAGAGGGAAGGGATAACAAGTGTATTCTTGAATTTAGTGTTTAGTGAAGATTTTAGTTTCTTTTTAGTTTAGGATTGGGAATTGAGTTCATGACTTCTACTTTTCTTTACATCATCAATGTCTATCGATTATATGTCATCACATATTATCTCATCCTTTGTCTATAGAAGTGTTTAGTATGACTACAATCATGTCCTCAGTAATGACCTATCAGTTAGGAACAAGTTGAAACCCGACCAAACAACTTTTTTTTTTGAAACAACAAACAACAATGCTAACAATGCGACAACAAGTCACAACTACACACCATGTGCACAAACAAGTGTCATAAGAACACAATGACATTGCAGAACAACTGCACAAGGCCACACCATTGTACAAGCAAGGTGATAACAACATAAGACTTACCAATGTGGAACAACTCACCACGAGGAAGCAATAGGAGAGAGATTGGCATCTCTACGACGAGCACACAAGAGGTTGATATCCACAATTACTTACTCATCATTGCTACAATAGAGGTTGAAACTAGTGACTATACTAATGAAAACATAATACAATAAACACACTTACTTCCTTAGGGGTTGACATCAATGACAACATAAGTTTCCAACAATACTAGATCTGTGTCTTGAACTATCAAATGTTTTCCTTTGTTTACAATTTGATCATTGATTCAAATAGTGTCATTTGGGGGTACTCATGCATATTATTGTCTTCTTGATCTTGAACATCATCTGTTTTAAAGGAGGTTCTTCATTTCAACACTATAGCAGCTATAATTCAATAGTTGTCTACAACTTCTTTTTGCTTCAGTGATGTTCTTCATGTAACTATTCTTTTTGGGGATACTTTCTTGGGGGCTTCTTATTCCTTCATTCACCTTTCTCTCTTTTATTAGTTTGATTTTTTATTAGATCATTATGTCTCATCACATGTGATGATTATGATTTCATGATCTAATCCCTTTCTCATTTAGGGTTTTCTCTTATAAGAACTCTCCATTGTAACTTTGAGAAAGCTCTTAATTTTGTAAGTTCTTTCTTTTTGAGGAAATAGAAAATCATTATTTGCAACTCTCATGCATGGAAGGTGTTTTCATTTGTCATTTGATCTTTCTTTGTGTGTTTTTTTCTCAAATCTAACATTGACAACTTCGCCGACCCCTGCCACCCGCTCGTCACTTTACTGACAGTGGGTTGGCGACGTGATATTTAACCATTTCCAATGCTTAGGGTCCTATGGATGACCAATGCCTAGCCCCCAAGGGGATTTTTTTCCACTCCAATGCCTTAATTGAGAAAAAAAATCCTAAGGGGCATATTTTTTTTCTCGGGTATCAAATTCAAGCAAACGAGATATCATCAGAAAGAGGATTACGAGAACTATCCAATTATGTGGGTTTTTTTCTCATTTTTTTCTTCTAGTGCATTTTATAACCTATCAAAGTTAGAGGTGTTGTTTTCACTCTCAAGCTCATAAATTTTGACTAGTTTCTCTATTTTTTGTGATTCTTGTGGAGTTGGAATGGTCTTTTAGAGCTCTTCATAGCTATCAGTGCAAATTTTCTACATTTTTTCCAAGTATATTTTATTTAGTTTTTTTTTTGTTTTCATATTTTGGTAAATTACTTGGATGTTTTAGCTCTTGGAATATTTTTGTTTAAGTGGGATGACTTGTTATTGGTTTTCCTACATTTATTTCCACTATTTTGTCGTATTTGGGCATTTTAGACATCTTTTGTATGCACTTTCTCTATTTTAGATACATTGAGATAAAGTGTCACTCTAGTGTATCTTTTATGGGGATTTCACACATCCTATTGTACCTTTTGTACTCACACTATGTTATAAAGTTCATGTGGGGGGTGCGGGGGTTGTGTAGTGCATTTGCTTTTCCATCACACCTTTTAAAATTGACTGTCCTTTCCACAACAACATCAAATCCCAGTAATTCTTGCCTCATGCATCTGTGCCTTGTTTGCACACCCTTTTTCAATTGCAGTTACTTTTTTGTACACATTGAAATGTTCTTATTTCTCCTTCATGTACTTCTTGGTGACACACAATTTTAGTGGTCCTATCTTGGCTCTCCCTATTCTAAATTATGGGGGGGTTTCTAATGTTGGTTTTAATTCTTTATTTTTTCATTTTGGGTTGAGCTATGTATCTAGTTTTTGTTCCTATGTACTAGGTGGATGCAGTGGTTGATTACTCATATATTTCAATGAGACAAAGCATTTACCATATGGAAACTCTTGCATTCATATTTTGTGAAGGAAACCTTCCATTTTCAATTGATGGGTTCTTCAGACTATTGTTACCTATATTTTTGACTTGCTTCTTTGTATGGTTGAGTACTGTTGTTGGGGTCACTCATGCACATTAATTTTCCATTTGTATCTTTTACTATCATATTTTTCCTTTTTTTTCCCATTTGATCACTATTCGAGTAGTGTTGTTAGGGGAACTCATGCAAATTCGTGTTTTATTGATCCTAATCATTATTTGTTTCAGAGGGGGTTCTTTATTTCAGTACTATAGAAGTCATCATTTGACAATTATCTACAACTTCTTTATGCTCCAACGATATTCTTCATGTTCCTTTTCTTTTTGGGACATTGGTTTGGAGGATTCCTATTCCTTCATTCACATTTCTCTCTTTTGGAGAGGAGGTTTTCCCATTAGGTTTTCTCCTTTTATTTAGTTATGAGAGATTATATTTTTTGTACATGGGTACCTCATCAGGATTTGTTTTCAGGACAAATTCATTCATTCTTTGCTTTTTATGAATTTTCCTTTTAGGATTTTTAGTTACTCCCTAAGTTCTCTCTTATGTAGATGATTAGTTACTCCCTAAGTTTTCTCTTATGTGGATGTGTTAGATTAATCATTTATTAGCAAATAATTATTTAATATTTAATTGATTATTAGGTTAATTTCACTTTATGAACTTAATCTAAACTTACGAGTGTTTTTTTATTTTATTACTTTGAGCTATTATTAGATCATTTTGTCTCATGACATGTGATGTTGACACTCGTCAATATCTAATCCCTTTATTTTTTCCATTCTACAAGTTCTTTCTTTTTGAGGAAATAGCAAATCATTATTTGAAACTCTCGTGCATGGAAGGTTTTCTTGTTTTCTGTTTGATCTTGATTTTTTTTTCACAAATATAAAAATTACAAGGCTACCCTAAAAATGTAGGTATTGTAAGAATTGGGTTCACCAAAATGTAAAATCAAAAATAGATTTATAGAAAATACAAAGATCACTTAAAGAAAACGATGTATTTTTAGATTATAAGATTATGTTCTTTTACTCTAAAATAAAAATTAAAGAAATAATAAAATATTCAAACATAGATTAGATTATAAACTAAATAATTTATAAAAGAGGATGAGATTGATCACCAAAAGGAAATGTGAGAGGGTAAGAATAATAGAAGTGTAGTCTTATTCAACATTTGGTGAATGTTTTAGAATTTATAATTGTAACTCAAGAGGATTATTGGATTCCTAAATTTTAGTTCTATATTTTATACTTAAAACTTGTGTTAATTTGATTCCATCATATGTAGTCACTATCCCCTTTGGTTTTTTTATGTTTATATGGTTTTGGTCCCATGTTATATAAAAGTGTCTAGTATGGTGACATGCATGCCATTTGTAAATATGTAACTTATTTCCTACAACATAAATTTACTATTTGGATGTGTAAGTAATAGATTTCACAAACTATATGATTAATATTATCATGGCATAACTCACAATGGTAGGTTCAATGGTCATAAATAGGGTTTCTACTCTAGCTCTATTTTTTGCAAGCGTAGGGATCAAGTTTAGGATCAAACAATTAGATTCAAAGGCATAGAATGGTAGTCTTAATGGTCACATCAAGGGTTTATGCTTTGGATTTGGTTTTTAAAATGGTAGGGATCATGTTCATAATTAGACAAGGACAAAATTCATATTAACCTTTATAAATAAAATGCAAGTTATAGAGGAAAATGGATCTTTGATGAGGTCACAAAGTAAGGACCCCAATAACTCCCTCACTTTCCTTAGAAGCATAATCAATCCTTCAAGATTCCCTCATTTAGAATTTATTTTTCCTCTTTTTCATAATACTAAGTGGGTCCACACATACAACCTTTTCAAAGAAGAAATAAATATTAATAGACCCATATGGGATTTCAATGATAATCCTAGTGTAAAACAAGAACATATAGCAGATCACTCCTTCCAAGATCTAAAAGCATCCCAAAACAACCAAGGAAATTTTAGCATGAAAAATTAGTTTTAGAGAAAAAAGAACAGGAATAGAAGTGTCAGGAAATTTTAAAGGTAAACATCCCCTAAGTGTTCATCTCTCCTCATGTTCAATACCTTAAATCCAAAGAAATTATAGGTAATTTATAGTACTTTATTCCTTTGAAATTATTTCCTCTTGATTGGGTTTCTCAAAACTGGTAAAATGCAATTGATATCTTTTTTAGAAGAGGAAAAAGGTTTTTTTTTTTTTATCTTCTCCACCCAAGTAGAAAGAGAGTATTCTTAAACAAAAAAATTGGTTCCTTAACAACTCTAGTATCTATTTGCAACCATGGGTTCCAAATTTTAATCCTTCTACCACCATAGTGAACTTTTATCCATGTTGGGTACATCTTAAGAATAAGTCACTGGAATATAGGGACACAAAAAATTTAGTTAATGTGGAACTCTTTGGGTGTATTCTTAAACTTTAAATTATCCTATTTTAATAACTTGAAAAAATATATAAGGATTTACAATCTAGTAGACCTCTAAAACATTATTCCATCTTCAACCTTTATTGCCTCTTCAAATCACACTTGGGTTTAGATTATCACATTAGAAGGCCCAAACCCTTATTGCACTTCCTGCTTAAAATTTGGCCATAATTGAAATACATGTAGCTCTATCAATTAGGTTGACCCTAATACCTTGGTATATGAGGATCCATAAATCAAACAAATAGGGTTCCATGGTTTGAAGCTTCTCCAAATGAAAGGGAAGATGTTACCACCCGCAAAGAAGTTCCTCTCTAAGATATTCATAATGAAAAGAAGTAATATTTTCTCAAACATTAGTCAATGAAAAGGAAGTTGCACCTTCTCAAGACCTAAATAATGTAGATCGCTTGATTGACCCTCTCCCCCAAGCCCTCCCAAAAACAATGAAGATCTCATAGAGGAAATGGTTAATAATATCCTCTTAATTGTAGGAAAAAACATCTATAACCAAATTGTAAACAAAATTTTCATTGAGAATGAGGTAATAGATGATTATGATTATATAGTCCATAGATCTATTTAACATAGTCAAATGGAAGAAAAATGAGAGATATTAATCCCATGTACAACAAAAAGAAAATTAGAGTTCAAGAAAACCACAAGATATTTTTGTAGGGATTCAAGCAACCCTATTTAAAATTATATATCTGAGGAGGTCATGTTTCCCTCCTCAAGATCAATGAGGTTTCTTTCATGGAATGTTAAAAGCATTAATTCCCCTAACAAGATATTCCTAGTAAAATCCAAAATAGAATCCAAAGATTATGGTGTGATTCTCTTCCAAGAAACAAAACTAGCTATGGATAATGGTACTAAAATTATTTCTAGCTGGCATCTTTGGACTTTAGAAGAAGCATCAAGGGTTTATGGTGGCTCAATAGTTCTTTGGAACCCTAAATATACTCAAGTGGAAGTAATATCTAAAAAACCTAACTAGATGTTGGTTAAATTCTACCATGTACATTTGAACTTGCAATTTTGGTTATTTAATGTCTATGGCCCAAACTCAATAGTTGGTAAACAAGGCTTGTGAAATTATTTAAGAAATACACTATTATTATTAAGGGATGAATTGGTTATCTTAAGGGGATATTTCAATTCAATCACTTAATTAGAAGAAAAATCAAGAGGTATCATTCCACCCACAAAGTCAATGTAAAGTTTTAGAAATTTTATAAATGAAAATGCACTAGGGTTGAATGCCCTCCAAAGAATGGTGCATTCACTTAGTCAAAAAACAAAAAGGATTTCCTCTCAATAGAAGAATGAATGGATAGTTTTTTATTTTCTTGTATTTGGCTGAAATCTCTCTAGCCATATTCTACTTCTACCCCCCTTCTCTAGCTTAGACCATTTCCCAGTTGAAATCTTTTTTCCAAAGAAAAGAAAAATAAACAAGTCAACATTTAAATTCTAAGCTATGTGGTTTAGAGACCCAAGCTTCCTCCCTCTCTTGGAGAACTGGTGGAAAACTTATCCTTTATTTTCAATTTCAAGGATGTATCAACTCTAAAAAATACTCAAATAAATAAAAAATCAAATCAAATCATGGAAAGAAACACTTTAAAAACACATTTCGTGAGAAACAAAGGATTCAATGACAACTCACAAACCTAAGTATCATATCATCAATTCAAATATGGATTTCAAAATCTTTGAGAAAGAGAAAGTTATTAAAGGGGAACTATAAAAAATATAAAGTTATGGCTTAAGGATGGTGATAGGAACACCCACTTCTTCCATGATCCCACAAAGAAAAGGAGACAACAAAATGCTATTGTGTCAATTAAATCTACATTATGGGAACTAATGCCATCAATGGAATCTATTGAATCATAAGCTATTATTTTTTTTGAGAATATTATTTCTAAATATGATCCACCAAATGTAGCAATCTCTTCCAAATTGCTTGATAATTTTCCCTTATTATTATTTAAATAAGATAACATGAAGTTTCTATCTCCATTTTCTATGGATGAAATTAAAAAAGTTTTGTTGTCCCTCCCTCTATATAAGGCCCCAAGTCCAAATAACTTTACTAATCCTAAATCTTTTTAAAATGATAGGGATTTTTGGGTAGAGACCTATGTTTATCAATTGAAGAATCCAAAATAAATAGGGCCATCCTCAAAGAAATGAATGTAAATCTCATTACATTAATTCCCAAGAATATATCTTCAACCATATTTATTGAATTTAGGCCCATGTCTCTCTACAATACAATATACAAGATATTTTCAAAGGAAACAACTTGAAAATTGGTAAACATAATCACTAAAATCATGTTAGATGATCAGGGAGGATTCACCCCAAGAAAAAAATAGTAGAAAGATCCCTAGTTGCCAATAAAGTTTTACATTTAGTTCATGATCATAATTTTTTTATGCTAATCAAATTGAATATTCAAAAGGACTATGATAGAGTGAATCTGGAATTCCTCATTCAAGTGCTTAGAAAATATTCACAATGGTGCAAATGGATTCTATCATGTATATATACTATAAAATTTTCTACTCTTCAACTCTTCCTAGGGGATTAAACATGGGGACCCTATTTCACATTTCTTGTTATCATCATGGGAAAGGCTCTTAGTATATCAATATTAGCACTAAATAGGAACCAATTTTGGAAATGTATCTCCATTCCCCAAACTACCTTGTACATAATCCATGCTTTACTTTTTAATGATACTCTCCTCTTTGCACAAGCCTTCATCTCAGAAGAAAATAATATCAAACATTTGTTGACAACATATTGTTCTACCTCAAGCTAGACAATCAACTCAACAAAATCAAAAGTGTCACTTTTTAGTACATCTTCACTTGTCCAAAAGAGAATAACCTCCCTCATTGGTTTCAAAATGGATTTTCTACCAGGTAAACATCTTGGGGTTCCCCTTTTTTTTGGTTCTAATATAAATTACTTATGGAAGAAAATACTCAACAAAATTACAAATAAAATACCTTCATGGAAAAGAAAATGGCTAACACTAGCAAGTTGGCTCCCATTAATAAAATCAATTTTGTGAGAAAACCTAGTATACATGATGTATTCTCTCATAATACCCAAAGGAATTGTAAAATAAATATAAAACCACCTTAGAAACTTCTTTTGGAATGGAAAAAATTACATTTCTGATAAACAAGGATTTCCTCTTGTCTCATGGGGAAATATTTGTAAACCAAAGAGTTCAAGAGGAGAAAGAATCCAAAATAATGAATCCCATAGTTTGGCACTAGGTGCTAAAATTTATTGTATTTTATACAATAACCCTCAAGCCAAATGGTATCAGTTCATGCAAGCTATGTATCTAGACAATTTAGAACTTAACAAAATATTTAATTTTCCTAACACTCCATAGGATTCTATGATATCAGAACTTTATACTCCACTTTAGGGAGGTAATCCTCCCTCATTTAACTTGGGTCATTCATAATGGGTAGACTACTCTATTTTTGGAGGATTCATAGAATAGTTTCCATCTAATATCTTCAAATAAGAGATAAACTAAAACCAAATAGAATTAAAAACAAAATTGGGGCATCCATGTCAAAGATTACCTTCACTTGGATCAAGAAGGAAATATTTGTAAGGTTAAATGGAAAGATCTCAATGACCAAAACATTCCAATGGAACAAAAATATCTCCTACAATCCATCTTTTCTCAAAGGAACATTTTTCTCTCTTCCAACCAAGATAAGCTAGTATGGTCCCCCTCAAAGTCAGGAAATTGTTTAGTTAAAAAAGGTTATCTCTCATCAACATCCCAACCCATTTATAGGGAAATGTCCCATAAATTATGTAGGAGAAAAGAAGTTCTCCCAAAAGTTGGAGCATTTTCTTGGTTTTCACTTGAAGATATAGTTTTAACTAGCTTCAAGCTAACAATGCTAGGTATTGTAACTCCTTTCAATTGTGTTCTTTGTGACACTTCAAGTGAGGATTCCAACCACCTCCTCCTAAATTGCACATTCCCTAATAGATGTTGGAATTGGATTTGTAATAATTTTAACTGGAAAAATTCTTTACCAAATAATATATGATATTTATTCAATAGCTAGCTTTCTCTTGATATGGATTCTACCTTATCTTCTATTTGGCAGGTGGCTCCATCAATATTAATTGGAACATATGTTTGTAAAGTAATAGAAGGCTATTCAAGAAGCAAGAAAGTAGTTGGGAAGAGGTAATTTATTTGATAGAAAAAATCATCTCCAAACTAGTGATAACTCAAGTTTATAAAAACAACAATCCTAATTCACCTCTTGGGAGTCCTCCCTTCTTAAAAAGTGGTCATCACTAAAAAAAATTAGCTCAATTCCCAAAACATAAAAGAGAATTCAATAGATCCCAAATTCACTAGACTTCCCCACCTGGAGAAATATCAAAAGTAAATTTTCATGGTGCTTCTAGAGGTAATCAAGATATCTCTAGAGTTGGCTATGTCTTGATGGATTTTTTAGGTAACCTGCTAGTAGCTCAAGTGGTAGAAATTTCTCCAAGCACAAATAGTGAAAAAAAATCATAGGACCTTCTCATAGGCCTAAATATGGTGAAAATTAGGAACATCAAAAGAATCCAAATAGAAGGGGATTCCTTGATTTTTATAAACATAATAAAAAAACTTTAGCAATTAGCATTTAAACTCTATCCTTCACCAAGTTTGGGAAGTGATCATTTGGTTTGATTGCTTTTTAATTTCCCATAGCTATAGATATGGGAATAAATTTGTAGATTCATTGAAAAACTAATCTTGTGATCAATCCATTTTGTTGGCAAATATAGACAAAGATAATGCTCACTAGTTCCCACTCGTGAGAGAAGTGTTGGAACTTGATCTAAAATATTTGGTTTAATTCATAGTAATTAAATTAAATGCAATCCTAACATACTATTTGGGTGTCTTCAAGATATTTATTTCCCACTCCTCATATTCTTCTAGTCATACAAGTATCATAACACCTTGTTAAACCTTTTAATTGTTGCAAAGATCTCAAAAATCTTGCAACACTTGTAAATGCAATTCCCCATGCTTCTCCACCTGCTAGTTATTCCTTAGAGGTCTCAAATTTAATGGTTCAAATATGCTAATGTAAGTTCTAATATGTGCTAATTTTATGTATTTTATGGGGGTATCGGTATCTATGTGTAAATTGTTTTATATTATGCACTCCCTTGGCTCCTCAACATTTAGATCTGCGAGTGTTTGTTTATGTTGGTGTTTTTTTCTCTCTCTCTCAAGGAGTGCAAGATGTTACCTCAAATAAATAGAATGTTTTTCTTCTTAATAAATAAATGGGAATTATGCATTACCACTAGAATCAACTTAGAAGTGATGGGGAAAATCTTTAGGATTGATTGTGTTGAGGTAGAAGATTCCTTGCATGAGATCTATGGTCATGAATAAATGCAAGACTTCTCAAGGGTTATTTATTTCTACTAGGTAGCTTTTTCATTCTTATCCAATCCCATGGATCTCATCCAAGATGCCTCCATTATATTTATTGGCCTTTCACTAAATTCAAGAAGAGTTGATCTCAGATGAATATTTTTTTTGTTCTCTCAATGACTATGATGTGTTCAAAGTATGTGGTGCTGTTATTGGCGGTCTGTTCACACAAATATTTAGTATTCTCTACCAATTAATTGTATTTACAATGAAATAAAGCATGGTATCTATAATTATTGCACCATCATAGTTCACAACTTACTTCATGCTCACATAACCAAATTGGGCATTGTCATGTTGGAGAAAATATAGGAAACTTTCTAAACACTAATCTTTCTAATAATTCATCACCCACCTCCTCCTTCACCATGTGTTCAAATTGATTTTGATAATTTCAAAGAGGATAGTGAAGAAAATGCTTCTCATGCTCCTATCAATGTAAAAAACCCTCTTGTGTAGTTCTAAAATAGGTAGCTTTATTCTCTTGTGTATGAATGAGGGATGATTATTTCTAGTAGTTATATTATCTTCTTGGATTATCATTTTTATTGTATTGCTCATATGCATAGAGAATGATTTATAAAATAGTTATAAGGGATTTTTTGTTGTTTCTTTTATAAAATTGTGACTTTGTGTCTATGGAATATTTTATATATATATCTTGTTATCTTTCAAACTCTAGATTTGAAAATGGTTAGGGCATTTTTTGTAATATTTTAATATATTAATATAATCCTTTTGAGGCGCTCTACACCTTTTTTTAAAAAAAAAACTATTTACACTAGGTGATGTCATGAGAACCTTTGGGGACTCATTATTCTAGTATTTGGAAGCTTTTATTTCCACCTTATGTTGTGGTTAATCCTCATAAATAAATTTAATAAATTTGAAAGAATCTTTAAAAATATGTAGAAATTTTGAAGGTGAATAACTATAGTATCTAGATGTGTGTAGTTAGGAAGTTTAAAAATATAGAGATTCTCATACTTATGGATTCTAATATTCTAATGAGTTGTACACAATATTTATTCCTCCTATGTCCTTTAGATGCTCAGTTCATACTCATCCTATTATTCCTTTATTTATTAAGATTGTTTATGTTTTTTTTTTTACACATCATAAGATTGTCATGCAAACTAAAGTGGAAAGGCATGAATTAAACTAGGAAAATTTAATTTTTGAATGTCAATGATGAAAGTACATGAAATCATGATTGTGAGTTGGTAGAATTTGGGTTGGACAAAATGTTAGGATTGGAAATGGGTAGGTCTCCAAGTGTGAAAGAGGTTAATTGAAATACACTATGTGAGTTTAAGGATATGTAGTTCACCAAATATTTATAAATTATAATTATCATGATTATTAAATAAGGTGCTAAGAATGATGGTAAATGAGAGGGGAAAGTGAAAATTGGGAACTTTTTGTCTTACAATATTATTCGCTCATGTTCAATAAAGCATATGCTTTATACCTCATAATGTCTAATGTATGTATACCTCAAAGGGGAGAAATTATTTAGGAGATATGCATGGATCAAACTTGGGTTAGCATTGGTAAATTCCCAAATCTTTATTCAAACCCAAGCCTCATGTCCGACATTCCATAAACATTAATTTAGTAATTTTTCTAAATATTTTAGATATGTTTGTGTTTTTCTCTTTTCAAATTCTTATTTCACCAAATATCATGATTTATTTGCTATATCACCCAATTTATTTTGTGTACTTAACATGCATATTATTCATCCTCTTTTTCCTTCTTTCATGTTTGAAGGTTTATTTTTTATTCTTTTTTCACTTAAGGATTAGATTCATTTTTATCCGTTGTTTAAACCCAATTGACCTTCCAATTAACATTATTTTCTTCCTCTTTCCCTACAAGTTCCTCCAATACATTTTCTATGTCATCTAAAAATCAATACTCAATCATCATTGATAATTTAATCTATTTGAAGATCCTTTCATTGTATTGAGTTTCTCGAACATATTAATTATAGTTCTAATTTCTTTCTTACTTGATTTTTCATCCCTTATTTAATAAATATTTTTTTATAATATTTCCTTTCCTTTGTTCTTATCAATACTTTTCCCTTAGGTTTCACAAATTGCTCATTGTCCATTTATAGATCCCTTGATCTTGTGAGGTTTGAGAGTTTTGCATAGAGGAATTAGCATACAAGATAAGTATAATCATGAAAAAATCAGCATATAAATTTTGGTGTGGTTATCTAACCACCATTCTAATTAATTTTTTTAGGTGATTAATTTTTTCTTTTGTGAATATTAGTTATCTTCATATTTTTAATAATCAATAAATTAGAAAAAGTAAGTTGTTATAAAAGGAAACCAATAAGTGTTGAGCATGTAAAATTATGAAATATATATATTTTTTTTATACGTAAGATGTGGAGATTGGGCCCACTACCTCTTATTAAAATATACTTAAAATAATGGACTCCAAGCTTTCCACATAGGGAGAAAAGAAATTCCAAGATACAGAGAAGCACCAAGAAGTAAAGAGACCTAACAAAAGGCTAAAGAGAGAAGAGAACGAAACTATCTCCCAACCATAGAATAAAGCTAAAATGTCAGGGGGCTATACTAGAGCACGAATCGAATGCCCCTTTTCTCACTGAGAAGTCAACCACCTACGACACTGCTCAACTATACTTGCGACTCCCATGCAGATAAGCCCTTTCAAGTTCTCATATTACACCTTTTTACTTGTGAGTCCTCCATCTGGAAGCAGCTAGACTTTTACAAGTACATCACAGAATTATGCACCTGTGAGCTACCATGAGCTCATCTTCTTGCATGGTCCGACCATGTCTAACTTTGTTCACTTTCTTGAACGACTACTGCATCCTATGCAGACTTGGTGATTCCACCGAGCTATTCATCCTTTGTGTCCCCCATAAGACAACTAATTACTAAACCCGTCCACCTTGAACTCCGAGCTTGCTCTTCACATAGACTAGCTCACTGAGCGCTCCTGGATCCAACGTCAAACTCACATTGAGTTTTGTTTAGCTCTTTGAGGACTTTATTTCCCCCTTACTGCATTGAGCCCGAGATCCCTGACCTGACTCGGTCCAATGACTTCAAGGAATGTGCACCTTTGATCTCACGATATCCTACTCAGCTACTTCCCAAGTCTATCTTGGTTCCACCTTTCCAATAACATCCTGTTGCATTGTGCAACCCTCATGATATCTTGCACCAATGATACCAATCCAGATCTTCTAAATCCCTTCCTCATTGTCCCATTCCTGGGTGACCAAAAACCATACTGACATCCATCCTTACTCTAGTTGTGCACCATACAAGTGAGTCCATCCCTTGAGTTCCTCACTTGGTCCTACTATGGAGGACTGAGATCTTCCCCAAGCTTATACCAACACTCGATAACATTCGTGGTGCCCATGTGTGACCTGCACGACATGGCCCAACTCTTCTTGTGGGGAGCACACCTTTACATTGTGCGACTCCTTGACTTTGCACACCCCATGCTGAGAACTAGCCTTTTCTCTTGTGTCCCCGGGCTCATATGAGCTCGCCTTCTTGAAACCCCCAACATAGGTTCCAGTCTTACTCGACACTGCTAGAATCTCAGCTATCCCAGACTAACTATTTCTGACTCAGATATGTAGCTCACCCAATCTTGCATCTTGCTTTGTCTCACCACTAGGGATGAGTTCCAACATCCAGCTCCCTTCGGTAACACACCTTAGAGCTATCTCATGCTGGCCCTGTTACTGGCTTTCATAGGGTTTAGGATGTTGAGTTAACCACACAACCTCTCTCATTATGGCTAGGGTGGAATGAGATCTTTCCTTGTCCCTAATAACCATAATGGATACCTGAGCCACTTGTTTGAATCGAGGCGGAAGCTACTTTTGTTTCGCTCCTGGAAGGAAGAGCACAAGATACCCTTTCCATTTGGTATCTTTCTATGAACTCTTGGTGCACTTGATTGCAACCCTATGGTGTTCCTTCTTTCGAATGACCATACCTCCCCATATAAGCTATTAGTATGAATCCCACCAGGCGGTAGGATGACACCAGACTTCAAGTGAATTCCCTGATTTCTGCTTTTCTGTCATGTACTACTTCATAGCCCATAGGGTCTTTCACTTTGCATTGCAGACTGTTTATCTAGCCTGACTAACTCTTGTGTCATGACTTGGCATGACCTTTGCAGACCTTCAATTCCTAACTAACTCTTGGATGAGTCCAAATCGCCTTATAAAGTTGCACCACTTTAGCACAACCTACCTTAGCTCAACTCGCCATGACTTGGCATGACTCGACACTCCTTTATGCTCCATGCTACATTTTGCCCATGCTACCAAGTGTAACTCGGCCTTCATGCTAGAACTATACTATCCCAACTCGCCTCAACACTTCTTGCAACACTAACACCAAGTGCCTAGCTTCCAATACAACTCAGCCAACTTAACTTTGACTACAGACTTGGATCATGCCTCATGGCTTAGCTAATGCCCAATAGGTCGCCATATGGCTCCTCAACTCAGTATGACCTAGGATGAGTCCTAGACTCTGTGTGCAATAGACTCCTTGTGTCCAACTCGCATCACCACTGCGACTTGCCTTGGCTCACGCATTGACGTACGCACCACACATAACTTGCAATACCAAGGGTACAACCCTGTTGCACCACACTCAGACTGGGTCTAGTGCTCCTCGAGCGCACTGTTCACTTCAAGCCCCTAAATTCTCCCCCACTTAAAAATAGGCAACGTCCCTGATGTCGAACTTACTGACGTGAGAACCATCCTTAACTGCTTGCTGATGAAGACTTACACACCTATCCCTAGGATCACCAAACGCTGAACTTTTAGACTTTTGTCTCTTTCTGAAGTGAAGATTGGTTGAGTGTCTCTGACACTGCAACACCTTTGCAAGGCCTTTGTTTACCTTGACTAACTCACTGAGCTGCCTCCTACTGAGAACATTTTCATCCATGCTTGGACAACCTTTACTGCTCAGCCACTTCCAACATCCACTGAAATCTCTCTACATCAAAACCTGTTGTGTAGGTCTAGTACCTAGCCTCCATCGACCAGAATACCCCTCTTCTGACACTTTTTCTCGAATTCCTACCTTCGACTTTCGGCTTCGTAGCTTCAAGCTGCCACACCATCCTATTTTCCCATGATACCCCTTCGGTACCGTAGCCTCCTCTGACCAGTATACCCTTTCAGAGCATGGCTTCATGGCGTGTCTAACACCCACTCGACTACTTGGAATATCTCACCTATCATAGCAACTCCAGACTTAACAACATCTATCTACTGATACACGTCCTATTTCTGGCATTCCTTTAGTACTCTGTCATACTTTTTTCCACCTTACATGGTGTACTTTTGCAAACTCTTAGAGTCTGCCTTAGTGTCTGTCTTCGACACCCTTTCTTTGCATACTTCATCCCCACTGAGTGCACCTTGCGCATCTGCCTTGTTTCTTCTAAGTACCCATAATGCTACCATGGAACATCTTTCGTGTCCATCATCTGACACCTTTACGTCCATCTTATGCCCATTACATTGTACCAAAATCTCAACCAACATCTGCCTTTGTGAACTGGCTCAGCTCTGAAGCCTTTATGTTTTTGTATTCTTAAGTTTGTGACTCGATTGCTTCATTCTAAATCTTCCAGCCTAACTCACCATCTTGTGACTCAGCCTGCTTCGATTGCAAAATATTCCAACCCTTGACGCCACTTGATTTCGCCTTAGATCCAATGTCCCAGACAATGGTCCTACACCCTGAACACTGCCTTATGCAGGTCCCCCATCGATTTCACCTTGGATCTGACCTTGCTGTCAGGATCCTACACCCTATACTCCGGGACTTGACTCAGGTACCCCTTTTCTACTAAGGGGAACATCCACCAACCCACTGCAACACTTCTCACCGAATCCGAATCTCTATTGGTTTATGCTTCCTTGAAGATATTCCACCGCATTTGCAACATCTTGACCCAGCTTGTAGGTTATGCCAACTTCCTTTTCAACTCCTCACCTTTTGAGGATCACTTGCAACCACTTACTTGGTTGACTAACTGCACTTTTTTTTATGGATCATGCCTCTATCTGGTGTCCACACTGATGGTGTCTGACTTCTAAGGGATACGAGCTCGGCTCACCTCGATGCACATCCTTGTGATGCAACTTTTCCAAGGTTCCAAACCCTGGTGCGACCTCTTCTCTTAGATCAACTTATGTTCTGACTCACGATATCAACTTGGCACCCACGTCACTATGGTTCTACCAGACTCAGCATTGGTTCCTGTCCCAACACTACTTACACTTCGTCTGCTCCAATGTTCATGAGCTACTAAGACCTTTAGCATGCAAGATTTCCTTCATTCGCTCCACTTTAACAACACACCAACCAAACCACATATGTTTATCTATAGCAAAAGTTCTGCACAAATCTGGGGTGCGAATCTGTCATTGCCCCCTCCTACACTATGAAAGAGGCCCCATATTTCCTCTTTCGACATCTCAAAGGACCGAAGACCCATAAAATCTAAG
Source organism: Sequoia sempervirens (assembly GCA_007258455.2). Lineage (NCBI taxonomy): Eukaryota > Viridiplantae > Streptophyta > Pinopsida > Cupressales > Cupressaceae > Sequoia > Sequoia sempervirens. Next base: position 174,694,705 of record VDFB02373365.1, on the reverse strand, counting down.
AGATACACAAATGCACAAACTTGATTCAAAAACTGTGTTGTACTGAAACTCGGCCACAGATCACCTCTGTATCCTAATCCCTTCATTTAGACCAGCCTTGCACCTCTGTTGGATGCCATGCACTGCCTTACCTTTCTTACAGTGACTCACTTTTGGACCATGTCGTGATGGCCCGCACAATCTGCTCGCACACTTAACTGCACTACTGGAATGAGACCCATCTTGGTACTTTATTGTCACTCCATGCAGAAACCTGCTCTTCGAAACCACATTGGCTTCACGACTTCGACACCACTGCTGGATGTACCCTGGCCTGACTCTTTCTTAGTCTTTGATGAAGTCATTCCTTCCTCAACTCATACCGGCTAACTTTTTCTGGCTCGGAGGGAGGGAACCTGCCTCCTCCGATAGTACCCAAACTCAAACCACTTCCAATATCGACTCAGGATATTAGAAGAGAGCAACTTTATTTTCTCTGATACCAATTGTCAGGTGGCTATACTAGAGCATGGATTGAATTCCCCTTTTCTCACTAATAATTCAACAACCTATGACACTGCTCAACTACACTCGCGAATCCCATGTGGATAAGCCCTTTCAAGTTCTCAAATTATTCCTTTTTACTTGCGAGTCCTCCATTTGGAAGGAGCTCAACTTCTACAAGTACATCACGGAATTATGCACCTATGAGCTACCATGAGCTCATCTGCTTGCATGGTCTAACCATGTCTAACTTTGTTCACTTTCTTGAATGGCTGTTGCATCCTATGCAGACTTGGTGATTCCACCAAGCTATTCATCCTTTGTGTCCCACATAAGAAAACTAATTACTAAACCCGTCCACCTTGAACTCTGAGCTTTCTCTTCACACAGACTGGCTCACTGAGCACTCCTGGATCCAACGTCAAACTCACATTGAGTTCCTTTTAGCTCTTTGAGGACTTTACTTCCCCCTTACTACATTGAGCCTAAGATCCCTAACCTGACTCGGTCCAATGACTTCAAGGACTGTGCACCTTTGATCTCGCGATACCTACTCAACTGCTTCCCAAGTCTATCTCGGTTCCACCTTTCCAATAACATCCTGTTGCATCGCACAACCCTCATGAGATCTTGCACCAATGATACCAATCTAGATCTTCTAAATCCCTTCCTTGTTGTCCCATTCCTGGGTGACCAACAACCTTACTAGCATCCATCCTTGCTCCAGCTATACACCATATAGGTGAGTCCATCCCTTGAGTTCCTCAGTTGGTCCTACTACAGACTACTGAGATCTTCCCCAAGCTTATACCAACACTCGATAACATTCATGGTGCCCATGTGTGACCTGCACGACATGGCCCAACTCTTCTTGCAGGGAGCACACCTTTACATTGTGTGACTCCTTGACTTTGCACACCCCATGCTGAGAACTAGCCTTCGCTCTTGTACCCTTGGTCTCATATGAGCTCGCCTTCCTGAAACCCCCAACATAGGTTCTAGTCTTACTCGACACTGCTGGAATCTTGGCTATCCCAGACTAACTGTTGCTAGCTCAGATATGTAGCTCGCCCAACCTTACGTCTTGCTTTGTCTCACCACTAGGGATGAGTTCCAACATCCAGCTCCCTTCGGTAGCACACCTTAGAGCTATCTCATGCTGGCCCTATTATTGGCTTTCATAGGGTTCAGGATGTTGAGTTCACCACACAACCTCTCTCATTATGGCTAGGGCGGAACAAGATCTTTCCTTGTCCCTAATAACCATAATGGACACCTGAGCCACTTGTTTGACTCGAGGTGGGAGCTACTTTTGTTTCGCTCTTGGAGGGAAGAGCACGAGATACCCTTTCCATTTGGTATCTTGCCATGAACTCTCAGTGCACTTGATTGCAACCCTATGGTGTTCCTTCTTTTGAATGACCATACCTCCCTATATAAGCTATTAGTATGAATCCCACCAAGCGATAGGATGACACTAGACTTTGGGTGAATTCCCCGATTTCTGCTTTTCTGTCATGTACTACTTCATAGCCCATAGGGTCTTTCACTTTGCATTACAGACTCTTTATCTAGCCTGACTAACTCTTGCGTCATGACTTGGCATGACCTTTGCAGACCTTCAATGCCTGACTAACTCTTGGATGAGTCCAACTCGCCTTGTAGAGTTGCACCACTTTAGCACAACCTACCTTAACTCAACTCGCCATGACTTGGCATGACTCAACACTCCTTTATGCTCCATGCTACATTCTGCCCATGCTACCAAGTGTAACTTGACCTTCATGCTAGAACCATACTATCCCAACTCACCTTAGCACTTCTTGCAACACTAACACCAAGAACCTAGCTTCCAATGCAACTCGGCCAACTTAACTTTGACTACGGACTTGGATCGTGCCTCACGGCTTAGCTAATGCCCAATGGGTTGCCATACAGCTCCTCGACTCGGTATGACCTAGGATGAGTCCTAGACTCTATGTCCAATAGACTCCTTGTGTCCAACTCGCATCACCACTGTGACTTGCCTTGGCTCACGCATTGACGCACACACTGCACATAACTTGCAATACCAAGGGTACAACCCTGTTGCACTGCACTCAGACTGGGTCCAGTGCTCCTCGAGCGCATTGTTCACTTCAAGCCCCTGACATAAAAGGAATCAACACCAACTTGGTCAATCAAACCAAATAAAGACTAAGGTTTTTTGTTGTTTCGCAAAAGGAGAGCATTCGTATTCCACTAGGATCTCTCATCCATTGCTTCCCTACATTCAATATAGAGTTTCTTAGCATCTAATTTATGCCCCTTCTTCCTTAAGGGATCATAGTTAGGTTTGGTTTTATAACACACTTTACAATTGAGCATTTCCTTGGAGGGTCAAGAACGAAATTAGGCTCAAACTGATATGGGGAAACATCATCTAAATCCTCCATGAATGAAAATGTTCCCTCAAAGCCCGAGTCATCATCCTTCATAGAAGAATCAACATCTAGGTTTTCAATTATAGGATCCTTAGAAGGAGTGAGATCTAGAGGTAACACAGACACAAATTTAGCACCTTCTTGCGATTCAAAAAAAATTCCATGGCTGTGCTAGATAAATTCTGCATTCAAAGACCTAGATTTCATTACCCATTTCTTGAGACTAATTTTTCTAGAACCCAATTTTCTTGGAGAGGTGCATGCATCAATATTATGACCTAATTGATTACAACAAAAGAACCTAAAGGGAATACCTTTGAAATTTAGGTATTGAATCCTTGTGCCAAAATAAGAGTGAATACTAATAGATTGAGGTAGAGGCATAGAAATTTCTACCAAAGCATAGACCTTGATGAATCTGCGAGGTGAAACTACCTCATTTGAATCTTGTTTAACAAAAACAACCACTTGGTTGATCATATTCTTGATAATATCAGGATAACACAAAATTGGAGGAGGTTTGTAAATCCTAATCCAAAGGGGGACCTCTAAAATTTTGGCAAAGGAAGGATCAAAGAAAGGAATCCAAGGAGTAACAAAGATACAATATTGCCAAAAAACCAATGCCCATTCTAAACCACAAAGTTGCAATTAGAAACAGAGCTAAAGCGAATCAAGAAAAAACCAAAACCAATAGGTTTAATGGAAAGAAGAGGAAAATTGCTCCATGAGGTTTTAACCTACTCCAAAACTTGATGAAAGGAGTGGCACTTCCTCAAAAATAAGGTGATGAGGGAATGGGATCCCACATTTGCAACTACTACTTCAACACAAGAATCAGAGATAAGAAAATCCATAAGCTCATAAAAAAAAAAACCACATCCGCATCCCCAACCAAAATAGAGGGAGAAAGAGGTGTTGAGGTAGGAAAATCCATAGGCACCAAAGGAGGAGATGGATGAGACTCGACCAGATTAGGATTTGTCTTTTTGAGTTGTTCTGATAGAAAGAACTATAGGTATGGAAATGATTTGACTTGTTTTTCAAGTCAAAAGTGCATCCTCATCCAAAATAGGGGAAGCCACCAATAGTGAAGAAATAGGAGAGATTGGATGGAAATCCACAAGATGGGAAACATCCATCCCAAGGGGGTCAAAATAGACAAAAGCCCCAGTCACACCAAGTTGTAAAGTCTAGGACTTGCTGAAGGAACGTAGGGAATACCACTCTTGACCAACCCTCAAAATATTATCCCTATTTGAAAGGTCTTCTAGTTTGCACAACTCTTCCCATTCCTAATGCAGTCACAGATGGAGGGTCTAGCAAGGACTGTCCAACCATGTAGCCATGAGTACAACAAAAATAACAAAACATGAATTAGCATTGATTCAACAACTTGCAATCTTACATGCATCATATGCCACAAGTACAAAATGACTAGGGATCACAAGCCTATTGCAGGGCATTACAAGATATTACAATTGGTGTATTGCCTTATTACATTCCAAAACCTAGAAGGATAGATCTAACTATCAGGTTGATCCTCAACAACTAGCTATCTAACTACTTTCCAATAGATTACAAATGATCATAAGTATGAATCCATAGAACTAATTATGATTTGTATCGGCCTCAAGGGCCTACAAACCCCAATGCAATGTCAAATGTGTAAGTTGAACAAGAATATGATAAGACAACCATCAGGAGATGGAAATGTATAGTGGATCTCCAAGAAAGTTTCCCTATACCTAAAATTACTTGAATGATGTTTCATTAAGCTCTACATGTTCTAGAAATGGTCTACACATCTACCTAGACCAAATAGGCCCTAAATGCTTTGACAAAGAATTGACAATGAACTTCTGAGAGTGATAACTTCTAGGAAATGAATGCAAATCACCTAAAATTAGGATATGTTGAAGGTGGTGTCGTATATAAGCTATAGTATGTTCCATGAGTTGAGGAATTATAATATGGTAAAATCGGAAAGAAATTGTTGTGACAGCTACAAACTGAACTATAACAAAAGAAATATTTTTGGTTGATACAAGATTGCTTTACAACCAGGGATGCTCCTACATCAAACAATTGGGGTTGGAAATAAAAGTGAGTCCCTCACTTTTCAAGGGCTAGAGGAAAACCAAAGTGGTCCACCTCAGCCTAAGAAATCCATGATGAATCCTCCACTAGTCTGTCTTTCCACTTTACCAAGTACTCCTTGTACTGCGTGTTCCTAGTGTTGCTTCCAATTTTGGTGTCCAAGATCTATTCAATCTGCTTTGATGGTTGATGTTGTAATTGTTCCTTCAAGTCAACCTATTTGTTACCACCACTTGACTATCCTTCATGATACTCATAGATTTCTGTGATATTGAAAATAGGTGATATACCAAGCGTCTCTAGTAACTACACTTCATATGCATTTCCCGAATCAAACTTCTTGAGAATTTTACATGGTCCCAACTTCCTCATCTTCAACTTATTGTATCTTCCTACTAGAAACCTTTCCTTCCTAAGATGTACCATAAATTCATCTCTAATAGAAAATTCCTTATGTCTCCTCTTCACATTTTTCTTCTCCTAGTACTTATTGTTCATGTCCTCCAAGTGTTCAGAGACTTAACTATGCAACGTTTCCATGAATCCTATAAATTATTCTACTTTTTCACTTCTCTTAGTCTCCATGTTGATGTCTCTAAGCTCTTCAACTCCTCTATGATGTATCTCTATCACAATCTCAAAAGGTGTCTTCCCTATACTCTAGTTTATTGAGTTATTAGATGCAAACTATGCTTGTAGTAGAACTATGTCCCAATTTCTTGCCTTATCTCCAACCAAACATCTCAAGAAATTACCAAAACTTCTATTTACTACCTATGTTTCTCCATTTTCTTGTGGGTGATATGTTGAACTAAACTTCAGGTTTGTCTTCATCTTCTTCCACAATGTCCTCCAAAATTATCCCATGAACTTGGTGTCTCTATCTAAAACTATGCTCTTTGGTAACCCATGCAATCTCACAATATCCTTGAAAAATAAGTCAATAATATGTACAACATCATTAGTCTTCTTGCAAGGAATGAAATGTTCCATCTTAGAAATTTTTTCTACTACTACCATTATAGAATCATATCCTCTTTGTGTTCTTGGTAATCCCAATATGAAATCCATGCTTATATCTTCCCAAGGTCTCTCTAGTATTGTCAAAGGTTTATACAATCTAGTATTTAACTACTCCCCTTTGCTAATTGAAAAATTCTACAATTTTGGACATAGTTCCTATCATCCTTATATATCTACAAAAAAAAATAGTGTTCACTCACTAAGGCTACAATATTATCTATCCCAAAATGTCTTGCTATTCCTCCACTATGTTTCTCCATGATCAAATTCTCCCTCATTGAAATCCTTGGAATACACAAATGATTCTCCTTGGACAACATATATTCTTGAAGGAAATAATCCAATAATTGAATCCTATATGTCACTATTGGTTCCTTACATTCCTTCCATGCTTCAGCGAAATCTGGATCATCTTCATAGAAGTGTTTTAGTTCTTCAAAGCCCAATACTTCTATCTTCATTTTTGTCAACAAATTCCTTCTCCTACTTAATGCATCAGCAACTTTATTTGACTTACCACTCATATACTTCAACACAAACATATAACTCTACAAGAACTCAACCCATCTCATATTCCTTTGGTTTAACCTACCCTGGCTATTTAAATACTGCAAGGCTTCATGATTAGTGTACAACACAAACTCCTTAGGAAACAAATAATGTCTCCACTTCTTCAAGGATTGAATTGTGGAATAGAACTCTTAATCATAAAATGAATATCTCCTTCTGGAATCATTCAAATTATCACTAAAATAAGTTGTTGGTATCCCTTTTTGACTTAATACTACTCCTATTGCATTTCCACTAGCGTCATAATCAACTTGAAATACTTTGTCAAAATCAAGTAATGCTAACACTATTTGCACTGTCGCCTTTTTCTTCAACAATTAAAAACTTATTTGTGCTCCAGATGTCCACTTAAAGTCTTTCCTATCTCCTCTCATAGTTTATGTCATGGGTGTGAAAATGCTACTAAATCTCTTGATGAATTTTCAATAGAAACTTGCTAGTCCATGAAATTATCTTACCTCCCCAATGTTTAATGATGTAGGCCACTCAACAATTACTCTAACCTTCTCAAGGTCCATCTTCAATCCTTTAGTAGAAATGACAAAACCCAGATACACCAATTGTGTCTTCATAAAATCTACACTTCTTGATGTTTATCAACAACCTTTCTCTCAACCTTTGTAACACTTCCTTGATGTGCCACAAATGTTCTTCTCTAGTCTTATTGAAAATAAGAATATCATCCAAATAAACAATAACAAACTTACCCAAGAATTGCTTCAATACCTTGTTCATTAACCTCATGAAGATAGGAAACACTAACCAAGATTACCCAAAAGGAATCACTAACCATTCATACAACCCTCCATTAGTCTTAAATGTGGTCTTCCATCCATCTTCTCTAATCCTGATTTGGTGATATCCACTCTAAAGGTCAATCTTTGTTAAATACTTTGCTCCACTCAAACAATCAATAATGTCATCCATCCTTGGCATGGGAATCAATACTTGACTATGATCCTATTGATTTCTCTTAAGTCTATACAAATCCTCCATTCTCCATATTTCTTTGGTGCTAGTACAATAGGTACCACACATGGGCTTAAGCTCTCTTTGATCAATCCCTTGAAGAATTCTTGTATTTGTTAGTTTAGCTCCACATTTTTGGCAAGTCTCATCCTATGTGCTGCTTTGTTAGGAAAACTTGCTTTGGGTATTAGATCTATGTGATGATTGATGCTTCAGACTAATGGTAATCCATCTAGTACATTCTCTGATATGATATCTTGATATTTTGTCAATAGTTTCGTTACTTTTGTTTTTGGTGGATCTCCTCCCTTTGTAGTAGTAGTATTCTCTACCTCCTGATTACTGCACTACTTTGGGATCAATGAAAAACACATGTTCTCATGTCTCAATCTTTCCATAAACTTCCTTCCATCTACCAAACATATTCTAGCAATGCTACAAACCTCATTGTTGTCCTCTTCTCCCAAAGGTATCAATATATGTCTCTTTCTATTTGAAGTCACAGTATAGGTATTCTTCCTTCTATCATGAATTATTTTCCTATCATATTTCCATGGTCTTCCTAACAATAAATGGCATGCATCCATGGGCATAATATCACATAAAAATTTATCATTATATGATCCTATATGAAATTTCACCAAACACTACTCACTTACTAATATCTTATGTTCATCTTGAATCCACGCTATCTTATAGTGCTTTGAATGTTTCAATCTCTTCAAATTCAACTTGGTTACCATCTCTTCTAAAAATAAATCATTAGTACTACCACTATCAATGATAACTTTACATACCTTTCCTCTAGATTTACACCTTGTCTTGAACAAATTATTCCTTTGTGGTGGTTCCTCAATCACTTCTTCATGCATCAAAGCTCTCCTCATTACTAATAACTCGCCCTTCTATAGTTTCCCAATTGAAATAGGGGATCCAACAAGTTCTTCATCCACATAAGCTATTCTTCTAGTGTTCTCAGTCCTCCTATTAGTACTTCCCTGATGACATTCAAATTATTTGTTCCCTTCGTCTCCACACTTGAAACAGGTTCCTCTAAATGGCTCTTAGATCTTCCTTCATCTCTCTTATATCCATCATTGCGGTAGGAATTATGACCTCATCTATCATTGTAGTTAAAAATTTTGTCCTCTCTTCCTTTGCAGTATGAATTATTATCCTTTTCATTGTGGTAGAGTTTTCCATGTTTTGCTCTGTATATGGTCTTCTCTCTCTGGATTGTGATCCGCTTCTCTAGAATCTTCTTCTTACACTTCTCTATCTTAGTTCAAACTTATTATTTAACTTTTCCTCTACCTTTAGTGTAAATTGGTATTCTTCCTCAACTATCGACATCTTCATCAGACTCAATTCTTCTTGGATGTTAATTCTTATTCCATTGATGTATTGTGCAACCTTCACCTTGCATGGCTCACTATGTCTAGCTCTAATGATCATCTTTCAAAATTATTTAGTATACTCCTTCATAAACTTCTCATTTTTCCTAAGATTCTACAATCTTTTCAACAATTCAAGCTAATAATTAGTAGGTACAAATTGATTCTTCAACTTTTTCACCATCCTATCCCATTTTGTGATTTTCTCTTTTCCTCTCCAATTCCTATCCAATTGAAATTATTTCCATGAAATAGCATAATGTCCTTTCAACTTATTTTTTCAAATATCACTCTTTTTGGATCTTCAATTTCTTCATACTCAAGTATTCTTCGATATCATTGATCCAATCAATCAATTCCTCAGGGTTTAAATTTCCCGTGTAATTTTGAATTTCAATCCTAGGTCTCTTACCAATCTTGGAAATAGCCTTTAATATATTTACCTAATCCAAATCTTCTTCTTCTTCTAATTTCTCTTCATTTTTATTTGCAACATGATCCAATTCATCATTGATTTTGGCCTTATGTCTAGGGTTTAGACATCTCCTTCTATCCTCTTCTAGAACATCTAATCAAAATATCATTGCCCTCATCATCTCCAAAATTTCATCCATTCATCTATCAACATTTTACATAATAGGTGTTCTTCTAGGTGGCATATCTTCCCCTTGGATCTAATGCAAGTACCTCAATTTGGAGATATAGCTACAAGGTCTCAACTGCCTCACAGTTGAAGCTTGATTGAAAACACTTACAAGATACCTCAATTTGGCAATTTTCTCACCACAAGGAATGTCTTTTCTCTGAAAGGACTCACAAACTTGCGTATATACCACTTGATGCAATCATAGATGGGGGGTCTGACAAGGACTATCCAACCATGCAACCTTGAGTAAAAAATAATAGAAATAACAAAAGAAATGCCCAGTAAACATGAATTATCATTCATTCAACAACTTGTAGACTTACATGCATCATATGCCACAAGTTCATAATGAATAGGGCTCACAAGCCTGTCATAGGGCACTACAAGATGTTACAGTTGGTGTATTTCCTTATTACATTCCACAACCTAGAAGGTTGGATCTAATTATTCCTCAACTACTAGCTATCTAACTACTTTCCAATAGATTACAAATTATCTTAACTATGAATCCCTAGCTCCAATTATGATATGCATCTATCTCAAGGGCCTACAAACCCAAATGCAAGATCAAACATGTAAGTCAGCCAATAATATGATAAGAAAACCATCAAGAGATGGAAATGTATAACAAATCTCCATGAAAGTTTCCCTAGACCTAAAATTCCTTGAATGATGTTTCATTAAGCTCCACACATTCCAAAAATGGTTCGTACATCCAGCTTGGACTAGATAGGTCCTAAATGCTCTAACAAAGAATTGACAATGAACTTTTGAGAGTGATAATTTTTTGTGAATGTATGCAAATCACTTAAAATCAAGATATGTTGAAGGTGGCATTATGTAGAAGCTATATCCTTCTCCACGAGCTAAGGAATGATAATGCAATAAAATGTAGAAGAAATTGCTGAGTCAACTACAGAATGAACTATAAAAAATTTTTTTTTGGTTGATACAAGATTGCTTTACAACCAAGGATGCTCTTGCATAAATTTGTTGCACCAGAGCCCTTGGCCTTTGTCCATGCCCTAGCTCCAGAAATCTGCAGAGAGCGAGCATATCTCAGGCCACCACCTGTGCAAGGAGCTTGCTTGCCATTGTGTCCTAAACCTTTACACATGACCCTCCCCCAATTTAGTAATTAATGACTAAATTAATAAATATAATTAAAGGTTATGTAATATTATCAATAAAATCAGTTTTATGGCCATCCTGGAATTCTATAAACTATGGATTTCTCCCCCCCCCCCACTATATATATATATATATAGGAATGTGAGAACATATGAATGTGTGAAGAAAAATTTAATTAGATAATCTCTACGAGAGTCCTAGATTATTCAAGAGCTTATTATGTTGTTTCTTAACTTTTGATACATATTTATAATACTTAATTTTTGTTTATAGTGATTTCTATCATAAGACATAATCATACATTATTTTTAAAGTAGATTATTAATTAATGTATTTCTGACATGACATGAGAGTCCACATTCCTTTTCTAAAATTAAAAAAAAAAATCCAAAATGATATCAAAACTTATTATTTTCTCAAACAATAAAAATTATACACTAATAATCTAATCAGTATGTCTAAATCAATTATTCTTCCTTTAAAATGACATTAAACTATTAAATTTTCTAAATCCCATTCCACAAATACCCTTGCATAATTTTTGAATATTCTACTAATTTTTAATTTATATACCTCAATAGACATACTAATTGTAATTATAGTAACTTAAAAAATACAACATAACTAAAATCTTAAGACACATCTTGTTCTAGACACTAATGTTAATAGGAATTCCTCTAAAGGATTAAAACATAGGTGCCAATATGAATATGAAAAGTAAATGTTTCAAAATAGTATGGAATTAATCAAAAAATATATTCAATCTATATTTACTAGCAAATATCTGTGTATTATCCTCTTAAGAAAGTGCACATCTCATTTTTTTAAAGAAGATTCATTCCTCTTCCCTATTCATCATTGAGGTCAAGAAAATCAACTTGCATGCAACAATTTGAAAAAAATAATAATTAACATTTATCATGTAGTTAGGGTAAAAATTTAGGGAAAATGCATAAACAAATTATAATGAAACCCTAACAAGCACAATAGAGCACAAACTAGCATGAAATGAAAACAAGAAAGAAAAACAAACCGATCTCCAAGCTAGATTTGATTTATCTCCATTGCTCTTCTCCACCTCAAATATGTATGCAAGATTTTGGAGGATTGAATGATTTGATATGTTGATGTTGATTGCTCATTTTTTCAGCATAACAATAAGATAGAGATGATAGAGGAAAAAATAGATAGATAGATGAGAAGATTGGAGGAAATTTTGGCAAAATGAGGATACTAGAAGAAGATGGATCCCAAATGGCCCGTGAGAGGTTAGATCTATAGGAAAGAGTTGATTTGATTTGATGGCCAAGATTAAAAGTCAAATGTGATGTGTATGGCTAGGATTAAAAGTTGATTTTAGTGCCTATGGAATACATTAAGTGGGTTACGACATGAGGCTAAAATTAGGATGTGAGGGAATAAGTGGGATTCTTTTATTTAATTTGGAGGAAAAGATGCCTATGACGCACAAATAAGTGTGGCTAAGAATAGGATGTGAGTGAGAATCTCATTATTTAAATTATTTGTGCATATGAAGAGTTGTAGTCATGTGACACATGTTGCAATGCGGTAATAAGTGAGGGATTAATTCAAATATGTAATTTGAATTATTTTGAGACATGTGAAGGGGAATTAATTAAATAAGTGAGATTTATTTAATTAATTGAGAAGGTGATCAAGTGGAATTTATAAGCGGTCTAAGTGGGATAATGTAATGACCTAGGGTAAAACATTACATGATGTTTTACAAGGTCATACATGACTAGGTAATGTTATGAATGGACAATTTTGGGTGTCTACATATCAAACTTTTAATAAATTTTTATTTGATCTTTAGGATATTAATTTAGTTTTTCTAATTAAGTAGGATTATGAGATTATAAATGTTTGGGTTTTATTTTGTAATTTGTATATTTATAATTGAAATTTCATTAACTCAATTTTCATTTATTGTCAGATAAATCATATGAAGAGAAGATTGTGCGATGTCATCTCTATCAAGTTTTCTTTAAAGGGGATCTTTACAATTTTGAAATTGGGTCTAATGCTACTGAAGCTACCCAACTTTATCCAGAAGTTAAATACACAACCATGGATTCATATCTAGAGCGTTATGTTTGAATTTTTATTAATTGTATAAAATAAGTTTTTTCTCAAATGATAATGTGAGAGGTACTATTTCAAATGATTTAGACTTATAATCTAGTTTTTAAACTAGAGTAATCTTTATTCCAAATTATTTGAATTATTTTTTACTTCATATTGTAGTTTATTTAGACTCATTATAAAGAATTTGGAATCATAATGATATTGCTATGATTTAAAATATTATCTTCAATAAAATTGACTTTAAAATGTGTTAAGAGTTAATTTGGACTTCAAAAAAATTGTAAATATTTGAAGATAAACTTGTATACTAAAAATAATATGGACAAATATTTCATTCTAAATAAAATGAAGTTCTTTCAACATTTCTTAGTTGATTTGGACTTTTTACAGGTATCGAGAATTACATGGAAATAGAACTAGAACTTTATGGACTTTGTATGGAATTACTTGAAATTATGATCTCACAATAGCTTTTCCCACAATTTGGTCATAGTGGAACATTGAAATCAACTTTTTTAACTAAATTTTCACTTTCTATCACTCATAGAAACTTAAATGTAAGAATTTGAAGATGATGTTAACTAGTGATTGTTAATATTTCATGTGAAAATTCTAAAAAAAAAAATTAATTATTATTTGAAAAATGATTTGTGAAATTTCTTACATAAATTTTAATAACTTGTTTTTTATAGATAACAACATTTTTAAAAAGTGACATTTATTCCATATCACATAATTTTTATATAGCAAAGGCTAACATTATAAATTCTTAAACATAAATTGGTAACACCAATCCCTAGTGCCTATATATTTTTTTATAATTTTTTCTATGTATTAGTCATTATATTTTTTTCTACATATTTTATTTTTTATTAATTTTTTAAGATAAATTATAATCTAGATATAGGCTTATTCCATAATGCATAACTTGTTTTGTATATATATATATAAATTAACTTATTCTTTATTTTTGTTAATACAAGGATATTAATACCTAGTACAATTATATATTTTGAAAACAAAAATATTTTTTTTGTATGGAATAAACACCTTAATGTTTGATAAAATACTTACATTCACTATGTTGAATGCACATGAAAATTGAGATGGGGAAAATTAATTTTCTATTAAAACATCAACCCCTCACTAACATTTAGATCCACATTTAACCTTCATTTGTTATAATGATTTAGTATGAAACTAAATAATAGAAACTGAAAACACAACACCATACAATACAAAACACAAAATTTAAGTGGAAAATCCAAGAAGAGAAAAACCACGGTGAGGATTAGCTCACAATATAAAGTAATTACAACACTAAATACAATAAATTCACTATTAGAGGGCTCACTTCCTAGAAGAAAAGAAGGGCTCATTGCTAGATTACAAAAAAAAAAAGATTGTTACAATGATAAATCCATATCAAAGCAACAAAAAGTTCCACCACTACACCACCAGTACATACACACTCTTTCTGAAGAATGTAGACACCTTTTTCTCACTACTTCCAGTAGTCTTAAGCTTTAAATCTCACACTGCACTTCACACTTGCACACTTCAAATCATAATTTTCATCACACAAATCATCTATATATCCTCCATTAACTCAAACACACACACACACACACACACATATATAGATGTATGTATATATATAGATGTATATATGTATATATGTATATATGTATATGTGTATATGTGTGTGTGTGTGTATGTATATGTGTGTGTGTGTATACCATCTTCAACATTGAAAATAATTTACAAGGTCAACTATGCACCTCAAATGTGCAAATTCAAATTAGGTCGGCACCAAAACATTCTCGCGATGGAGAGGAATGAAATTGGACCACACCACACCTTAAATCAGACCTAAATCCATACATGTATGCCATGCCATGCATCCACAAACACTGAAGAAAATCCATAATTAGTGTAAGAACCCAAGGTTGGCCAAACCTGTGTTAACACCATTAATCATTTAAGTATATGCTTCTTTTTATCCAAAGATGAACTTGCTAACCACACACAACACTCAAACACAATCTAGAATATTCCATCAACACTCTGAAATTCAATAAATTCCTTAGCAATAACTTTCACCTAAAGAACATACTCATCTTGTACACCTAGTTAATTTCCCACATACTGTAACACATGAATCCAACCTTGCAGAGCACCAAACTTCGAACAACTCAGACTGAAAATAGATATGAGCAATTTAAGCACACCCTCATATGGAAAGATGAAAAACAAAACTATGGAGAAATGTAAACAAAAGCCATTTCTCCCAGACAACACTACTTTCATAGTTCACACAATAGTGAACACAACTCACTACATAATGATCCAAGGCAATAAATTTTAGATATAACACCTCTAAACACCTCTAATAAATGTATTTGAGCCACATAAGTAGGCCTTCAATACATAAGAAATGTGGAGAAAAAACCAAAACACTACTTTGCTACACTGAACACTCTTTACCACACCGTTTCCTCTTTTATTCATTTTTTTAAAAAAGAACTTGGAAACCAAACACCACAAACACCATTTCATCATCTGCAACACTTTCTCATCACAACCAAACCAACTGCACTAAAAAAATTCAACAACACACACATTCTTATCAAGGAAACACTAGAGGTTGACAGTAGTGAGACTACTAATGACAACATAATGCAAAAAATCAAAGCATCTTTAGATTGACATCAATGCAAGAAAAAATATCTATTGAAATCAATGACAAAAAAAGTACACATAATTCTAACAATCTCCCCCTTTGTCATTGATTACAACACATGATATGGCATGATATTAAAAACCACCAACAACAAAAGCAACAACTCTGATCACCAACACATACTACACAACAGTACACATTGCTCCCCCTTACAAAAGTATCTATCCTCTCCAACACTTTCTCTTTTTATCCCCCTTAATTCATAAGGTTTTTCAGTTAAATCTCTCCCCTTTTGACATCAATGGAAAAGTGAAACATCCCCTTTGACATCAATCACACATGTATCTACTCTGCAACTTCCTTTTCATCTATTGCACTCTATTTTCTTCACACCTTCTATGCACACTCCCCCTTAGGAGTACACAAAATACTTCACCAACTAGCAACCATTGCTCATATCCTTTGAAACAAATAACAAAGGAAAAAAACCTGTATACTACACAATGAGAACACTTACTCCCCCTGACTACAACAACCAACAATGTTAATACCTACTCCCCGTAAGAGGTGGCCACCAACATCAATCTAGAGCAAGGGATGAATCTTGAAATCCACTGGACTGGTGCATATCCTTATGCATCTAGTTGAAAGGAGGGGAAATAAAACCTAACTTCTCTCAAAGATACTCAAAATTATCCTTAGGAAGAGCCTTTGTAAATATATTTATAACTTGATCCTTTGTAGGAACATACTCTAGTTTCACCTTATTCTCTCCAATCTTCTCTCTCAAAAAGTGATACTGAATTGAAATATGTTATGTCCTTGAATACATTACTGGATTCTTTGAAATGTTGATAACACTTTTATTATCATGAAAGATAGAAATAGGTTCATTATATACCATTCTGATATCATTTAAAGTCTATTTCATCCACAAAACCTATGTGCAACAAAATGTTGAAAGTGAATTCAACTTCCCAGTCCTCAAACCCTCAAGGTTTGGAGCATGTTGAAAGTGAAAAGACTTTGGAGGAAGGGGAGGATCATCATGGGCTTCTGGAATGAGTGGAGAAGATTGAGAAGAAACTCAACTGTTCCACTATGCGACCAACACAATATCTACCGTGCTTAAGGATGAAGTGGAAAAGAAGGTTGTAGAGGATGGTCCCTACTGGGCTGGGGAGGATGTTGTCAACCTCCTCTCCCAGAAGTGGGGGAATGCTAGCTAGTTTGTTGTTTCTATGTTTGTTGGGGATTTTGGTCAACTATTAGTCTATTGTGTCTATTTCTATTTTGATTTTTTGTTTTTTTCCTTGGACTTGATCTTTTTTGGCCCTTGATATAATGCCCCGCCATGAAACCATAGAGGACAACACACAAAACAACTAAAAATGAATATATATATATCTTTTTGAAATTGCAATATTTGAACACGATTGCAAATGAGACATTAACTTATTTCTAACCTAAGTCCTCTAAGGTATGTGACTACACTACTAGATTTCCCATTAACTAAACTAGCAAGAATTGAAAGTCATTACATTTAATTAAATTCCATATACAATATGAAAATACATTTAATCATCACATTTACAAGATCAACTAATATGAAATAACCATTACATGATCAATATATATCATTTAGAACCAATCCAATCAACTAACATATATAAAAACATCTTTTACATTTTCCATTACAATAGAGAGTTTACAATTAATTATAATAACACATAACTACATCATTGTCTCCTTGAATGAGAGAGGAGAGTACATCATAAGTATATACATGATACAATATATTTGTGGTACAATATAAGTACATGAATAATGATCCACATGAACTACAAAAAGTGCAAAAGTCTTCAAATCTAGAAGTGATCACCACGAACATGAAAAAAGTGAGGGAACCCAATGGAGTACAAGTCACATTCCACTCGACCATGTGGAACCCTAAGGTCCACCCCCCGTGCTAGGAGATAGCATTAAGGTCCCACCACCAAATAGTCAAAAGACAGAAAACAATACAAAGGCTAATAAGACACCAATGAACAAGTACACTACAACATCACATGACAGTAGAACCACTTCTAGAGGCACACAACATCAAAGGGAGACAAGAAGCAAGGGAACACTAGGTTGTCATAGGAGGAGTTTCATCACATAGTTTGCTATGGGTTACCCAGGTAGATCTTCCTAGGCCCTGACCCCCATCCTAGGTTACCCTAGTAGCCTCTACCGATCTCTGACCCCCATACAAACCTATGTGGAATCAACATACCTCTCATGGGGATGAGATAGTTGATCTTTCCATTCCAAGCCTTCTTAACTCATCTCAAGCCTAAATGAGCACTTGAGTCATGAGTGAGGAATTCACTTATCTTGATTAGTGTGATTACTACCCAACCCCCTAGTTCATCACTTGATTACCAAACTCCCACATGGGTTACCCTGGTGCCACTATGCATCAGCCCCTATTGAGAGTCACTCCCCTATTAACAACTAGGAGACCCAATGAAAAAAAAAGTAAGGCCACTTGCACAATCAAAAAACCTCATTAACACAAACAACAAGGCAAGGCGTAACCCTTCCCGCACACAAGTTCCAACCACACTGGTGAATATACTATGCAAGGCTAATGGCCAACATATACTCATTCAATGTAAAACCAACCATCACCAAGGTTAAACAAAATTCCATCAAGAAGAGAATTTTCCCTCTAGCTTCTAGAAGACTCCCAATATTCACTACACAAGATGTTATAAACATTGGTACAAAACCCACACTTCTCTCCCAAATCAACAATCATTCACTTTACATCACACATACAATTCAAAACAATAATAGAGAAGTAGATTCTAGAGTGGGTTTACAAAGCTTATAGGTCATGTTACTAAATATTCATCTTAACCCAATTTTATAATATTTTATTTCCAATTAAACTAATCTTCCATTCACACAATGCACTTATCCATCCATATTCAAATTCCACTATATTCTATTTACTTCTTCTACATGACCATTTAATAAATAATAGAATAAGTTCACTTATTCAGAATGAGGGATTGGAGAGAATAAATGATACCATAAGCTAAGCATATCACATAAGGAATAAAGTATATTTAATAGAAATAACAAGCTTACACTCAAGTATTATGATTGCAAATTTTACCCAAATTGGGTTAATAACCCATAATAACACCAAGGACAAATTGATCATCCCATAAGAGATTAAATAAAAAGATTTATAGAATACGTGCAATTTAATTTGTAGAGAGGTTCAAAGTATTATCTAGAGATTTCATTAACTAACAATTTCAATTCAATATTTACAGGGGTAAAGGTCAATAGCAATGAAACCTGGTTTCCTCTGTTGCCCAAGTGATAATTTGATGTAGAGCTCAATCCTAGCCTGCCACTGCAGCCCCGACTTCTACACTTCTAAAATCCACAACACTGCAAAAACTCCCAATTTCCAAAACTTCCATACTTCCAAGAAAAAATTTCAAGAACCAGAGAGAGAATGTTCACAGCAAGAACCAAAATTATTTTTCTAGCATAATAATTAAAATCCCCTTAACTAATTTATTTATTACCTCCACCATCCATAACTACATGCACTCTTTATTCAATTAATTTATTTAAATTTTTTTCCCACTTCCTTCAATTTCTTCAACTTGTTATAATTTTATAAAAAAAATTAACCATAACTTGCAATTACACATAATCAAATTAACTATTTAAATATTTAGTTTATTAATTTAATCTTTCATATAATTTGTTTGTACAATCACATCAATTTAATATATTTATTGAAATATTTCATTCTAAACCATAAATTTCAATTTAATAAAATCAAATAAATACTTTAATAATATTTTATTTAATCTAGGCTTCAATTATATAAAATATTTTATTTTAATTATCCCAAAGTCTTTTAATTTTGATAATCTTTATTTTAACGTAATTATCAAATACAAGCACTAATCATGAACATTACTCAAATGAACATACTGTCAAACAATACCTGACCGCAAAATGAAACAAAAGGGAAAACGACAACAACATTGACAAACCAACGCAAACTGAACTTATAGATTGGGTGTGACAAATGGATACTCATCCTGGACGAGGATGATGGCTCAACATGGGGACCCAGTGCTATCTCCAAATGAACAACCTCCATTGGAATTAAGGCACACTCAAACTTAAAAATTCAGGTGGAATTGATGCTTGGTTCCTGCAACCTACAACAAACCACACAGTTGAACATATACATAAACAAGTAGTCAAACACACTGTGAAGGGAAAATCACAGTGTCACAGGGCACTCACAAGTGAGAGATGTGACACTATTCCCCTTCACCAAAATACACCAATGCACAATGATCAAATTCCAAATCATGATAAGAATAGACATCCAACAATCACATAATACTCATATCAATGATAACTCACATAATCAATTAAACTAATCTACTAAGCATGGTATAATCATAAATGCTAGATATAAGAGTGTCATCAAGTATCATCATAAGTATGCATCAAAGTATCATAATGTCCACAAGTATAATCATAACTATGCATCAAAGTATCATAATGTCCACTACAACCAAGTAACTATCAAAACAAAAGGAAAACTGAGGGGCACTATATCCTACCCCCTATGACCAGGCTTACTCTTGGAAGCCTACAAACAGATATGGGTATAACTCTCTCATCCTGGAAGCATCCTCCCAAGTAGTAGAAGACTTGTCATTCAGATCCCACTGGACCCTAACCTACTCAATGTATCATCCCCTTAGTGTGAGTTTCCTATGTTGTATGACACCCATGAGATCCAAAGCCAATTACCTGTCCTCTATTTGTAATGCATTCCAATCAAGTACATGGGATATGTCTAGATAATAGGGTCTGAGAACTGAAATGTGAAACACATCATGAATGCACAAGAGACTGGGCGGAAAAGCAAGATAGTATGCAACATGACCAATCCTCTCCAAGATCTTGAAAGGCCCAACAAAGCATGGTGTGAGCTTAGAGTCTTTTCCATAATAGATTAGACTCTTTCGCGGACACACCCATAGAAATACTCAATCCCCAATTGAGAACTAATGGTCAATCCTATGAGCATCAACATATTTCTTCTATCTATCCTGGGCTGCCACCAAATGCTGCCTAATGCGAAAGACCTACTACTCCATCTCCTAAAGCATCTCCAAACCAATAAGAACTCTATCCTCCAAATAATCCCAACTCAATGGGGTCTAACAAGGATTACCATATAATTCCTAAAACAGAGGCATGCCAATAGAGTTGTGATAACTATTATTGTATGCAAACTCCACCAAATACAGGTAGTCCTCCCACCGAGAATACTGATCCATAACATACATCTAAAGCATATCCTTGAGGATTTGATTAACCCTCTTAGTTTTCCCATCAGTCTCTGGATGATAAGCTGAACTAAAGTTCAACTAAGTCCCTAATGCATGCTGCAGGGACGTCCAAAGAGCTGAATTAAACACTGGATCTCTATTTGAAATAATCCTACGAGGAATATCATGCAACTTGAAAATATCCTCCATGAAAAATCTAGCCACTAATGAAGCATTGTATGAGGATCAAACAAGAGAGAAGTGTGTTAACTTCATTAACCTATCCACAATGACCATAATGGCATCATGCCGATGGAAAAAAAAAAAGCAAACCAACAATAAAATCCAATGAGATAATATCCCATTTCCACTCTAGAACCAGATGAGTTTGTAAAAGACCTACAAGATGTTGTTGTTCTTCCTTCACCTTCTGGCACTCTAGACATCTCGACACAAAATCAACAATATATCTCCTCATTCCAGCCCAAAAGTACAACTAATGAAGATTTGCATGCATCTTTTTGACACCTGGATGAGTTGAATAGGGTGCCCGATGAGCCTCTAACATGATAAAAGTATGAAGATATCCTAAGGAAGGAACATAAATATGACCCAAGTTTAACAAAAGACCATCTGACTCAAATGAATATGCTATAAATTTTCCCTCTAATGCTTTGCCTGACTCCACCTTAGACCTCACCTCTTGATACCAACTATCTAAAGGAAGTGATGAAAGTATCTGACTCCTCAAGTCTACCCAAACAATCATTTCCAAAAGCTAATGTCTCTGACAACTAAGTGCATCCGCTACCACATTCTCCTTTCCCTAAATGAATTTTACCTCAAAATTATACTCACATAGGAACTCCATCCACTGTCTATGCCTCACATTTAGATTAGGCTGCGTGAAAATATACTGCAAACTATGCTGATCACTATGCAACTCAAACCAATGCCCCAATAGAAAGTGCCTCCATCTCATCAAAACATGAACCATGATGACTAACTCCAGATCATGTGTAGGATAGTTCAACTCGTGATCCTTGAGTTTTTAAAGAATAATAGGCAATCACGTGACCATCCTGCATCAACACTACTCCTAAACTCTCCAAGGAAGCATCTATACAAACCGGAAAATCCCCAATAGGATCAAGAACTACTAAGATAGGTGCACTAGTCAACTTATGCTTAAGATTTTGAAAAGTTTCTTGGCACTGCTTTGACCAAATAAACGTCTTCCTTTTCCTCTAAAGAGAAGTAATGGGGTGGGCTATCCTCGAGAAACCATGTACAAACTATCAATAGTAACTTGCCAAACCCATGAAACTAAAAACCTTTGCAACATTAGTGGGCATAGGCCAATCAATGATAGCTTGGATCTTTGAAGGATCCATGAGAATTCCCTCACCAGAGATAACATAACCCAAATATTTCACCTCAGTCTGGAAGAACTCACATTTCACCAAATTTACATACAATTGGTTCTCCCTCAAACACTAAAACACTTGCCTCAAGTGCTCCTCATGGTCCTCCATGGTCCTCGAATAGATCAAAATGTCATCTAAAAACACTAGGATAAACCAGTCAAGATAGGTGCAAAACACACCATTCATCAAACTCATGAACATAGAGAGTGCATTCGTTAACTCGAACGATACAGTTGTGAACTCATAGTTCCCATAATGAGTACAAAATGTGGTCTTGTGGATGTCTACCTCAAAGATGTGTAATTGATGATATCTTGACTTAATATCAATCTTCAAAAATACCCTAGCACCCTTGATCTGATCAAATAGATCATCATTCCTCAGTAATAGATACCTATTTCTCACTATCACCTTATTCAACTATCAATAATCAATGCACAATTGAAGGGACCCATCCTTCTTCTTCACAAAAATCACCAGTGCTCCCCAAGGAGAGACACTAGGATGAATAAACCCCTTTTCTAACAACTCCTCAAGCTACAATCGAAGCTCCTTAAGCTCTTAAGTGGTCATCTGGTATGGAGCTTATGAAATGGGCTTAGCTCCAGGTACAAGATCTATCTTAAATTCAATGCCATGCTTAGGTGGCATCCCTAGAATATCACTAGGAAAGACATCAACATACTATATAAGGATGTGATGACTATCAAGAGACACCTCTTGGCTCTCTCCTAACTCCAAATCATTAACTGTCACTACAAAAAACTGGAAACCCTGCCACATACACCTCTTCAACTGCATAACAAAGATCATCCTCAAGGAAAGAGGCCTTTGAACCCCAAATACCTCAACCTCACTGCTAGAATCATCTACATACTACACTGACTTACACCAACAATCTATGACTATTTCATATGACCCAAGGGGAATAATATGAAGGTCTACTATGGTGAAAAGAGACCCAATCCTCAAACCATAACCATAAACAAGAGACTCAACTATGACCTTAGCACCGAAGGCCAACTTGACCTCCTACCTATCATCTTGCTTCATTGCCACTAGTCCACATCATGCTACTACTACCTTGTAAAACACCTAAAGTATCAACCACTATACCTTGGTGCTCAGCCTAACATTTTTTAACTACAACAAAAACTATCTGTGATCTACCTACATCTCCTATTGTTGGCTCTAAAGTTGTTGATCTTGTACTAAATCCAAATGTGTCCTTCTGAGGACACTTTCTAGTGCAATGTGACCCTACTGACCACAAGAGAAGCACCCTGTACCTTTTTCAAAACCTCTACCATCTAGAGGTGCACTGGACTGCTAAACACTGCCCCTACTAACTGTAGATTATGAACTCTAAGCTAGTTGATTAGAGTGATAATGCTTGTTTGGCCTCCAATTCTGGTCTCTCCCAAACTGAAACCTACCACCTTGATGAGACTGAGAGTTCTTATGCTTTGATTGAGAGTGTTGTTGTTGCTGACCATCCTTAGTGGATGCATGGTGGCTCCTAGAGGATCCTACTGCCTATGTTTGGCCACCTTGAGAATTGAAACCTATTGGAGGTGCACTACCAATTTGTACACCTATCTATCCACCTAAATCCATAGCCAAATTCTCCTCTACTATTTGTGCCTTCTCCACAACCACCTACATAGTTTTTGGCTCAAACACATGCACACCCCCACTACTACAAACATTCAAGCCTATGATAAAGTGTTGTACTAACATACCCTCATCATCTCTTATGCTAGCATACTACTTGACCTCATAAAGTATCTTCTCATACTACTCAACTAACATCACCATCTGTCTTAGCTCATGGAACTCATCCGCACGACGTTGTCACCAATGATCAGAGAAGAAATGAACTCTAAATCTCTCTAAGAACATCTCCCATGAGACTGAATCTATATCCAAATGAAGCTTCTACTCCTCCAAATTCCACCACATGGAAGAAAAACCTCGAAGGTGCATGATAGCACACCTAGTTTTTGTGTTGCTACCATATGGATGAATATCGAAACATCTGTTTAGATAAATTAACCAAGTCTCTGCCTATAAACCACTACTAGTCCCATCAAAAGTAGGACATGCTCGTAATAGGTCCCTCATATGACTAACTAATGTAGCCTCCTGCTTAACTGTAATCTCTCTCCTCTTGGGAGATCTCTCTCTCCAACCACCAACTGTTCACCCTCCTATCTCAGACCAAGGTGGGCAAGAACCTCCTCAAGTAAGTGACACAATTGTGCACCCTCTAACCCTGGTTGATTTGGATTGTTTCCTCCACCTCCCTAATTGTTTTGGGAACCATGTTGTTCCTCACGATCAGACTGGTGGGAACTTTGGGGAGGGGAGTACTGGTGATTAGCCCCATGACCACCACCAAAACCTATACCATTCCCTAAACCTTGACCCCAACCTCTAGGAATTATCCTACACAAACACCACCAAGGACAAGTTTAGGGTGTTAGACGAGGTCAACAAAGGGAAACATAAACTTCATAATCTATGTGACTACGACAACTTAATGGGCTCTTGTATATACCCAAAGCACCCATTGTTATAACTTGGGCTCTAATACCATGTGTAATGCCCCACCATGAAACCCTAGAGGACAACACACTAAACAACTAAAAACAATTTTTTTTTTTTGAAAGTGCAATATTCACATGATTGCAAATGAAACATTAACTCAATTCTAACCTAAGTCCTATAAAGTCTATGACTACGCTACTAGATAACCCTTTAAATAAACTAGCAAGAACTGAAATTCATTACATTTAATTAAATTCTATCAACTATATGAAAATACATTTAATCATCACATTTACAAAATCAACTAATATGAAATAACCATTACATGATCAATAGATATCATTTAGAACCAATCCAATTAACTAAAATATATAAAAAAATATTTTAGATTGTCCATTATAATAGAGAATTTACAATTGATTACAATAACACATCATTACATCATTGTCTCCTTGAATGAGAGAGGAGAGTACATCATAAGTCTATACATGATACAATATATTTGTGGTATGATACAAGTACATGAATAATGATCCACATGAACTGGAACAAGTGTAGAAGTCTTCAAATATAGAAATGATCACCATGAACATGAACAAAGTGAGGGAACCCAATGGAGTACAAGGCACATTCCACCCGACCATGTGGAACCCTAAGGTCCACCCCCTGTGCTAGGAAATAACATTAAGGTCCCACCACCAAATAGTCAAAATACAAAAAACAACACAAAGGATAACAAGACACCAATAAACAAGTACAATACAACATCACATGATAGTAACACTAGTTCCAAAGGAACACAACTTCAAAGGGAGACAAGAAGAAAGGGAACACTACGTTGCCATAGGAGGAGTTTCATCACATAGTTTGCTATGGGTTACCATGGCAGATCTCCCTAGGCTTTGGCCCCCATACTGGGTTACCTTGGTAGCCTCTATCAATCTCCAACCCCCATACAAACCTATGCAAAATCAACATACCTATCATGGGGGGGAGGTAGTTGATCTTTCCATTCCAGGCCTTCTCAACTCATCTCAAGCCTAAACGAGCACTTGATCCATGAGTGAGACATTCACTTATCTTGATTAGTGTGATTACTATCCAACCCCCCTAGTTCATTTTATGATTATCACTTGATTATGAAATTCCCACATGGGTTACCCTGGTGCCACTTTGTGCATTGGCTCCCATTGAGAGCCACTCCCCTACTAACAACTAGGAGACACAATGACAACAAAAATTAAGGCCACTTGCACAATCACAAAATCTCATTAACATAAATAGTAAGGCAAGGCATAACCCTTCCCGCACACAAGTTCCAACCACACTGGTGAATATACTGTGCAAGGCTAATGGCCAACATATACTCATTGAATGTAAAACCAACCATCACCAAGGTTAAACAAAATTCCATCAAGAAGAGAATTTTCCCCCTAGCCTTTGGAAGACTCCCAATATTCACTACACAAGATGTCATAAACATTGGTACAAAACCCACACTTCACTCCCAAATCAACAATCATTCACTTTACATCACACAAATAATTCAAAACAATAATAGAGAAGTAGATTCTAGAGTGGGTTTACAAAGCTTACATATCATGTTACTAAACATTCATCTTAACCCAATTTTATAATATTTTATTTCCAATTAAACTAATCTTCCATTTACACAATGCACTTATCCATCCATATTCAAATTCCACTCTATTCTATTTACTTCTTCTACATGATCGTTTAATAAATAATACAAGTTCACTTATTGATCTTATCAAATGTATACACACATGCCCATATACACATACATATTTATTCATCAATACAAATGTCTTATTTCATCAAAGTTTTTGTTTTCAAAGGTAGAAATTAACTTAAATCCACACAAATGTTTATGTGCGAACATAGACATATATAGACACACACACACATATATATTATAAATATATATGTATATATATATATATTCTTATGCAATTGTTGTTCAAATTCCATACATAATATAGTAAAATGAACTCATATAGAAGCATTGTACGCATCTTAAAAATACCTGAACACACACACACACATATATAACTACCTATAGAAATTTTTTTGCCAATCGACATGAGAGGAAATGAATATATGAATAACTAGCGTAGTTAAGAGTTTCTAGTTGAAGGCCATCATTTCCTAGCCATCGGTTACTTGAATTCTACCTTTGATGCATTCGAATGGAGACATATCAAAGACAACTTTTATAGAATTATACTCGACTGGAGGTTATCAATACAAAATTAGACTTAACATTCATAGTATCCAACTTCAGGGAAATTCATCCACAACAATGTTAATACGCACCTCTCTCTCTCTCTATATATATAGGCGTATAATCAGTTACAATAACGACGAATAAGATACAGTGAATAGGAAAAGTAAAGGTGTATAAAACACAAAGTCTAACAGACAGCTACAAGCACACTTGAAGCCACCGAAACCTCTTAACATAGGAACATGTTTGAAGAGACTCATCTCAGGTTTAGACACTAATTTCAGTGGCCTTTGTCACCAATGCAATCCTACATGCTAAATACTAACAGTTAGACACTATCACCACTATGCAAGAGTTAATCTATTTTATAGAATTTGATTATTGAATGAGAAGGTGAATCTCCAATAAAAGGGAAAGGTAAGAGGCAATGGAAAGAGGATTAAATGCCATACACAAGGACATGGGTGACTGGCAATATAAAACAAAATGGAACTTTTCATTCTAAATTCGAATGCAACTTGATACATCCCATGGCTTTGAACTTTGTAAAATAAAATGTGAGCAAAGAGAGTAATATATATTGACTTTAAAAGAATTAGTTTATTGTTAGCTATAGATAGAGGATTGAATTATGTCCCCCAAATAGATTTGAAGAGTCCTCAAACAATTTTGCAAAAGTAGAATGAGCGGCTGGAGAGAATAATCAATACCATAAGCTAAGCATATCACATAGGGAATAAAGTATATTTAATAGAAATAAGAAGCTTACACTCAAGTATTATGATTGCAAATTTTATCCAAATTGGGTTAATAACCCATAATAACACCGAGGACAAATTGATCATCCTAGAGGAAATTTAAAAAAAATATTTACATAATACATACAATTTAATTTGTAGAGAGGTTCAAAGGATTATCCAAAGATTTAATTTATTAACAATTTCAATTTCTAATTTGCAGGGTTAAAGGTCAATAGCAATGAAACCTGGTTTTCTCTGTAGCCCAAGTGATAATTTGATGCAGAGCTCAATCTCAGCCTGCCACTAAAACCCCAACTTCTACACTTCTAAAATCCACAACACTACAAAAAACCCCAATTTCTAAAACTTTCAATCTTCCAAGAAATTTTTTCTATAACCAAAGAGATAATTTTCATGACAAGAACCAAAATTAGTTTTTGAGCATAATAATTAAAATCCCCTTAACTAATTTATTTATTACCTCCACCATCTGTAACTGCATTTAAAGGAAACATAGGTTCACTTGTTCTTTTGTCATAGCATCCTTTCTTCTTGTCAATACACCTCTACTTTTATCACCAATTATCTGATCTTCATAATAATTATTCTACACATACTTAGGGGTTTTAGGGATCCTTTTCGAAGCTTCTTCCTCTTCAACCTATACTTCATTTTCCTTACCTTTATCTTTTTCTTCTCTATACATGATGACTCATCTGATTCATATTCATCTATCATCACTAAACTTTTATGTAGATCTTCATCCATCTTGACATGTGTACTTTCAACAATTCTTTTTAGCCTCTTGTTGTAGCACTGATAAGCTTTGGTTTTGTAGAATAGCCAGGGAAGATTCCTTCATCAAATCTTGCATCAAAATTTCCTATTTTTTCTTCATCTCTCTTGATATAGCATTTTCTTCCAAACACTCTAGAATATTTGATAGGAGTCCTTCCATACCATAACTCATAAGGAGTCTTTCAATTGTTTGTTATTTCTCGTGTACTGTTAAGTATGTAAACTATAGTATGAATTACTTCTCTCTAGTAGACTTCTGGTAGGTTTTCTTCTTTAATTATTGTTTTTCTTGCTTCCTAAAAATTTATATTATTCCTTTCAACCACTTCGTTATGCTAAGGTGTC
The DNA here is from genome assembly GCA_007258455.2 of Sequoia sempervirens. NCBI lineage: Eukaryota > Viridiplantae > Streptophyta > Pinopsida > Cupressales > Cupressaceae > Sequoia > Sequoia sempervirens. The sequence goes on along the minus strand of VDFB02373365.1, from coordinate 174,665,691 downwards.
TTGAGGGCTAAAAAATTCCTCTATATTCATTGAACTTCATAGAAATTGTTAAACTCATTGGAGGTGAACTCTCCACCTCTGTCAAATCTCAAACATTTGATCTTCATATCCATTTCATTCTAAACCATAGCTTTAAATGTCTTAAACTTATCTATAGCTTCTAATTTTTCCTTGAGAAAAGTAACCCGCGTCATTCTAGAGTAATCATCAATCAACAACATGAAATATCTATCACCTTGAAAATTTCTTGTCCTTGTAAGTCCACAAAGGTTTGTATGCACCAACTCCAAAGGATTGGTAGTCGATTGTTCTTTGATTTTGAATCTTTCTAGATTGCTTCACAATCTAACATTCCTTATGAAAAAAATTGATAGGCATTGTAATCTATGGCATATCTCTCACAACTTGAATTGAACTAACCCTTACTAGGCTATCAAGATTGATGTGACACATTCTGGTGCAGGAGCACTTAATGGATTTTATGCCTCCATGAAGCCAATTTGTGAAGATTGAGTTAGTTAGGTAATCTAATCTTGTAATAAGTTAATTTAGAGCATATTTAATATGTTTGAGTATATTTTAGGTCCTAGGAGTTCTTGGTTGGGTCATTTTGCAATTATGGTTAAAAGTTGTCAATTCTTGCAAAATTGTCATATTGAAAAGTTGTAAAAATGCAAGAATGGGAATATGAAGAGTATAGATCATGTAGAAGTTGATTTGTTAGTTGGGAAGTTAGAAATGGTTTTAATATGATAAATATGTACTTCCAAGTCAAATTTGGGGGTTGGATATGGTTGGAAATTGTGAAGAAGAAGAAACCCTTGTTTTGTGCATTATTTCTGAATTTTTCTCATGTTGCAGAACATTCTATTGGTTTGTACGGATTGTATCTTTAATATAATGATCTAAAACTAGTTGGAGAAGTTAGTGATGATAATATACTTTCATTTTTAATTGGTATCATCAATTTTTATTGAGATTTGTAAAAGTTATGGCATTTTTCATGTAGGTTAATCCTGAATGACTAATTTTTCCTGTAACAGTCTGAAAGAAACCTATGGTACAGATTTTTACAATACAATAATGGTATAAAAACAATGGGAAATGATGGATAAATGAGTCTAGTTTAATTTACTTTTTTTTTATCTAATTTTATTAAGTTTTGAAATAGTTATGGCATTTTTGGTGAGAGCAGGTCTGTGATAAAGCTAGGGTTTCCAACAAGCATTAAGAAAACTATGTCTTTGTATTGCGCCATAAAAAAAGGCTCAAAATTGGTGAGAGTATTATTTTCATTACTGAACAAGGTTCCTACAAATTTATTTTAATTATTTGATCATTTTGGAAAGATATGGAGGTTTTTTGTGTCTTTTCACAGTAAATATTGTCATAACCCTTGGTGAAATGAGGGTTTAACAAAATAAAGCATTGTTGAGTTGTTTGATGTAATGATCATTTGTATTCCATCAATATGCATGGTGAGTAGGAAAGCAAGTTGAAAGTTTTGTGATTGAATATTTGTTTGAAACTAATCTATTTGTGATGGTTGAAGGTTTTGAACCCCAGCTTTGCATCAATTGGTATTAGAGCTAGAAGACTCTGGGAAAGGAAGGTTGTGTGTGTTGTCTTTTTGTAGGTTGAGGAGAGAACCTGGATTCCAAGAGACTAGGTGTGAAGAAAAGAGGAAACACAAAAGAAAAAGAGAGGAAAGAGAAAAGGAAAAACAAATAGAAATTGATCGAGAGATAAAAAAGCTGAGGCAAGCTATGGAAAGAATGGAAGAGAGATGGAAGATTGCGAAGCAACAATTGCAAAGTTGGCATTTATTAGTTAAGAGGAAGGTTACATGGCCTATTAGAAATATTATTCAGAGGAGAAGACAAATGGGAGTAGTAAAACTAGATGTGAAGGAATCTTTGTTGATAAAGGATGATGATGAACAAATCAAGCAAGCCAAAGTGATGATGTTAGAAGAAGAAGAATGCATGGAGGTTGTAGCCATTCCATAATTTGAAGGTACCAAGAAAAAAAAATTGAAGAATGATTTGATTTTGGAGGGAAATGATATTGAGCTGGTTTCAAGAGTTGATTTGTTGAAGGTCAAGGATGAATTAATTTTGGAGGATCAAGGTTGGCTTCAAAGGTATGTTGAAATGGTATTTTCTTCATTATTTTCCAAAGAGGGTAATGTTCTTTTAGTTTTTGTCACATAAAAGGTTAGTAAACTTGATAAAGTAGCATTCATAGGGACAAAATATTAGGTAAAAAAGATGGAAAACAAAGGTGAAAAGTTTAAGGCTGATTTTCTAAGGAAGGTGGATGAGTTTAAGCATGCATTTGATTTGAAGGAGGATGGAATACACTATTTTCTTATTGTGATTGCAGCCTTTAAAAGGGTAAAACTAGATTCAAGATGAATCAAATTGTTGATGCAGGTTCTCATGCATTTGCAGGTCCTCACTCAAGGGACTTGAGTTTCTTTTTGGTCAGGAGTATGGTGTAGGCACACCTAATGGATTTTATGCCTCCATGAGGCCAATTTGTGAAGTTTGAGTTAGTTAGGTGATATAATATTTTAATAAGTTCATTTATAACATATTTAATATGTTTGAGTATATTTTAGTTCCTAGGAGTTCTTGGTTGGGTCATTTTGCAATTATGGTTAAAGTTGTCAATTCTTGCAAAATTATCATATTAAAAAGTTGCAAAAATGCAAGAATGGGAATATGAAGAGTCTAGATCATGTAGAATTTGATTAGTTAGTTGTGAAGTTAGAAATGGTTTTAATATGATAATTATGTAATTCCAACTCAAATTTGGGGGTTGGAGATGGTTGGAAATTGTGAAGAAGAAGAAACCCTTGCTTTTGTGCATTATTTCTAAATTTTTCTCATGTTGCAGAATGTTATCTTGGTTTGTATGGATTTCATCTTTCATATAATGATCTAAAGCTGGTTGGAAAATTTAGTGATGAGAATCTACTTTAATTTTAAATTGGTCTCATCAGTGTTTATTGAGATTTGTAAAAGTTATTGCATTTTTGGTATAGGTTGTCATGAATGACTGATTTTTCCTATAACAATATGAAAGAAACACATGGTATAGATTGGTATAGTACAATAATAGTTTAAAACCAATGGGAAATGATGGATAAATGAGCCTAGTTTCATTTTATTTTATTTTTTTATCTATTTTGATTAAGTTTTGAAAGAGTTATGACATTTTTGGTAAGAGTAGGTTTGTGATAAAACTAGTGTTTCCAGCAAGCATTAAGAAAACTATATCTTTGTATTGCACCATCCAAAAAGGCTCAAACTTGGTGAGAGCCTTATTTTCATTGTTGCACAAGGTTCCTACATAGTGATTTTAATTATTTGATCATTTGGGAAAGATATGGAGGTTTTTTGTGTGTATTTTCATAGTAAATACTGCCATAACCCTTGGTGAAATGAGGGTTTAACAAAATAATGCATTGTTGAGTTGTTTGATGTAATGATCATTTATATTCCATCAATATTCATGGTGAGTAGTGTTAGAACTATAAAATTTTGAGAATTTTATAGTTATTTATACACATGAGTTTCCAAATTAGTCCTTACCATAAGCACAAAAAACCTCTCTTCATAATATTTTTGCCCATACTTTATCATGTGGTCCCATAGAATCAATCTAGCCCTGAGTAATTCACTGTATAATTCAAATCGGCATGAGAAGGTGAGGGTCTCCCCAATTCATGAAGTATTTTTTACTAATGTGTATTTTTTGTAGTCTATCAGCAAGAGTCTGGGAATGTCATACCGATATGATTTCATCTACAGAAACGTATTGGTAGGATGCAATTCATTGTCTCAATGACAGAAAGATCATATTGGAAAGAAATTCATCCTTAGAATAAGTCATAACGAACTCATGTATGTCTTACCGACTAGCGCACAAGGAGACATATCATCCAGACTAAAAGTCATCGAAATGAAGTCTTATCGAATGCATCCGGTCTTGCCGATAAAGCATAAAGAGATTCTATCAAATGATTATTAGGATGAATTCATGTAGTCCTATCGACCCATATGTCACGCTGATAGGATTATGTGGGTAAAAGAATCAACAGTATGAATTAATTATCGACAAAGAGAGATATGAGAGTCACACCAAAGTGTTGTTTCATCGCCGATAAAGTAATTGTGTCTCGACAACTAGAAAAATACCAAGGGGTGTATCTCGGTAAGACACAATATAATCTATGGAACATCCCCCCGACTTAAAATGTCACAACAATATACATGAGACCGAGAGGATAGCTATCAGTGAGACTCCAAATGTCGATGAGACTATGGGACATTAGAGTGATATATAGTTTGCAATAGTTGGTAAGACTCAAAGTATCGGGGAGACTACAGGATGTTTTGACGAATGGTTGAATGAATGTTGTTAAAAGCTATCGCCCAAGATTTGAAAATGTCTCGCCGACAACATTATATGATGTGACAGTGTAATTTTTGAAAAAGGACTTACTGCACTCATGTTTCAGCTAACACATTAATGGCGCGACTGAGCATAATAAGGAGAATTCAATTGGAAACATTAGTGTTGAATTGATAGCAGAAGAATCAGAAAGGAAAATGAAGAACCAGGACATTCTTTCAGTTTGAAGGTTTCGAGAAAAATACAGTAAGTTATTGTGCCTTAGTTCCTCTAATTTTAACTTCTATAACTTTTGAAGAATGGAGTCTTCTAGCTCAGTAAAATTAAAAGGTAGAAAACCTGGTGAAAGCAGTCAACCTAAGGGAAAGAAACATAAAAATAAAATAGAACATGAGGGCACTAAATGAAGATTAAATCAAGACCTCATTGACTAGTTACCTAGCTCTGGACCTAAAGCCAAATGATCTGCTCAGCTTAGGGAAGAAATAGATAAACTGGATGATAAATGTAAACTCATAGGAGATGTTTGGACTCCAATAAGGGGGTATGAATTGTTTAACTTTCACTATCATCAAAGAAATCATTTTGAACCAGTATGCAACCCATGTGGAAGCTTAATTTGGGAAAATTGGTGTGCCCTAATGTATTTGTAAATGCAGAATTGATTAAATTGTTAGTTGTTCATTATAATTCAAAACTCAAAGCTATATGTGACCCGTTCGGGAAACCAAAAATATATTTATCAAAAGATGCAATAGGGGAGGTTTTCAATTTGGAAGGGGTTTGCAATGAAAATATCATATGTGAAGAATTAGAAAAGGAGTTATGGAGAATGGACATGATTTATAAGGGTTGGAGGTTTCCAATTCACAAGATTAGACAAGGCGGCAAACCAATTCCTTTACAGGATAGTGATGGACCTCCTTTTCATGTTGACCTATTTGAACCTTATATGAAATATACTTATTTCTCAGTGGACTAAGTATTGGGAATGGATGTCCCCAAGTATATGTCAATTGTGCCTATGCTAATTTCAGCAGATATCTAGTACCAAAACTCTAGGCCATTTGACTATGCCTCATACATTTTTAAGGGGCTTGATTCAGGATTGATGGCAATAAAGGGTGGAGCCTCTATCTTTCATCTCAAGAATTATTCATTGTTGATGCATATAGTGTTATATTTTGGAAAGGAGTTGGGATTGTGCCCTCAGGAGATGATAATTTCTCAATTTGACAAGGAAGGTACAACATTACCTGTTCAATTATGGACTATTGTCTAGGATAGTAGGTTTTCCAATTCTAGTTTTGTTCATTTTGAGGACTATTTTGTGAAGACATTATACAAATTGTACAGTTATCCATGTGATTATTCTTTATTTGAAGAGATAAAGAGGTTTCTCCGGCCAAAGGATTTCAACGGGCCAATTAATCATAATTGGGGAGATTGGTATTGCTTGGAGGGAGCTACTATGATTAGAGTTTATGGGTTTGAAGATTCCCCATTCATTTTTCCAAAAATAGTCCTGAACATAATTGCATATTTGGAAATTGTCAAACAAATGGATTATTCTAGTGTTATGAATCTTAGTTCCTTTGGGAAGTAGGATTTCATGCCTAGTACATTATGCTTTGGTGATTTTACTGTGTTGGCCAAGGAAGGATACAATTTGATCCTTGATAAACTACTGTAGTACAATATGAAGAGAGGACCACCTAGAAAGAACTTTGACCCATAAGGGTATATTAATTTTGCTAAAATAAGGATAAAATTTGGAGGGTATCAACATGTGCCCTATCACTTTGATGATATAATCCAAAATTTTGATGAGGAAGAAGCAGAGATGGTGGTCGAAAGATATAATCAAAGGTTGTAGGATACAGAGTTGTTGTCTTCTAGGGAGGAGGCATCTGAGGATAATATGCCACAAGGCCAACCAAGTAAAATGTCTAGATTAAGAACTCAACATTACACTTGCCCTACTAGAGAATAGAGTGTTGAAGAGAATGAAGAGGAAAATGCAAGGCATGTAGAATACAAATCATTTGTGGCAGATGATGAATTTGTTAACTCCCCAGAGTTTAAAGCATTTTTGTATAAACAAAAGGGAAAAGAAATAAGGGAAAAGGTTGATAATATCACTGCAGGTAATGAAGAACAATTGCTGAACAATTTAAAGAGGTGTGTAGATAAAGAGATGGCAGGTATGACCCCTGAAAAGGGGAGGAAAATGTTGGAAAAGGCTAGTGTCATGATTTTTCCTGGGCTAGATCTCAATTCTGCACTAGTCTTTGATAGTTTCTTAAAAGACGGTAATGCTACACATAAGCTCAACCAAGAAAATGTAACCAAAGTGTATGCAGGATCAAAGTACAACACAGATGAAGGATCATTAATGATTTGGGCCTTATATCCACCCCATAGGAAATCGGTAGTCATTGATACTGAAAAAGTATTCGGGCATGCCATGAATTTGAAGGTTGGAGAGGTTGATCCTGATGCTATCGTAAAAATTGGAATTAATGTTGCAAAACTAAACAAGGCCCAAATTCAGATGTTAATTAAGGAGAAGGAAATATACAAAAAAATAATGAGAGGATGTTGAGAGAAAATGATCACCTAAAAGATTTGTTAGGTGTTACAATGAAGTCAACCAAGCTGCTTACTCATGGTGAAAGCTCTCAGTCAAAAGATCAATGGGAAGGATCAAGTGCTTACTCCCAAGGAAAATATGATGCACTTGTGGCAATAATCAAGAAAAGGCAGGCCAGTTTAACATCTTGGTTGAATAAACTCTAGGGAAAATATTCACATAACCTTGCTACATTGAAAGAACATGAAAGGATGGATGGATGGATTTTGGAGAAGTTTCAAGAAATGAACCAGAGAGATATTTCTAATAGTGCAACAATTGAAGCTGCAAATCATTTTTTGAATAAACACCAAAACTTCTTTGAAGAACTGCAAGGAGATGCACAGGGATTGATAAATGCCGCCAGGAAAGCATTGACTACATTCTCTGATGATAAAGGAGAAATAAAAGAAATGACCAAATGGAAGGGTGAGAGTGAGTCAATACTACATGAAATCCTGAAGATAGCTACTACGGAAGACACAACATTAGAGGAGGTGAGCGAGCAAAATGAGAAGATGATAAGGATGGAGATCACAATCCAGAATGCAGTTGGAGATGTAGATACACATGAACATCGAGATTATTTTGATCACCTATCTAAAACTCATTATTGGCTTAACAGAGCCTGATTATCTTTTAATCTGTTATTGTTTAAACATATGACATTTATGAAAGGACGTGTCCTTTCAAGTTTTGATGTATAAATATATGTTTTGGTAGCGAAAAAGAGGGAGATAATAGAAGATAGGAGATATAAGAAAGATACAGTAGATTAGATTGTAATATCATGAGACTATGTTGCAATTTTGAAATTATGGAGATATCAATGAGAATCATTTAATGTGTTGGCATATTTCTAGTATTAGTTGTTTGTTGTGTTCATTGAAAGTATTACTTAATTTGTCTCCAAGATTGGTGTTTTCTATTTATTTAAATTCATATAAAAAGTTTATATTCAATTTATTTGTGCACATTTGTTGCATCTGTATGGCTAATTAATTGGTTCTTTCAAGAAAATATTAAATCCTTTTAGTTGATCATAGTAATTAGGGAACGTAATTTGTATCATTAAGAAGAACTTGGTAGTCATAATCTTGCATTTTTATACAAGTTATAAACTAAAATAGATGCCAGACAATTTGAATATTTTCCAGGAAAAAGTTACTCATTTTAGATTTCCTTTGACTCCACACACCCAATAAGGCACTAGTCTTCACATTCTCATCATTTTAAGTTCATTCATTTGTTATACTGTCAAACTGAATACATTAGGTTCCAATCTGATATTATTATAGAATTTATACCAAATCATATTATCCACTTCCATTTTCCATTGTGGGTAAAATACATCAAGAGAAATAATTATAAGTCAAGTCTACTTCATCCATTTAGGTACACCCGCCTAGGTCTAGCAGCACCTGAAGAGAAGAAAATCTAAACCATTTGGCCTTGTCTGTTACCCTAAAACGTACCAAGAGATTGGCAACCTCTTGAGGCATTTCACCTGCATTTTTGAGAGCTAACAAGTAGGATAGAAAGTTGAACATTTTGTGATTGAAGAGTTGTTTGAAACTAATCTATTTGTGATGGTTGAAGGTTTTAAACCCTGGCTCAACATCACATTCTTATATGCCATAGCCAACTTTCATTGATTTGAGTCATAAAGCACATACCATTAGCACCTTTAATCTGATAAACATTTCCATCTATTCTTCCTACAAAAACTAGAGTTTGAGGGCCTTTTTTGATCTCACAACCACCACCCTAAAACATAAGATTATATCCTTTGATACACATCTATCCTACAATCAAAAGGTTATGTCATAGGCCTTTAACACAAAGAACATCATATGTATTATGCTTTCCATCAAAATTGATTGAATATTTTCCACATATCTTATATATGTATCATCACCAAACTTAACAAGAATTCCTTGACACTTTTCAAGTTTAAAAAAATTACTCTTATCACCTATCATGTGATTTGAGCATCCACTATCAATGATCCAGTTATTCTTCTCTTCTCTAGCATGAAAAGAAGTACCTATTGCTCCTTCAATATTATGACCTATTTCTAGAGCACTTTTTGTCATACATCTCTCAGAGTTAGCAAAATTAGTTCCATCATTTAGAGCCATGAACAAGAATTCATTATCCTCATTATTAGGGTAATCAAATTCATCATCAAATATACTGGCATCTTCTTTAACATAATAAATTCTATTAACCGATTTACCTTTTTTCTCCTTATATTTATCTTTTGAAGCTTTGACATCACATCTTGAAGCATAATGACCAATCTTTCCATAATTAAAAAATTTGAAAGGTAACTTACCTCTATATTTTTCAATGCCCTTTTTCAATCTCCTCACAATTTTTTCTTCTACATAATCAACATCATCTAGATCTAATTCTTCATTATTTTTAGCTTTTCCAAATTTAAAAGTAGTCTCATTAGTTGAATTACTTAGACAAAACTCTCTCAATTCAAAGGGAGTTAAAGCACCAAAAAACTTATCTCTAGAATACAGATTTAAATTTTAATCTTCTTCAATAGTAGAGAATTTATGACTATAAGACTTAAGAAAAGTTCTTAGTACCTTCTTTACCACCTCACTTTCTTCAATTTTTCCACCAAGACCTCTGATGGAATTGACAACTTCATCCACTTTATTCATGTATCTTGTAATATCTTAATCCTCTGACATCTTTAGGGTTTCAAACTTGATCTCTAGGTTTTGTATCTTAGCTTGCTTGACTTTATCATCTCCTTCATAGATACTTTGTTGAACACCTGGAATACTAAGAGGGGAGGGGATGAATCAGTATTCCATTAAACCATCCAATCATTAAAGCATATTTAACTACAATCAAGAATGAAGACATTGAAAAGAGCATGACACCATAAGACACATCAACACTAGATTTTTACATGGAAACCCCAAAATGGGAAAAACTACAATGAAGATTAGCTCACAAAATAATATATCTAGATATAGAATATTACAAGGGTTCACTGCTAGGACACACTATCCTTAAAGGCTCACTGCCTGAAATAGTTTACAAAATAGAGTATGGCTCACTACCAAGGGATGAACTGAGATAGAATGCGCCTTCCTTGTGTTGGAGTTCAGTTCCAGTGAAGCACAGTATATGAAACACTTCTCTACAAGTGTATACACTTATTCATACAACTTCACACTTTTTTAGAATTTAGTGATTCTTGATCACTCCAACATTTTTCATTTCATTCACTCACACACACCATTTCCTCTCCTTCCTCATCTTGATCTCAAAAGAGTTCACATATATATACCATATATAATCAAGTACATCAATAAGGTCAGCCTAATTAGAGTAACCCCATTTCAAATCAAAACCAAGTATGTCATCTTAACCTCAAAAATGCATACATCTTCGTATGATATTAATCAGTATGGACCTATGATTGATCCATTTAACATTCGTAGCACATGTTTAATCTTGTTTACACCAATTCATAATTAGGTCAGCTAGAGTTAGACCTAAAACATCAATACACCAAAAATATAAGCAATTCATCAAATCTGTAACACAAAAACTTGTTAACACATCAAATTATTCTTCAAACAACATTAACTTATCTTCAACACCACAAAACAAAATAATTAATCTTGAGAATATACAGAAACTTGCTATAGACTTCAAAGTAGAAAATTGTTATTCATATCTTCTAAATGCATTCATATACATCACAAAAATTTGGTGTAAGATGCATCTTGTAGTCACAAGCCTATGTACAAAGTCTTGTAGTGATATCTTTCTTTGAGGTGAAATTCAAACCAAAAAACTGACATATTGAACAAATATATAAGCACAACATTATTTTCCAAACTACTGGTGACTATGTATTTTCAACCATAAAACCTAGTCAATTGAAATATTTTCAATGGATGTAAAAGATGTCAAGATAGACCATAGTGTCAAATTCTAAAGGAATCATACAAATTAAGATAATCTAGACCAAAATACAAGATCAACAAACTTCCATTACCAGGGCAAGTAATGAACTATACAAGTAATGTATAACACTGAAAATCATCCAAATTCCATTGTTGACATGAATGAAAACCTTACAATTTCCAAAAATATCCCCCTTTGTCATTGATGGCAATAGATGATGTGAACATGATAAAAAATTCTTTCTCAACTTTTTCACTTCTCTCCCCAAAAAAAATTCCAAAACTTTCACAAAACTTTTCACATCCTCCTCTTTTATCTTCCTCTTTTATCCTCCTCTTTTCACATCCTCCTCTCCCCCTTTGACATTAATGACAAAGGATAAAAATATATTGAATTCTTTTATAGTTTCCTTTACATACCTTAATACACCCCCTAGGGAGTACATCTAATACAACATTTGAGTGTTATCAACCGAAGGTGGTTGTCCCTTGAAGTTTTATAAGAGTATTTGTCCAAGAGTATTTTCATTCATCCCAAAGCTTATTTGCTTCTGATAATGCTCTACATAGATAATTAAGATCAGAAAGGATGTCCTTTCCTTCAACCAAAGTCCTATGAGTAACATTTGAGTTCATAATCTTGTTAGCTAATGAGAGAGCATAATAGACATGTGTACACTTAATCTTGATTAGATCTCTAAGCATCTCATATTGTTTAATCATCTCTCCTTTCTCCTTATGTGATGCAATATATTCTTCATGCACCTTTGTTAATCCATACCAAGTTTGATCATACAAATAAAGAGTTGGGTTAAAGGTGTTAGAAGAATTTTTTTATTTCAGTCTCAGTAGAGTCCTCAACAACCTTGAATCTTTGAATCTCATTAGACCATGTCCAAAAAAATGAGAATAGACTTCTAACCTCTTTCTCACACTCTTGAACCTCTTTAAGTCTATCAAGCATAGTGTGGTGTGTATATTTTCATCTATCTACAATTTCCAACAATCCTTTATCTTTTACCCAAGTGACTGTATCACTTATTGCTTGAATCTTCAGTTCCTTTAATTTATCAATCAATGAATTTGTGCTTTCTACAATGGACTAAGAATAACTAGTGATTGTTCTAAAACAATCTAAAAATATGTCATTTTCCTAGTTAGCTTCTTAAGTCTTCTTGGAGTGGGCTCAACCTAAGAAAATAATGCAAGAACCTTAGTAGCTTTTATCTTTTCTCTGAAGGAAACCACTGATTTGCAAGAGAATGATTCATATTTTTCAAGAATTTCTCAAGCTATTTTAGTGTAGGTTCCAAATATAGGTCTGCTAGGATCTTGAGGGATATTGATTAGCATTTCAATACAACCAGCAACATAATCCTTTTCAATTTCATACCCCAGCCTTGGAATCCATGAGCTTCTCAATTCAACTTCCTTAATGATGTAGCTATCAATGGATACCATAAATTTTATATCATCCTTATACTTTGTACCTAATTCTCTTTGAACTTTTCTTCTTTTGTGTATTGTTCTCTAAAACTTTCCAAAGAATGTAGCAAGAGCATCTCCTTATGCATCCAAACCACCAATATTCCTCATTAAATCTCTAATTTGATGAGCAATTAGTTTGGTATTTAACCAAAATGTAGACATGTAAAATATACCGATTGACATTGTGCATTTGATCCTGACTACTAACATCGTTTCATTCTAAATCATCCTTCGGTCTAACCATTTAATCAAATACCCTTATATGATTAAATTCACTAATATTCCTCTCTTAATTAAATAAATCAGTTATCTAATAAAGTCACCTCTTCTCGATAATTAAATTAACCATCTTGATCTAATTATCCTATTTAATTAAATAATTAATGTTATTTGATTAAATCTCTAAAGTCTATCTATTAAATTAAATAAATCAAAACCTTGGTTAATTTAATCTAACAATCATCTATTTTAATTAAATAAATCAAAATATTTATTTAATTAATCTCTTATCACATTCCTCTCATTTTTGATTTAAATAAATCCACAAATTTAAGTCAAATAGGTCACATCATCTAACCCCCTTCATTAAATTAATTAATGTAGATTAATTTAATCTCATATCATGTCCCATCCTCTAGCTTTTCACACTTGCACATGAAAATAGATTTAATTGATTTATTAAATCTCTATTTTCCTCAACAAGGCATCTTTTGTAATATTCTCCAATTTTGAATTCAAATTCCAAGTTGACATGTACATCCAACAAGGAATTAACTCCATCTTACATGTCCTTTCCCTTGAGCCAAGTGGCCTTCAATTCATTCTTTCTTCCCTCTTGCATGTCATTTCAACAAAATTCAAAATTCAAAATTCAAAAATAGGCATTTATTGGCACAATCCTCAAAACTTGGATGTCCTCCATCCACTCATAGGTTGACAAGTGGCATCTTTCCATTGGATGAATGTTAGTCCCACATTTCTCTATTTTGGATATACATCCATCTTGGCATTCTATAAATAAAGAGCTCATCCCCTCATTTTATCATCCACCAATTGAGTAAACTTACTATACTCAAATTTAGAGCAATCTTCATCCATCTTATTAAGTTCTATAGCTAGGTTATGCAGATTTTATCTTGGAAGCATTCATCAATCTTCATCAAAGTGGATCACTCTTCATCAACATTCATCAAGCTTGCATCATAGGAGTTGGGAAAGGGCCAATTTTCACATCAAATTGGCACCAATTCCCCTATGGGATCATGAGTCTGCTAGTTTAATTAGGATTCAATCTCTATTTTATTGTTTTCATTGTGTTCTTCATCTTTTTCCCTAGTTTGAACTTTGTAAATGGATTTCATGGGGAATCCTTGTTCTTACTTGTATTTGATAATATAATGTGTTTATCCCTATTGTTTTGCAAGTATTTAGATTGGGGTTCGCACATTTGGCGCTAGAAGGAGGGCTATCTCAACATTCAATCACGTTTTTTTTATCAAATTCATGTATTTTTCTTTGTTTACAAGTTTAGTGTCGCTATTCAGCACCATTGGTTCTCCAACATCACTATTTAGCACCGCTAGAAATTCAAACTATGACGCTGAAGTCTTCCCCCCCAAGATTTTGAATTTCAAACTGCGTCGCTTGACTAATCTAACCCATGGGAATTTTCAAAAAAATCAAACTGTGACGCTAGACAAAAGGGTGACGCATTTGAGCTCATTGGTCTAGGTACAAAGTGCCACTAACTGGTACACGACACTATACAACACCGCTAGAGAAATCAAACTATGATGTAGTCACAGGTTGCGCCGCTGGCAGGAAGTAAAAAAATGAAATTTTATTTTAGCACATACATTTTGTCAAATGATAAGTTTATCTTCTATTTTATGCTTTTTAACCCTATGTTTTGCAGAATTTGACTGATTTTCTTTCTTGTAGGTTGGATCAATTAAAAACAAGAGAAAGAGAAACATGATGATGGTACTTCACACAATTAAAGTGTTTTTAAACACTTTAGTGTTTGTTTAACACTCTTAGGAAATTGTTATCTCTTCTTACTTCAGATACTAATTTCGTTTGGGCTTTAAAAAGAATCTTTTCAATTTTTTGCCAATGCTTAAAATGAACATTAGGAATACAACTTACTAGAGGTTTTTTTTGGTTAATAATTGAACAAAACAACTTTCATTCATCCTTTGATACTTTAAAAATAACTCACAATTGATTTGTGGCTCTAAAATGAACAAATGCAACTTTTCCTTCATGATGGCTTACTTAAACTAACTTCATTGAAAAATGACGTATGCGCTTCTCTAGCGCTTTATAGCGATCTTGAGAATCAAAAGGCCTTTTTTTTATTTTACCTTGAGATAAAACAATCACCTCCACACTTCATTTTGGGTTTAAAATTGAACAAAATCTTGTGCAAGTATGAATGAATGTATTGCATGTGTTCTCCCTTTGTTTCTAAACAAGGGTCGATCAAACTATGAATAAGTTTATTCACTTTTTTTTATCTTAGAGGGTCTGCCTTGGGGAAAAAGTACTCACCCAAGGGAATGACTCAACTGATAACACTTTAAAGCCAAGAGTATTTCCAACCAAGATATAAATGCGGGTATTGGAGTAAACACCAATATCATGCGGTTGGCTCTGACGAGATGGATCTGAAAAGGGACTCTCGTCGTATGGGTCAATCTCCATGAATGGAAAGTCCTATTTAAAACCCATGTTTTAGAATTTCCAAAATCCTTAATCTATTTGTTGGTGCAAGAACGGTCATTCTGAAGCCGCCCCACACTTTTACAATCTCTAGTAGAAATGGAAAGCATGTCATGGGAGTTTCATGGGTGTTGATGCTTGGCTGCCCCATATAAGTGAGTGTCGTGGAGGGGAGCCAGTGGGGTCAAGCATCTAACCATTCACTAAAGATAAGCGTAGTTGAACTTGTCCAAGTGGGGAATCAACAAATATTGTCTTCCATATCCATAGGGTTGTACTTATTCTTGGTTACAAAATGCTTTGCTTGTTCGAAAACATCTTGGAAACAAACACTTAAACATAATCATCAAAATTTAAAACCCTTTAGGAGACAAATACAATTGACCCAATTCATGTGTTATTTCTTTCCCTTGGGATTTTATCCTTAGAGGTTTCTATACACTTGGATTACATCTCAATTTTTCTACTAAAGTTAAACAATAGGTAACCTTTTCCTTGACTTCATCAAAATTCCACATAACATACTTTGTGGGACTCGAAGAAGTTAAGACATTAGACATCTAGTTTGGAAACATAATCAAAGAAAATGTTTGTGGTAAAATAAAGTCACTAAGCAAAGAGAACAAAATTGACTCTCACATGTTGAAATCTCATGATTTCCAAGAAAGTCAAAATCCCAAAACCAAATTCCTTGAGTCAAAGTTCAAAATTTAGAAATCACACTCAAAAGATCATCAAGAAATACAAAATAAAGTGCAATCAAAAGCAATACATCAAGAAAAGAAAAAAGTTCACAAGGTTCTATAGGCTCATTCCTTTGAACAATCCTGAAATGTATGCTCAATTTGAACCGCTTCTTAGCTATAGAGGTCTTTAGAAGCATTGCATGTTCTTCAATACTGAGGTATAGGTAAGCGAAGTGTTATTTTTAGGTACATATTAGGATCAAAAGAATCTTTTTCATCCATCCTTCAAACATCAAACCAAAAATCATCTCATCATCACCTTTTGGGAAATCTTGAAAATTATTCTTCATGCTACGATTTTTGGCAAAAATCAAAATCATCAAATCTTTGAGACAAAATCCTTGAAATCTTTATCAAATCATCTTTGGATAGGTATGTATAGATGTATCCTTTTGCATATGCTTAGTCAGAGTTATCAAACCATCTTGTTTAGCTAGCTATATGTAGATGCATCCTTCTTCATATACTTGGCTAAATTATCATCTTGTTTGAATAGGTGTGGGTAGATGCATCCTTCTCCTACACATATTCAAATTATCATCCTTTGAGAAAATCTACCCCTTTGATAAATCATCCAACATCTTAGGGTCTATTTTTTCAATCAAAGCAAACCAAAATCAATCAAACCAAGGACAATCCAAGAGAAAATCAAAAAATCCAAATCCAAAACATATCCAAAAGTCCCAAAAGTCTAGAATCCCCCTCAAGATTTATCAAAAGATCAAAACAATCCACATCATCCATCTCTTACATCATCGTCATATCACCTTTTGATCCTTAAAATATCCTAAAATTTTCTCTTTTGTGCATAAAATAAAGATCAATCCAAAGAATTAGAGATTCATCTCCCATATTCTTGAAAATTGATCCTTGTTTTATGGTTCAAACTAGATCTCAATACAAGAAGAACATGGAAGCCAACAAAGAAACACCCACTTCAAGTGACCTAAGCCAAATGAACGTTGAAATGAATCCAATTCAATTAAGCAATCCTTTGACTATCTCATCATCACAAAACCCACAAGAGGAAACTCAAGGAGAAGATCCTACCTTTGGGATGTCACATGAGGAAATAACCGAAATGCTCCAAAATCCAGAAAACTATAAGATCATCAACATAATGATGGGGCGCAACCCTTCATTATACATGCTTGAACTAGCAAAACAAGGGGCCAAATTACCTTCTGATTTCGATGTGAGTACTATAGTGGAGACATCTTTACCCCCAATATCATCTACCATCCCCATCTCATCTACACCCCATCCCAAAATATCACTCGAAACATTCCGCAAATCACATCTTTTGCTCCAACCCAACCTAATGTCAATAAGGGAACTGCATTTCTTAATGCTATTCAAACACACCCCCTTGTTAATAATCAAGACTTGGATGCAAACACCATCTTGGAACAAAACATACCCAAAATCTGTTACATAAGAATATCCCTATCACTTTCCATAATGATCCATCATCATCATCCTTCCACACAACACCTCAAACTTCTCTCCTCACAAATTCACAAGAGGAAGGTGACATGTTCGGACCAGGGGGCATTTTCAACACTACATCATTTTCTCAAGAACTCACACCCCTCACATTTTCAGGCCTTCCACGATTACCACCATTATCCACACCTCTACTTGGCTCGGGACTCCCACCTTTACCAAATATCAATCAAACCAACATTCCAAACACCAATCAAAACATCATGCAAAACTCTCAAAACTTGTCATTGATATCGCAACAATAGATGACAACTACACAAGTAATCATGACATCATCATCCACCCCCCTAACATCTCAAAGCATGGTCTCTCAAGGACCAACCAAATCAACAACACCATCTACCACTAACATGACATCACCATTCACCACCACCACAAATGCCATTATGAATCCACCACCACCCCCACCACCACCAACTTCCAGCATATAAAGCCAATACAACATGGCATTGCAAGCAACTCAACAAGTTGCTTATCAAAGGGGATTCCTACAAGTGAAAAAAAAAATCCACACAATTAGCTGCTCAACAAGCTGCTCAAGTTGCGCAAGCTTCCCAAGCAACCCAAGCCACATTATAGGCACAACAAGCTACACAAGCCCAAGCGTTACTGCAACAACAACAAAAACAAGCCACTCAAGATGCTCAAGCAGCCCAAGCTACATTACAAGCAAAAAGGTTGCTCAAGCCCAAATTCTATTGCAACAACAACTAGCACAAGCCCAAGCCCAAGCTCAAGGGCACACCCAATATCAAGCACAACAAGCAAAAACACCTTGCACAATAATAGGCAATGCAACTACAAGCATATCAGCAAGCAATAAAATGATATCAAGAGCAGTAAGAAGCATCCCAATTGATAGTCCAACAACAACCATTGTTAGAACAACAACAAGCACAACAACAAGTAATCCTAGCACAACAACAAGAAGATCAACAAGCGTTGTTCATACAACAACAAGTGCAAGCATACTTGGCTTAGAAAAATGTGTAAATACCATCAAATAACACACCAACCAACCCACCCATCCAAACCACAATTGAAACACCCCAAAACACCTTCATTCCACCCCCTGATCCACAAAATGATGTAACCACACAAATCAAGTTGCTCTTGCAACAAGTGCTCAATCTTCAATCAGGGCGAACCACAAAAACACCAAGCAACTTGTGTCCCTATCAATTTGACAGGATCCTTGTGATGAAACCATTCCCTAATCTATTTGAGATTCCCAAGTTTGACAAATATCGAGGGACGGGAAGCCCTGAAGATCACATTAGGGAATTCTAGGTTCATTGCATGGAAGTCGCATATGACGATACTTATCTGATGCAGTTATTTCCTAGGAGTTTGGCTAGCCATGCTATGGAATGGTTCTCTCACCTACCTACAAGAATTAGAACATTCCAAGAAATTATAAACGCATTCATTAAAAATTATGCATGCAATATCGCAATGGATGTTATTCTAGAAGAACTCTGAGCTCTAAAGCAAGGTAAGAATGAATCATTCACTTCATTCTTACAACGATGGTAATCCAAGGACAATCAGAGTAAATGGACCATGCTCAAGGAATAACAAGTTTGCACCATCATATCCAACCTTGACGGCCTATTGGCATTCCATCTCAAGGTACAAGGGATCACCACATATGATCAATTGATCTCCAAGGTGCTCAGCATCGAACGAGCCCTTATTACTAAACCTGTTGGATCAACTTCATACCCCAAACAACAAAAAAACTGCCCACCAGCCAATTACAACGATAAACCTCACACATAGGCAAGGAATAAAAATGTTACCAATGATGGTGTTGTTGATGCCAAAGTTTTCATTAGTTCTCCTCGCCAAAACACACCCACACCACAAATGCAAATCCAACCCCAAAAAAATCATCAAGCAACACAACAACCAAGCAAAAATCAAATAATCAATAATCTCAATGATCAAAGGGGACCACCCCAACGGAACAAAAATTACCCCAAACGAAAATAAACTGCTTTGGGGGAACCACTTGAAGTCATAATGAAAAAGTTGATAAATCAAAAACTCATCAAGGCTCCTACCTTTGGGAATTACCAAGAACCAGATGTAAAACCTCCTTGGTATAATAAAAATCAACTTTGTGAATTCCATAAAATCAAAGGCCATGCCATGAATAGTTGCATGAGATTAAAAAACATAGTTCAAGATCTCATCAATCAAAGGATTATAAATGTGGAACAACCAATAGGAAACTAAGACCTTAAGATATACATGAATTCGATGCCTAACCATGGCACTAAAGGGAATAATAATAACACCGATAAGGGGAAAGGCACCCACACAAATGTGAATCATGTGTATGAAACTATCATCACCTCCCTAGATGAATATTGCATAGTCATCACCATCAAAGGCGCACATGCCGATTGTGGAGTCACCACAAGAGGCAACAAAGTTACCATTATAGGATCATCCTAGCCAAATAAAGTCCTTGCATCTAGATCTGTCCCTAATGGCTACAATGTCCTAGATCAACTCAAAAGAACGCTAGCAAAAATCTCCATCATTGAGTTGCTAAAAATCTCATCTGCCCATAGAAAAATCCTTGAGGAAGCATTGGCTTCATCCACTGTCTTCGTAGATCTTGATGCGAAACAATTCCAAGCTATGGTCGGAAATATCATTACACCAAATCTCCTCACATTCTCTAACTAGGATTTCCCCACTCAACCATCTCACAACCGTGTGCTTCACTTGGAAGTCATAGTACATAAGAGCAAAGTCAAAAGGGTCTTGGTGGATGGAGGTGCGGGCTTGAATATTTGTTCTCTCAAGCTCATCAAACAATTGAAAATATCAGAGGATTCTATCGACAAAGGAAAGGGTATCATAATAAGATATGATGATCAAGAAAGAGTATCCCAAGGCACGATCAAACTCCCTATTCAAGTAGGGTTGGCTATTGTAAACCACTTGTCAAGTCCTAGACCTCGACTTACCGTATAACATCCTTCTGGGACATCCATGGATTCATGCAATGAAGGTAGTAGCGTCAAATTTCCATCAATGTGTGAAATTCACACATGAGGGACAAGAAGTCACCATCCATGGAGATCCCAAACCCTTCTCCTATTTCAAAATCCTTGAAGCAAAGTACTATAAAATCCCCCAAGTACCAAAAAATGATGAGGGTCCATCGACACCATACATTGATCACACCACTCTCACATCCACTTATGCGACAGAGACACCCGTCACTCTTGCCATTCCCACCATCTCTGAAATTAAGGTCATCATCCAAGATAATGGTTGTGGAAACTACATGATCCCTCAAAATTCTTTTGTGGTAGGAGAGTTACCACAATCTCCTAGATCATGGGGACGTCAACAAGAAAATGAAGCCTCCACATCTCAAATGTCTCTAGAGGACTATCCCAACTTCACAAGGTGGGGATACCTTGTATAAGAAGTTATTGAGGTAGATCCATCTCATATGCTATATCAAGATGAGAGACCAGTAGCTGATTTACCAATGGATGATAGAAGAAAGGGTCTGCAAATGATGCTCACAATGGGTTGTGATAGAAATCAAAGACTTGGGAAAATGACAATTGTATTATAATACTTATCATTCCAGAGATGTGAGAAATAACAAATATTGGCCTTGGATGTACCCCTCTGAGTATAACCATACGTGGCCGAAGTCCTCCAATTAGAACGGTTAATAATCCTCCTCAGCCAACTACAACAGAACTACGCTTACCAGTGTCCATAGGTCGCATCTTAGATAACTATACCTTTGATATAACCGAAGCTTGTAGTAGTAGTGATGACGAGGATCCCACATCCAATCTACCTAGGCTTTTTTAGGACACCACTCTCTGCATGATTAGCACCCTATCTTTTGAATCAAACCACCAAAATCATGAAATCTGCCTAGTATACCCCCAACTCATCAACTATGACCAACGAGGACCACCAAATCTCGATACATTCAAAAATGATGAAGCACTCTCAAAATTCATGGGACTATGGGATAACATTCCATGTGGGGATCACAAAGTAGGGTTCATAATTGAGCTAGATACACATGCCTATTATGGGAAAACGACTGAATCCCTCAGTCACAAAAGTGAAAAATTAAGAATAATATCTAAGTCCTTGAGTGAAAACCACACTGTGGCACTCTCTGACCAGAAAAAAGTAAAAAGAAAGGACATATCCAATGGTGAAAACCTCTCTGAGGCACCCGAGGCTATGGGATTCAATCTTCCTTCTAGAGCTATTCATCAAGAAAAATCAACAGTCCTGGCAGAAAGGTGCAACCCGGTCAATCTAGGAATAGAAGAAACCCCACACATCACATTATATGCAGAGTCATTACTATCAGAGGAACAAGAGCTCCTAGCAGCCTTCCTAAGAGAAAGACAAATAAACTTCGCATGGAGCCATGCTGACATGCCAGGACTTGATCCAAAAATTGTAGTCCACCACTTAGCAGTATATCTAGAAGCATAGCCTATTAAACAAAAGCTTCAAAAAATTCACCATTAGATCACCTTATTAGTCAAAATGGAATTAAAAAAGCTACTAGATGTGGGATTCATCCAACCAATAGATTATCCAAAATGGGTGTCAAACTTGGTACCTGTTTCAAAACCTGATGGGGGCATCAGAATCTGCACAGACTTCAGAGACTTGAATAAGGCATGTCCAAAAGATGAATTCCTACTTCCAAACATAGACATGATCGTAGATATGATAGCCGGACATGAAATGCTGTCACTAATGGATGGATTCTCATGGTACAATCAGATCATGATAGCTAAAGAGGACCAACATAAAATGGCTTTCACTTGTCCATGGGGGACTTATTGTTGGAATATGATGCCATTCGACTTAAAGAATGTAGGAGCAACATACCAAAGGGACATGACATTGATATTCCATGACATGATTCATAAGATAGTAAAATATTATGTTGATGACATTCTAGCCAAATCCAGAAAGAGAAAATATCACATAACAACCTTAAGTGCCATTTTTGACAGGCTAGAAGAGTACAAGGTCAGATTAAACCCAAATAAGTGTGTCTTTGACATACAATCAATAAAGCTACTAATAGGGCCAACAATAGAGTAGCATATGCCATGGCAACAATTGGATCCTTACTAGATATCCCCTACAACGTTCAAAAATATGAATTTCTGATAGAGCATCTTCTCGTACCTACATTTGAGGTACCATAATTAGAATTCATGTGCGAAATCATTGGTCCTAGTGATCCTTGGTACCATGACATTTATACATACCTTTGAATAGGAGTCATACTTGCCGATTTACCCTCAAACCTAAAAGCAACCTTTGTAAAGAAGGCATCCAGATTCGTCATCCTAGGAGATACCCTATATCGTAGGAGCATAGAAGGAACCCTAAGTACATAACGATATTTGTGGCTCACACTCAAGTGGAATGACCATAGCCAAGAAACTGTTGAGGATGGGGTATTATTGGCCCACAATGGAAAGAGAAGCACATGATTATGTTACAAGGTATCTATAATGTCAGCAGCATGGGGACCTCATCCATGCTCCAGCTCAAGAGCTTCATCCTATCGTCACACCATGGCCTTTTTCATAGTGGGGACTTTATCTTATTGGAAAAATCTAACCCACTTCATCTAATGGCCATATGTTCATCATAACCGCCACGAAGTACTTTACTAAGTGGGTGGAATCCATACACATGACGTACATAACTAGGAAGTAGATATCAAAGTTCATCCTGAACTATCTCATTTTTCATTACGGTGTCCCACAAGCCATTATTTCAAATAATGGGACACCATTTAAAAATTAGGATGTCCACAACTTATGCGATAAATTCAAAATCCAACATTGCTTCTCCACCCCATACTATCCCTAAGGCAATGGCCAAGCAGAAGCTACAAACAAGACCATTTTGAAAATCCTCAAGAAAACAGTCAATAACATAGGTCGTGATTGGCATCTACAGCTTAATCCCGCCCTTTGGGCCTATTGAACCAATATCCACACACCCATCACCGCCACCCCCTTCTCCCTAGTCTACGAATCAAAAGCAATACTCCCCATTGAGATCAAGCTCCCATCCATCAAGATATCACTGCAAAACCTCATCACGGATGAAGAGTACCAGGTATCAAGACTAAATGAGCTAGAGCTACTGGATGAGTGGTGTATGGATGCTTTGAATCATTTGCAAGTCTATCAAAATAGACTCAAAAGGAGCTACAATAAGAAAATCAAAAGTAGGACCTTCCAAGTCAGAGAACTAGTGCAAAAGGAGAATGAGAAGAATGTCCCAAACCAAAGTAGCAAAGGAAATTTTGAACCCAACTGGTTGGGACCATTTGTCATCACAACAAGTTACAAATCAAGGGAATATTAGTTATCAACACCCAAAGGGGAACCTCTACAAGAGCCCATGAATAGCTCTCATCTCAAAAAGTTTTATGCCTAAATCTTTCGAGGTATAAAACCAAAAATCCGAAAAAAATAGAAAATGTCCTAAAAAAATGGTTACTTCGGTGAAAACCTGGCAAACAGGCATCTTGGTGACAACAAAAAAATAAAAAAAGCAAAAAAAAGCAAAAAAAAAATTAGAAAAAGGATCAAAAATAGTAAAGAGAAAAATCGTCCTCTAGTGAAAACCACTTCGGTGGCACTTTGGATAAGTACCTTGGTGAAAACCTGGAAAATAGGCACCTTGTGTAAAATAAGAACTTTCCATCAACCAGGATCTTTATGGCTTGTTCTGTATCATCTATCTATTACGTTTCCATCATCCATCACTAATCCACCAACATTCGCATCATAGCTTGGTCTTGTGTTTGTATAATGATCCCTCCTAGTACTACTCAACCCATCCTCAAGGTTAGCTTGTCCTTCCTTTATTAGAGTATTCTATTGCATCACGCTGGGGGCATGTTCTCATTGGATCAGATTCGTGTATATTCTTAAAATCCTAAAACATCAGAAAATCCAAAAAGATCAAAACATCAGAGAAAATCCAAGAAACATTCAAAAAATCATTAAAATCCCAAAACATGTCAAAAATTCAACAAAAAAAGTCATCTTGTCTAACTACGGGTCTCTGAGCCTTGAACATATGCAAGGTTGATCTTTGATCATCCCTCGAGACACTTAGGTCATTCCTATAGGAGTCTGTCATAATAAACTAACATCTCATCATGTATATCTTCATCTGTAAAGTGGTCAAATCGTCAATCGAACTACATGGTCTTTGTGTATATAACGTAGGCAAGGCTAATCTATTGATTAGCCCCCGAGGCCCATAGGATAGGTCCTTAGGTTAGTCTCTTGGCCAAAATCTCATAAAACCCCAAAACATTAGAAAATTGGAAATCTCCAAAAATACCAAAAATTGCTTCAAAACATCTCAGAAGATAAAAAACATCCAAATATTTGCAAAAATCCATCCATCTCATCTCGCTTGCACCCACAATAAACACCACTCATAATAAACAATCGTCATCCTCAATCTTTGGTAAGACAATTAGAAACAATTCTAGCAGGTGAAAAGTGAAAACTCAAAACATCAACTCTCAAGTTTAAGTTAGTACGTAAACAAGTTGTTCAACACTTGGTATTGATAACCTATCATCCATTTGGTCCCATATCAATCATTTGAACCAATACTTAGGGTAAACGAAATGATGTGCCGCCATCCACTAATGTGTCCTAGGATGTATCCTTCCTACAATGGGCATTATCTTTTGGCAATAGTTTTGGTTCTTATCCTTTTAAATAAACACATCTCCTTTTCATTAGTAGTATTTAAGAGCATCAACTTGTTTGGTTACTTTGTCTTTGTCTTTTGACTTATCTTATTGTGCTCATTTCAAGGACTTCTTGATGATATCCGAATAGAGGATTTAGAGAAATAGGAATGGGTCAACGATCAATATCTTTTGTTTGTTGTGCTTGTTGGGCGTTCTTGTAATATAACCTTGGTGAATAATTGCTTTGTTAGGAATGCATGGAGGAGGTTTTGGGAAACTTGTTGACTATTGCATTGATAGGTTATACCTTTCCATGTTTTGGTCTGAGGTGTTTGAAACTTCTAAAGTGCATCCTAGCAAGGTTTCCATATGTCAGGTGTGAACAAGAATAATCCTATCTATTTTTCAAGTCAAATTCCATCACACTAGGTACAACGCCATCCTAGTTCTCTATACCCTGATGCATCATGCCTATGTGTGTTATCAAACATAAGAAAAATTGGCCCTTTGAAAATCCCAATTCCTCGGCAAGTAATCATCATCATTTTCATATTCATCATCGTGTGTCTTGTTGAAATGACTTCTTCTCTTTCATTCCTTCTTGCTTTTCACACTAACAAGGTCCTATGACAATTAATCATCAGTATCATCATCATCATCATCAATCCTGCATCCACAAAACAATTGCATATTGAATCAACATATCATATAGGATACACATGCATTGCATTTCCATCATCATATAAGCATGTTTTTGTAAGCATTCTTCATTAATTAGCACATCCCTTTCTCATTACATTGCATCCATTTTTTGCATCACATTGCATTCATCAAATAAATTATTGCATAAACATTCATTTGCATAAAAATTTGCATAAACATTACCACCTATTCAATAATCATACATAATATGTACATAAGCATTACAGATAATCCATTACATATATACTCGCATAACATCATAAAATCATCTCACATATTGTGGTCATTTTACATTACTATATCATTGCATATAGTACATTACAGTAAATGCATCACATACATTACGCTATCATTTAACATGTTTAGGATAAACTCTCAATACATGTCATATAAAACATGAGCATTGCATTATAACATCCATTAATCACCCATACCATCTCATAAATAGCATCAAAATCATTTTTTGCATTTGATTGCATAAATCATTCCACATCATTATAAACATAAATAGGAACATAAAAATCCATCACATGCAAAGTGTACATCCATCCATAAACATTTCATATATAAGCATGATTCACATCATTTCGCGTATACACCATAGATCATTTCCATATCATTTTATATATTACATTTCATATCACATATCATCATTTGACTCATCATAAATGTATCATCATATATCATCCATTCACATAAATGCATTTGCATAAACAACATAATATAGATCTGTTAGTCATAATCATCACATAATACATATATCATCGAAAATAAATGCATCCATAATTACATCATAAACACCATTGAAATAGCATATAGAAGTAGAGTCATCCATACATACATAAATAAATGGTACATATCACATCACATCAAAATCATCATCTCATTTGTATATCATCATCTGGTAACTGTCATAGTACAAAATAATTGGATCACTGTACATATGTGTCAATCAGTACAAAAAGGCCCATCGGGCTATCAAAAAGGAGCCCATAAGGCACAAAAAAATGATATCATCTCGATCAAAAAGAGGCCTAACCCTCTAGCCTATTGCCCTCGCCTTTGTCATCATGGCCATCTGCTGGTCTGAAACTAGTACGCTACGAGTACTCTAGGACCCGTGCTGCTTTGGGTACAGCCTCGTGATAGTGCATATGGTAATACTCGGCCTCTCGGACGACCTCCCTGTAGGACCGAATGGACATTGTACCCTGAGAGGAGGAGGCTACCATGCTCTCCAACTGTTGTCTCCAGCCTAGCTCTATGGCTGCTTGTAACTCTGCAGCCTATCTCTACTAGATGGCCTGATCCCTCTCAGTCTGCGCTTGACCTCTCTCCCCTGTCAGAGTCTACACTTGGGCCTACAACTATGCAATAAATGTATCTCGGGGATCCACCTACCCTACTGGCTATGCTCTTGGAGGTTGTACCTGAGGTTGATTCTCACCCCCATCCCATGGTGGTACACCTACCGACACCTATTTCTAATCCTACATCTGCATGTCAGGATGAACTGGCTAAACTAGGGGCCTGACCAGCTAGTCTTGTCATGCATCATCCCTCTGTCCTTGTCCTCCCCCTCTTCCTCTCACCCTCCGCTGATTAGGGACTACACATGGAACTGTCAATCGTATGGGAGGCTGAAACGAATCCATGTATGTCTGTGTAACACCTAGATCCATAGGCCCCTAATCATAAGCCCATAGTCAAGTCACCAACTGTCTGAAACTGTCAACGACCTTCGAGGCAGGAATGTATCACCCCCATGGAACCTGTGACATGGTGCAGGAAAAGACGGCCACATAATCATCATCTAGCTGATCTTGAGGCTCACCAAACTGGCGTTGCATGTGCTTGGGCAAATATCTCTCTATCATAGTATGCTCTCACCTTTGTATGAAGTGGTCCTGGCAGGTGTAGAAAATATAATGCATATCATCGGCCCATCTAGGTTGACCAAGGTACGAATGCCATATAAACATCTTAATCCCATCTAGGACCCTCCTCCAATAGGGAATACTATGCTCACCTGTGTGTGTGAAGGACACACCACCTCTGTAATGCCATACAAGGGGATCATCAGGCCCCATCGGTATTAGAATGACCCATGGTCAAAGGACAGCAATGTGTTTCCACACCCATACGTGGAGGAGTGTCATGCTTGTTTTGAGTGCTCTGTCGTCGAGTCAAAGTACCCATGAAGATCTATGTACAAAGATACAAGAACTGGCCCCCAAGCAAAGAAAGTAGGCCTATCACACATAACCATGCACTCCCAACAAAGTCCCCAACCAGGACTGAAATACCGGCCTCGTCAGTCTAGGGCAACGAGACCCGAGATAATCACCGCAACAACCAAGCGGAAGGGAGGTGCCAAAGCCCTATGACGCTCAAGCTCAATATTCCTCTCACAAATAATAATGTCCTCTATGGCAAGGACCCTATGGTATGCATTTCGCCCCTCATTTATATTAAAAAATGACACACTGACCATGAATCGACAATCGTAAGATGCGCCAAACATCCTCTAAGGTGATGGTGGCCTCACTGGTGGGAAGGTGGAAAGAAGACATCTCGATGTTCCATCTCTCAGCAAGCGCTGACATCATCCAAAGGTGGGTGTGAATGAGCGATGTGTAGGAAATGTACCACAACCGTATGTCTCGTAGTCAATCCTGATCTCTGTTACTTAGGTCCCGCAAGTAACCGAACAGATCCCACAACCTGTGCTCTCAGGAGTAGAGCTCCCTTGCTACGTCCTGCATCAGGAAGGGTCATCATGTTAAACATTTTTTTTAAAAATTGTTGGGCGTCCAAAAAACCACTCCAGCATCGCAATTCATGAAGGTGTCGCAGTTTTATTTTTATCAAACTTCGACACTAGGGCACAAAATTCCAAAATCACACCAACGCAGTGCACTTTCCTTCCAAGTGGTGCACTTTGAAAAGCTAAAGCCCCATCGCATTGCACTTTAGAAATGACCTTGTGGGCCATAACCTCAGTGTCAAAGTTTTCAAACTCAAAACTCTGCCGCCACGACGCAATCTGACACCAAGCAGTGCAGTTTGATTTTTGAGCGGTGCTATACAGCATTGTTGTAGAAGGACTGACTTTGAAAGCAATAAATAAGCACAAAAAATGAGAAATAAAGCTCAAGTGAGGATCACTTACTGGTGCCCCAATGTCAGGTGGTTGTTGGTATGTCTGGACTCGATCAAAAATGTGCATCAGAAGCTATTGTTTCGCCATATCGTCAGGAGGTCAGAGCTCAAATCTCAAGGTTGCTAGATGGCTATGTGTGAAAATGAATTGAAAGTGACCCCTCAGAGCCTTTTTAAGCTTGAAAATTAGGGTTTTTTCACCCTGATTGGCTATCCTGCTAGGGTTTTGAACCCTCAAACTTGTTTTGTCTAGTTGAGGCCTGTTTTACATCATTTTATTGTGTTTAGACACGTTTTTGGCCCCCTGGAGCCTTTTTGGACCTGTCAGGCACCTTGTCCTCTTTTTTTGTGAGATCACCCAAAAATGGAAATTTTCATCCAATCTCTCAAGGGGGGAATATATTGGCATGTTTTCTCTTGACGGACAGCAGTGGGGAAAGATTTTAAATAACGAAATTTTTTGGCTTTGATCAAGGTCGTTTATTCTTTGAACCAATGCAACTAGTGCATTACTTCAAAGAGGGGAAAAATGTAGACGTGTAAAATATACCAATTGACATTGTGCATCTAATCCTGACTACTAACATCGTTTCATCCTAAATCATCCTTCGATCTAACCATTTAATCAAATACCCTTATCTGATTAAATTCATTAATATTCATCTCTTAATTAAATAAATCAGTTATCTAATAAAGTCACCTCTTCTCAATAATTAAATTAACCATCTTGATCTAATTATCCTATTTAATTAAATAATCAATGTTATTTGATTAAATCTCTAAAGTCTATCTATTAAATTAAATAAATCAAAACCTTATTTAATTTAATCTAACAATCATATCTTTTAATTAAATAAATCGAAATCTTTATTTAATTAATCTCTTATCACATTCCTCTCATATTTGATTTAAATAAATTCACAAATTTAAGTCAAATAGGCCACATCATCTAACCCCCTTCATTAAATTAATTAACTTGGATTAATTTAATCTCATATCATGTCCCATCCTCTAGCTTTTCCCACTTGCACATGAAAATAGATTTAATTGATTTATTAAATCTCTATTTTCCTCAACAAAGCATCTTTTGGAATATTCTCCAAGTTTGAATTCAAATTCTAAGTTGGCATGTACATCCAACAAGGAATTAACTCCATCTTACATGTCCTTTTCCTTGAGCCAAGTGGCCTTCAATTCATTCTTTCTTCCCTCTTGCATGTCATTTCAACAAAATTCAAAATTCAAAAATAGGCATTTATTGGCACAATCCTCAAAACTTGCACATCCTCCATCCACTAATAGGTTGAAAAGTGGAATCTTTCCATTGGATGAATGTTAGTCCCACATTGCTCTATTTTGGACATACATCCATCTTGGCATTCTATAAATAAAGAGCTCATCCCCTCATTTTATCATCCACCAATTCAGTAAACTTACTATACTCAAATTTAGAGAAATCTTCATCCATCTTATTAAGTTCCATAGCTAGGTTATGCAGATTTTATCTTGGAAGCATTCATCAATCTTCATCAAAGTGGATCACTCTTCATCAACATTCATCAAGCTTGCATCATCGGAATTGGGAAAGGGCCAATTTTCACATCAAATTGGCACCAATTCCCCCATGGGATCATGATTTTGCTAGTTTAATTAGGATTCAATTTTATTTTGTTGTTTTCATTGTGTTCTTCATCTTTTTCCCTAATTTGAACTTTGTAAATGGATTTCATGGGGAATCCTTGTTCTTACTTGCATTTGATAATCTAGTGCATTTGTCCTTATTGTTTTGCAGGTATTTGGATTGGGGTTCGCACACAACCAACTTCTCCTATTCCAGGAACTTCCCTCATAAAGTAGAAAGTTAGGCATAATACCAATGTTCCATTTCTAAACGTCCATTTATTTTTCTTAATATCATTCAAATTTTCCAATAGTTTTTTCCAGAACAACTCACAAAGATAATATTTTGTTCTCTTCTCAACCATTTCTACTCCTAAATCAATTACAAAGGTAGATACGCCATTATCACCAAAAATCAGGTGTGAAATAACCAAACTTGCATACTCGACAACTAGATTAGTAATTCCAGTACCTATGCTCTTCATTAATCCCTTTTCTTTGTCAAGATTACTTTTAGGAGTAGGTCTGATGGGTAATAACCCAGTAACATTTTTAATTGCTTCTTTGGATATCATATGTGAATTGTCATGTCACATAAATTGATCAAAAAATCTGCTAAGAGACAATCTAATACATCTTTCTTCATTACTAAAGTCCTGAAAATAATCCCACACATCCAAATTCATCTATGTAAGTATATTTTATTCTAGTTTTAGGTTAAAGTCTTCTCCACTTAATTTTTCAAACCATAATATGTGAGCTTTTCCATAGGTAGGTTCTTCCAATTTTCTATGAATATATATCCCAATGTATTCAATTGGAATAACACCCAATAGAACTTCTGAAAATGCACCCAAGGGGTTAAGTTCTAGGGTTTTAACATGATAAATTTTAATTTGTAGTTTTGGTCTCACTAAATTTTCTACTACTTGAGATATATCCATCACATT
Source organism: Sequoia sempervirens (assembly GCA_007258455.2). Classification (NCBI taxonomy): domain Eukaryota; kingdom Viridiplantae; phylum Streptophyta; class Pinopsida; order Cupressales; family Cupressaceae; genus Sequoia; species Sequoia sempervirens. The sequence goes on along the minus strand of VDFB02373365.1, from coordinate 174,634,027 downwards.
TAACCAAATTCAATGAACAATTCATATAGAAACAATGACTTACCTCTTTTGTGCACACCAACACCAAACTCCAAATTTTTGTAGTACGAAAACACTCTAGTTTCTTCAAACTTTCTCTGCACACTTATTTTCTTCCACAAATTCCTTTCATTGAATGAGTTTTCTTTAACATACTTAAATTTATTTATTTGATCTTGATTGCTTCAGCAATAAATGCTTCATAACACAAGTAGATGTCCTCAAAATCAATGTATACTTCCATCTATCCAAGCTCTACAAAATTCATTCTTCGCACGTACATCTAAAAATTCCTTTCGAATGAAATTTGAATTCATTACCTTAATAAATGAATTTATATCATGACATGACTTCATATATCAAAAAATGGGATATTAAATATTCTAATTATTGCTCCCCCTCAGCCACTACCTGGATTTAATTTTTGACAGGATTGTCTGGACCAAGGGACAATGCAAATAAAATTGATAATTTTGATTTTCCTTTTTTTTCATATTCTCCTTCCTTTCTCCAAATCATTTTCATTTCCTTCTTAACCTTATGGATCAATCTTAATCATTGGTTCGTATCTCTTTTCCGAATAGTCACTTTTCATATTTATACTTTTGCAGTCTTTGGAAAAGTGTCCCAATTTGCTGCAATTATAACAACCAACATTTTTCCATCCAAATTGTCCTTTATTCAATCTATATTTTCACTGGTTAGCCTTGTATCCAAATAAATTATAGTGATAACAATATCCATTGCATGGATAAATTATCTTGTTCAGCTTATGACTTCTACATTCCATAGTTTTATGTCCAATCCTCTTGCAAAAACATTGACCAGAGAATGATAAAGTATTTTAATTAATTCCATCATTTTGTTTCATTTTACTTTCATAATATTTTTCCCTATGTCCAAACCTATTACAAGAATAACAAACACCATTAAAAGATAAGTACCTTTGAGCATTTGGTTGTTTGATAGGAATCCTTCTAGTATTTCTTCTTAGATTCTTGAATTGTCTACCATTTCTTTGAGTCTTTATTTTAGGGGATTGATTTTCTTTTGAACTTTTTCCTTCTTCAAATCCCAAACCACTTTTTTCGTTAGAAAGTTTCTGTCCTACAATCAGTTCATCCAAAATTGTAGAACTTGTCATAAATTTATACTCATGTCTTCTTGCCTTTTCCAGATCTGATTTTAGAATTACTACTTATTGTTCAAGCTTTGCACATTCATCCATCTTCCTTTGTATTTCAACTTCTTGACAATAATTATTTTTTATCTTTTCTTCCAATTGTTATTTTAGTCTAGTGATGTCCCTATCTGCTTTCTTTAATTGATCACTAACATCTCTATATTTCCTTCATCTTCTTAATACACTCATTTGCTTCCTTTAGGATATCATTCAAATCTTTATTTTCTTCTATATGTTCAACAAGGATCTCTTCCAGAGGAATAAGAAATTGTTTATCTTCCATACATTCAAATTTCAAGACCTTCCTCAAGTTGTTAGACTTTTTCAAAGGAACCAAGCTCTGATACCAATTGTTGAACACTCAGAATACTGAGAGGGGGGTGAATTAGTGTTCCACTAATCCATTCAACTATAAACCATCCAATTATTAAAGCATATTTAATTGCAATCAAGAATGAAGAAATTCAAAAAAGCATGACACCATAAGACATCAAACACCAATTTTTTTACAGGGAAACCCAAAAATGGGGAAAAACACAGTGAGGATTAGCTCACAATATAATATATATGGATATAGAATATTACAAGGGCTCACTACCAAGACACATTGTCCTTAAAGGATCACAACATGAAATAGTTTACAAAACAGATTATGGTTCACTGCAAAGAGATGAACTAAGATAGAATGCATCTTCCTTGTGTTGGAGCTTAGTTACGGTGAAGCACGATATATGAAACACTTCTCTACAAGTGTATACAACACATCTATCTACTTATTCATACAAATTCTCACTTTTGAACCACTTAGCAATTCTTGACCACTTTGACATTTTTCATTTCATTTGCTCACACACACTATCTACTCTCCTTCCTCATCTCGATATATATATATATAATCAAGTACATCAATTAGGTCAGTCTAATTAGAGTAACCCCATTTCAAATCAAAACCAAGTTTTTTGGCCTTAACCTTAAAAAGCGCATTCATATTTGCATGATATTAATTAATATTGAACTATGATAGATACATTTAAGATTTGAATCACATGTTTAATCTTCTTAACACCAATTCATAATTAGGTCAACCAGAGTTAGACCTAAAACATCAATACACCAAACATATATACAATTGATCAAATGTGTAACACAAAAACTTGCTACTCGAATTCTTCTTCAACCAAAACTAAATAACTTATCTTTAACATCGCAAAACAAAATAATTAATCCTAAGAAAAATGAAAAATCTCCCTCATCAATGCACTACACAGAAAATCACTATAGACTTCAGAGTAGAAAACTGCCATTCGTATCTTCTAAATCCATTCACATAAATCACAAAACTTTTAGTGTAAAAATCATCTTGTAGTTGCAAACCTATGTAAAACATCTTGTAGTGATATCTTTCTTTGAGGTGAAATTTGGACCAAAAAATTGACATACTGAACTAGTATATAAGCATAACATTATTTTCCAAACTACTGGTGATAGTATCTTTCCAATCATAAAGCCTAGTCAACTAAAATCTTGTCATTGGATGTAAAAGATGTCGAGATAGACCATAATATAAAATTTTGAAGGAATCATAAAAATTAAGATAATCCAAACCAAACTACTAGATAAACATGCTTCCATTACTAGAGAAAGTAATGAACTATACAAGTAATGTATAACACTTACAATCATCCAAATTTCATTGTTGACATCAATGACAACCTTCTCATTTCCAACTTACTTTCCATCTTCTTCCTCACTAGAAGATTAAGATTCATAAATTTAAAAAAATTAGTATTATAAAGACCACTCAAAAGTTCATACCTTTCTTTTCTATTGTTCTCATAGGCCTTGATCTCATCATCAGTGCTCAGACCATTTGTAGGCATAGTATACCTAGATTCAACAAACTTCCAAACTCCAAATCCTAGCAAAACAAGGAAACCTTCCATCTCATTCTTCCAAAATACATAATCTGATCCATCAAATAGAAGAGCCTCCTTCTTGTGCAAAATCCCAAATCTACCTCATCAGTTAAGATTTCTTCCAAGGAACCTTGCTCTAATACCAGTTTTTGAATGCACAAGACAACTAAGAGGGTGGGTGAGTCAGTTGTATATTAAAACATCAAACCATCACTAACATTCAGATCCGCATTTGACCTTGATCTATTATAATGATTTAGCATGAAAGTAAATAACATAAACTAAAAACACAACACCATACATAGAAGAACACCAGATTTATGTGGAAATACTAAGAAGGGAAAAACCATGGTGATTATTAGCTCACAATATAAAGTAATTATAACATCAGATATAATAGGCTCATTGTCGAAGGGCTCACTACCCAAAAGAAAAGAAGGTCTCATTTCCAATGGCTCTCTACCATATTATAGAAAAGAAGAAAGAAGATTGTTACAATGAGAAATCCATCTTAGAGCAACAGAAAATTTCTTCCAATACACCACTAGTACATTCACACTATTTTTGAAGAATGTAGACACCTTCTACTCACTGCTTCCAATAGTCTTAGGCACTAAATCTTGCAATACACTTTGCACTTTCAAAATTCACATCATAATTCACATCACACAGATATCATCCATATATCCTCCATCAAATAAACATATATATACCATCTTCAACCTTGAAAATAATCTACATGGTTGGCTCTAAACCTCAAACGTGAAAATTCAAATTATGTTGGCACCAAAAAATTCTTGCAATGAAGAGGAATGAAAGTGGACCACATCACACCTTAACTTGGACCTAAATCCATACATATATGCCACACCATGCTTCTACAAACACCGAAGTAAATCCATAATTAGTGTAAACACCCAAGGTTGACCAAACCTCTATTAACACCATTAATCATTTATGTACACACTTCCTTTTATCCAAAGATGACTTAAAAACCACACACAACACTCAAACATAATCTAGAATATTCCATCAACACTCTAAAATTCAATAAATCCGTTTGCAACAAATTTCAACTAAAGAATATACTCATCTTGTACACCTAGTTAATTTCCTACATATTGTAACACATAAATACAACCTTGTGGAGCACCAAACTTTGAACATATTAGACCGAAAATAGATATGAGTAATGTAAGCACACTCTTAGATCCACAAGACCATAAGCCAAAATCTGGAGAAACGTAGAGAAAAAATATTTCCCCTAAACAACACTGCTTTCACAGTTCACACACTAGTGAACATAAATTTCACTGCACAATGATCCAAGACAAGAAATTATGGATATAACACCTTTGAACACCTATGATCAATGTATCTAAACTACATAAGTAGATATTCAATATAGAAGAAATGTAGAGAAAAAACCAAAACACTACTCTACTATATTGAAAAATCTTTACCACATTGTTTCCTCTTTTATTCAAATTTTCTCAAAAGCACTTGGAAACCAAGCACCACAAACACCATTTCATCATATGCAACAATTTCTCATCACCACCAAACCAACTTCACTACAAAAATTTAACCACACACATGCTTATTAAGGCAACACTAGAGGTTGAGACCAGTGAGACTGCTAATAACATAATACAACAAATCAAAGCATCTCTAAGATTGACGTCAATGTAACAACAAAGATCTATTGACATTAATGACAACACAAACTACACAAACTTCCAACACACTATAAATAGAAAGTAAATATGATGATCAAATTAAATTTATTCAAGATTATATTTTTTGAAATGTTATACTAAGGGCTACATATTTACAAAATCAACTTTCTAAATGACTTCATTTTCTCCCCAAGTGAAGAAAAAATAGTTTTTTTGTCAATATTTTGACAGGTGTGGAGGATACTTTGTCAACAATTTTATTTAAGACTAGGGGGTTCTATACAAGGGGTTTTGACCTAATGTGGTTTCAAGTAACTCCCTTCAATTAATTTTTTTAATATGAAACCCTTAAGTTCTTAAATCTTTAATTTTTCTAAAGAATGTGATTTTAGGAAAGAAATAGGATGTGCCATTAGTGGGACATAGCGTTGTGGTAGAAGATCTCATGTTAATCTCATTTATAGGTAAAATTTCTAGATTTTAAATATCCTTTTACTTTGTTACTATAATAGAGAATAAAAAAGCTATATTTCAAAGACCACAAACTCCAATTGAGGATACCTTCTTAGAAGTCACAAGATTTTGTAAGATTCCTTCTTGTGATAGTGATAGTTTATCAGAAGTTATCGCAGAAAAGGATAAGGTACGATCCCATGTTAATCTCATTTATAGGAAATTTTTCTAGATTTTAAATCTCCTTTTGAAAGATATTAGTTGCCAATTAGAATTCAAGATAGTCTACTTCTAATTGTGTAGTGCTACCATGAAGTATGTATCATTTATGTAATGTTAAATCAACTAATTTCACTAATGAAAATATACCACCAATATTATTATTTATGTTTTCAAGTGGAGTGGGTTCTATTATCTATCTGCCCTTTGAAAATTTTACTTTCTATTATGAAAATTACTTAAATTCTAATTTTGATAAATTTACCTTTGCAATTGAATAAGATCTATCCTCAACTTACTCATCATTATTTTATCTTCTATTTCTAAATTAGTGGTTATAGGATAATTCTATTGATCCTACCCACTTGTCTTATTGGTAGATGCTTATGTGTTTAGAGATGGGAGTGTTAACTAATTATTTGCTATCATATGGAAATTTGAAACAATATTTACAACTTGATTATCTATAAATACTAGAACAAATTGTTTATTTGTACAAGAATCAATCAAATTATTAAATTTCTTAGTTGGTTGATTTTATATTAAATGTTTCCCTAATTTGTAGCCATTATTTAGATCAATGAAACTTGAATCTAAGTCTTGTTTTATGACACAAATCACTTGAAATTAGATTCATCAATGGATTATTACATGCCAATTCTTGGTTGATCATAGGAATATAATTGTAATTATTGGTTTTACCATGAAGGTAACAAATATCACCATACCCTTTTGGCATAATTTTCTAATCTACTCTGACAATTTCAACATATGTACTAAAGACAGAGAAGTAAGAGTCGTGAGATTTCTTACAAACATGAAAGTGAGTGGATATAAGCATTAGAGATAAGTCTAACTAGTAACTATTTATACTTATGTGTGTGAATATTTGTTCCTATTATATAGCTTGTGAAATTGAGTGTTGAAAACACTCATTGGCTTATTATTCCCTCTACAAGAAGCTGTAATTTGATGATATGACTTTTTTGGCTCAATTGGAAATTTTAAGTGATTAAGGAACATGGTGTCTAATTAATTTCAATTCCTAATGGATCCATTTTAAAAACCAAGGTACCAATTGTAAGAAGCCTTATCCACTATTAAAGGAAATAATTGGTAAGAAACATCTCATCTTGAATATGTGTTCTAATTATTGCATCCTTGAAATATTGAGTTTGATTTTCTACTATCCTAGTACCACCATGAATATATTTAGGACATAATTTCTCATTATTACTTAAATAATCCTATGTAACACTAGGAATGTTCAAATGTTAAATTCCTACACCAAACCAAACATATATTGGTAGATTTTGAGAGATAAAAGAATTGAGTGATGGAAACCTAGGATATAGGTGAAGATTTTAATGAGCGTGCCTTAGTTTAAAATTCCTTTTTCAAATATTAGTTTCCTATTTCAAGTGATGTCTAGTAGATCAATGTATCTCTCAATGGAATTTTATCTTCTGATGATTTTCCTCATTTCCAAATTGATATTATAGCTTGTAAAATATAAATCGATGTAATCTAAATTATAAATATCCAAATGATAGCCCTCCTAACACTAGATATTTTCTTAAAGTTGACTTTATTAACTTGTATGGGAAAAATGTTGGTATAAACCAACCCCTAGTGGAAGGACCTTGATTCCAAAGCTTGAAATGAAAAAGAAAATGACCTCGTGTAATATAAATATGCAATAGAATTACCCTTGTCCAGAGGAGAAAAACCAAATGAATTGTTATTACAAGACAAGTAATGGACAACAAGATTCAAACATGATGGTTGAGAAGAAGACAAACCCCCTTTTTTTGCCTCAGTAAAAAAAAATCTGGCTCCAAGAAGACTTGTTGAAAAAAGTATTTATCAACATAATGTGAACATGATGGCTGAGAAGACAAGGGAACACCCCCATGAGATTCCTTCTCAGAAGAAACAAGAGACTTAGTGAAAGATTCTTTCCATTTTTTGTTAAATTTCCTCTCATTGGGAAACTTTGTTTCTTTACAATTCTTAATTGAATGACCAAAATCACGACAACCCATGCAAACATTAGAAGTATTTTCTATTAAAATATTCCTTACACCATGATCGGGGAGAGGATGGCCAATGCTCCAAGGAATGCGCTTGTATGAGGAAACAATAATTTTTTAAATTGGAATGGGTTCCATCACCAAGTTCAAGGTTTTCCACATCAGTAGCAAGGGGTCTAGCAGCGTTAGCATGGTGACAGGTGGTCTTTTCATCACTGGAAAATGCAATTTCCAAGGAAGTAGTTGTTTAAGGCTAAGAAAGATGTTTTGACATTTGCAATTCACAGGACACAAAATTTGTTGAAACCATCTCGCCTACAACTTTTCTAAATGATATTCCACTTAGGATTTTATTTCCAAATAATATTGCATTGAAGCATGAGGAAGGTCACTGTGTTTTTCGCAGGTAGCCAAGAAATGTGTAGGCTACTCGAGCAAAGCAAGGGTTGGGAATGATTTGTTCCATGAATATTTTCCTTTTAGGGCTTCTTTCCCAAATAACTATTGGCAACACAAGGGCAAACAACTGAGAGGGGGGTGAATGAATTGTCGCAAAAATTTAAACTTATCAAACTTATTAACCTTATTCTCAGATCTAATTAATAACCATGAAAGCATAAATCAACAAAACATCATAAACAAACATAACACCAATATTTTTTACGTGGAAACCATGTTAGAGGAAAAACCATGATGGAGGCTAGTCAACAAGATTATACCCTATTAAAAGTATAAAGAAATGTGAATGGGGAATGCACATGTGTTCATTTGCACTACCTAGAGCTCACTACTCAATTACAAAAGGAAGATTTGTTGTCTTACAAAAGGATTTGGATTACATCCACAGGATTTTGAACTAAGAAAATAGCATTTGCTAATGCCCGATTACAGTTCCGGTGAAGCACATGAACACTTCTTCACACTCTACTCATTCTTCTTCACAATTTGCTTCTACCTTCAAATGATTAGGACATTATTCACACATCTCATACACACACACACCTTCAAATGGAATAAACAATCGCTTATATAGATGCAACAAGAGATTACATAGCTACATGTTGGCCTCAATAAAATAATAAAACATATGCAAATTGTTGACCCAAAACAATAAATAATTTTCAATGTAAATTGACCAAGGTGAGCCACAACATAGTGAATACCCAAAACAAAATACTCTAACATGAAAACACTTCAAAAAAAATTGGTTCAAGGATCCACAATATGTTACAATGCCCTATCAGCCAAGAACATGAAAAACATGAACACGCAAGATAAATATCTAATCGCAAGCACAACGATCAATGAAAATGTGCAACATAGATAGAGAATGATCTAGAAACATCCACAAACATCATGAATCACTAGAGAAGCATCCACATCAACTAAAATTACTAGAATCACATCATCTTCATTCAAGAACACCAACTAAACCAACAAAATGACTGTAAGAACACAACTACTCATAACTCAATCAAATATTCATGTGGATCTCTAAAACTTAACATGGATAAACTAGATAAACTCGAAAACAAACCATTTAATCGACGCCCACTGATCATCAACGTACTGAGCTAACCAACAGACTAAACTACACTTCACCACTAACAACTTGCAACTTATTTCATTACAATTTTCTCAATATCTTTGAAAATATAGCTTCTAAGACATTAATTACAATAGTGTTGACATCAATGACAACCACATATCAGCAACATAACCACAACATCCAAAAATCTCCCCCTTTGGAATTGATGGAAACACATGATGTGAAAAACACCATCAACTCAACTATCTTTAGCACTTACTCCCCCTTAGGTTCTGACTCTTTTATCTTCAACTCTTTCACATGACTCTTCTCCCAAAATAATTCATAGTTTTTCACATGACTCTTCTGCCCCTTTGACAACAATGAAAAAGATTACTTTTCTCCACACAAGCTCTGAGCCACATATCTAAACATCTGACTACTCCCCCAAAGTAGCATCCACCACAACACCAATTTGATATGACTATGAAATGCAAAAATTAATGCAATTCAATGCATCTTAGTTCTAATTAAGAGGGGTAATCATCCCTAGCTTCCCTCTGAGATACTCAAAAGTATCCTTAGACAACAGTTTGGTAAAGATATCTGCAATTTGTTACTTAGTAGGCACATACTCCAGTTTGACTTCATTTTCACTCACCTTCTCTCTCAAAAAGTGAAACTTGGTAGATATATGCTTGGTCTTTGAATGCAACACTAGATTCTTAGAAATGTTAATTGCACTTGAATTATCATAAAATATAACAATAGGTTCATCATACACAAATTTTATATCTTTCAATATCTGCTACATCCACAATACTTGAGTACAATTATTAGCAACAACAATGTATTCTGCCTCTTCAGTAGATAGAGAAATGGCATTATGCTACTTACTTAACCATGAAATCAACTTCTTACCCGAGAAAAATTCACCACTAGTACTCTTTATGTCATTCACATCACCTGCCCAATCAACATCAATAAAAGCACTCAAAGTAATATCATCATCTTTAGGATACCATACCCCAAAATCAATTGTCCCCTTCAAGTATCTAAAAATCCTCTTCACAATAGTTACATGAGATTCCTTAAGATCAGCTTGAAATCTTGCAACAATGCATACAACATTCATGATATTTGGTCTAGTTTGAGTTAAATAGAGCAATCCACCAATCATCAATTTGTATCTAGTTTGATTTTATTTTGGAGAATCATCATCTTGTTTCAACTTGCATCTGGTCACCATAGGTGTACCAACTGGCTTTGAAGCTTCCACACCAAACTTCTTTAGCAATTCTTTCACATACTTGGATAGATATATGAAGATCCCTTTATCTAACTAAGTAATTTGCAATCCCATAAAGAATTTCATCTCTCCAATCATAGACATCTCAAACTAATTTTTCATCTCATCAGCAAATTTCATGCACAAACCATCATCTCCTCCAAAAATGATATCATCAACAAAGACTTCCACAATAAAATCATTATCATCATTAATCTTGAAATACAAATTACTATCAATAGTACCTTTATTGAATCCAAGCTTCAACAAATACTTGTCCAATCTAGCATACCATGCTCTTAGGGCTTGCTTAATTCCATACAATGCTTTCTTCAACTAGAAAACCATATCTCGCTGATCAGTCAATTGAAATCCATCAAGTTGCTCAACATACACTTCTTCCAATTCTCCATTTAGAAATGTTGACTTGACATCCATCTAATAAACCTTGTAGTTTTTGTAAGCAACATAAGCAAGAAATAGTCTCACAGCTTCAATCCTAGCAACAATGGAAAAGGTTTCTTCAAATTCAATTCCTTCCATCTGAGAATATCCTTTACACACAAGTCTTGGTTTGTTTCTAACAACTTCACCTTGATCATTCAACTTGTTTCTAAAGACCCATTTAGTTCCAATTACATTTTTTTCCTTAGGTCTAGGAACAAGAATCTATGAATTATTCTTCTCAATTTTTTGTAGTTCTTCTTTCATTTCTTCCACTGAATGTTCATCTTTGCATGCTTCACTGACACTATTAGGCTCAATATTTGAAATTAGATAGTATTCTTCTACAATTTTTCTCCTAGTTTGAACACATTTGTTCTTATCACCTATAATCTAATCTTCTGAATGATTTAGTCTTACATACCTTGAAGTCTTAGGATGTTCTTGAACTTATAGCTCTTGTGATCTCTCTTCTACACTTTCACTAGTTCCTTCCTCTTGATTTTCTTGATTCACCGGAATGATCTGGACTTGATTTTGAGTCTAAACTTTCTTTCCTATGAATGAACTATTATTCTGACCATCTAAATCATCTCCGCAGGTTCTGGATGGTCTAGCTATGTCTTCATAAACCTTGACATTTGCACTTTCACTACTTTCCTCAATCTCTTATTTTAGCACTGGTAGACCTTTCTCTTAGTAGAATAACCAAGAAATATTCCTTCATCACTTTTAGCATCAAACTTTCCTATCTCTTCATCTCTTTTGATATAGCATTTACTCCCAAAGATTTTGAAATATCTAATAGTAGGCTTATGACTAGACCATAGCTCAAAAGGGGTCTTACCAGTATCACCTTTTACTTGTACCCAATTGAGGATGTTAAAATAAATACTCACAACTTCTCTCCAATAGATATGAGGGACATTTCCTTCCAACATCATAATCCTAGCAACATCTAGAACTGTCTTGTTCTTCCTTTCCACAACTCCAGTTTGTTGAGGGGTCCGTAGGGTAGATAATTGTCTCTTTATCCCATGCCCTTCACAAAAAGAATTAAAATCATGGGAAGTGAATTCACCATCTCTATCTGATCTCAAACATTTAATCTTCAAATCTGTCTCTATCTCAACCATAGCCTTTAAAATCTTGAATTTCTCTAAAGCTTCATATTTTCAATTAAGAAAGTAACCCACATCAATATAGAGTAATCATCAATAAGTAGCATGAAGTACATGTCTGCTTGTAAAATTTTGGCTCTAGAAGGACCACACAAATTAGTATGAAAAAACTCCAACACTTCATTTGAACAATTTTGTTTGCTCTGAAATGAAATTCTAGTTTACTTCCCTAACTGACATTCCTTGCATATAGTATTAGTAGGCTTTACCAACTTAGGAAAATATTTCACTACCTGAGTAGAGCTTATCTTGATAATATTTTCAAAGTTTACATGACACATTCTCCTATGCCACAACCAACTTTCATCAACTTGAGAAATCAAACAACTTTTACCAGTAGCATTCAGGTGAAAGATGTTACCTTTGTTTTTTGTACCTTAAACAATCACATTTCTAGAACTCCCCAATATTCTGCACTTTCCATCCTTGAATTTAATATTGTATCCCTTGTCAAACATCTTTCCAACACTTAAGAGATTATGTTTCAAACCTTCCACATAAAGAACATCATCAATATTATTCTTACCATCAAGAGAAATGCATCCTCTACCATGGATTGCACTAGCTTTGTCATCACCAAATCTTACAACACCACCATCATACTTTTCTAGGCTCACAAACTTACTTTTATCACCTATCATGCAATGAGAGCATCCACTTTCAATCACCCATTCATCTTTATCTTCAACTCTAGCCACTAGAGCTTTCTCTACATTTGAGAAACTAACAGATTCAATAGGGGTTGAATCATTTTCCTTGATAGAAATAAATACTCGTTCATCTTCACTTACATTTCCTTTATTAGATTCATCATCTATCACACCTTCATCAACAACATAATAACACTTTCTTTAAAATCTAGGCTTGTTAGGTCTTGTCTTAAGAGCTATTTCTAGACACCTTGATGCAAAATGACCTATCTTATTGCAAGAAAAACATTTAATAGGAAATTCCCCTTTATACTTACCTTCTCCTCTGGCTTCCCTTTTGAAAATAAGTGTTTCAAGTTCCTCTAGTTTTCTCTCCTCTTCTTCAATCTCTCTCATTTCCTCCTCATACTTAAATACCTTTCTAGAAGAAATTTCTCCCAGATCATATCTCTGCTTATCTTTTTTGGAGGTAGTAGCCTTGAAAGCAGATTCTATCTAAGGAAGATCATCATCAAATTCACTCAACTCAAAAGAAGTAAGTTTACCAATCAACATATCTCTAGTTACATTTTTTACAGTCTGAAGCTCCTCAATAGCAATAACTTTGACTTTGTATGCAACAGGCAAGGATCTAATCACTTTAGCAACAATCTTTGATTCTTCCAATCATCCACTAGCACATTTGATACTACACACAAGTTCATTCACTCTTTTCATGAAAGAATTAATGTTCGCATCATCACCCATTCTCAACATTTCATATTTCCCTTTCAAACTTTGCAACTTATCAATCTTCACATTAGCATCACCTTCATACAAAGTTTCCAATTTTTTCTAGATCTCATAAGCAGTCATCTCAGAATTAGTCAAAGAACTCAACATTGCTTCCTTAGCCATGATATTGTACTTGGATTCCTTAATCTCAGCTGCAGTAGAAGGACCATTCTATGGAATGATATACCTATTCTTTGTAATTTTCCAGTAGGGTTTACCAATGCATCTTAGATGACACTCCATTCGAGCCTTCCACAGAGAATAATTTGTTCCATCAAAATTTGGACTATCCTTCTTGTATGTTGCCATCTTGGACCACCTCAAGTTGTCAAACTTCTTCTGAGGAACCTAATCTGATACCAATTGTTGGAAAAAAAAGGGTAGACAACTGAGAGAGGGGGTGAATTAGTTGTCCCAAAAATTTAAACTTATCAAAATTATTAACCTTATTATCAGATCCGGTCAATAACCATGAAAGCATAAATCAACAACACATCAAAAATACACATAACACCAAGATTTTTTACATGGAAACCCTATTAGGGAAAAACCACGGTGGAGGTTAGTCCACAAGATTATACCCTGTTAAAAGTATAAAGAAATGTGAATGGGGAATGCACATGCATTCAGATGTACTACCTAGAGCTCGCCGCTCAATTACAAAAGGAAGACTCACTTTCTTACAAAAGGATTTGGATTACATCCACAAGATTTTGAAGAAATAAAATAGCATATGCTAATGCCTGATTACAGTTCTAGTTAAGCACATGAACACTTATTTACACTTTGCTCATTCTTCTTCACACTGTGCTTCTGCCTTCGAATGATTAGAACATTATTCACACATCTCAAAGACACCCACACCTTCAAATGGAATAAACAATTGCTTATATATATCTGCAACAAGATATTACATTGCTACATGTAGGCCTCAATAAAGTAATGAAACATATGCTAACTGACGACCCAAAACAATAAATAATTTTCAATGTGAAATGACCAAGGTTAGCCACAACATAGTGAAGACCCAAAAAAAATACTCAAACATAAAAACACTTCAAAAAAATTTGGTTATGTTGATGTGTTTTTTATGCACTTCTCAACACTAGTAATGCATAGGTGCATCACCTCTCTTGAAAGACAATCTTCCACAATCAAATTATAGAACACTATCCCAAGGTCTCTAATGTCAAGTCTTGATAGTGCTTGGAATATCTCAGTTGTTTCATGTGATTTGCTAGAATCAAAAGGCATTCCTACAAATGAGTTACAAAGTGTGGGAAGTTGGGTCTGTAAATGGAGTTTCAAAGTGATGTAAGTGAATGAATAGTGATTGTCCACTCAAAATAGCAAGCTGAAACTCACCATGTTCATCAGATTTACCTTTGTGTTGATGCTTGAGATCCTACTCTAACCAAGGACTAAAAGAAATAGAAAAATGGAAAGTTTGAGAAAGTTGTTCTAAATCTAAGCTATGAATGAATAGTAATAATGGGGGCTGCTATAGTAGAAAAACTTCAACAAATTGGATTTTGCTTGACCAAGAGAACCTACAACTACACAAAATTAGTGCAATCTCCTAAGGCTTGTATATTTTCAAATTGCACATGCACATCATGAACATGCAATTGAACTAGGTTGCAACAATGAATAAAGAACCTAGGCTAACTTTACACAATAGTTTGTCATCAACAAGTGCTAAAAGTATGGGCTGAAAGCTCATTAAACAATATAACAACAACACCATTATAACAGTCATTCATGAAACTACACACTAAAACTAATATGAGAAGTAGAACCATGCATGCAAGATGAGAAAAATAAAAGAGAACATCCATAAAATCATGCAATGTTGTCTTCTATTGCTACAAATTCCTTTTACACTAGCTCTCCAACCATTTACAAATGAGGGGCAAGCCCCTATTTGTAGTTTTCCAAAGACCAAATGAATGGCAAGGATTGATTTACATTGTGTGGCTTAGATTTGTTTTACACTAGGGTTTCACCTACCCACAATATTCAACAATTTAAAATACAACTTTTGTCTTTTCCCTATTTTGTCTTTTAGTGCCAGGTGTTGTAGCAATTTTGTCCTCTAGCTGATTGCCCTTTTATTGTAGTTGAAACTATTCAAAAGCTTCATTTTGCTTGATTATTCACAACATTCTTTTTAGTCAATCAAATGGGCCCCATTTGTGGATTTGTATCATTGTGCGATGGATTAGCTACCCCTGATCTGATGAGACAACACTTGATGGATCGCGATCATTTAATGAAAAGAAAGACAACTCTCTTAATGGGCCTCCACGATGGACCCGCAATAAGCTCCATAAATCCTGCATACAAAAAACCTAGTAATTTATTTCATACATAAATCAAGGAAAATGTTAGTCAGATCTTGCAAATGCATCATTAGATCCATCCATGCATCATTAAAAGATCATAATATTCATATTTGGAGCTCATTTGGACCTCCAATATAAATGTAGGTTCAAGGGTGTGGGTGTCATAGGGTGGAAGGATGGTGGATGGCGGACATCCAACAGACTATGGGTGACGGGTGAATGACGGATGGTGGATGGCAGGTGGACAACGAGCAAAAGGTGGATGGTGGACGACAAAAAATAGATGGAAAACAAAAGGCAAAAGGAAGATGATGGACGAAAAGTAGAAAAAAGGTGAATGGAAGGAAGATGGTAGATGGTGGATGCAAGGTAGAAGGAAGATGGAAGGCAGATGGCAGATGACAGATAGCGGACAACCTTCTGCAGGGGTGGACCCACAAGCGCTAAAGAATAGCGGATGGTGGACAACCGATAGATAGAAGGAGTATGGTAGATGGAAGGTGGATGATAAAAGGAAGGTGGATAGAAGGTGAACGAGGGATGGAAGGTAGATGGAAGCTAGACGAAAGGCAGACAGTGGATAGCCTTCCGCAGGGGTAGACTTGCAAGTTCTGAAGGATGGTAGATGACGAACGACTGGAAAATATAAGGAAGACAGAAGATGGAAGGCAGATGATGGATGGAAGGTAGATGAAAGTTGGAATGAAGGCAAATGGTGGACAAAAGGTTGATAGAAGGAGGATAGAAGGCAGATGGTGGACGACAAATAGCCTTTGATAGGAGAAAATGGAAGGTGGATGACGAGAGGAACACGAAAGGTAGATGGTGAACAAAAGGCGAAAGCCAGAGGAAGGTGGATGGTGGAAAAAAGGAAGATGGAAGGCAAGTAGTGGACAGAACACAGATAAAAGACGAACAGAAGGTGAACAACAAACAAAAGGCAAACAAAAGGTAGATGAAAGGTAGATGGAAGGTGGATGGAAAATGGAAAACAAACGAAAGGCAGACAAAAGGCGGATGGCAGATAGCAGATGGAAGGAAGAAAGCATATGGAAGATGGAAGGCAGATGGTGTATGGCAGATAGCCTTCCACAAGGGAAAACTCACAGGCACTTGACCTAGTGGTTTTACCATCTTGAATCTCAATTCTGGGATCACTGATGACTCCTGCAAAATGTGTAACTTGATATAGTTGTGAAGGCTTCATCATTGATCGATAACGAAAGGGGGTGCAATGGGTACAAAGTCCACAATTTGAGGTGAAGTTAAAGGTCATTCATTGCAAAAATAGTGAAATAGGAACAAAGATCTACACAAGGTGACCCGCAACTGCAACTCCACAAAGTATGAAGGATGTAGGGGAAAAAGTGAGTGCAGAGTCCACACATCGAGCAGACATCAAGGCTTGGTTGTAGGCGAACTGTGAAGCTCAAATAGTGAACAACAAAGGAAAACCCACGAATGTGGGCCCACCCAGGCTGACATACACCAGGAGCAAGGACCAAGGGGAAACCCATAGGACTAAGCCTATAGAAGCAAATGACTTGGTGAAACTTAGCCACATGATTCTGGACAACAAGATAATTGATCATTTTGAGGCTTGGGGACAACTTGGGCTAGAAAATAGGGGTGTGCATAGTGAGACGAGGGAAAAAATATCCTATTGGGAGAAAAAGAGAGGGGGTCCCTACCTTCGGTGGGGTGTGTGTGCAAAACATGCACAAAAAATGGAAACTCACTAGGGAAATGCTCCAAAGAATTTCAATGAAAAATTGGAATCACGAACCCAGAATCTCTAGTTCCAATCTTCATGCTAGAGCAAACAAATCAAACACCTGACCAAAGGATCAAAACCACCAATCAACCCAACCTTCAGTATGCTGAAAATCCAAGTGTGTGCATATGCGTTAATTCCCATCCTTCAGTTGCTACAAGAACCCAAGCTTCATCCAGTTAAGCTATGTAGTTTATTCTAAATCCAAAAGCATCTGGGACATTGCCTCACTGCCAGTCAGGTGTCCATAGCCTTGACAAGGTTGTCATTGTGATTCTCCTAATCATTGCTCTACTACCATCCAAGCATCCATAGCATCAGTTGAGTTGCTCAGATCCCCCTAAAAAAGTTGATTTTTTCTCTTTTGATTTTCAATATTTTTCTTTCTTTCTTTTTTTCCTTTTCTTTTGATTTTTCTTTTCAATTCCTTTCATTTCAACCTACAAGCAATGAAGCTTGCATTCAGCGCTGAGAATCACAATGGCGCTGAAGCAGAATTTTAGATTTTTCACTTAACTAGACTTCACAAAAGGCCCTATAGTGACCTCTAGATTCTTAAAATGTGTGAGAGATATAACATTTCAAAATACATCAGGAATGAGACCAACCAATAGCTTATCCTCTTCAAATCAAACATCTGGATCACTTGACACTAATAGTAGACCCTCACCATCCACTCTGAAAACTTTATTAGAGTTTGATGAAGAAATACATAGAACAACCCTAGACAATAAAGATGGTTGTTGTGTGCACGGATGTGCCCATCAAAAAATAGAGGAACCCCAAGCAAAGCAATAGCAAAGTAGAAAGTGAAATGGAAGAAAACAAAAAGAGATACACCTAAACTAACCAAGCAAGAAAGCGAAAGAAAACAAAAGGGAAACTAAACTAAAGAAAACAAACCTACAGTGAACCAACAACCAAATGAAGCAGGAAAGCTAGATATGTACATAAAAACCTACACTACTCAAAATGAACTATGTACAAAGGTATTTACAAAGCACCATGTTTAGGCAGGGTATGCTGACCTTAATGCTCATTAGATTTTGTAATGCATGAACAAGAAAACAAGAAGTACTTACAGTCCTTAACCATGCAAATTTATCTTTATATTTGGAAAAAATAAATTCAACATTGCGGCATTCAAATTCAATCACGTTATCACGAAAAATCAGCAATTGAGGTAATTCATTAAACCCATGATTAATCCATAAACACATTCATTTTCCCTTGTTCCCATAATCAAAATAGTCAGTGCAACTATGAAAATTAATAGGGGAAAGGAAGGATATAATTTGGATGTCACCATGTGAAGGTGGTAGTGTTTGACAGTTGAGAGCGAGCACTGCATCATTGATTGTTGCAACCTCGGGTGGAAATAGCGGAGGGTGCAGTATTTTTGACCTTGGGCATGGATAGGGCTGGGAGGATAGGGCAGAAATCACCCCTTACAAACCTTGTGTGGGATCCACAACCTCTGTTGGTTGTTCTTCGAGGAGATACACTTCATCTTGTTGATCTTTCATTACCCAAGTCTCTATTTAATTGTTGTCTTCAAGGGGTAGCATGTTGTCCCATCTCCTTCCCTAGGTGCTGACCTTATTTTTATGATGTTCAATGTCATGAGACAATGACATGCAAAAACCTATCCTATTGCAACCCTCCAAATGTGAAGGAGGATCCTCAATGATCAGGTCAAAAGGACTACAAGTTGCATCTTGTAGTCGGGTAGGTGCTCCATGTTTGTTGGTAGCGATCGAAATACCTCCACCTTTATCCTCTTCTCTTTGTAGTCCATGTACTTCATCATGACGTTCACTCCTTTCCTCTTGCTCACTATTGTTGTATATGAAGAAGGAGTTCCTCTCCCAATCTAGAAACTCTAATGCTTCATTGTCTGGGGGTTCAGGTAATATGTCTTCATCATTGCTAACCTCCGGGACGTGCTCTTCCTTCGCATGGGCATAGCTCCATAGTATATATCCTATTGGAAAGAAGTCAAAAATTGATGATACCTCATCAAGGGGACCAAAATATACTACAAAATTTCCCTCCAAAGACTCACTATAAAGCCTATCATCCATGGTGCACAAATGCTCTTCAAGAGGAAAAAATTATTGATGATTGGTGGACAACATTCCTGTTTGATCTACTTCATTGCTCAAAAACTCGAGACTATATTGTTTTCCTTCTTCCATTGCTGTCCCAACACCTTCTTGAGGTCTACTTTCAATTGAGTCATCACTTGATTTGGGATTTTGGTCTTCTTCTTTGATCTAGGCAGCAAGTAGAGGAGTTCGGGCACTTGTTTGCTCCACTTGTCCTCTAACTTATTTGACAGCCTCTTGGCATAGCTCACATGCAAACTCAAAGTGTTATGAATCATGGAGCCTACACCAATTCGGGAGTAATAGCACCTCCAAATCCACTTGATATCTTAGCTTAGACCAATCTTTTTCTAATCTAGAGATGACTTGGTCATATGTTTCCATTATTGGATCTTCATTGTCACTTGGGAAGGAAGTTGGATAGTAGATATCTATGACAAGTGGTTGTTCCCACTCCTCAAAATATGCATTTTCAAATGCTTGGTCACTATCATTGTAGATGGAGAGGTCCTCTAATCTAATTTCACTTATTATGCCTTTGTCATTATTTTTTGTTGTCCCAAGGCTGTCATCCTTTTCCACTTTTTGATCTTCAGCATCTTCATGAGCTACTTGAACATGCACTGCTACAAATTCTGTTAATTCATCTTCAACTACAATTCATTCCTCTTCTTGAGTGGAGGACTACTCTTCTTTGATGGAGGGGAAGCCTACTGAACTAGTTACAATCAGATTTTCATCAATGCACTTTGCTACCCTGAGACTTTCAGCTCCTCCCTCTTGGTTTTCATTTTCTATGTCTGTTGTCCCAACACCAACTTGTATCCAACTAGTTGGTTTATCTTCAAGGTGTTGTCCTGTAGATATTGACAGCTGTTTTTCCTCATGGGATGACTCACCCTCATTTAAATTTGGCTTCCCCAACTTGTTCAAGCATCCCTTGACTTGAGTGATAATGTTTACACTTGATGAACAAGTGAATTTTAAATGAGATGCATTGTGAAATTTGCACCAGGTTGACATCAATACCTCCTCCAATCTTAATTCATCCTTTCTCCTCAAGTGCTCTTGGATCAACTCCTTGAATGCCTTAGCTACCATGTGGTTTTCAATTCTTCCTCTAGGTCTGCTATGGCTAAAGGTTGATATATTTCTTAAAAGGGATTTTATCCTTCCAAGACTCTTTCAATTCTACTCAAGAAAGTTAAACACCCCAATTCATTGTTCCTGCAAGTGCAATGGTTTCTTCAATCTCTTGTTTAAATTTGCATGTAGCTGAGTGATGTTGATTTGCAAATGTTGTTCCATCTCAGCTCAACTCTTATTTTCCTTCATAATTTTTCTGATTTTAAGCTTCAACATGAAAAGAGATCTCTTATCTTAGATTTTCTCATGAAAGTTCTCTTCCAACTTCCAAATTTCAACTTTGTTTCCTCAACATGTCAGCCTTCCTTCTAGCACTAGTTCTGTTGATGTGTTTTTTATGCACTTCTCAACACAAGTAATGCATAGGTGCATCACCTCTCTTGAAAAACAATCTTCCAAAATCAGATTGCAGAACAATATCCCAAGGTCTCTAATGTCAGGTCTTGACAGTGCTTGGAATATCTAAGGTTATTTCATGTGATTTGTTGGAATCACAAGGTGGTCCTACTGATGAGTTACAAAGCATGGGAAGTTGGCTCTGCAAATAGATTTTCAAAGTGATGTAAGTGAATGAACAGTGGTTGTCCACTCAAAACACCAAGCGGCAACTCACCATGTTCATCAGATTTACCTTTGTGGTGATGCTTGAGATCCTACTCTAACCATGGACTAAATGAAATAGCAAAAGGGAAAAGGTTGAGAAAGTTGTTCTAAATCTAAGCTACGAATGAACAATAACAATGGGGGCTGCTATAGTAGAAAAAATTCAACGAACTAGATTTTTCTTGACCAAGAGAACCTACAGCTACACAAAATTAGTGCAATCTCCTAAGGTTTGCAGATTTTCAGATTGCACATGCACATCATGAACATGTAGCTGAACTAGGTTGTAACAATGGAATAAAGAAGCCCAGGCTAACTTTACACAACATTTTTTCATCAACAAGAGCTAAAAGTATGGGCTAAAAGCTCATAAAATACTATAATAGCAACACCATTATAACAACCATTCATAAAATTATGGTGGATGGAGGATTGTCAATGGTAGGCGAATGGTAGATGGTGGACGATGGACGGATGATGAACAATGGATAGAAGGTGGAAAACAAATGGAGGATAGAAGGTAGATGGCGAATGGTGAATGAAAGGTGGAAGGTGGACGGAAGGCGGAAGGTGGATGGTGGATGGAAGGCAGACAAAAGGAAAATGGAAGGCAGACGGAAGGAAAACGGTGGACAACGGACAACCTTCCACAGGGGTGAACCCACGAGTGCTAAAGGACAGTGAATGGTAGACGAAAGGAGAACGGTAGATGAAAGGTAGATGGTAGATGGAAGGAAGATGAAAGGTGAGCGACAAATGGAAGGTAGAAAAAAGGTGGATGGAAGGTAGACGACAGACACCAAACAACCTTCTATAGGGGTGGACCTGCAAGCACTGAATGACAATAGATGGTGGTCGACCGGTGGATGGTGAATAGTCAGAAAACAAAAGGAGGACAGTAGATGGAAGGAAGAGGATGAACGAAAGGAAAATGGAAGGAAGATGGAAGGTAGATGATGGATGATGGATAGCCTTCTGAAGGGGAAAACAAAAGGCATATAGAAAAATGTGGATGACCTTTTGCAGGGGTGGACTCGCAAGTGCTTGACCTAGTGGTTTTACAATCTTGAACCTTAAGTCCAGGATCACTGATGACTTTTGTGGAATGTGTAACTCAGGATAGTTGTTAAGGCTTCATCATTGATCAACAGTGAAAGGGGAATGGTGGATGGAAGGTAGATGGAAGGAAGACAACGAACGAAAGGAAAAAAAAAGGTAGATGAAAGGCAGATGGAAGGTGAAAGGTAGTTGGTGGACATCCTTCTGCAGGGGTGGACCTACAAGCGCTAAAGGAAGGCAGATGATGGATGATTGGTGAATGGAAGGTAGAAGGTGGAGTGAAGACTCATGGTGAACAGAAGGTAGACAGAAGGCAAATGAAAGGCAGATGATAGAAAAAAGGTTGATGGAAGGAAGATGGAAGGAAAACAATGGATGGAATGTAGATGGAAGGCAGACGAAAGGCAGATGATGAAGGTAAGGTCAAAAGAAGGTGGACAAAAGGTGGATGGTGGATGGCAGACAAAATGCGGAAGGAAAATAATGGACAGAAGGAGAATGACAAACAACCATCTGTAGGGGTAAACTCACAAGTGCTTGACCTAGTGGTTTTACCATCTTGAACCTCAAGTCTAGGATCACAAATGACTTTGGCAAAATGTGCAACTCAGGAAAATCGTGAAGGCTTTATCATTGATCAATGGTGAAAGGGGGTGCAACGGGTACAAAGTCTGCAATGCAAGGGTAGTTAAGGGTCGGTTGTTGTGAAAATGGTGAAATGGGAATGGAGATCCACACAGGGTGACCTACAACTGTAGGTCCATGAAGCATGAAGGACGCAGTGGAAAAATCAAGTATAGGGTTCGCACATTGGGAAAATGTCAAGGCTTGGGCATAGGCGAACAATGAAGTGCAAATGGCGAACGTCAAAGGGAAACCCACAAATGTAGGCTCATGAGGGCCCATAGATTCCAGGGGCAAGGACTAAGGGGAAACTCATGGACTAAGTTTGCAGAAGCAAATGACTTGGTGAAACTCAGCTAGGTGATTTTGGCCAACGAGATAATTGATCGTTTTGAGGCTTGGGGCCAAGTTGGGCTAGACAATAGGGGTACATGATGGAAAAAAAGTCTATTGGGAGCAAAAGAAAGTTAACAAGAGAAAAAGAGAGGGGGTCCTTTCCTTTGGTGGGGTGTGTGTGCAAA
The DNA here is from genome assembly GCA_007258455.2 of Sequoia sempervirens. Classification (NCBI taxonomy): domain Eukaryota; kingdom Viridiplantae; phylum Streptophyta; class Pinopsida; order Cupressales; family Cupressaceae; genus Sequoia; species Sequoia sempervirens. The sequence continues at coordinate 174,610,481 of VDFB02373365.1, read as the reverse complement.
ACATGAACAACAGGTTCGAGGATCCACAACATGTTGCAACACCCTATCAACCATGAACATGCAATTGAAAATCTCTAATCGCAAGCACAATGATCAATGCAACACAAATATAGCATGATCTAGAAACATTCACAAACATCATGAATCACCAAAGAAGCATCTGCATCAACTGAACTTACTAGAATCAGATCATCTTCATTCAGGAACACCAACTAAAGCAACAAAATGACTATTAGAGCACAATTGCTCATAACTCAATCAAATCTTCATGTAGATCTCTTAAACTTAATGTGGATAAACTAGATATACTCAACAACAAACCCTTTAATATACAACCACTGATCATCAACATATTGAGCTAACCAATAGACTAAACTACACTTCACCACTAACAACTTACAACTTATTTCATTACAATTTTCTCAATATCCTCGACATATACAACTTCTAAGACATTAATGCCAATAGTGTTGACATCAATGACAACCACATATCAACAACACAACAAAATCCATACAACAATAGCATTCCTTTGAATCAAGCAGTCAATCGACATTTTTCTGAAAGATAATGATGAAATGTGCAAAAAAAAAATCATTGCATTGGGTATGTAAAGACAATTTATAGGCCCCTACTGGTAATGGCAGCTAATCAGGGCATCATGGTTTCATAGAGTTAACCCTTTCAAAGGACTTCCTGTGTATAAAAACTCAAGATCTTTGTGAGAACGCCTTAATTTGTAAGTTCTAGATTTAATTTATCAAGAATGGGATGGGGATAATCAAGTATTTTATGTAGATCAGGGTAATGGCTATTTCATTGTGATTTTTTCTTCCAAAGAGCAAAGAGATGCAATGTTTACGGTTAAATTGTGGGTCTTTAAGGGATTGAGTTTATTCATTTAGCCATGGGTTCCAAATTTTGACCCTTCCATTGCTACAATCAAGTTTGTCCCATTTTGGATCCAACTCCAATCTCTTCCTTTGGAGTATAGAGAGCCAAAAATTATGGAAGTTCTGGCAAATAAGTTTGGTATTTTTTTAAAGCATGACATGAAAATTTTTAAGAGTCTAGCTAAACCTGCTAGAGTGTGTGTTCTTCTAGATACATAAAAGGCCTTTCCTTCCAAATTTTGTATTAAATCCAAGTTTGGATCCTAGGTAAGGAATATTTTAATAGAAAATCCTTATAATGTTTGTATGGGTTGTCATGCTTTTGGTCAATCAGTTAAGAATTGAAAAGAAATAAAGTTTCTCAATGAGAGGAAATTTAATGGAAAAAAAAGAATCTTTCTTTGAGTCTCTTGTTTCTTCTAAGAAGGCATCTGAAGGGGGTGTTCCCTTGTCGTCTTAGACATCATGTTCACATTGTGTTGATAAATACTTTTTTCAACAAGTCTTTTCAGAGCCAGATGTTTTTGTTGCTAAGGTAGCTAAAGGGGGTTTGTCCTCTTCTTCTCATCCATCATGTTAGAATCTTGTTGTCCATGAATCACCTTGTAATAATAGTTCATCTGGTTTTTCTCCTTTGTACAAGGGTAATTCCATTGCATTTTCATATTACACAAGGCCATTTTATTTTTCATTTCAAGCTTCGAGATCAAAGTATGTCCACTAGGGGTTGGATTCTACCAATTTTTTTCCTAGAAAAGTTAATAAAGTTGTGGTCCATACCTGTGAGGAGGTTAGGGAAAATTTTTCTTTTTCAAAATGGTCAAGTGGTCAAGGTTTGGGAATACAACTTTCTATTAATATATTAGATGCATGGAGGGAAAAAGGATTGTTTCACTTAAGGTAGCTGATAGGTCGTTGCATTATATATGCCACAAGCTTCTTTGTCTAACATGTAGTAGTTAGGTGGTATAATTTCAATATTGATGTAGGAAATTTTTTCTTCAAAAAATGTTGCATCTCATGGGGGTAATTCTAAGATTGGATAGCCCTACCTTTACTAGAATCTGATCCATCTAATGAATATGAGTTTCAAGGTAGAGAGGATGAGGTACCCTATTTGAATTTTTTTGATAATCAAGATTTTGTAGATGGTGGTAATTTGGAAAGGTTAGAAAATCATTTTGCTACTATGGTGGGTTCTAAGTTGTTTGATGAAATTGAAGAGGAATTTTTAAATTAATAAAGGGAATTGCATTCAACTATACTTGAGACACGGTTAGAAGTTTCTAGAATAGTTTCCAAACCATCTGTAGTTGCTACAGAGTTGGGAGCTGAGATTTTTGAGAAGTCAAAAGAATCAAGTGCAAATTTTATAAAGGAAAAAGAAGAGGTTTTTGTTACTAAGAAGGAAGAAGGAGAATATTAATTATCGAATGTATTAACTATCTTCCAAACACCTCTTTCATCATCCCTTATGAGTAATTCCCCAGGTAAAAGGGGAAGGAAATATAATGCAACCAACATTTAGGAGGAAATCGAGGTAGGAAAAAAGTCTACTTTGGATGGGAGTATAAAGAAGAGATTGATGGGAGCAAGCTACTCTCCTCTATCCCAATGAGGATCATCTCTTGGAATGTTAGGCGCATTAATGACCCTAACAAGAGGGCCCAAATTAAGCAACAAATAAGTGCTTGTGGGGCTGATATATTTGTTTTACAGGAGACCAAGCTATCAAAGGAAAATTATGGATCTTTTTTTGTTAAATGGGAATTGTGGAAGTCTTGTCAATCATAAGCTCAAGGAGCTTCAGGGGGTTTATTAACTTTTTGGAAACTAAATTCAATTCTAATGGATCTTATATCTAATCAATCACATTGGAAAATGATGAGGGTTACTCATTTTTATTTGAGTTTTTTTTTGGTAAATTTGTATGCTCCAAATTCAACAATTGGGAAAAAGGTATTATGGGATGACTTGACCCTAGGTTTAGAGCAAGCAGGTGATGAGAAAGTTATTCTTGTAGGATATTTTAATGCAATCCTCTCCCTAGATAAAAATATGGGAGGCATTATACCTCCTTAGAAAACAATGGAGGAATTTAACATGTTTGTTCAAAATAATGCTCTTATAGATGTTCAACTAATCAAAGGTAAATTTACATGGATAAACAAGAGGATATATTTTTTGCATATAGCTGTACAATTGGAAAAAAAAATCCATCCTCAAGTTGGATCATAGGGAGTAATATGTTATATTTAGAAATTTTTCCATGTCCTGGGTCTCATCATTTTCCTACATCACTGAGCACTCAACCAACTATTCTTCTCCCAAATGCAAAACAACTTTCAAATTTGAGTCCATGTGGTTTTTTCATCATGAATGTTTATCCCTTTTGAGAATTTGGTGGGAGCAAGCCCCATAAGTGATGGGTTCATGTATGTTTAGATTTTATAGAAAGTTGATGTATGTTAAAGGGAAAATTAAACAATGGAATGTGCACATTTTTAAAAACATTTTTAGCAAAAGATTGTGGTTTCAAAACAATTAGCAAATATAAATGGTCAAATTATATCTCAAGGATTAATGACACTATTGTATGAGCAAAAAACTAAATTGAAATTAGAATGGGAGTAGTTGGTGCTAAGTGAGGAAATGTATTGGAGAAAGAAATCCTGCAAGTTGTGGCTAAAAGAAGGGGATACAAATAAAAAGTTTTTTCATGTATCCACTCAGGTAAAGAAAGCTAAGAGTGCAATTTTCAAAATTCAGAATAGTACCACAGGAAATTGGTTGTCAAATCTAGATGAAATATAAAAAATAAGTTATAAATTTATTTACAAATTTGATATCAGCTCCAGTGGGGCAGCCTTCTAGGCTTGAGAAAGAAAGGGTGGAGATGTTGCAATAAATCCGCACAATAATTACCAAAAATCAGAATTCATATCTTATAAATCCCTTCACTCTAGAAGAGGTGAAAACAATAGTTTTCTCAAGTTAGCACCAGATAAAGCTCCTAGCCTTGATGGTTTTATGGTTGTATTCTACCAAAACAAATGGGAATTTATTGGTAATGGTCTCTTGAAGTCCCTAGAAGAATCTAGATCTTCATGTTCCATGTTAAAAAAATTCAATACTACTCATATATATTTGATCCCAAAGGTCAAGAAACCAAACTATTTTTTAGAATTTCACCCTATCTCTCTCTATAATACTATTTACAATATATTTACTAAATCTATTTATCTTCGGTTTCTTCCAATTATTTTGAGTATAATATTGACAAAGTAGGGGGTTTTATGCTAAGAAGGGAAAAAGTTGAAGGAGCCTTGCTAGCACATGAATTTCTTCATTCAATATCTTCACACAGTATTTCCTAATTTATCATTAAGCTGGATATGATGAAAGCTTATGACAAAGTGGACTGGGCTTTTCTATTACAAGTTTTGAAAAAGTTTGGCTTTCACAATAAATGGTGTAAATGGATACTATCATGCTTATCATGAGCAAAAATTTTAGTTCTTATCAATGGAACACCATCGAAGATTTTTAACTCCACACAAGGTGTAAGGAAAGGGGGTCCTTTATCACTCTTTCTCTTCATTATCTTAATAGAGGCTCTTAGTAGATCTATTAAAAAATCCCATAATCAGGGTTTGTGGAAAGGAATAGCTATTCCTTCAAGTCATATATTAGTTACACACTCTTTGTTCACATATGATGCAATCCTCTTTGGAAAGACAATGATTCAAGAAGCTAAACATATTAAATATTTATTGGATAAATATTCTCTTGCTTTAGGGAAAAAGATAAATGTTGAGAAGTCAAAGATTTATACCTTGAATATCAAGGTAGGCTTAAAAGAGTAGATTTTCAAGCTTTTTGGTTTTCAATCTGTTGAAATCACCCGTAAATATCTAATTATTCCTTTTTTCACAGGTGTAAATAGGGTTTCATATTGGGATAAGGTTATTTAAAGCATTCAATTAAGGATTGCTAGTTGGAAGGGAAGGTGGTTATCTTTATCAGGAATAATTTTGTTGGTCAAATCAGCCCTTTCTTCAATTCCAAATTACTATATGGCAGTGTTGAAAGCACCAAAATCAGTAATTTTGGTAGTTGAAAAACTAATCAGGGACTTTTTATGGAAGAGAAACATTGATAATAAAAAGAATATTCCACTTATTTCATTGGAACACATTTGTGTGGAGAAGTTAAAAGGGGGTGTCGGTATTCATAAAATGTCAGCTAGAAACCTAGCTTTAGGTGCTAAGTTGGTGTGGCATATGTATACCAAGCCTCATGTCAAATGGTGCAAGGTCATGCAAGAAAAATATTTGGGTGTTTCTTCTTCAAGTACAATTCTCACAATTTCAAACCCTCCCTAAGGTTCTGCAATGTGGAACTTTCTATTAAATCATAGAAAGGTAATTGCTCCTTAACCTGGGAGATTCATAATGGGCAGCAGGAAATTTTTTGGAAGGATTCGTGGAATGGGTATCCTCCTCTAAGTAATCATCAAGATCTTCAAGTATTAGAGGCTATTCTTAGTTTGAGTTGGGGGGACAAAGTTAAAGACTATTTTCAATCCATAGATGTCTTGATGCAGAGCAAAGCATATTGGTTCAAATTTTTTTAGATTGGAATTCAAAGTTACTGCAATAGTGGAAATATCTTGTGCTTCCTTTTAAAGGTAGTTTACACCAATGTATTAATCAAAAAATGGATAGAGGTAGAATGGTGCAGCTACCCCCGCCAAAAAAATTCTACAAGTTGAATTTTGATGGTGCATCACATGGTAATCCATGGAATTCAGGAGTAGGTGTGGTAATAAGATATCATCATGGTTCAATCACTATAGAAAAATCAATTCACCTTCTAGTTGGTTTGAATAACCTAGTAGAATCTAAAGCTTTATTGTATGGTCTGGATATGGAAATGGTTTTACAAATCAGTAATTTGCAAATCGAAGGGGATTTGATGCTCATTATTAATTCATGCAAAGAAAGAAAACTATATAATTGGAAAATAAAATATATTTTGGAAAAATCATGAAAATTAATGGATTAGTTGTCAATTTTTCAACTAAAACATATGTATACAAAAGGAAATTATCTACCAAATTTTCTAGAAAACATGGGTTGTGATCAAACACAAGATGAAGTAGTGTATGATAATAATTCAAAAAAAATCACTCAAGCACTAGTAGATATTATACACAAGGAAAGGGCAGCTTGTAGTGTCAAAATGTTGGTATGTAAGCCATAAGTACCAAGGTTTAGTAAAAGTGTTAAAATCCACACAATTCAAATGCCTGGATTAGCAAAAAGGATGGAAAATTTGTAATGTATACTCATACAAAGAGAAAATTTAGTGAACATATGGAGAATAAAAATTGATTTGCACAGGGGAAAGGGTCACCATGGTTGCTTACATAAGAAAAGTCCTAAAGGGTGATTTTGGCATTAGCTAACATGTGTTTGGGTGTGTGTAGGAAGTAAAGAAGTTTGCAAAGGCCTTAAATTTTCATCATTGTAGTGGTATGTTTTAGGCATTATGTGGTTGTATCAAACGTGCTAATTATTCTATCAATAAGCTTGAGTTTACAAGAGATAGATTCCCAAAAAAATTGTTTTGTTCAAGCATGTTTTCATTAATTAAATCCCATTTAAATCCACTTTCATTGCTCATTTGATCTATTCTTAGAAGAAAAAAATTTGTGCCTTCTACCATAATTCTTTTTTGGGTGTTCTTTTCCACATTAGCAATTACTAGGGTTGCAACATCTGCTCTGAATGGTGTTATCTTGCTTCATGTTGGTTGAGGACAACTTAGGTTTTTCTCATGGTTTTCAAATTTTATCTACTTAAGGCTCGACATTCAATTGTCGCTAATTGGTATGCTTCACTTCAAAACTTCCAAACCTTGTTCTAGTTTTTCTTTGTTCAGATAAGTTGTGTTTCCTTCTTTGGGTGGGCTTCATTTTATGTTGGTCTTTCTTCATGAGGGAAAGCTCATAATTTATCTCGTAGATTTTCTAGGTCTATCTTCATTCCACTTTGTCAAAGTTCTTATTCCCATATCTACTTCTCTCAATATGACTTGCCTCCATGGAATATTGTCTGAGAAGCTATAGATATTTTTTTTTAGTCCTTCCTTGGAAGAGGTCATTCTCAAGTTGCCTTGAAAAAGAGTATTTGCTTCATGTCTTTAAAGTGGAATTCCCATTGATTCTAAAATGCATGAGGACCATAGTAGATGAAGAAATTATGTATCCTCAAGCTCAAAGGATTATCTTTCCCTCTAACTTGGTTTGGATTTTTGTTTCAAACATATGGATTTGGTTCAAAATTTTCACAAAGTGCAAATAATTGTTAATAAGGTGGTTCAAGAAATCTTTCTCTAGGATAATGCTTTGCTCAAAAGTATTCAGAATTAGGATTTGTGGTTGGGGAAAGGATACATTGGTGGAATTTTTCCCAAGAATTATCTATTTCAAAATGTTTCTTATGCTCATATTTATGATGCTATGAAATTACCATTTCAGTTTAATTCATCTAATTATCTATATAGGAATCTCAATCATCATCACTTTGATATTGGGGTTGAGTTAGTCAGAAAGCTCAAAAGAAAATATCATGCAATTTCATTCTTGATAACACATCACTACCATTATCCTGTGCTCATAAGAGCTCCCCTCCTACCTCCTAATGGTAATAGAGATTATCTACTCTTACTGAATATGAATGCTATTGTTGCTTCTCAGGCTGCACCTATAAATAATAATGTGCTAAAGGAAGGTGAGGATGAGAATTCAATTGAGTGTTCTTGAGAAATGTTGTTTGAAGACCACATGCCTTTTTCTTTTTGGTGAATGAATAGAAGAATGTGTTTTTTCATAGTTCATAGTGCAAATTAAATGTATCACTGTCTATCCATACTATATATGCCTTGTTCAAATTTGGTACTCACAAATACTATATATGGATAGTTCAATCAATTTTTGGGATCCAAGTGTATGAGTTTTGAACATAGTTTGAGAAGTTCATGGACTTATCTTATCATATTGTAATTCCTAGCACATTTATGTGGATACTCTTTGGCATGCAATTGCTACTTTTATATAATATAATATGTCGAGTATTAGCCTTTTATGAAAAAAAAGCACGAATTTTTTTATTTTTTTGTTTGACACACCAACTTAGGAAAATCACAAAATCACTTTAGCTCTCCTAAAAGGAAATTAATTTTCTCCAAGGTCTATATCACTAGGTCATGACCATGCACGATAACTTAGTAATCATTCTAATGCTATTTCCAATTAAAGGGGTCTATGATGGACTTCAAGCTATTTTAAAATATATTTTATATCATATAGTAAAGTAAATCCTTGTACAAATCATCATTCCTAATATATTTCACTATGCACTATTGAAATATAATATATAAATCAACATTAGTTGTTATCTTACTCAATTCTTGACCTCTTATTGTTTAATAGGCTACATATATAAATCAAATTATTATGGAATATTATGAGCACATGGTTATACTAAGAAGGGGGTGAATCAATATTATGTGTAGGTGTTTGTGTTCTACCAGAAAATGCAAAACAATTTAGAAATACAAAAGAAAACAAACACAAGACTACCTCACGATTAGCCTAGCTAGATCCAAAGAAAATGAGATAACAAACAATAGATTTACCTTGTCTTGAATTGACCCTTTGGTTGGCCCTTGATGGTTGATTTTGTGTGCTCCCTTTGATGGTAAGAATGCTAAAGTGGATGCAAATGGATTCAAAACGATGAGGGTGTGATGAGGATTTGAATGAGAAAAGTGGGTAGTTGAGAAGATGAATACAATGGAATAGTAGGATGAAAGCTTGAATATGGAATAATGGTGGATGATGGTAAAATGAAAGAGATTGATAGTTGGAGAGATGAAGTTGGTTGAGTTGCAAGTATGTGTATGAAAAATGAATAATACATCAGAATGAAAGAAAATTCTTTCATTTTATGGAGAGGAACCCTAAAAAGGATGGACAGTTGAGATTTTGCCACCATGGGCAAGATGTAGGGTTGTAGTGAGTTAAGGACTCACAATCCCTCACATCTTTCCATGTGGAAGATGAAGTGTCCAAAGGACATGATGAGATGGAAGGAGGGTACATGATGTGGAGGAAGGACATGTACCTTGAAAGTACATTGGGAGATGAGAAGATTCCTTGGAGGAATAAAAAGTGAATTTAAAATTCACATGATTGGGGAGTCTTGTGGATAAGACAAGGTTCCAGAGGGAGAGGTAGAAAGTACCTTGGATAAGACAAGGTGCCTAAAAAGGTAAGCATTTGTCATATGTGACTTGATATGACAAGTCAAAGATTCCTTGGGGAAGAGTTCACATGTGACTTGATGTAACAAGTCAAAGATCACATGGGGAAGATTCCACATGTGACTTGATGTGACAAGTCAAAGATAACATGGGGAAGAGAAAATAAAATTTGATATTCCTTGGAAGGATAAAAGGAATTAGAAATTCATTGAGAGGTTGATTAGGCTATTTAATGAAGGATTAGAGGGTTAGGTGGCTAAGAGATATTGGGTGTCAACTTGCAAAAGTTGGAGGATGTGCACATTCCTAATCAAGGATTAGGCATGTGCACATTCCTAATGATGGAATTAGGATGTTGATTAAGATTACAGAAGAGATGTGACATGTGAGGAATTAAATAAATGCCATATTTATTTAATTCATTTGATGGAATGGGGATAAAGGGTGTAAGGTATTTAATTATTAACTAGATACCTTATGGATTAGAAGAACTTTAGGGGTATTAATTAAATAATAGTGATATTACTTAATTAATGTGGATAAGGGGATATTTAGACGAAAAGGGATAAATTTGGATAAATTAAGTGTCCAAATTTAGGTGTCTACATTTTTCCCCTCTTTGAGATGGTGTTATAAAGTAACATCATTTCAAATAAGATTAAAACATAGAACCCAAAAAAATATGGTTAGATTTTGAAAGATTCCCTAATCATCAAAGGAGTGACTAGGAAGAAAGATGATGAGAGTGACGATGAAGGTTAGGGATTGAGGATGCCCCCTCAAGGACATGCAGGTTCAAGAGAACATGGGTGTGATCTCGAAATGGATGATGTGATGCAAGGGGAGATGAAGAAGATGATACAAAGGGATGGATGAGATTGGATGATAAGCAATATGAGATGGATGAAGCACAAATGGATGTGAGGACAAATATGATGTTTCCCCAGTCAAGTTGCAAGACAAAATGGGTTGATGATAGATGGAGTGTTGTCGTTGAGGGGATGATATATCCCAAGACAACACAAAAGGATAGGGAAGGATACATCTCGAGGATGAGGACAATGATGAGGATGATTTGATCGAGGCTTGTAACAATTGATGAAGGATGAATGGATGGGGGAAATTGTGGAATGGGAGATGAAATGCAATCCAAATGCAATTTTCCATCTTTAGGAGCACTAATTTTTTCTATAGCAGAAAACACGATACACCAAGGTATAAAGGACCAAGGCAAATTAGTTTCTAATGCATGAAACAAACACAACAAACAAGAAGGCTATCCCAAGACCCCAAAGTCGTGATGACCTTGGTTGGGCCAGGTATTGGGATAACCACAAGCACATAGGTTTCCCTAGCGTCACACAAGATCATGAGGATCTTGGTGGGTACTATGTGGGACAACCAAGAAGACACAAACAAAAAAAAGATCAAGATATGCCCCTATGTTGACCAGTCAAAACATACCATAATATGATGGATCATGGTAGCCTTGACAAGTGATGATAGGGAGCTCAAATGATAAACAAAATCCAAAAGCATCAAAAGATCGCAATCAATTTCAAATGTCATTTGCCATAGGATCAAGGGGATGGTTGATATTGATGAGGTCTGTTAAGAAGGATGCATCATATTGAGACCAATGATGGATACTAAACTAAAAGATTGATATGATGCAAGACACTCAAAATTGATTGGATATGTTGATACTAGTAGACCTTGTTTGTTAAGAACCAGCTAGATAAGGGCATAGCTTGATGACATGACATAAGAGACAAGATACAAGACAAAATACTAACACACCCTAAAGACCTAGGGGCTCAAGGGGCGATCAAAGATTAGCCTTTCCTATGTGAAAGCGCATATCCCTCATAGTTCGATGAAAGGCTGACGACTGACCAGGGATAAAAGCAGAAAGAGGATGATGAAGACTGAAAAATATAGAAAGGATGAAAGGAGAAAATGAATAGAGTAGAAAGACCAATGATAGATGATAAAGGAGCCCTAGGGGTAGATCAAATGATCGACCTTGCCTACGTGAAAGCATAGGGGCAATGTAGTTTGACAAAAGGCCAAAGACAAATGATGAATAAAGGATGATGAGAAGATAACCCTAAGAAGGGGATAAAAGGATGGGACTTGTAAGTGTGGAAAAATGTAAACTAAATACAATTAAATACACCTCTTAATGAAACATTGTATCAAGATTAAACATGAATTAAACTAATATAAAATAGAGAAAAGCTTGAAAGCATCTCATTGTCTCCTATCCCCAAAGATTTATCAAATTACAGAAGCTCTCAAATTTGTAAGCATCGTAATTTTTTAAAATGTCTATCTAGAGAATGCAATGGATGCTAAATGTTGTGATGTGATGATTGCTAATGAATTCTAGATGATATGGAGCTACTGTAAACTATCTTGACATGAAACCTGCTAAATGAAAGCTATAGTAAAAGCTAATGATGTTGTCGTGATATGAAATCTAATGATGCCATGAAGCTATGATGATGCTAAAATGATAATGCTAATGATTGCTTGGTTGCTTGAGTACTAATTCCTACAGAGTAAATTTGCATAAAAGATGATAATTCTCGGATAATTTTGATGCTTTAGAAGGTTGTATATATAGATTCTAGGTAGCACATTTGCAGAGGGGTAACACAATAGAGGCTAAGATTAAATCTGGAGATTTTGAATGGTACAAGATGAGAAGGTGGAGTTGATCATGGAGAATTGTTTCTCCCCATGAAAACACCAGGCAAGATGAGTGGAAAGATTTCAGGCAAAAGATTGAGAGGATTTCCTATAGGTTTGTCCCCGAGGCTTTTGCCGTGAATGCCAGTTAAATTAATTAGATTTGAATAATCTAATTTTATTGGTGAGTGAATAGAGAGATTTGATTTATGCTTTTATTTAAATATTTTTGATTTATTTAAATTCAGCAAAAGGGGAATAAATAATTTAATAAAATAAACTATAGAAGTTTGTTTATTAAATTAAATAGAAAAAATATGGTAATTAAATTAAAGATTTTAGGATATCTTTATTTAATTAAGAAGAAATGTGATGAGATAATTAAATAATACCAACTATTGAAGCTATGTATTTAATTTTAGGATAGAATTGATGGATAAAGTATAGAAGAAATAATAATGATAATAATTAAATCAAACAAAGTATTTAATTTTGTTTATTTAATTAAGAGGAAAATAATATTATAAAATAGAAGAATTAATAGTGAACTTAATATAAATAAATATTTCTATTTATTTACTAAGTAGATGAATTAAGGTTAATTAGTCAAATAAGTCATATTTAATTAATTAGATTCTCCAGACCATTTTTAGGTGTCTACAAGACTAATATGATGGGTTAGGATAGACTTGTTGGATTGGATAGGATGATGACAATCACATGAAGCTCAGGGATATAATAGTTATCCAAATCATCAAAATGAATTGGGGGGGTGATATGATCGAGATATGAATGATGAAAAAGGATAGGAGATGGAAAAGATGTGCAAAAGAAGCAGAAGTGATGGAAATAAGGTAGATGGCATTGGATTACATGGGGAGTAGCCTATAGCTAGATACCAATGATAAGGGATTATGGGACAAGATGAGGATAAAGATAACGAGATGGATAGATAAAGAGAAGGATATGGAAAGATGTTAGAATGGATGGATAAAGAAATTGTTTAGATGGATAGGAAGATAAGGATGGGAGATGAAAGGGATCATTTAGATGGTTAGGAAGATAAGGATGGGGAAATGAAAGGGATCAGTTAGATGGATAGGAAGATATAGATGTGGAGATGGAAGGGATTGTTTAGATTGATAGGATGTCTCCAAGGAATTATTGCACAAAGGAATAAGATGCCCCCACTTTAGATATGTCATGTGTGATGAGGCATGAAGTATGGAAGATAGAAGGATGGGAAAATAAGGGAGTGAGATAGATATGGATAGGATGCATGGCTAAGGAAAGGAGATTAATGGTAGCATGATAGGTGGACTAGGAAGGTAGATGAATGTGGATGAGGATTAGGATAGTGTGTAGGTAAAGGGGGATGAATACTAAGAGGTGTCCAAAGCATGCATAGCGAGCTGCCCCTGTCTTTAACAAGATCACAAGAAGGATGGAGGGGTTGGAGATAAACGGGATATGATGGTAGGTTGCATAAGATAGGTGGGATGGAGGGGATGTATATCTGGAAGATGTGTGTGTAGCAAGAAGCATAGTAGGAAGCATAGCAGATGGAGGGGATGCATATCAAGAAGTTTCCCTCCAAGTGTGAAAAACAATGGATGGGGATTTACGCATGACACCTGTTTGCCAGGTTTTTCATCATGATACTTATCCAAGGAAATTTTTTTCCAAGTTTTCACCATTGGAAAAATTATTTCTCTTTACTATTTTATGTTTTTTGATTTTTTTTTAATTTTTTCTCCTTTTTTTTGTATTTTTGACAGTTTTTTACTTTTTTTTATTTTTTGAATTTTTGGATTTTTTGGATAGAATGTGAATGGAAATGGGTAAGGATAGGGATGTGGATAAGTGGATTTGGAATACATGTGATAAGGAGATGGATGAAGGACTCAAGCATCAAGTTCCATACGAGGTATTAAGAGCCCATGTGTGAAGCGACTGTTGGATGTTGGTACAACCTTATTAGGATAAATGGATTATGCAAGAGGATGAATTAGAGGGATTTGATGGGAGAGATATGTGGGATAGTGGATGGAATTTTGGAAATGTTATGGATAGAATTATGGGGTAGGTGTTTGATGGGGTGGTGAGTTCAGGACCAACATTGGCACATGTGGTGGTGTATGTGAAAGGATAAGAGGATTAATGGATGGAGAATGTGGGGATAATGGAGGAGATGGGATAGTGAATTTTGGGACATAAGGACCCAAAAAAGATTTAGGAGATGAAAGGGGTGTATGATTAGCTTTTGTATTAGCAACTTTGGATGGTGTTGATATAGATTTTTCATTTTTAGGCATTGCATCTTTTTTCTTTGGGATCCACATGGTTTTGAATTTTTTCTTTGGTGGGCCTTTGTGACTTGTAGATTTGATTTGGATTTTGGATTTGATTTACTTTTCATCACCATGTATTTTAAAGGGGACATAAGGAGCTTTTGATTTATGTGGATGTTTAGATTTATGTATTTTTACCTTAGTATCCAAAGTGATTTTAATAGCAATGGGATGGGTGCAAGGAGATGGATGATGTGGACTGATGGAGGTAGGATTATAGGAATTATGTGTAGATGGATGATGTACGGGTATATTCCTTTGTTGATCCTTATTAGGGGACATGTGAGTGGGATTTTTATGATGGATGACACGGATAGGTGGTGAATGGATGAGAGGATGAATAGGAGAAGATGGAGGAGGTGATTTTGGGATATAAGGGCCCAAAACAAAAATATTGGGTGGAGGGACATAAGGACCCAAGATAGATGGAGTAGATGAAGGATGGGAGATGGTGAATGGAGGGATTTAAGGACCCAAAATGGATGGAGTGGATGAGGGAGCAATAGGGATGGTTTTTTTGAGGTGGTATGATGGAGGAGGGGGGATGGCAGCAAATGATTTAGCGGAGCAATGGGAAAAGCCTATATTCTATTTGGAAGAGGCTTGTTGAGGATGTCTAGAGGTTATACCAACATCTTTAGATTGTGAGTCTTGGGAAATAGGTCCAAGGCCTTGCATACAGAGTTGTTCCTTGAATTGGATGGGCTCTAAAATACCTTGCTCATGAAGGCCTAAGCCTTTTCCTTGATAATTCATGTTCTTAAAAATTCAATCTGTAGACACCAAAATCTAGTTTAAGCCTGCGACTTCCATATTCTGCATAATTCGTATTATTCATGGTCATGATTAAATAATGTCAATTATTTAATTATACATCTTAAGATTAATTCTTCTATTAATTAAATAATTTCAATTATTTAATTAATTCACTTTTCTTTATTTCTTCTATTAATTAAATAAACGCTTGTTATTTAATTATGTTACTAATTAACCTTATTCTTCCGGTTAAATTAAATAAATCATTATTTAATTTATTCTTTATCATATTTCAACTATAATTAAATAAATTCTTAATTTATTTAATTATTCATTTTGAGTCCTTTCATCACTTAGTTAAATAAATATTATTTATTTAATTATCCTTCGAATATTGTCTCTTGAATTAAATGAATTATTTAATTCATAAATTCTATTTTAACACATTCTTCTATATTTTAGATAATTATGTGAGTTATCTAAGTATTCACTTTTACTCAACTCGACATCTATTTTAATCGTTCAGTTAACTATTCATTTGATGTCTGAGTGGCATTCTCGAGTAATCTCCTCGCCTAACCATTCAATCATCTAGTTCTAACTCATTTGCGTGCACATGCATATTAATTAAATATTATTATTTAATTAATTAAGTGTTGTGCGTGCATTCGAACAGAGAGTCATTATAATCAATCTTCATCTTTGTCATGCAAAGATAATTCTTATGTCTTCGAATGATGAACTGAAGATTAAATCATTTATTTAATCTTTAATTCTATTTCTAAGTTGAATCACTCGTGTCATCACTGTCAGTTAACATAATGCATGTCTAATCAGTCAATCTCAATCGTCCGTTGATCTTTCGATCTTGGCCTGTCGTTCGAATAATCAATTTTCTATAAATTGATCTGTCATTCTTCATTCCAATCTCTCTCTCGCGAATTTTGTAACTTAGGAGAGCACCTTTGTCTTGAATCTTCGATATTTTGCTAATCACTATCTTAGGCTATACTTGCATGAACTTGAAAATCTCGGGGCAATTATACTACACAAGCAAAATGGAGAAGGGCAATCGAGATGAATCATGGAAATATGTTTGGAATTGGTGAGATTGTTCTAATTTTAATTACGTTTTTGCTTTCCCATGTTCTTTGTTGCTTAACGAATGAATTTGCATTTTAGATTTTAGTATTGTATGCATGTGTGCTTCTAACGATCTTCTTTGTTGTCTATTGTGCAAAGCTTTTATTTGGCGTTACATTTGGTGAACCCGACATGAAGACACCATCTTCGCGAATCCATAGATCTTTTAATTTTCGTTTTTGCAGATTTTTCGTACGGAACGACGCATGTGAAGTTTTTGCACCGCAATTGACTTTCTGAACCACATGTGAAGTTTCTAAACCGCAATTGGATTTATAAACCGCATTTGACAGAGAAACGACGCATCTGACAATTCCTAAACTGTAATTGATTTCCCGAGCCACAACTGAAATAGAAACGACACATTTGACTAGTAACAAAGCGATGCAATTGACTGGTAAAATTTTATTTTTTCTTTCGGCAATCTCAAATTTTCAATTGATTTTCGTGTTACTGATATTTGATTTTCAGCGTGTGGCCACTTGGAGTTAACAAGCTTTTGCAGGACGATTGACGAAGACAATATTGAAAATTACTAATGAGATCTTCTACAGGACGCTTGTCGAAGACCCTAATTAAATTTTGAAACAGATTGTTTGGTAGCATAGAAAATCTTTCGTTTGGATTAAAATTAACAAGTGTCTACTGTGTTTGGTGCGAAAGCAAAAGTCTGGTTACCCTTACGATTTGGTATATTGAAGTATCCTCTCCCCTTGCGCATCCGTTTGAACCTGGGTGTAAGAGAAATGGTTACCAACTCTAGAACTTGGGCCTGTTCTGGTGGGAAAAAGTACTCACCCCAGGACGACTCAGACCGGTAGCACCCTGAACCCGAGGGACTTCCAGCCGGTATACAAAAGTGGGTTCTTGGGGAAACCCCAAGAATCACAAGTGTGGTTCCGACGAGATGGATCCGAAAGGGGACTCGCGCCGTATGGATCACACCCCACGAATGGAATGCCCGAATTAAATACCCTTTGTTGTAGAGACCAACCTATTTGTGGCCGTTGCTTGGTATTAGTGTAGGGTACAGTATCATGCCCGAAGATACTCACTACTGATCCCCTTGAGTAGAGATAGCAGTTCTTGGGAGGTCATTGCCCAAAGAATTCAGAATTGGTGTGCTCGAAAGACGTTAATGAGCCGTGGAGGGGAGCCAATGCCACCAAATTCCTAAGCTATCCGCTCTCGAGAAGGAAAGGTGTTCATCACCAATCCAGGGTATAATAGGTGGGCTATACCAAGTATACAAACCCTAGGCCTTTGGCCTACTAGGATGTGCTTGTCTGTTATCACTTTAAACGTTCTTTGAGTCCAAAATTGAAACTGAAAACACTGTGTTTTACGATTGTCTTTGATTGTCAGAATTTGATCACGGAAAATGGAGTCAGTTTAAATTTCATGTCACTGAAAATTCACAGAGAGTCGCAACTATTCACCAGAAACACGCATCTGATTTTTAGAGTCACAACTGTTATTTTTGAGTCGCAACTGTAAATTTCGAGTCGCATCTGTTAATTTTGAGTCGCATCTATCAGTTTGGCTCGCTTCTACTTTGGAAAAACCGCATGCGTTATATTCTGAGTCGCATCTGTCAATTTGAGTCGCATCTGGTATATTCTGAGTCGCATCAGTCAGTTTGAACCGCAACTATTAATTTTGAGCCGCAACTGAAAATTAAACGACGCATCTGTCTGATTACCAGAAAACCAAAATTTACAGTCATTGTCCAGTCAACACGGTTATACCAGTTTCAGTGGTCTTCACACAAACAGTCTTTGAAACAGAAACCTGAAACGATTTGCTCAATTTTGCATCCTTTAGGTTCATTTAGTCATTACCATAGTTGTCTTCAGTTAGAGTTTACCTTCATCTTAGGGTACATATCACCTTGCATTAGACTTCTAGAAAGGTCACTTTTACAAACTTTAGGAGTAGTCCACCATCTATACTCTAGAAAGGTCATAGTGTTAATGAAATCTGTCATTGAACCTAGTCTTATCATCTTATACTTTTTCCTACAGAGAGTCATCCTAGCTCATCAGTCTAGTTAGGAAACTCAACTTGTCTTTGATCTTCATCCTACATTGGTTCCTTGACTTAACTAAATTGACACCTTGGTTTGACTTTAGGTAGTTGGTCCCTTCATCTTAGGTTTATAGAGTTGATCACTTTAGGATCTTACTTAGACTTTGCATCTTTAGAGTGTAGACTAGTGTCATCCTAGAACATTCATTATTTGCATAAGAAAACCCCAAAAACATAGAATAGAGTCATACAGTTTCTAGATATAGTCTTGCATTTCCCGCATATTGAGCTTGTCTTACATGGTTGAAACTAGGTCTAAGAGAAGAGAGAGAGAAAACATGTCGAACCCAAACGAGTTCATCAATCCATTTTCTTCAAGACCTCATAAGACTTTATTAGACAAATTCACCACTAGAAACACTCAAGGACACATTGTAGTAGAGGACATAGAGGCTGTCGCACAGGACCCTGTGTTTTCCTCTTTTGTAGATGAGTACCTAGCAAATGATCGTCAACGGTTTTTAGGAAAATTTCTAGCTGAAGGTGCTACATTACCTCCTGGATTTGACATTAGCACCTTACAAACTCAACCTACACAAGGGACAAATACCACGACTGTTAGTACTACTATACCTCAGGTCAGCACAACTATGCCATCTAGCACGTCTACACATAGTACAACAGTCCATACGTCCCCATTTGGTATACCTAGCATGACATTAGGATTTAATTTCACTACAGGGGCATCATCATCCACTCCCACTGGTCCTCTTATTGGGAGTAAAAGACCTAAAATGTCAGCCCATACATCATATGTCAGTGTCACAAGCACACAATCAACAACCACACCTACTGCTAGCATCATGGGTACCTTACCACAGTCGATGGCCATACCTAGTGATCAAATCACTAGTACTATACCAAGGATTACACAAACAGGAGGCATTCCCTCCTTCCAATATGGCAATCAAAATCCACTCTTCCAAACTAGCAGTCAGGGTCCATTTACATCGATTATGAGTTAGAACCCTTTTTCACAGATTGGTAGTCAGAATCCATCCACGCAGATTCCAAGTCAAAAAAAATTTATGTCGATTCCAACTCAGAACCCTTTTTCACAGATTGGTAATCAGAATCCGTCCACACAGATTTCAACTCAAAATCAATTCACTTCGATTCCGAATCAGAATCCCTTTTCACAGAGTGGTGCTCTGAATCCATTTACACAGAACCCAGGTCAACACCGATTTATGCAGATACCAGACCAGAATACATTTACCAATATTCTGAATCCAAATCCACCTCAGATGCCAATGTTCAATCAAAACCCATCACGAGACTTTGGATTTCAGAATACATACATGGATCCACATAATCCTCCTAGCACATCTTTGACCCAAGTCGACGTCCTGTAAACACAAATGAATGCATTACAAACGCAAATGGATAACATGTCGGTCTCAACTAAGAAATCATTTTCACCAAAGGACATATGCCCATTCCCTTTTGATAGATCATTGTACATGACACCTTTCCCTCACGGATATGTCATACCGAATCTTCCTAAGTACAATGGCAAACGCAATCCAGTAGAACATATCAGGGAATTTTCTACCATATGCATAGATGTCGCTTATGATCCCACGTATCTTATGAGGCTATTTCCACAAAGTCTTGTAGGAGTGGCACTAGAATGGTTTTCAGGTTTAGATTCTGGCATTAGATCTTGGGGCGAACTAGTCGAGAAATTTGTGGAGCAATTCTCCTTCCACATTGACCATGAGATAAATATAGCAACCTTGTGCCACACAACACAAGACGAAGGTGAAACATTCATTGCTTTCTTCCAACGTTGGAGAACTATTGCAAGTAGGTGTCCTGTCGAGATACCCGAAAAACAAAAGGTTACAATGTTTCAAGAAAACCTTCATCCAAAACTCAGGAGTAACTTAAGGGTACATTGTTGCATATCTTTTTCAGAACTAGTGGAAAAAGGGGTGATAATAGAGAAGGATCTTATTGAAAAGGGTGAAATCAAAATGACAATATCAAATAGAAACCCAATCATACAAAACACCCCCACTGACAGAAACAGATTCTGGTCTCGCAACAAAAATGTCACCAATGATGGGGTGGTGGATGCTAAAACATTACAAGCAAGACCCCTCCTCACATTACAAGGACCTCATACTTTTTCCAACACGCTTAATGCTGTCAATCAACCTCCTAACACGGCCTCAAATACTCAACGTCCATAACCAAGGAGATTTCAAAAACGTGAGTTCACTCCCTTAGGGGAACCCATTGAGTCGGTGTTCAAACAACTGTTACAACACAACCTCATACAACTGCCGGAACCAAGACAATATGATCCAGGACAGTTTAAACCAACTTGGTGGGATGACAATGCCTTCTGTGATTATCATAGGACTAAGGGACATAACCTACAAAACTGTCGACAACTGAAGAATATCATACAGGATCTTGTTGACAAGAGAATTATTGAGGTTAGTGGACAAAAACAAAAGACATCCAACACTGATCATCAGGTCTTTTCAGACCCATTACATGACCATGGGAAAGGAACTGTCCCCAGTTCGAGTACTAAGACCAATATGTCCGCCAATTATGCGAGTATCAAACATGATTATGATAGTGGCAAAATCATTCATTGCCTTCGCGCCGCTGATCAAAACATCAATACCATTACTATCAATGCTAATCCTGAGTGTGCAGTCAATACTCGTCGTACTAAGTTTACTATCCCAGGCCCTCCATCACAGCAAACACCTCAACCTTCCAAGTTACAATATAACCTACTTGACCAGTTGGGGAAGACCCCAGCCCAAATCTCAATCTTGGAATTGTTTCCTATCTCTCCCGAGCATCAGTCTATCCTTGATAAGGCTTTACAGAACACCACGGTCCCTACTGACCTTGATGTCAATCATTTCCAGGAAATGGTGGGCTACTTGACCAATAATCATCATGCCACATTTTCTGAACAAGACTATGCCACAGACAAGATGAACCACAATGACCCTTTACATCTAGAAGTCCTTGTCGATGACACCAAAGTTAGACGAGTTTTGGTAGACGGAGGAGCAGGGTTAAATCTATGCACTTTAAAACTAATTAAAGCATTAGGTATCTCAGAAGCATGCGTAGACACCACTAAGAGTATTGTCATTAAGGATTATGATGATGAAGAACGAAAATCAAAGGGGGTGGTAAGACTTCCTATCAAAATTGGTCCTGCGGCAATGGAGACAAAGTTCCAGGTCTTGGATCTCACCCTCCCTTATAACCTTCTGCTAGGTAGACCATGGATTCATGCCATGAAGGTGGTCCCTTCCACATATCATCAATGTCTTAAATTCCCTTACAATGGCACCGAAATAACTATAGATGGTGATCCCGATCCTTTCCAGTATTGCACCAATCTAAAGGAGATCCCTCAATGTCAAGTGCCAGTCAACCAAGAGGCCTCACCATCTAAACCATCTTCTTATGTTGACCCGTCCACACTCACTCGAACATCTGTTTCACCCCCACTTCCTACCACTCCTAGGGTCGAGATCCAAGACAAGGGTTGTGGAGAGTATTACATGAAGACTTCTTATTGTGTTATCCATTTGGTTCCTCCTAAGTCATATGGTTTACCTATAGCAGGTAGGGGACAATCTATGATCACTATACATGTTCCCCCCACAACAACTTTCACTAAATGGGGTGAATTAAGCAAAGAGGCTGTGGATACAGAAGATGTCACTTCCTGGCTGTACAAGGAAGATAATCAAGAACCCCTTTTACTTGCTCATATTCCTACAAGTCTATATGGAAAGGGTTTCAAAATCATGCAAAGCAAAGGATATGATGGACAAAGTGGTTT
This sequence comes from Sequoia sempervirens, assembly GCA_007258455.2. Lineage (NCBI taxonomy): Eukaryota > Viridiplantae > Streptophyta > Pinopsida > Cupressales > Cupressaceae > Sequoia > Sequoia sempervirens. Next base: position 174,588,393 of record VDFB02373365.1, on the reverse strand, counting down.
AGGTTTAAACCAAGATGGCAGAGTGGAACCAATATTTGTTTCTCAATGGCCAAAAGGAGTAGGGCTAGGGTTTCAACCGATTCAGATTGGCGTTCCTAGTACTCCATCACCCTTACTTGAGGAAGTACGTGCTTCAGAAGATACCAAGACATCTCACGAACCTGTAGACCAACATCATTATGACTCCCCCGATTCTAACGATTATGAGTGGGATTCCCTATCCTCTACTTCCTCCATGGACCTTGACAAGTTATTTGGAGAACTCGACTTGATGTTAAGTTCTTCACCCAATCCTTTGAATTCCTGTCCACCAAAGAAAATGACAAAAGAGGAATGGTTTAAACATTACTATTGGGAATCACTTGATCCCACCTCTTGGCAACCTCAGCCACTTGTTTCCGATAGTCAAACCTTGGCATTAGGCCCACCTATTCATCCACCTAGACCCAAACCCAAGAGCAAAACAGACTTGGTACAAGACTTTTGTAATCACATGAATAATTCAATCTTTACCTTGACCCCATTAGACTTTGATAACTCCGACGATGACATGCCCTTAGTTTATCCCCAACTCATAGATTGGGATCAACAAGATACACCTGTCTTAGACACTTTTGAGAACGACGAAGCAATTGCTGAGTTCCTGGGATTACGTGAAGGCATACCTAACGGAGATCATAAAGCTGGTTTTACCATTGACTTGGACAATAAAGCATATTTTGGGGAATCTGTTCAATCCTCCAGTCGCAAAAATGAGAAAAAGAATAAACAAGATAAAAGGATGAGTCTCTAGGTGAAAACCGAAAGGCACCTCTAGACAATGAAAAAGTAAAAAGAAAGGACGCATCCGAAGGTGAAAACCTCTCTGAGGTGCCTAAGGATGGAGGTTTGAACATTCTCCCCATTGCACAGGAAAAGTCACCCATGCTCGTGGAAGAATCAGTAGAAGTCAACATAGGCACAAAAGAGAATCCTCGATTGATTTATTTGGCAGTGTCATTGACAACACAAGAGAAATCAGAGTTCCACGATTTCTTTGAACAGAGACAGATAAATTTTGCTTGGTCATATGCTGACATGCCTGGGTTGGATCCTGAACTTGTTCTACATCACTTGCCTTTACAACCAGGTGCCAAACTAGTAAAACAGAAGTTGAGAAAGATGCATCCACAAATTGCTTTATTAGTCAAGGCAGAACTCAAGAAACTCTTAGACGTTGGTTTCATCAGACCTATTGACTATGCAGATTGGATTTCCAATCTTGTACCAGTTACCAAACCAGCTGGGGGCATCCGCATCTGCACCGATTTTAGAGATATCAACAAAGCTTGTCCTAAGGATGACTTCCCTTTGCCTAATATTGACATGATAGTTGACATGACAGCAGGATATGAGATGTTGTCCCTTATGGATGGATTCTCAGGCTATAACCAGATCAGAATTGCCACTGAAGATCAACCTAAGACAGCCTTCACTTGTCCGTGGGGAACGTATTGCTGGAATGTTATGCCCTTCGGACTCAAGAATGCAGGAGCAACCTATCAACATGCCATGACTACTATCTTTCATGATCTAGTACACACTTGTATGGAGGATTATGTCGATGACCTTCTTGTAAAATCCAAGACACGGGAAAAACATTTACAAGTTTTAGACAGGGTATTTCAGAGGCTGGAGAAGTATAATGTGAGACTCAATCCAAAGAAATGTGTGTTTGGAGTCAAGTCAGGAAAACTGTTAGGTTATATCATTTCTAGACGAGGCATTGAAGTAGATCCCGCTAAGGTGAAAGCAATCATGGACATGCCACCACCCAACAATCTCAGTCAACTAAGGACATTACAGGGAAGGTTGCAATCTATCAGAAGATTTATAGTGTAGCTAGCAGACAAGACACACCCTTTTCAACATCTACTTAAGAAAGGAGTACCCTTTGCATGGACACCTAGGTGTGAAGAGGCTTTTCAACTGATTAAAGAATATTTACTTACACCACCTGTTTTAATGCCACCTGTTGAAGGGAGACCATTGATTCTTTATATCACAGCAACCCATTCATCACTCGGAGCATTGCTTGCACAGAATGACGATGAAGGTCATGAAAGGGCAGTCTATTATATCAGCCGGACTTTGGTTGGTTATGAGCTCAATTATAGTAACATTGAATGTGCCTGTCTTGCAGTAGTATTTGCTACCCAAAAACTGAGGCACTACATGTTAAACCATCAAACAATGTTGGTTGCTAAAATAGATCCTCTGAAATATCTTCTTAGCAAGGCAGCATTAACAGGGCGACTGGCCAAGTGGGTTATGATACTTAGTGAGTATGATATACATTATGTAGAAAGAAAGGCTATTAAAGGACAAGTCATTGCTGATCAGTTAGCTGATGCACCCATACAGGTAGATCACCCATTAGTTGCAGACTTTCCTGATGAGTTCATATTCACATTTGACACAAACATAACATGGAAACTATACTTTGATGGTTCACATACAAATCATGGTTCAGGGGTTGGGATACTGTTGATCATCACACCACAAGGTGATTCCATCCCTAAGTCATTCAGGATTGCATTTCCATGCACTAACAACATGGCAGTATGAAGCTCTAGTGACAGGGTTACGCATGGCGGTCAAGTGGAAAATTAAGGTTTTATAGGTTTATGGTGATTCTCAACTAGTAATCAGACAAGGTAAATGATGATTATGAGACTAAGGATGAGAAGCTTACTCCATACAAGCGCATGGCAGATAGTTTTAAAGAGTACTTTGACAAAGTCAAATTTCATCAAATACCTTGTGTTTTAAACAGGGCAGCAGATGCTATGGCTACAATTGCATCACTTCTTGACATTCCTAACAACGTGCCTAAGTTTGAGTTCTTGGTAGAATAGCTTTTGATCCCAGCCTATGATATCCCAGATTCTGAAATGGTGTGTGACATCGTTGGTCCCGATTCCCCATGGTACAAATAAATCTATGATTACCTTCATGCTGAAGTCATACCCATTGGCCTATCCAATAACCAACGTAGAACATTCCTCCGCAAGTCAGCCAAATATACCATCGTCGGAGACACCCTATATAGACGCGCTTTAGACAATACCTTACTAAGATGTCTTGATTCTACTAAAGCACAAGCAACCTTGCGTGGGGTGCATGAGGGTATATGTGGTTCCCATTCTAGCGGTCCTACCTTAGCCAAAAAGATTATGAGACTGGGTTATTATTGGCCTACTATGGAAAAAGATTCATATGTCTTTGTAACAAAATACCGCCAATGTCAAGTTCATGGAGATTTGATACATGCCCCAGCACAGGAGCTCCATCCTATCACGTCCCCATGGCCCTTTGCCCAATGGGGACTCGACCTCATAGGTAAGATCCACCCCACATCATCTAATGGACACAAGTTCATTATCACTGCCACTGAGTACTTTACGAAGTAGATTGAAGCCATTCCTATGACATACATTACCGGCACATAGATTTCTAGATTTATCCTGAACTATATCATCTGTCGATATGGTGTCCCTCAGTCCATAATCACTGATAATGGCCACCCATTTAAGAACCAAGAATTCTGCCACCTATGTGATGAATTTCATATCCAACATCACTTTTCCACTCCAAGGTAACGGCCAAGCGGAGGCGTCTAACAAGACCATCATTCGAATCCTCAAGAAGACTGTCAATGATGCTGGTCGTGACTAGCATTTACAGCTTAACCCTGCCTTATGGGCCTATCACACAAGTATCCGTACTCCCACTGGTGCTACCCCATATTCACTTGTTTTTGGTTCTGAAGCCATTCTACCTATTGAGGTCGAGATTCCTTCCCTAAGGGTATCTTTGAAAGGCCACATTGATGATGAAGAGTACCGAGTGTCGAGACTCCATGAGCTAGAATTCTTAGATGAATGAAGACAAAAGGCACTAGACCATCTCCAAGCATATCAGAATCGCCTTCGTCGTAGCTATAACAGGAGGGTCTTAAACAGAAATTTTGACATTGGTGACCTGGTTTTAATGGAGAATCCAAAGAATCAAGCAGAAAGAGAAAAACCAGGAAAGTTTGAACCTAACTGGTTAGGACCTTATGTTGTCACTGAAGCTTTTGGATCAGGAGCGTATCAACTCTCTACCCCTGAAGGCGAACCATTGTCCTCACCAATCAATAGTATGCATCTGAAAAAGTTCTACGCATAGCTTCTGGAAGTCCTTTGTCTTATTTAGCAAAAATACAAAAAAATCAAAACATTTCAAAAATCCAAAAACAGAGTCAGAGTCAATCGCACTTGTCAGTCTTTGTCGTTTGTCAAACTACGTTACCTCTGCGACTGGACGTAGGCAAGGCCATCTGCCGATGTGCCCCCGAGGCATTAGGTCAGTCCGTTTAGGTTTGTCTGTATAAAGTCATGCGTCAATCCATATGTCTATATGACAAGGTCATTGGTCGTGTCGAACTACGAGGTCTCTACGTGTATAACGTAGGCAAGGCCATCAATCGATGATCCCCCGAGGCCGCACTAGGTCAGTCCATTAGGGTTCGTCACATTCATTTTCACACACATCTTTTATTTTGTAGTTAGTCTTGTCGGTCGCAGTCAAGTCGAACTACGAGGTCTCTGCGTGTACAACGTAGGCAAGGCCATCAATCGATGAGCCCCCGAGGCCGCACTAGGTCAGTCCATTAGGGTTCGTCACATTCACTTTCACACACATCTTTTATTTTGTAGTCAGTCTTGTCGGTCGCAGTCAAGTCGAACTACGAGGTCTCTGCATGTACAACATAGGAAAGGCCATCAATCGATGAGCCCCCGAGGCCACACTAGGTTAGTCCTTTAGGGTTTGTCGTCACACACAGTCAATTGTCCACACATCATATCAAGTCATGCATTAATCTGGTGAACAAGTCAGCAATATCTCTAAGTCAAATCAAACACTTTGCCAAACAAAACAATCAAAACAAAATCAACCAACAGTCTGCTACAAGATGTGTCCTTCTTGGAAACAGACGTTATCAAAACAATCAACCTATGTCTTATATAGGATGAGTCCTTCCTGCATAATCGACAGGGTCAAACAATCAAACATAGCCTTACATAGGTTATCACATCAACGGCATCTGACTCAACGTCTTATACGATACATGACTTTCTGAAACCAGGCTTTGTCATGCCTTATATAGATAATCACAACATCGAAACCAGACTCACAGTCTTATCCGTATGTGTATCACCTGAAATCAGGCTCTATCGATCAACAAATCAAACAAACAAATCATGTTTTGGCAAATATTTTACTGGCTTTTTGACTTTATGGCTTATTTATCTTATCATTTATCTTCGATTGATGACTGGGATTCATGTTACTCGCTTTCTCAAGGATGTCCCATGAAGGATTTAGAGAAGCAACGACGTATCAGGATTCTATTTTCTTTGACTGTTGTCTGTCGACTGTCTTTTAAACTTTGATTTTGAGTCATGTTACTAGTTTCCTCAAGGATGTCCCATGAAGGATTTAGAGGAGCAATGACGTATCATGACCCATCTTTTACTTTGTTTGTTGTCTGTGGTTTGTCCTGACAAAAAGACGGGGGCAACTTGTGCCCTTAGTATGAGTTATTGACAATCCTTGTCTGCGACTGTCTGTTATTAGCAAGTGGATGACCTTGCACACCTTGATCTATGTCATATCATGGTGTTTTTCTCCATTTGTATTAGTCCCGCCCAATGATGATAAAGTGCAAATCTTTTGTGATACGGCAAAATATCGAAGATTCCTAATACTAACATCTATCTTCTGTCTTTTCCTTCTTTGTCGATCTTTCTTTCCGCACTAACAATTCTTCTTTCTTGCATTATGGCGAAGTCCTGTGACACACAACGGTGTGCATCATCCTACATCAACATACATGTTAGAAACATTCATACATATAGGCATATTTTACATCTAAATCACCATGGCATAATAGACAATAATCATTACAACCAATGCATATTATAAGCATTTCATGTACAAATCAACTATAAATACGTGCATCACATTACATTTGCATTAACACACATATCGTCTGCATCATACATATAACATCACATTGCATCTCATAAATAATATAAATTGCATACGTCATATAGAATCATACAATACATACAATCATCCATCACATAAGCATATCATATAAACATCATATGTATAAATAAAGACTGCATAATCAATAAATAGACAATGCATATCATAGGAATCGCCGCCAAAATCATATATATATATATATATATCACTCAAATGTGTCACATCACAATGTCATAATGTATCACAAATACATGGAAGCCCGCAGGCTATCGGATCAAAATACACTGTCTCAAATGGATCTCAAACGGTATCTCTATCCTGAACTGCCACTGCCATCATGCCGGGAGTGTGTGGGAGACTGATGCCGGGAACCTGCTGATCTTTGTGCTGTGGGAGGTCTGTCATATGGCCCTGCTCTACGTGGCTGATCCACTCCCTCTGTGCTCACTGTCCGTGTGTGGGTCCTGGTCTGAGACCTACTACTCTGTGCCGCTGAAAAACCTGGAGCTCGTCTCTCTAGGGGAACCTCTGCCTCATACAAATCCCTGTAGTATCTCTCCCTCTCTCTAGCCCTGACTAGCTCTCTCGCGAATGCAACTGATGGTCCTGTGCATAGTGACCTGAGCTCTGTGAACCTCTGCTCAGTCTCCTGCTGCCGGGCTATGGCCTAATCACTGTCCATCAAGGCTCTGTCTCTCTCCACCCAATAAGCATCCCTCTATGCCATCAATACTCTCATCTGCTCCTCCAAGGAGGCAACCTAGGCTCGTAACATGTCTGTGTCGGGCTCCTCTGCCTCTGTCTCATCTTGTCAGGCCCTATCTCTCCCATCCTCCTCCTCGTCCAGCTCCTCCAGGATCTGATGTCGAATCTCCTGCTCGTGATCATCATCCTCATCGTTGTCCTCCTGGTAGGCACCTAGCAACCCAAGGGCATCAATCTCTGCCTCCTCTCCAATTTCCTCCTCGACATCTCCCTCCTCTCTGCCTGCCTCCTCGGCACCTGCCTCTGCCTCAGCTGGGATATATGGGATGTCCGGGATAACAGCCTCTGCTGGCTGCTCCTCCTCACCACCTCTGGCCACATCGAGCATGGCTACATCCTCCTCTCCTCCTCCCTCCTCTCGGATCGGTGACAAGGTTGGTCCTCGTCCTCTCCGACCATGTCTCCCTCTCCTGCCTCCACGTTAGCCACCTCTGCCATCATCCCCTCCATCACCACGGCCTCCTCTACCTCGTCTGCCTCTGGGACCTGTACCACGCCGCTCTATCGGTGCTGGCTGCCCTAGATCTGTCATGGGAATCGGCCTGTGTGCAGCCCACCACTGATCGTAAGCTGGAGTGGTCCCTGGATCTGTTGGTCCACCCCTCCATCCCCATGGCTGTGCCTGTAGCGCATCAATGTCTGCCTCTGTAGTGGCGATGGGAATCTTTGGTCCCCATAATAGGACCTCTCATGAGGACCGAGCAAACTCAGCTCTCCCTCGAGGTACATCCTGTACCTCTCCAAACTGTCTCAGGACCCGATCCGGCAACTGCCGCTCTATAATATGCATGTGGGACACTGTCCGTCCCACCAAATATTGTGTCTGTCTGCAGTATGGAAGGTGCTCGTCCTCATCTGACCACACCTCACAGTCCAGGTACAGTCTCCATGTGAACTCCTGCATCAAATCTATAGCGTGTCTGAAATAACCAGTGTCCCCAATATGGTGCTGAGTGGTGGCCCCCGCATAACGGAAAGCATATGGCGCCCCATGAGGTACATCAACCGTAACCGGTGGTCTGAATATAGCGATATGCTCCCACGTCCATACCATCAGGAGCATGGTACCACAGCTCATAGACTGTGCCTCTCTATAGGAAATGTCATGCAAGTGGAAGTATAACATCCCTAGCACACACGAACCCCAAGCATATACGACTCGGCACTCAAGCATGCCCATTAACATCTCCCCCCATCCTACAGGGAATCCATGTCCTCGACGGTCAGGTAGTACTATACCGCCTATCAAGGTCGCCACTAGACAGTCTAACTGTCTATACCTCTGGGCTAACACCCACCATCTGATCTCATAGTCATCCACCCCTAGCTATCTAACGTCAGCGTGGGGTAATATCTGCACATCTCAGCTATACCCCTCTGGGTATCATAGACTACTCGTGTGCCTCTAATCGGTAGTCTCAGTATCCTGTATACATCCTCTAGGGTCACTGTCGCCTCTCCAGTCGGAAGGTGGAATGAGGACGTCTCCGAGTGCCACCGCTCACATAGTGCCGTCAGTAGTCCCCGATTTGCCCGAATCTGGGGCATATCGGTAACATGCAACAAACCTAAATGCCATAGAGTCCGTCGCTCGGCCGGCCGCAGGCTGTCTCTGAATCGAAACGTCGTGGGTCTCGACTCACGTGTATAGATAGGGTCAAGTACAACCTGCACCAACATCATACATGCCTCATGTTAGCCTGGATCATCTATTCTAATGCAACCAAACTGTTTTAACATAAAATGCAAATGTGTCGTTATTTTGCAAATGCGTCATTCTTTTACACATGCGTCGCTTTTCCACAAATGCGGTTCAAAAATTACATGTGCATCATTATTAATCAAATGCGGTTAATAATAATCACATGCATCATAAAACTATCATTTGTGTTGCATAATCTCAAATGCGTTTCTAAATAAGCAAATGCGGCTATAGCTATTCATATGCATTTCAGGAAATCACATGCGTATCAAAATAAACAAATGCGTCTACTAATATGCACATGCGTTGCAAAATTTCAAATGCGTAACAAAATAAACACATGCGTTTATTCGCTAAAACCTAAGCTAACCGACCGGCGTTAAAATTCAAATGCGGCTTTTCGCAGTCACATGCGTCGTTTGCGCATACACATGCGGTGCAAAATAAAACGTGACGCATAACTTAAAATGCAATAAATGTCTTAAAATACGCGCAAATCAAAAAATTTCAAAAGGTAAGTTTTAGGTCCATACCGGGGGGTCCGCGCCGGCTGGTCTCTGGAATGTCCGGATCCTGTATGCACGATGATGGGTGGCTGGAACTGGAGACATCCTCGCTGAAAGTCAGAGCAAATTTTGATATCTCTAAGCTAGGTGGGTGCAAATGAATAGTTTTTCACCCCAATTCCAATATATACCTAGGGCTTAGGTGGCATTTCTTTCCTACTGGCCATGTAAACTTCCATTTTCTATCATCCCGTACCCATCCCTGCCATTTCCGAACCCAATTCCGTCAACTGCATTACATTTCTGCCTATCTACTGGACTAATCGGGCGCATTTCCAATTTTTTCTGAACATTTCAGAAATTTGTCAATTTTCCCGAGGGGGCATACCTTCACCTATTCTAATCTGGAGCATTACTGGGGCATATTTCTTATCGATTTTCTTTGACACAATGCCTAAGTGACATTGTATCAAAGAGGGGCAAATGTAGACACCGAAATCTTTTAAGCCTGCGACTTCCATATTCTGCATAATTCGTATTATTCATGGTCATGATTAAATAATGTCAATTATTTAATTATACATCTTAACATTAATTCTTCTATTAATTAAATAATTTCAATTATTTAATTAATTCACTTTTCTTTATTTCTTCTATTAATTAAATAAACGCTTGTTATTTAATTATGTTACTAATTAACCTTATTCTTCCGGTTAAATTAAATAAATCATTATTTAATTTATTCTTTATCATATTTCAACTATAATTAAATAAATTCTTAATTTATTTAATTATTCATTTTGAGTCCTTTCATCACTTAGTTAAATAAATATTATTTATTTAATTATCCTTCGAATATTGTCTCTTGAATTAAATGAATTATTTAATTCATAAATTCTATTTTAACACATTCTTCTATATTTTAGATAATTATGTGAGTTATCTAAGTATTCACTTTTACTCAACTCGACATCTATTTTAATCGTTCAGTTAACTATTCATTTGATGTCTGAGTGGCATTCTCGAGTAATCTCCTCGTCTAACCATTCAATCATCCAGTTCTAACTCATTTGCGTGCACATGCATATTAATTAAATATTATTATTTAATTAATTAAGTGTTGTGCGTGCATTCGAACAGAGAGTCGTTATAATCAATCTTCATCTTTGTCATGCAAAGATAATTCTTATGTCTTCGAATGCCGAACTGAAGATTAAATCATTTATTTAATCTTTAATTCTATTTCTAATTTGAATCACTCGTGTCATCACTGTCAGTTAACATAATGCATGTCTAATCAGTCAATCTCAACCGTCTGTTGATCTTTCGATCTTGGCCTGTCGTTCGAATAATCAATTTTCTATAAATTGATATGTCATTCTTCATTCCAATCTCTCTCTCACGAATTTTCTAACTTTGGAGAGCACTTTGTCTTGAATCTTCGATATTTTTCTAATCACTATCTTAGGCTATACTTGCACGAACTTGAAAATCTGAGGGCAATTATACTACACAAGCAAAATGGAGAAGGGCAATCGAGATGAATCATGGAAATACGTTTGGAATTGGTGAGATTGTTCTAATTTTAATTACGTTTTTGCTTTCCCATGTTCTTTGTTGCTTAACGAATGAATTTGCATTTTAGATTTTAGTATTGTATGCATGTGTGCTTCTAACGATCTTCTTTGTTGTCTATTGTGAAAAGCTTTTATTTGGCGTTACACAATCCATGATAGGATTTTTGTTATTCTGGAAGAATGATGCGAGCCCATTAATAGGAAGATGATGATGGGTGGTATATATGCTTTGTTTTTCTTCTACAAGGATACCACCATGGAATAATGTGAGAGTGCAAAGGGGATATACAAGCGATGAGGGAATAGTAGGTTTAGGCAACGATGGAGGATCATGAGATGGAGATGATGGGATAGCAACCTCTGGATGGGTGGTATCAAGGGAGGGATTAGGGGATATGATAGTATCTAGATTTGTGATGATAGGAGATAATGGATTATACGATGGAGATGGAGATAAGAGCTCATGAGCTAGAGTAGTGGAATCTTCAATGTCAATGGAGTTGTGAGATGGAGTGGATGGAGGACTGTGATCTTGAGTAGGACTAGGTGGGTTGACAAGATCTTGATGTGGAAAACGGGATATACTAGCATTACTAGGATTAGATGGAGGATTAGGATTGGATGAAGGGTTAAATCAAGGATATGGGAATGGTGAATTAGGATTGGATGACATGGATGGTGGATCGATGCTAGAGGATATGGGCGATGTGTTGTAATAAAGGTATTGGGATGGTGGGTTAGGATGGGAAGATCGAGATGGCAGATAGAGGTAGCGAAATGTGGATGATGGATTAGGATAAGAAGATGTGGATGTTATATTAGGATAAGTTGATGTGGATGTTAGATTAGGATAGGAAGGTGTGAATGTATGAGTAAGATGGGAAAATTGGTATGGAGGATTAGGGTAGTGGGCATATGCAGATGAAGGATTGAGATAGGAGGATGTGGACAGGGGATTAAAATAGAAATTTTGGGATGGTAGATTGGGATAAGGGGATGCGGGTGTTGGATAAGAGGAAGGTGTAGATGAAGGATATGATGCATATGTGGTTGAGGAAGATAGTGAATATCCCCTGTCAAAGGTAGCATAAGGAGCATGATTAGGCATGGATGCAAAAATAAAAGGATATTTTGAAGGTGTGATTAGATTGTGGGAAGCAAGTGGAGAAAGCTTACTAGCAATGATAGCATCAAGGGGATCTATGTCATATTCTTCTCGATCAAGAAGACTTTCGTTATAGTTTTCGACATAATTAGGGTTTCCCATGACTACTATTGATGGAGGATAAGGATTCATGATGATGAAAGGATAAAGATGATGGATCAAATATTTTGGATGGGAACAGTCTAAAGCTCAAATCAAGATTGGATTAAAGCTCAGATTAGGACGATTGGATGATGCAATGGGATTGATTTTGATGATCATATTTGATTATCAAACGATGATCATGACACTAAATCTACTTTGAGATGGAAGTAGATTTATTGGGTCGAAGGTGATTGGATAAGGGTATGATTGTATTGGATTGGATAAGATCGAATGTTGGATCGAATAGGATGATGAAAGGGATTCTAAACCCCATTCAAAGATTACCCTAAGTGACTTAGGATGCTAATTGATCGGATTAAATGATAGATAGATGATTGTGGTACCAAATCCACCTTGAGATTGAAAGCGGATTGATTGGACTAACAATGATGATTAACTTAGGATGGATGACAATCCTAACCAGATGTTGATGATGATGATCAATTCAAACTCTTAGGTCAATTCGGATAATAACCTGAAACAAAGTTTAGGGGATTTGGATGGGGAAGATGATGATATAATTGGGAAAACAAATGATAGAAATGGATGAATGACTGCTTGGAATGAGAGGAGGAGGTTTGGAATAAATGAAAGATTACTCAGGATGAGTAAATGAATGATCAAGAGGGATGAACAACTACTTAGAACAAGTAAACGACTCCTCACAATGAATTAATGATTCTTGGAACGAGAAGATGAACATTCAAAATGAATGAATGGTTTCTTGAAATGAGTAAATGAATGATCAAGAGGGATGAATGACTACTCAAAATGAGTGAAGGAGGCTCAGGATAGATGAACGATTACTCAGAAAGAGTAAATGAATGATCAGAAAGGGTGAATGACTACTCAGAACGAGGAGAACAAATGTTCGAAATGGATGAATGAAAGCTTGAAACAAGTAAACGGTTGATCAAAAGGGATGAATGAATTCTCAAACTAGGAGACTAACTCTTGGAATGGATGAAATATTACTCATAAAGAGATTAAGAATACTCGAGATGCAAAGAAGGGTGTCTGAAATGATCGAACGAAGGGTGAAATCAGTTGTTTGAGGGACAGGTCTGCCCCTGGTTGGTCAGGTATTCCCTTGGCTAGTCAATTCTTCCCCTGGCTAGTTAGGTCTGCCCTTGGTTGGTCAGTTCTGCCCCTAGCTGGTCAAGTCCGCCCTTGGGGTGGAAAATAGGCAAAAATAACTATTTAGAGTAGGTAAACAGGTGCACAAAATGAGGAAATGGATGTTCAGATGAAGAGGATGAATGTTAGGGCAGGGAATGGATTCTCAAAATGATTAGATGGAAGCTCGAAATAGATGAAAGATTACTCGGAAGCAGTAAACAGATGATCGACAATGACTACTTGAAATGAGTAAACAACTACCAATAACGGATGAATGATTCTCATAACGAGAAGATGGAGGTTCGAAATGAATGAATGAGTACTCAGAACGAGTAAAAAAATGATTAAGAGGGGTGAATGACTACTCAGAATGAGTAAACAACTGCTAAGAATGGACGAATGATTCTCGAAATGAGAAGACGAGAGCACGGAATGAATAAAAGATTACTTGGAACGAGTAAATGATTTATCAAAATAGATGAACAAGAGTTTGAAATGATAGAAGGAGGTTTGGAATGGATGAATGTTTACTTAGAATGAGTGAACAAATGATTGAAATGGGTGAATAGCTACTCAAAACAAGTAAATGATTACTCGAAATGGATGAACGAGTACTTGGAACGAATAATTGATTACTCGAAATAGATGAATGATTCCTGGAATGAGAGGTGAAAACTAAAAATAAATAGATGATTACTCAGAATGAGTAAATGGATGAACAAAAGGGATGAAAAAACACTTAGAACGAGTGAAAAATTAATAAGAATGGATGAACAACCCTCAGAATGAGGAGACGAAAGCTCAGAATGAATGAAAGATTACTTGGAACGAGTAAACGATTGGTTGAAATGGTTGTACAAGAGCTCAAAATGATATAAGGAGATTTGAAATGGATGAATGTGTACTTGGAATGAGAGATGGAGGTTTAGAATAGATGAACGATTACTCAAAATGAGTAAATGATTGCTCAAAATGGATGAATGACCACTTGGAATGAGAGAAGGAGGTTCGGAATGGATGAATGATTACTCAGAACAAGTAAAGGAATGATCGGAATGGTAGAACAAGAGTTAAAAGTGATAGAAGAAGGTTCGAAATGGATGAATTTTTACTCAGAAGGAGGAAACCAATGATCAAAAAAGGTGAACGAGTGATCGAAATGATGAAATAGGTGCTCAGAATGATGAAAATGAGTGATAAAACTGACTGTTCAAGGTTAGGTCTACCCCTCCAAGGGTAGGTCCTCCCCTACAAGGGTAGGTCCACCTCTACAAGGTTAGGTATTCCCCTACTAGGGCAGGTATGCCCCTACTAGGTTAGGTGCGACTGTTTGACAAAAAGTGGGAAAATATGACAAAAACAGGCTAAAAATGGACTGAGATAGAGGGTAGATTTTCCCCTAGTAGGGTAGGTCTACCCCTCTACGAGAAATATGAGCTTTTTTTTGGAAAGACGACTAAGGCAAAGGACTCAAAACACAACGAACAACAATTAGAGGATAATACTGACTTGACTGAATAGAAAATTATTGGTTTTGCACAAAGAAGACAGTTCAAACAACACGATCCTAAGATTAGTAGAATGGGTATGGCCAACAAAGTTCTCTATTTTAGGATCAACATAGTGACTAGGGAGTCCTCAATATACACCTGCTACACAAGCTCCAAACCATGAACACCAGCCTGTCACAAGTGTGAGTCGGGAACCTTAGCTAGATACTAAAGCTCAAACCAACTCTTCACATCATCCTAATGCTTCGCCCATAATGACATGACTAAATTGAGGTACAACTTTCGCTCTCCCCCCTTTATATACCCCATCGGTATACATGGTTGGAATCATCCCCTAGAGTGATGAAATCCCCAAGCAAGTCCCCTGAGAAAAAGAAAATGGGAGACTCAAAAGGACTTGGTGAGCTATGATTTCTCATCACCCAAGATCACAAAATGGCACAAGGGGATTGGATATGTCAATAGCTTACTGAAAGCATAGCACACAAGGTAAATTTGACCCCTCCTAGTTAATCTATGTGTCTAAATTATTGAAAAATGATAAACAAACAACTAATAAAAGTTTTAAAATGGATAGTCTACAAGAAATTTGTTAGTGATTTCTTTTCTTTTCCACCAAATCCTATCTAAATCCTTTCACATACTCAAACAACACATGTTAGGAGGGTAGAAAAAATCAAAACAGTCGAGAGCGATGCTTAAAATGTAGTTTTACCTTTTGGAAAATGTTATTTTGGGCAGGTCCGCCCCTAGGAGGGCAGGTCCACCCCTGGAAGGGAAGGTCCACCCTTGGGTGGGCAAGTCTACCCCTAGATGGGTAGGTTTGCTTCTCTACACAAGTTTTTAAAAAATAGGTTGTTTCAGAGTTTTATGGAGGGCAGGTTTGCCTTTGTTTTGGGCAAGTCCACCCCTGGGAGGGCGGGTACACCCCTCTGCAAGGGTGGGTCCACCTCTTTGCAACCTGAACCTACAAACAATGAAAAAAATAGAAAATGTGAAAGAAAAAGACCCATCTGTGGGTCCCACCAAGTGTTCCATAATGTGTGTAGGTGTTTGTGATCTACTAGAAAATGCAAAACAACTTAGAAATACAAAATAAAACAAACACAAGACTACCTCACGATTAGCCTAGTTGGATTCAAAACAAAATGAGATAACAAGCAATATATTTACCTTGTCTTGAATTGATCCTTTGGTTGGCCCTTGATGGTTTATTTTGTGTGCTCCCTTTGATGGTAAGAATGTTAAAGTGGATGCAAATAGATTCAAAATGATGAGGGTGTGATGAGGATTCAAATGAGAAAAGTGGGTAGTTGAGAAGATGAATACAATGGAATGGATAGGATGAAAGTTTGAATATGCAATAATGGTGGATGACGGTAAAATGAAAGAGCTTGATAGTTAGAGAGATGAAGTTGGTTGAGTTGCAAGTGTGTGTATGAAAAATGAATAATGCATCAGAATGAAAGAAAACTCTTTCATTTTATGGAGAGGAACCCTAAAAAGGATGGAAAATTGAGATTTTTCCACCATGGGCAAGATGTAGGGCTGTAGTGAGTTGAGGACTCACAAGCCCTCACATCTTGCCATGTGGAAGATGAAGTGTCCAAAGGACATGATGAGATGGAAGGAGGGTACATGACGTGGAGGAAGGACATGTACCTTGAAAGTACATTGGGAGATGAGAAGATTCTTTATAGGAATAAAAAGTGAATTTAAAATTCACATGATTGGGGAATCTTGTGGATAAGACAAGGTTCTAAAGGGAGAGGTAGAAAGTACCTTAGATAAGACAAGGTGCCTAAAAAGGTAAGCATTTTTTATATGTGACTTGATGTGACAAGTTAAAGATTCCATGGGGAAGAGTTCACATGTGAATTGATGTGACAAGTCAAAGATCACATGGAGAAGAGTCCATATGTGACTTGATGTGACAATTCATATATCACATGGGGAAGAGAAAAATGAATTTAATATTCCTTGGAAGGATAAAAGGAATTAAAAATTCATTGAAAGGTTGATTAGGATAGTTAATGAAAGAATAGAGGAGGGTTAGGTGGCTAAGAAATATTAGGTGTCAACTTGCAAAATTTGGAGGATGTGACACATCCTAATCAAGGATTAGACATGTGCACATTTCTAATAATGGAATTAGGAGGTTGATTAAGATTAAGGAAAAGATGTGACATGTGAGGAATTAAATAAATGTCATATTTATTTAATTCATTTGATGAAAGGGTGATAAAGGGTGTAAGGTATTTAATTATTAACTAGATACCTTAGGGATTAGAACTTCAGGAGTATTAAATAAATAATAGTGATATTACTTAATTAATGCAGATAAGGGGATGTTTAGATGAAAAGGGATAGATTTGGATAAATTAAGTGTCCAAATTTAGGTTTCTACAAGTATAACAATAATCTCTTACTTTTTCAAACTTAACACCATATTTAAAACTTGATCAATAACAATAACATAATTAACTCAATATAAATAATCATGCACATGAGAAGAACACAGTAAAACATGAAATTTACATGGAAACCCTTGCAAGAGAAAACCATGGCAATAATTCTTTTATATTGATTCTTCTTTTTTATAAATTTTGTAGGTACCCACCTACTAGAGGCACCAAGGTCCCTCATTCAATTTGTGAGCACCAACCCACTAGAGGCACCAACCCCTCATTCAAATTATCTTCACAAAATTTTCTATAAATCTCTTTTTGAATATGTTATAATTCTCTTCTTAAATCTATTATAAATTAATCATAAATCTACAAATGATCTTATAATCTCCTTACAAATTTGTAAATGATCTTTATAATTTTATTTTCATAAATCTGGTGTATATGTCTTATTTGTTATCCTTATTCATTCCACACACACAACTTCTCCACTTTCCTTTAAATATTTAATGATTCTATTAATGGACGCAACCCTTTGAAATGGATACAACCATTTGAATAATCATGTCTTTCACTAACAAATTTTCCTTAACTCCTTACAAATTTGCCTTGAATGATCTTATATACTCTCTTAGTAAATTATTCTTATGTTTCTATGATGTATCTTCTTAGATTTGAATGATGTATCTCTTAATATATTTTTTCTCATTAACCTTCAATAATTTCTCTCATAAAAACAATAGCTATATATTAATTAGGCATGTGAATTTTTAACTTTGACACCAAATAATGGTCTTACACATTGATATATATGCCTTTGACACCAATTACAATAAACTTACAATATTTCATACTACTTTTACATCAATGACAATAAATTCCAACAATGTTCCCCTTTTTCATTGCTGAAAAACATAATTCTCCCCTTTCTCTAACTCTCCCCTTTGGCATCGATGACAAAGGGATGTAACATAGTTTTCTCCACAAATAGATCATAGGAAATATAAATTCATATTATTTAATACTTACATCCAATGTAATAGATATGCACTTATCCCCCTATTGGAGATTCTCTAATTCTCCCCCTTGCTCTAATATTCCTCTTTCTCTAACTCTCCACCCTTTGTTTCTCTTATACTTGGGTGGCATGCTTCAGCTATAGTTGTCTAAGAGAATTTGGATAATTTACTTTAACAAGTTAGGAATTTTGTTTAGCTATCCCATTAACTTTTAATGCATCTTCAACTCTTCCTCCTCTATCCATGGTTGTTAAATAAAGATTATCCTTTTGATATCTTTGTGATAGTATTCCCATCTTCTTTCTCTTTCTCAATATTTCCAATTGTCACAACTAAATGATTGTATTTCTGATTTTTTTCATCCTTTGCATGAGAAATTCTTCTTCTTATTGACATAAATGGTATTTTTCTCCTTCTTCCAATAATTCTCCCTCTTTCTTGAAATCAATGAAAATGAGATACTTATTCCTTTAATGTCAAGTTGAACATAAATACAACCATATATTTACTTTCTCTAATGGTCATACTTTTCTAAAATCAATGGTAATGGGATGTTCATAACTTTCATAAGGAAAGTGCAAAAATTTATCTACCTTTGAATGTTATTCTCCATGGAGCTTTAAAAGTTATTATAATGATTAGCTCCCCCAAATTTATGCTTCTCTTCAAATTTCTACATGAGGTACAGTTTGCACAAGCGTGGATTCTTCCTTCTCATTATTTTTCTCTCAAAAGGTAAATCCTATTTTTACTTCCTTGTTCTTCCTTTTTAATATATTCTATAGACTATAAATAATCTCTCTTGATACTAAATGATGTTGGCATTGAAGCTTTCCTCTTTTATCACCAAGGAAATATACTCTTCACTATTGTTATAATAGATTTGAATGACAATTTAACTCTATATTCTCTCAAATCTTCAATTTCAGGAGACACTTTTGAATTCCATTTATGTGCATAAGTTAAAGGTATGAAATCTTTCATCATCTAGGATCTTGAACATTTCCCAAAATTATGTAGATTCCAATTCATTACTTTTCCTCTATACCCATCTATTGGACAAGTGGATTCTTCTCGTCAAGTTTTGTGATACTTGATCTTTTGAATTATCTTCTCCCTGGGTCTAAATAATAATTTCATACTTAGCTTCCCATGAAATTGTGCTTCTCCTTATGAAAAAAGAGATATATCTTGTGCATGTAATGAAGTTTTTACTATCATAGATTTATCCTTCTTATTTTCTTTTTCTTGTTTCCTTCTCCAAACTTTTATAGAATTTCCTTATGTTTGGCAATGGTATCTTTCATCTTGTATTGTCTAAGAAATTTCACAAAGCTACATCTACATTATCATTTAATATGTCCATAATTATTACATTTGTAGCATACAACACTATATTTCACTAAAGGAACATATGAATTATAGTTTCTACCTATCCATCCATAAGAATTTCTATTTTTGTTCCATCTATCATTATATATCATGTGTTCTACAATATTTTACCTTGTGACCAAAATGATTGCATGAATAGAAATGGCCATAGAAATAATGTTTGAACTTGGATATATGTGTTTGGCTCAAACGAAAGGACTTCTTGATATTATCTTTGTTAGGTTTAGGAGGAGTCTTTGTCTTCTTGCTACCTTCATTTTTGATAGAGATTTTGAGAGTATCTTTGAGGTTTTTTATCTTTCCCTCATTTTTCTTCTTAGGAGTCTCTTTGGAATCTTCCTTGAATGTTTGATTTTTTTTATAGCCAAGTCCTATTTTATTTGATGGTAACCTTTGCTCATTAATGATTTCTCATCTAGGATTTTGGTGCTCTTTTCAAACTTCAAGCTTTTTTTTAACTTGGTGGTTGTCTTCTCGAATTCTTTCCTCATAGAAATAATTTCACACTCTATCCTCTCACAATTTTCTTCCTTAATTTTCAATTGGGTTCTCATGTCTTCTTCAATCTTTAAAACTATATTTTTAACTTGACAATTATCTTCTTGGATTCTTCAAGGCTTTATTTTTTAACTCTACATCAAATTCATTTGACTCTTGAAGTTGTAGCTCAAGTTTTTGGTTCTTCTTTCTAAGTTTCTCAATCTCATATATAGCACAATAGAGTTCTTCCTCAAAAATTTCTTCATCGTCATCTTCATTATTCATATCAACATTCTCATCTTATTCTTTTGACTCCTCTTATAAGTTCATCTCTTCTTTTCTTCCATTCACAAGATGGTTTTCTCTTTCAAAGAATTCATCTTTTGTTTTCAAGGGTGTTCTAGTTATCACCTCATTACTTTCATTTCCAATGCTTTGTCACAAATACCTTGCTTGGTATTTCCTTTTCTTTTTGCCATGTGTTCTTCCAAAATATACCTTTTAGCAGTTAGGCTAATTTGAAGGAACCGTCTCTAATACCAATTGATGAGCACACAATTATACTAAGAGGGGGGTGAATTAGTATAACAATAATATTTTACTTTTTCAAACTTAATACCATATTTAAAATTTGATCAATAAAAATAGCATCATTTACTCAACATCAATAATCATGAACATGAGAAGAATACAATAACACATGATATTTACATGGAAAGCCTTGCAAGTGAAAACCATGGCACAATAATGCTTTTATGTTAATTCTTCTTTTTATAAATTTTGTAGGTACCCACCTACTAGAGGCACCATCCCCTCATTCAATTTTTGAGCACCAACCCACTAGAGGCACCAACCCCTAATTTAAATTATCTTCAAAAAAATTACTATAACTCTCTTTTTCAATTTGCTATAATTCTCTTCTTAAATCTATTATAAAATGATCATAAATCTGCAAATGATCTTCATAATTTTCTCTTCATAAATCTGGTGTATATATTACTTATTTGTTATCCTTATTCATTCCACACACACAACTTCTCCCCTTTCCTTCAAATATTTAATGATTCTATGAATGGATGCAACCCTTTGAAATGGATACAACCATTTGAATAATCATATCTTTCACTAATAAATCTGCCTTAACTCTTTACAAATTTTCCTTGGATGATCTTTTATATTCTCTTAATAAATTCTTCTCATGTTTGTATGATGTATCCATTTGTATCACACACTTACTTTCTTCTTCACTTCTATACATATCTCATTCTTTATCTTTTTATATCTTTACATTCAAATGAGAAGATGTATATTGAAAAGAGATCCATTAGAAAAGACACAACCTTTCAAAATTATTTTTTCCTTTTGAAAACTAATTTCAAAACCTTTCTAATTTCTATTTTATTTTTATTTACACACTATTGATAGATCTCCTTTTTATATCTTCATTACTTTACTCTTCTATCTTCATCTTAAAAATTGATGTATATTTAATTTATCATTTTTTATCTTCCACTCACATCTTCTCAACACCCCACAAACTTAATGTATATCCTTACATCTCCATGAAGAGTTGCATCTCTTTGAAAACAAATAACTCTTTAAAAGGAATGTATTTTTATTAAGACTAATTGATTTCTTTTAATTGTTTTTTTTTTTTTTTTAAATTATCCTTATGGTTGCCTTTGAATGATAAAACCTTATCTTTTATTCCTCACTCTTGAATGTTAATAATTTCACCCTCTCTTCATCTCATGGAATGACTTCTCTTATATATCTTTTCTCATCATGAGACACAACCGTTCACCATACCCTTGTGACTCTTGGTTAAAAATAATCTTTAGTTAATTAATTTATTTATTTATCTTTACACATACTTCTATTTTCTACTCCTCTTATTTAATCTTCTCACATCTCACACTACACACATATTTCTCTCCAACATCACTTTACATTTATATCCTCCTTATGACTCTTCATGAAGGATCATGAGATTCCTTAGAGATGAGACAACCTTTTGAATGATCATGCCCCTCTGTTAACAAACTTCTCTATGTTGCACTTTGATTCTTTATTATTTTTTTCTTTTAATGCTTGATTTCTTTCCTCAATCACTGCCCATAAATAGCTTTAATGAATTTATATCCTTTCATAATGATTTTTTCTTTTTCTTTTAATATATTTTTTTCTCTTCATAGTAATATGTCTGCTTCTCTTCTTAACATTAATTTTTGCACATTATGTTAATTTTTTGTCATAATAATGATTTATATGTCTACCTCATGTTGTTCTCAACTCTTAAATATTATTGTTGCTCATTAACCTTCAATAATTACTCTCATCAAAACAATAGCTATATATTAATTAGGCATGGTTCTTTCAACTTTGACACCAAAGAATGATCTTACACATTGATATATATGCCTTTGCCACCAATGACAATAAACTTACAATCTCTCATACTCCTTTGACATCAATGGAAATCAATTCCAATAGAATATTCATACATTTTACTATTTTATCCCAATTTATTTTGAATCAACACAAAACTTAGTGTGAAATTGATAACAATAGCAAACACCTTATTATGTAGGAAATGTTTAAATTCATCACTAGATTTAACCAATTCAAAAGCTTGTTTATTAATCTTAGAATAAATTAATCTACATTAAATAATGGAGAAATTGTAAATGTGATGAGTCTCTCATCTCCAAATTTTTATTTTATGATGAAATTTATAGTTATAAGAATATTCCGAAGTATAAGAATAGGTGTAAATTGGTTATTATGATTTGGAATTATCAACATTAGATTATTTTTAATAAAATTCTTAATTTCTAAAAATGTATCTCTTGCTTCAACATTCCATTCAAATTTTGACCAAAATCTTCAACATATTATTATAATAGTCACCAATCATCTTTCTTGTTCATGGCCTAGTGATATAGACCTTGAGGAAATCTAATTTCCTTTTAAAAGAGGTAAAGTGCATTTTCTATGTCCCTAGGTTGGTGTGTCAAACAAAACATAAATATATAGAATGATGGTGTGAGGCCCACTTCTATGTTACACTAAATACTTAGACTATTTTGAATTTTGGTTATTGACTATACCTAATGATACCATTGATGACATGATATTTAGACATTTGATTTCATATGATGATTTGATGTGATTATGCTATGTGCTTAGTTAGCTAAATAGGATGATTGATCTAATTTCATGCTAGTTTACTAATTATATTTAATTTGAATTTTGAAACTTAATGATGAATGATTGAAATATGATGTGTGAATGAATCTTGATGTAAATTTGATGACCATGAAATTAAGGTTAATGAAAATGGATGAGCTAAGTGATTATTGAATTTGCAGTCATGTAATGAGATCTCTATGCTATGTGAATCAGTTGTTTTGATTATACATATATATGTCTTATTTGGAAGGATTAACGTGTGCATTGAGTGTGTAAGTATATCTTTCCATGGTCAATGGAATCAGAGACAAACCTTAGAAACCCTATATGAACTAGCCAGTGAAACCAAACTATAGTCCAGTTGGATGGATTATAATTTCATTATGTAATGTGTATTTATTCGTAATGTAAGCTTGTGAATGTTTGTAATTGAATTATTTTCCATGTCAGTCTATCTAGGATGTGAGTTGTCCACCCAAGAAGATAAACTCGGCTTTGGTTTTCTAGGTACTTTTTGGGGGTTGAAAATTGATGTTTTTAATGAATTTGTATGGGTTTAAGGCCCCTAGGGAAAGTACCTATGGGATAGGTACCTTTTGAGTTCAAAATCTTATGTCAATCCCAAGATTGGATACTCTTTTTGAGGCCTTTATGAGATTTGACGAAAATAAGGTATGGGGAAGTGGTATAGAGACTAATCTCTTTCCATCCCCACTTCTCCAAGTTGCCTTGAAAAGCTCCCAAATTCTCACACATATGTGAGCACACATGTGTGAGTGAGCATTGGAGAGTGAATGGGATGGTGAAAAGTGTTACCTCCCCATTAAAAATAATTCAAAACTTGATTTACTATTTTAAAAAAAACTCAAAACATGAGTTAAGGGGTTCTTTTTTGTAATTTGATTCTTACTTATATTTGGAATTAGAATTTGAGGGTTTTGGGATATTGAAGAAACAAGCTTGGAAGAAGAGGAGATTGGAGTTCATCCTCAACCCTTCCTCTTTGAAGCTCGAATTTGAGGTAAGTTCATCATTTTTCTTGTCTCTAGATGTTTTCATGTAATGATAATGTTTGTAAATTATAAAATGCATTTAGTGTTTTCTCTTAGGGTTTTGAATGTAATTTATGTAAAGAGTATTGGGTTGTATGGGGATAGGATCACCCAAATTGGGAAGATCATCCCTTGTTGGGGATAGTGTGAGGTAGGAACCTTCATGAGGAAGCTTCACCCTCCTTAAAAGAGAGAGGCTCAAAGGGTATGATTACCCATGTACATTTGTAATATGGAAAAATGGTTTTGGTGGTATGGGTTTTAGTGAATAAGGAGATGTGGTGGAATGGTTACATGTGAAGGAAGGGAAGTATGATATTGACTACTTCATGTTGTTCTTTTTATGAGTTACCCATATGGAGAGTGTAGTCTACCCTCCATTCCCCATTTTGGATTCTTGTTGGAATCCTTATGTTTGTGTGTAAACCACTTGGGAGGGTGTGAATTTTCTTTGTGTTTCATATGTTTTTAAATGGCTAGTTGGAATGGTTTTGTGTGTACCCAATTTCCTCGGTTGCCTCCTAGCTTGGGGGTGGTTGGTTTTCCAACCAGATGTTTGGTGGTGAGCACCCAATTGACCTTTGGGAAATATTTTTTTTGTATTGTGTAGATTTGTAGGTTTGAAGAACTCCCAAGTTTGAAAGTGGCTATGTTTCGTACTAATTAGTATTGGTATGATCATTTTTAGGGATACCTACCTTGTGGGTTAAATGTAAAAGTCCTGAAAAGGATGTTGTTGTATGAAAATACTATAGGAGAGTATATAAAAATCATTTTGTAACTTTCAATGTATAAGACTATTGATTAGAAAATCCCTTGTAATAGAGATAATAGAAATGAAGTTTGCATTTGGCTAGAAATTAAACTATGGTGGAAAGTTTATGTAGATCTATTCCTTATTGCACCTATAATGTCTATAAATTTTATCCTGAGACACTAAGTTATCATAGGAGAATTTTGTATGTAAATAGAGAGAAAATTGTGCTATGATTTTTTTCTTTTTTTCCTCTATGATAAGTTAAAATATTGTTTAGAATGAACTATCTATATATTTCTATTTTATCACTTGGAATGGTGTTTTTTAAAGATGATATGAGAATTTTTTTTTTATATTTTCTCATCTCTTTTTTGTAATAAATCATAATCTTGCTTAAAATGAACTGTTTACTTTTTCCCTTTCATGAACCGTAAGCTTAGTTCCTATCATAATTTTCTTACTTATTCTTGGATTTGAGTTGAAAAGGGGAAATATAGTTTATCTTATTAGCCTGTGTAGAGCACTTTATTTTGTTTCGGCCATGGTGGTTTTATGTTTAATCAATAGCATAGATGCATGATTTTTTCTATGTTTGTAAGAAAATAAATGGATTTATATGCACCTATAGTAAGTCAATATCATTGTATCTCTACTTGAAAGGTAGTATGCAAGGAAAAAAAATATTACTCTTTCATTTCAATATGGGAAGTGCACACAACTATGGCATTAAAATTTTCAACTTGAAAACATTCATCTTAGACTTTCTTTTAATTAAAGAAGTGGGCTAAGAAAGGTGTGCCCCCTGCTAGAGCTCATTACTCCTAAAATTGGGCATGACCAACAAGGATGATTGCCCCTATAATAACCATTAAATGGTAAGTGGGAACATTAAATTAGATAACGACGAATAGAAATTAGTATTTCCTAGTTGACAAGCCCTTGTAGTCACTCCACCACCATGCACATCTCTTCAGCTATGTTGTAGTCATGGTTCAAGCATACATCAAAGAGAATTAGCCTCAACGCAAAACCCTCTGCTGAGATAAACGCTTTATCTTGACTTGTAATCCCCTGTAAATAAGAGTAGTGGAGTTTTGGAGTGTTGCCACCTAAACATGCCTCAGCCTAAGATATGGCATAGTGATTAGGTTTAGGTTTTTTCACCCAACCTTGTGTGAACATGAAAACACATTATAATCAACGTAACCCCAGTGTGGAGTTTCCCCTTTCTCTTGGGTGGTAGAATATTAAAATTTTGAAATTATTTTAAATTAACAAGAAGCTTTAATATTTGCGGAGGCATCTTAACAAATATAAATTAGCATGCTTGATTTTTGGGAAGCGCGGCCAAATATGCCTCCTACAGTGATGTATTAACTCAATTCCATGACCTTGGGTTCTCGATCTATTATAAGGATCTCAAAAAAAATAGGAGAAAAGTATATATTTCACTTCTATTGCTAATAAGATTATGGTATAGAATCATCTTTATAATAATTTAATAGTGATTATCAACTTAAACATTGATATTGGTATAATTTAATTAATACTAATGTGACAAGTTTATGTGATTCCAGAATAGAAGCCTCTATCGATGGCAATATGTTAATTAATATATTAACAAGTCACTCAATAGTAATATAAATGTTTTTAATTTAAAAGAACCGATATCAATATAAATGTTAATATAACATTAGGATTAATAGAAATAAATTTAGATTATTAATATCACTGTTCAAAAGTTACTCATTAATAGTGGTGGTATTACAATAAATTTGGAATTAAATAATGTGGATTCTAGAATATTATCCACGTCACTTTAAAATATCAATGGGAAAGTAGTAAATAGGGATAATTTAAAGGGTAATATTGAGATATACAGTATTAGTATATATATATATATTAACATTAATGTCAAGTGAAATATTAATATAAATATTATTAGGTACGTTAATACTAGTATTAAATTAATGTTAAGATGTGTTGCATAAGGTGTCTTGTGTTCCTTTGATAAGATAATGACGAGAGAACAATCTACGACACAAAAAATAACTCAGAAAACAAGAGAATAATTTTATTATTCAGAAAATGAAACTTCTTACATGTAGAGGATCTCAAATCCTCAAGTTTTACAACAGATGCAAGTTACAGAAAATCACAGAATAATCCTTTCCGTAGTGTGTGAACTTGTTCCCCCAAAAAAACTACACAAAAATTAGAAACCTGCCCATAAATAGAGCTCCTTATTAGTTTGGAGTCAAAACAACATTCAAATTTGATTTTTTTGGTGGCCTAGCACCAGAAGTTACAACTTGAGATTCAAATTTTAGAGTATATTCAAAAATTAGTATCTTCTAGAAAGTACACCAACTTCTAGGAGCCATAACTTTTGATTCGAGACTCCATTTTTTGAACTGTTGGAAAGATCTCGGAGTCAAGAACATGCTCAAAATTTTCCATGCTGATTTTAACAAGTTTTGGGGCCGATTCGGAACCATTTAGTGCCTCAAATCTGATTTGGAAGGTTTTCAGGTGTAATTCTTGGAGACTAAAACTACAATATCTTTCAACCCAGGAATAGAAAAGAAAAATTGTAAGTTGGGAATTACATTATGATGAAAAGGGTATATAGAAATACAAAAACATCTAAGAAACTACCAATATGAAATAAGACTCTTTTTTTGGGTGATGTGGGATTGTCCTTACACCACTGGATGTTTTTGCATCAAACACCCAGGGTAATTTGAGAAGTGACCCCATCACATCTCAAATGGTTGAGGAAAACCCAAATAGTCAACCTATGCCTTAGATAGCCAGGATGAATCTTCCATAGGCCTTCCTCTCCATTTCACCAGATATTCTTCATACTACCTATTTCTGGTACTCCTTCCCACACAGCTATCTAGGATTGCTTCAATCTCCTCCTCTGAAGTAGGTGTTGGAATGTCATACTACCCTATTTTTGGTGCATCCTTTGTGCCACCTTCATGATACTCTGTCAAATATGAAATGTTGAACACAGGGGAAATGTTGACTCCATCTGGCAACTCTACTTCATACACATTCCCTGAATTATGCTTCTTCAAAATCTTGCAAGGACTGAATTTCTTCATCTTCAATTTGGTATAGGTACCTACTAGAAACCTTTCTTTCCTCAAATGGACCATTACTTCATCACCAATCTGAAACTCCTTATTCCTCCTTATTTGATCTTCCTTGGCCTTATACTACATCTTCATCTTGTCAATATGTTCCCTTACCTTCTCATGTATTCTCTTGATGTGCTCTGCAAAATCTTTGACTTCGTCACTTATCTTCTTCTCCTTGTCCATCTTCCTCAATTCTGGAGTTGTTTTGGGGTTGCCTCCATACACAATCTAGAATGGTGATCTACTAGTGCTTCTGTTGGCAGAATTATTGTAAGCAAATTCTTCCTGGGGTAAGATCAAGTCCCATCCCTTAGGTTTATCTCCTACCAAGCATCTCAGTAGGTTACCCAGACTCCTGTTTACAACCTTTGTCTTCCCATATATTTGTGGATGGTGTGCAAAACTGAACTTCAACTCCATTCTCAACTTCTTCCACAAGGTCCTCCAAAAGTATCCCACAAATTTGGTGTCACAGTTTGAGACAATACTCTTTGGCAGACCATGTAGTCTCACCACCTCTCTAAAGAAAAATTCAACAATGTGGACTGAATCATGGGTCTTTTGACATGGAATAAAATGTTCCATCTTTAAAAACCTATCAACCACCACAAATACTAAATCATTCCCTCTCTGTGTCCTGGGAAAACCAAGAACAAAGTCCATACTTATATCCTCCCATGGCCTCTCTGGTATAGGTAAGGGCTAACACAACCCTGTATTCTAGTTCACTCCCTTAGCCATCTGACATACCCTACAACTCTGTACAAATTTCTTCACATCTTGTGACAACTGAGGCTAATAGTAATGTTCACTAATAATTCCTATGGTCTTATCCTGACCAAAATGTCCTGCCATTCCTCCACTGTGCTTCTCCTTTATTAGGTTCTCCCTCATGGAACTCCTCAGAATACATAGTTGACTTCCCTTAAACAGCATTCCATCCTGGATTATAAAATCCAGCCACTTTTTCCTATCCACTATAATAGGCTCCTTGCAAGCTTTCCAGGCCTCTCCAAAATCAGGATTTTCTGCATACAATTTCTTGAGTTCATTGAACCCAACCACTTCAATCTACATCTTTGTCAACAATTTTGTCCTCCTACTTAAGGCATCTGCAACCCTATTCAACCTCCCACTCCTATGTTTTAAAACAAAGGTATAACTTTGCAAAAATTCTACCCATTTCATATTCCTCTAATTTAATTTTCCTTGACTATTCAGGTACTGTGATGCTTGATGATTAGTATACAAAATAAATTCCTTCGGCAATAGGTAATGCCTCCATTTCTTTAGTGCTTGAACTATTGCATAAAATTCCTAATCATATATAGAATACTTTCTCTTGGAATCATTTAAATTTTCACTAAAATAGGCAATGGGCTTACCTTCTTGGCTCAACACTGCTCTAATGGCACAACCACTGGCATCACAATCCACCTGAAACACCTTATTGAAATCTAGGAGGGATAGAACAGGCTGCTCTATCACCTTTTGTTTCAACAATTCAAAAATTTCCACTACTCCAGTGCTCCACTTGAACTCTTTTCTATCCCCTCTCATTGTTTTAGTCAGGGGTCCACAAATACTACTGAATTTTCTAATGAACTTTCTATAAAAACTAGCCAAACCATGGAAAGATCTCACCTCAGTAGCAGTTCTTGGGGTAGGCCATTCCATAATAGCCTTCACCTTCTCTGGGTCCATCTTGAGACCTTTGCTGAGACAACAAACCCCAAGTACACTAACTCACAAAACTGCACTTCTTTAGATTAATCAACAGCTCTTAACTGGAAAATCAAAATATCATCTAAATACACAATAACAAAACTTCCCAAAAATTCTTTTAGTACCTCATTCATGAGCCGCATGAATGTGCTCGGTGCATTGGTTAGCCCAAAAGGCATGACTAACCACTCGTACAGGCCCTCTTTGGTCTTGAAGGAAATATTTCATTCATCTCCCTCTCGAATTTGGATCTGGTAATAACCACACTTCAGATCAATCTTTGTGAAGTACTGAGCTCCACTCAAACAGTCCATCAGGTCATCCATCCTTGGAAGGTTAAATGTTTCCTTGATTGTTATCTTGTTTATGGCCCGGGAGTCTGTACACATCCTCCACTCCCCATCCTTATTCGGTGCTAGTACTGCAGGTACTACACATGGGCTCAGGCTCTCTTGAATCACACCCTTTCTGAACAACTCCTGAACTTGTCTATTTAACTCCTCATCTTCTACTGGAGTTATTATGTGAGCTGCCTTATTTAGCAAACTGGCTCCAAGGATCAAGTCAATTTGATGACTGATCTTCCTCACTGGTGGTAAACCCTCAGGTATAGTATCAAAAAAAAATTCTTGAAACTCATCCAACAACCCAGAAACTTCTACTAGCACCTTCTCACTATCCTCCTTACCCACTCTAGGAATCAATGCATAGCACACAAGCTCATGCTTCATAGCTCATAAAAATTTTCTTTCATCAACATGATAGATTCTAGCACTACTGCATACCTTTTCTTTGGCCTCCTTTAGGGGTTTCAACTTGTGACAAACCCCATCCTTCGTTAGGGAATAAGTGTTTGCATGGCCATCATGTATAACTCGCCTGTCAAACTGCGACAACCTCCCCAACAACATGTGACATGCATCCATGGGGATGATATCATAGAGTACCTCATCATGGTAGCTCCTGATCTTGAACTTCACCAGGCACTACTCATTGACCAGAACTTTATGGCCCTTCTACAACCAAGCAATATGATACGGATGTGGATGCCTTTCCCTCTTTAGCTTCAACTTTGTAACCATCTCCTCTGACACCAGATTATCGGTGCTCCCACTGTCAATGATGACTTCACAACATTTACCTTCACATTTGCACCTTGTGAGGAACAAATTCTTCCTTTGTTCAAGCTCCTTCTCTTTAGTCACCAATGCTCTTCTAATCACAATGGCTTCTCCCCTTTCAACATTATTTGAATGTTCTAATTGAGCCTCCTCATCTACATGTGCAACCCTTCCACAACCTTCTGGCCTTTTGTCTACCCTTCCTTGATGTTGTGGACATTCATAGACTCAATGTCCTTCTTCACCACACTAGAAACATGTTCCTTTGAAACCACCTCTTCCGGACCCTTTTCCAAATCTCCCTCATCTTCTACCTCTTTGATCACCATTATTTTGATCATCAGGGAGGTAGAAGTTATCATTCTTCTAGTTTCAATTGGTACCCACACCTTCTTTTTTCTTGTCATCATCATTTTGGCTTCTAGAAGATCTTCCACTACCCTTTCCACTCTAACCTCCCTGTCCTTTTTGCTTGTTTTCAAATATTTTGTTTAGCTTCTCTTCAACTTTCAGAGCAAACTGATATGCATCCTCAATGGTGGACATTCTGACCAGGCTCACCTCCTCCTGAATGCTCGGCCATAACCCATTAAGATAACGAGCTACCTTCTCCTTGTTGGCCTTTGTTTGACCCATTCTAATGATCATCTTGTGAAAATATTTAGTGTATTCTTTAACAAATTTGAATCCTTGCTTCAACCCTTGCAATTTCTTCAATAGATCTAGCTCGTAGTCCACTAGTATGAACTACTTTTTTAGTTTCCCCACCATGCGATCCCATCTGGTGATCTTTCCTTTTTCTCTTTGATTTCTCTCCAACTGGACCTCTTTCCACCAAATACTAGTGTGGTCCTTTAGCTTCATTTTTGTGAACTTGACTCGATCTGGGTCCTTTATCTCCTCATACTCAAAATATTCTTCCAACTCATTGATCCAGTCGATCAACTCTTCCGAGTTCAGACTTCCAAAATAACTAGGGACTTCTACTTTGGGTCTTTTCCTGATCTTTGAAATGGCCCTTATTAGCCGCATTTAGTCTTGATCAATTACTTCTTCTTCCTCTTCTACGTCTGAATCTTCCTCCTCTTCTTCATCCTCACTTTATTCTCTCCTTCTCAAGTTTAACCCTCTTCTCATATGCTCTTGCAACGCATCAATCTATCTCTGGAGGGCTCTGAAACCCTCAACCGCTAGTGGATCTCTTCCACTAGTAATTTTGCCACCTTGACCACCTCTAGCACCACCACACCTACTAGGCATCACTCTTGGAGACATCTTTCTTGACCTCAACCCACAACCACGGTCCTAGTGTGAACTACCTCATGATCAGCGATCTATCCACACTCTCAAGAAAACCCACTCTGATACCACCTAACGAGGGTGCAACTCGAGACATAGAAAATAACTCAAAAAACAAGAGAATAATTTTATTATTCAGAAAATGGAACTTCTTACATGTAGAGGATCTCAAATCCTCAAGTTCTACAATAGATGCAAGTTACAGAAAATCACAGAATAATCCTTTTCGCAATGTGCAAACTTGTTCCCTCAAAAAAACTACACAAAAATCAGAAACCCACTCATGAATAGATCTCCTTGTTAGTTTGGAGACAAAACAACATTCAAATTTGTGTTTTTTGGTGGCTTGGCGCTGGAAGTTACAACTTGAGATTCAAATTTGAGAGTACATTCAAAAATTAGTATCTTCTAGAAATTGTGCCAACTTCTGGGAGCCATAACTTTTGATCCAAGACTTGGTTTTTCAAAGCATTTAAACCGTTGGAAAGGTCTCACAGTAAAGAATGTGCTCAAAATTTGCTACACCAATTTTGACAAGTTTCAGGGCCAATTCGGGACTGTTTAGTGCCTCAAATCTGATTTGGAAGGTTTTCAAGTGCAATTCTTGGAGACTAAAACTACAATATCTTTCAACCCATGAATAGAAAATAAAAACCATAAGTTGGGAATTACATTATGACGAAAAAGGTATCCAGAAATGCAAAAACATCTAAGAAACTACCAACATGAAATGAGACTCTTTTTTTGGGTGATGTAGGATTACCCTTACACCACTAGATGCTCCTGCATCAGATAACTATACAAAGATCACCAACATCAGGTACATAAATTCAACCCTTGTGTCACAACAACCTATTTGAATCCAATGTGTACCCTATATAATTGCACTTAAGGGCTCTCTATGATTGTATCTCATGATGTACCTCTCTATACCACTCATCCTATGCTAAGTGTTAAAGAATTCATTCACTCAAAAATTGTGCCCAATGACATGGAAGATAGCTCATTTTTCCTCCTGCTCAAAGAATCTACTACCAAATTCTCCTTCCCTTTGATGTAATCCACATCAAATTCATACTCACATAGTAAATCCATCCAATTCCTTTGATGGGAATTTAGATTTGGTTGCATAAAGATGTACTGTAGGCTATGATGGTCTGAATGAAGCTCAAAGTGGTGTCCCAAAACATAATGTGTCCAATGGAATAATGTGTGAACTACTATTTCCAACTCCAAGTCATAAGTAGGGTAGCTCAACTCATGTGTTTTATTTTTTTTACTCATACATGATCACTCTGCCCTCTTGTATAAGCACTACACCTAAACTGGATCCAATGAGGTGTTGATACATACCATGAAATTTGTAGATGGATATGGTACTACAAGGATAGGAGAACTAGTGGGATACTCCTTGAGGGTCTGAAAGGCCCTCTCACACTTATTTGTCCACTCAAACTTCTTCACTTATTGTGAAGATAATTAACAAGGTGTGAAATCCTAGAGAAGATCTCAACAAAGCATTGATAATAACCTGCTAAGCCCATGAAGCTCCTAACCTTGGTCATGGTGGTAGGCATTGGCCACTCTATAATAGCCCTAAAATTTGATGGTTGTAGTGCCTCTCATACTATTTCCTTGATAGACTGACAGTTGATTTGTTTTACGATGAGACATTATGATACATTATATGATGTTAGACTTATTGTTATGATGATTCCTTTGATGAAACTTCCATTACATGAGTTTTATGCACATGTTGTTAATATATGCTTGGATGATAATTATTGAGACACTAATGATTTATGTGTTCAGCTATGGTTTTATTCAAGTGACTACGGAGATCTGTTTTGATTATGAGGACTAACCCTATCATGAGCACTATGTGATTATCTTATCATGATTTCTATGTGATTATCATGTGATTGTTCTTATCTTGATTACTATGTAGTTGGTTATTATATGAGTGATTCGATTACTAGGTGTTGTTCTTACTAATTTGTTTGGGGTGAAAGGGACAGTGTTGCATCGCTCACTTGTGATACCCTATGATGTTGTGATTCCCTTTCATAGTGTGTTTGTTTATATGTATATCTATATGCACAACTGTGTTGTGTGCTGCAAGTTGCCAACACCAAGTATCAACTCTACCTGAATTGGTAAGTTTGATCATTCCTTGAAACCCAAGGGATTAGTTGATCGGAGATAACACTTGATCCCCTACCCTAGCCATCATCCTCAAAGAGGATGAGTATCATGTTTGGAACCTTGTTAGTTTCATCAGTTTTGTCAATTTGGTCCATCAATGTTGCTTGTGGTTTTGCATTTTGATCATGGATAGTGGTCAGGTAATCATTTGGGAATTTGGTTCTATCTAATTTAATTTGTTGATAAAATGTTGATTGGATGTTTTATGCATTAAAGTGAATTGTTAAGTAAAAGGTATACTTTGATAAATAAATATATAAATATATATAAAAATAAATAATCATAGTTTATAGTAAAATAAATTTATAATGTAATTTTAAAATTGATAAATAATAATAATAAGGTAAATAAATAAAATATTATATAAGTCGGGTTATATAATTAGTTAATTATGATATGTAAGTGAATGTTGGGTAAATGGTTTTACGCCTCTGTGTAAAATTGAATATTTATCATATTACATTGTTATGATTTTTAAATGAAAAGATTTTAATTCATTTAAAATTAACTATTGTGTTGTGTCAGGAAGGTTAATTTAATAAATCAAAAGCTAATTATAATTTTTTATATAGTTGGTTGTTCTTCCCATACAATGAGCAACCTTCTTCCTATAAATATTTTGCTTTTGGGGGATTTTTTCATTCGGTTTTTGGGAGAAGTTAAAAATGTTGGAAAATGGAGGTGGGAAAATAGTAGGAACATCCATGATTTGAGCTTCTAGAGGCCACCCATAGCAGTGTTGCAGACATAAACGAAAGAATCTTGAATTAACTTGAAGATGTAGGAGGGGTGCACTATAATTACCTTTAGGGAGATGAAAGCAAAGAGAGTGAAGAAGCATGTGTTGAATGTAGGAACGGTTCCTAGGATCCTTCCTATAGGGAAGATATGAAGAACCACTATCATTCCTAGGAACAACTTGAAACTTTCATAGGTAAGTATTCCCTCCACTATCGTTGTAACAATTTATTCATTGATTAAAAAAATGAGTGAGTAATGAGATTTTGGTGATCGATATATATATGTTCTAAAACTTTGATTATTTTGATTGATAACCTTGAGATTAAGGCTATGTAGTTTGATCTAATCTATGTTTTTTGTGAAATTTACTATGACCCCTTTAAAACAAATTCATTTTATGCTACCTTTTTTTTATGCATTCCATTTGATGGTAATCTATTTATGCATTCCTTTTAGGCGTTTCCAACCTTAATATCTATTAAAAGTCCACCCCCTCTTCCTTAGTGGATGTCTAGAGATCCCATTCTATGTAGGAAGGGAGGATCTGACTTTACACCTGCCATTTAATTTTCTTTGTTAGTTCTAAGGAAGATAAAAATAAAAAATCCAATCTTGTGCCTATCCTAACCTCATGGCAGTTCATGAGACCACACTTCTTTGAGGTATTATGTCAAATGGTTCACATCTCTTTGTTGAATGTTTTCCAAATAGTTAAAAATACATTTTTATGTGTGTTCTACAATCATTGCATTCCATGACATGACATCTCTTTCACCTGTCAATTACATTCCTTGAAAGTTTCTTAAGCCTTTTCAACATATGCAATTTGTGCACATCCTGCTATCACTTCATTCCATGAGACGAGATCTCTTTGAGGCCCTTCTGTCAAACAGTCCCTAAGACCTCTTTCTTTAAGGCATTTTGTCATATGGTTCATATGCCTTGTCTATTCTTTTGTAATATGAATGCATGTCTTCTGTCAATAAATTGAATTATAACAAGATTGTTGCTAAGAATCAATTTGAATGCCAATCAGAACCTTCACTTTATTCCTATATAAATTTTAAAATATCATAACATTTAGTGTTATGTTATTCATCGAAATAGAAACCAAGTCAAAATTAGCAAAACAATCTTGATCTATGATAGAATCTTAAATGGTTAGGAAAATCGACGTAAGCCCAATTAATATTGATGCTTGTTGACTTTTGTTTCAATTAGCATAATGGGAAACGGGCCTGAATTTGACGGCCACCCCTACCTGTCATATGAAAATTTTGTGACGGTTTGTTCATTTAAATGCCTGCCACTTTACGTTTTATGAAAAAAATTAACTGTCAAAATATATTTAATTTTTTTTTTTTTTATATAAAATCTTTTATATTAAAATATTATTGATTTTATTAATCATACATATTAAAGTACCTAAAAAAAATCAATATATTAGTAATCTATGAAATATTATTTTATAAAATAATTATGTTAGAAAATTTATAAATTTTAGAAACTATGCATGCACTCAATTAGCAAATTCAATTTGCATATAATAAATTTTATTGATAAATAAAAATGCATAGAGTATTAGATTAAGAATAATTATATTACACAATTATTTTTTCCATATATTTATTCTCTAATTTGTAAAATTGTATTACTATTTTGTTGATTGATTCCTGAAATTGTAAAGTTGCAATGAACATTTAATTTAATATTTAACTAGAATAAGTTGACTATAAATTAATTTATTGATTTCATATGTGCAAATATCATAAAAACACATTTAAATATTAATTTCAAACCTACCAAGAAATAGTTATAAAAAATTAAAATTAATTTAATTTCTGAATTGGTCTATCTAAAAACACATTTAAATAGCAATTTCAAATCTAGCAAAAAATAATTATATAAAATTAAAAATAGTTCAATCCCCAAATTGTTCTATCTAAAATCATATTTAAATATCAATTTCAAACCTATCCAAAATAATTATATAAAATTAAAAATAGTTTAAGAAATCAAAGTCAGTGAATTGCCTGAAAAAAGAATGCTTAATCCTTAAACAAGTTACAATGCTATAAAATAAATGCTTTCAACAATGAAAATTTGTGTTATGTGATTATTCATAAGGATATCCTATATATATTAAAAAAAATGTAAAATTAGAAAATATTGATAATTAGAAATAAATCTAAAAATCTTAAATTTAATGTTAAAGTTTCTAAATTATGTAGAAAATAAATCTTGTTAAAATATTGAAAAAGTTAAAAATCAATTATATTCTATTTTGAAAAGATTTTGAATTAATATAATTTTTATAATAAATATTATAAATCATATATATTAATAAAAAGTAATGATAACTATTAGTAAAAATGTCAAAATCTTTAAAAAATTAGAAAAAACTATATTTAATCTTGAAAATATTCTATTTTCAACAAATTTTGAATTAATAAAAATATTTATAATAAATTATATATATTAATATAAAGTGAAATTAGAAAGAATTATTCCAAATCTAAACTAATTTATATTTTTATCATAAAAATTATTATTATTATTATTATATATATATATATATACAATAAATTTGTATGGTTTAATAATAATTTTAAGTGTCAATTTTACGGTTATATAAAAATATAGCAAGTCAAATGATACGGTCTAATAAATTTTTAAGTTGTAATATACTTTGTAGTGTTGGTTAATTAATCAATAAATGAATTTTGCAATTTTTTGTTAATAATTCTTTATTTTCTTTGGTTATCAGAAATATTTGAATTGTTATTAATAGTAATAACTAACTAACTTGGAAGCATATCGTAGCAGTCTATTTTCATAAATAATATTTATATCATTTTCATGAAATAAACTTTGAACTAAGGGTAAGTAGTTAATCTCGATTTATCCTTTATTTCTTCCACTATTTATTAGATACTAATAAATGTTGTACTTTCTTGATAGCTTATATATAAATAAACATACATATGTGTTCACAAGAGTATAATGAACTTAATTTAAATATAATTACAATTCTATGGGATGTGATAGTCTCGAGGTGTTGAGGGGCAAACATTTCAATGTTTTAGGTTCATCCATATCATCTTCAAATTAAATTAGTAGTTATCTTTGATGATCTTTTTATACTTAAATCTAGTCATTTTGTCACAATAAATTGGGTTATATATATTATATTATATTATTAGTAAAAGAAAATGTTTAGAAGAAATAAGGTTTGGGCAGGTTATAAAGTATGTTGATTAAAATAAAAATAACAGCCAAGATTCTAATGATGAGCATATTTACGTTTTAACATAATGTGGATAGGTGGATATAGGATTTGCTATTCATCCAACAATAGATAACTTCAAAACCCAACATGAAAACAAGAATAGTGGCTCCCATTTGTTCTCCCTTCAAAATGGATACCAGGAGATAATAAAATGAATTATATTTTTATTATGAGGCCTACAAGATTAGCGTCAATTTAAATGGTCATAAGTAGTAGAGGAGAAGGTAAACTATATTATTCAATATTTAATCCGAGTGTAAATTTAAATTACACCGAGGTATATTATTTTCCCAGTCATGAAATTATATCATATCAAAATCATTTATATATTAATCAGAAAATTATATTAATTTCCCCTCCATTTGTTGTAGTTTTATAAATAGTAAAAATGTTATTATTAAGTTGAGCATTTAATTTGTTGTAGATAAATGAATTGGGAAGTTAATTAAAGTGGATTGGTATATATATATAATTGAGAGTTAGGGTTCATTAAATTAGATAAATGAATTTGCATGTACATAGCCCTATTTACTTAAAGGTTAAATGATAAAGATATTTAGATAAAGTTGTGAATGTAATTATAATTTTAGGGGAATGTTAATATTAAGTGAGGGTAAAATATTAAGAAGAGGTTATTTAATTTATATGATTCAGGTCAAATGCTAATGAGTTATATTACTCTATGTCAATTAATTAGTAAGTGAATGTTAGTTATTTTTATAATTATTCAATAGTTGATTAATAAAGTTTCCATGGGAATTAATTAATTAGAATATTGATATTACAATAGTTTGGTTTCCTGTTAACTAGTTCCATAGAAATGGTTGTTCTATTAACAATATAGTTATTTTTAAATATATATAAATATATATATATATATAATCTTTTAATTAAACTAAGTGGATAAGTAAAATGAGTGGTAAGGAAGTGAAAATAAAGCCTTATTTAAGGGAATATCTTTATGGTTATGATGCTATGATCAATTGTTTGTATTAAAAAAAGTGTCTTGGTTATTGGATTAAGTATGTTTTTGTTAAAGATGGATGCCGTCTATGTAAAGTATGTTCAAGGTTTTGTGTCATTGGGAAGTGTGTTTAGTATGTTGGTTTCCAAAGGCCTAGGAAGGGGTATATTTGTATGTATGGTCCTTATGATTGTTTAACCTTGGAAGTGGTTTGGCTATGTTGTTGGTCATGTGTATTGCATGAACACAATCCCTAAGGGTGTTGCCCCCTATTTATGTGTGGATTCATGTGATTATAATAAGTGTGCAATATGGTCAATACCTTACAGTGTGTAGGGTTTTCTAGTTGCAAGTAGGGGAAGTGGCTCTCAATGGGTGTCGGAATCCAAAGTGGTGTCCAGGAAAACCCATTGGAGGGCTTCTTAATTTAGTGATAACCTTAATAATGAATTAGGGGGATGGGTAGAATTCACATTAAACAATATAATGGATGTCTCGCTCATTCCTGTATTTCTCATATAGGCTAAGGATGGGTTAAGAAGGCCTGGAATGGAAAGATCAACTACCTTGTCCTCGTGAAAGGTACGTTGGTTCCACATGAGTTTGAATGGGGGTCAGGGATCAGGAGAGGCTACCAGGATAACCCAGGATGGGGGGTTGGGGCCTAGGAAGATCTACCAAGACAACCCATTTCAAGCTATGTGATGACACTCCTCCCTATTGTAATCTAGCACTCCTTAGTTGTATTTCCTCTTTCTGATGTGTGAGTGCCTCTGGGAGTGATATAAGTGATGTTGGTGTTGTTAGCAATGTTGTGTTGCAGTCATCTATAATCCCTTGATTGTGTTAGCTTGTTGGTTTCCTATTTTTCTATTGGATGTGGGACCTTGTGCTATCTCCTAGCATGGGGAGTGGACCTTAGGGTTCCACATGGTCAGGAGGTTAGTGCTTTTTCTCCATTGGGTATTCTTGTTACATGTTCATGTGTGTGGAGATGGTTCATTGTGTTATGCACTCCAATTTTTGTTCCAGTTTGAGAATACATCCTTTCATGTATTTGTATATTGGATTGTAGTTCCATTTGTATCTCTTGATGTAGTTTTCCCACATGTACTTGGGGAAGCATTGTTGTAATTATTGTAATCATGTAACAAGTATTGATCATAATTCCTTCTTGTAAAGAGCACTATAAAGTAATGCATCAATTATGATAGTTAGCTAGAAAATGATCTTTAATGTTGATTATCAGTTGTCACATTATGGAAGTGAGTAATATAGAATCATTTAATTTGGTGCTTTAAAATGAACCTTGCATGTTATATCGATCATGTATCCTTTATCATTGATGAAATGTTTCTAGTTATCTTGATTTTTAGTTTTGTGAGTAGCGCAATTGAGGAACCTTAGAGGACCTAGGAATAGTTTATCATGTTATTTTATGCACTCTATATTTATTCATTTTTCTAAAAAAATTGTCCCATTAAGTTGTCCTAGTTTAGTGTTGTCTGTTGGGGTTCCTTGGAAAGGGTGCTACAATCGATCTATGGAGATACTATCACCTGATATAATGTGTCCAAGATAATGAACCTCTAAATGA
The DNA here is from genome assembly GCA_007258455.2 of Sequoia sempervirens. Lineage (NCBI taxonomy): Eukaryota > Viridiplantae > Streptophyta > Pinopsida > Cupressales > Cupressaceae > Sequoia > Sequoia sempervirens. The sequence goes on along the minus strand of VDFB02373365.1, from coordinate 174,547,436 downwards.
AAGAAAGCACACTTAGAAAAGCTTCCATAAAATTGATGCTCTCTCAAACATTGTAACACCCATCACAGATGCCCCCCATGCTCCCCCTTTGAATGTTAATATATAAAATTTTATCTAGGAACACTATTACAAATCAATATAGAAAGGTACAAAATACCCCATTCATGAGACTTATGAACACAACAGGGGCATTCATCAAGCTAAATGGTACCACAGTAAACTCATTATGGTTATACCTAGTCCTAAAAGTAGTCTTATGTATATTTGCATATGTAATCTACAACTAATGATACCTCAACTCAAGTTCAATTTTAGAGAACACTCCATCACCCTATAACTAGTTGAATAAATCATTGATCCTCAAAATAGGGTAAAGATTCTTGATCATCACCTTATTTAGTTGTCTATAGTCCATATAAAGACAAAGGGATCCATCCTTCTTCTTAACAAAGATGACAATAGAATCCTAAGGTGGGAAACTTAGATAGATATGATCTTTCTCTAAAAACTCCTCTAACTATAGTTTGAACTCACTAAGCTCATCAATGGTCATTGTGTATGGTGCACATTATATTGGCTCAGCTCCCGATACCAAGTCTATGTGGAAATCAATCTCCCATTGAGGTGGCATACCTGGTATTTTTGAAGGAAACACATCTGCAAAATCCCTAAGGATGGGATGATCATCCAAAGACGTATTTGACTCCTCGTTAGTCCTATTACTGATGGTAATGGTGAACAAATGACTTTCCTTTCACATACATTGATTAAGTTGCATTGTGAATATTATGCAAAGAGATATGGATATCTATACCCCTATAATCTCCACTATTGTACCAAATTTTTCTACACACTCAACTTCCTTTTAGCAACAATCTACCTTAGCTCGATGTGCATTGAGCCAATCCATGCCCAAACTACTCCATAGGAGCCTAATGGAGTACCACAAAGACGAGCTAAGGCAGTCTAGCCTCCAAGTCATAATGGACAATCTCTCACTATAGAATATATAGACACCTTAGATTTTGAAGGTAACTCAACCTCCCACCTATCATCTTTCTCAGATGCCACTAGCCTACTATTCTCCACTATAGATGGAGAAATGAAAATATTAGATGCCCTAGAACAAACAAAACAAAAACATGAATATCACCAGTCATAATTGATGTCTCAATAATAGTGTCTTGATGTTTAGCTTGCCGGTTCTCAACCACCATAAAAAAATTGTGGGACTAGCCCACATCTCCCACTATTTGCTCAAAACCTCTTGCATGTTGTCCTCTAGCTACATGTCCCTAAGGGAAATTCCTTACTAGGTTTCCCACTACACCACATACGTAACAAGGGCCTCTAATATAAACCTGACATGTTTGAGTTCTACTAGACTGTTGTCTCCTAGTCCTGCTAGAACCACTATGGCTTCCATGAAGGGACTATTGTGAACGTTAGGGTAACACCTTGTGTGTAAGGACATTGATAACATTGATGAACCTATGGCTACCATGGCTTGAAGTAGCCACCCTATGAACTTTGATGAGTCTTAGGCATCTAACTCTGCTATTTTTGTTTCTACTAGGGTGGCCTAGGTGGCCCAACTAAAGGTATGAATCTTCCCTTTGAAGGAAGGGGGGGTCATTGAAAACTATGTGACTATGGAGTGTGGTTATGGTTCTAAAACTACTCTCATGTGTCATAATATTTCCCTTACATCTCCTCAACTATAAGGTCCTTCTCCACTAAAAGCTAAAGGTTATCTAGATCGACCATGAGAATAGGACCTGATATGCCTATATTTAGGCCCATTATAAATCAATTGACATGAAGCTTCTCATCCTGGATATAGTCCACATACTATAATAGCTCCAAAAATTGGCTCTCATACTTGGCCACTAATAAACCCCTTTGATGAAGGTCTTGGAACTCATCAATATAGCACTACTTAAAATTCTCAAACAAGTAATGAGCTCCGAATCACTCTAGGAATGTCTCCCAAGTGAGGGTGTCAATGGAAAGGTGATACTTGCATTCCTCCTAATGCCACCACATAGAGGTTTTACCTCAAAGAAAAAGTATCACAAAATTTGATTTTAGATTGCTTGCATATACACACAATTCAAAGCACCTATCAAGATTGAGAAGCCAAGAATCAACCTCTACACCATCCATGGATCCCTCAAAGTTAGGTGTTTTAAGTCATAGTAGCTCTCAAATTAGATATCTTGGATCTCAATATGCTCTACCCTCATCTAGTACCTCAAGATGGGGTGCCTGTTGTGGAGGATCTAGGTGGACTAATCCTCTCTCTCCCTCAACATAATAATCCTTAGGAATATGAGGGGGACTTCTGCTACACTCTCTATGCTCTAACATGTGTGCCTTGATTGAGTGTTGTGTCTACTCTAATATAGGGCCCTTCGCTTCTGCTAGTAATTGATTGTGAACAGCCACAATTAAATCCACTAATGCATGGAGGATTTTAGAATTGAGGTTCTATAAAGTCTCATGTTGTGGTGTCTCTAAAATGTGTGGAGTTGTTGGTGGTTACTCAACTCATCCTCTCCTCGTACCACGTCTGCAACCGCATTTGTGAACCTTCCACAATATGGGTGGCAACCTACATGATAATGTAATAGATATTATTAACAAGGTGAACACATATTCCCAAAGTTCTTGATGTTGGAACCTAGGCTTTGATACCAAATGTAATGTCCATAATTTACAATGGGGAAAAATGTGACTAATAAATTATTTTTTAATGTTGTAGAACACAAACAAAAGTTAACCATGCACATGCAAGGTAATATACTATGCACATCATCTGATGAGGTATGGTCGTCATCACTAGCTACACGTCACCATAGAGAAGGGTAAGGGAAAGAAAAAAAAATTGAGTGTGTAGAGTCTATCATGTGTACCCTCAATCATACAAAGGATAGGCTCAATAATCTAGGTAAAACTAGGATTCATTAGATTACTTAATGACTAATATTAGGTCGTGAAATTTTATTTGACATTTAACTATAGTGTAGAAAAATGTACCCATTTACATTTCCACACATTATTTGGGTCCCCTCCATTTAAATGGACTTAATTAAGCCTCTAATTTCCTAAATTTTGCATTTGCAAGCCTAATTAATTGCAATTACTGAAGGGGGAAGTGTGATTTAATTAATGCATTTAATTAATTTAACACCTCAAAATTCAAAGAAATCCTAATAACTTAGGTCAAGACCCATTTGCTCATGAGTGAATGGGTCCCTTTATGTTGTAAATTCAAATTTAAACATATTTTTGGCAGTATTTTTATGATCCAAATTTCAAATTTCAATGTCAACTTGTAATGTTTATTTTTTTGGAAATTAAGGATACATACCTATAAATACAAGGTTATTTCATCAAATTAATCCCAGTTTTACAAGAGATTTCAACAAAGAGTTTACAAGAGATAAGATTATTGTCAAAGGTGTTCAAGAGTAGATTTCTCAAGAATTTGTTGCAACATTCAAGATCTCAAGCATCGTGTCAAAGTTATCAAGTATCATGCATGTTTTTGGAGCTAACATTGTAATATAGGTTTAAAAGATCAAGCCAATCATTCAAAGTCATATTTCAAGCATCAAGATCCACATCCATTGAAGCCATTTCATGCAAGATCAACATCAATGTTTCATATTTCCAAAGGTTTATTCAAGGGTTTAGTGAGTTGCAGCATTGCATGGTTCATTCATCATTCCTTTCATATTTAATTTCAATTCAAGGTTTAATTACCAAAATGGGGTTTGACCAAGGAAAACCCCCATTCACCAAAAACAAATAACTTTTCCCTCTTATGTGTTTTGCATATTTTAGGTTGAGGGAAAATTGAAGATTGGAGATATCTAAAGTGCAAAATTGCAAAAGTTGTAAAATTTGTCAAAGTTGGAAGAAAAGTTGTCAAGATCACATAAACTCAAATCTTGGATTTATTTTCCATCATTTTTGAGTGAAACCAATGGGAAATTACATCTTAGATCTATCTTCAAAGGCTCTCAAAAATTTAGTTCAAAAAGTTGTCTCGGGAAACTTTGCAACCAAATAAGACACTTAGCAACAGATTTTTGAGGCAAGATTTTAGTGTCTTTGTAATGCCCAAAAATTTCATGAAGGGAAAAACCACAACTATCAATTTATTTTTTTTAAATAATATTACAAAATATTAATGGTTAACATTCATGCATGTACATGATACATACAATGCACATCACTCATCACCACCATGTAGACCAAGAGCGAGGTAAGGGGACATAAATGAATTTGGGTTGACTCCAAACATAGGGTTTACTAGACCCTTATCTACCAAATCAAGAGTTAATGCTCACTTTCGTATGAAGCTAATGTCCTTATTGACCCCCTTGGTAAGGGTTCTCACAAGGGAAAAACATATAAATATCATCAAATTTGATTTTCTATTAAACCCAAGGGCTTATTGTCAAAACATTATTTTAGCTGCTAACCCTACCCTTTGCAATCACCTTGACAATATCGAAAGAATCTACATTAAACATTCAGCCTTGAAACTCGATTATAAAAATGAGAAAGATATTGATAATATAATTTACTGTTAAATTTCTTATTTACTTATTTATTTATTTAATTATCACTAATTTAACTATTTAATCATCCCTATATTTCATTTTATTTTAAATTCATAATAAATTACATCCTTTATATTTATATAATTTTACTAGTTTTCTTTTAAGAAAATGAAGAAGGAAAGAAAATAAGGAGAAACCATTTTTTAAATAATTCCTAGTATTACGTGGGCCTTTTCCTTACATATATTCTTGTAAAATTAATTGAATCTTCTTCCTAGGAGTGGGAATATTCTCCCTTCTCTTTTATTTAACGAGTATTTTGTTCACTAAATTCACTAGGTTAGCTTTTAAATACTATAGTGGCTTTTCACATGGTGGAGAACATGAAGATTTAGATGGAAGTATTTCCAATGCCATGCACGTAATGTAGGCTCACACTACCATGATTATTTTTATTGCTGGTTTCATGTATCTTTTTTCTTCCTTATAGGTTTAGCCATACTCCTAAATCCGCAAGACACTAACATCTATTTCACTTATTATTGACCATAGCAAAATAAAATTGCATTCAATTTCGAAGATTATTAAAATGTGAATCTAAACGTGAAGTATCTTTTTCATCAATGCTCACTCAACCAAAATTTGTTATCTTTCATACGTCCTTTAGCAGATAAGTAGTAGCAAGATATATGAGATATTCAATGTTAACTACAGAAGGTAGGTTGGAGGTTAATTTTCGTAGTCATTCCAATAGTGCCTCTTCACACGGACATCACAATTAAACAGAAGATAGAACACATAAACTATGAGGCTTCATTTTAATTCACTTGCTTCTAAAGTAGTCATCCAAGAAACACAACTAAGTGACAGACAATGGGCGAGATCAAAGTTTTGACTTACTCAACGCCAAGAAGAGTTATTGAGACCTTTTTTTTTGTCTGAAAATATCCTTAAATATGGATTTCTAAGACGAAAATGTATGCCATAAATCAGTGCACTTCCATGAGACTGCCAATCCCAATGAAGAGAAATTGTTGCATTCTTTTATCCACGCTTCAAGGAGGAACTGAGAGTTTACCTTTGCGCCCATTTTCTCATCTTCTATTTAGCAGAAAAATGAATGATGGTAAAATGAGACACAACAAAGTAAACCTAAACTCTTGACACCATGCAAACTAATGCATGCCAGAAGAAGTTTCAATGTTAGGAGGAGAACGATAGTAAAGGGGAGAAGAGGTGTGAAAAACAAGCAACAAACCGGTCAAGGTTTCAAGGCAAGTTTGACTGATCAAAATGATTTGAGGACAGATTAAAGAGAGAGTGAGCTTCAGTCTACAGATCCAAAATGACACCAACTAATCAAGATCGACAAGCTTGATGAGACAGGTCAATGAAATCCTACATATCCTATAAGACGAACTCTTTGATCAATCAATCCAATGGAAGGTCTGCAGTGATACCACAATGTATAACCATTCGATTACTCAAGGTTAATTTAAACATAAGATTCTGGAAGGGATTCATAGAAAGGATTATGTTACACAACAACATTTCACTTAGACACAAAAATTTCAATGCCCAATAATAAAAAGGATAACTCTGCACCATAGAGCCATCGTTTGTACCCTGCGATTACGCCCTCTGACCTCTCTCTTTCTAGCATGCAGGTTACATAGTACTCAGCTCAAAGGTCATATGTGGTGAGGGGACAACTCCACGCATGGATTCAAGGGAGCGGCCAATTACATAACCAAAATCTATTCAGAGTCCAAATATAAAGTCACTCAAAGCACTAGTCGACTACCCTATTCACTGTTGAACCCTTAGCATCTATTTGGATGCCCAGGCCAATCCATTGATTTTGTAATTCCATTTGGAGACATAGCAAATTCTGGTATAGCCCCAGGACAAAGCATACAAAACCAAACTGCATCCACTACATTAGCTAGAAATTTAATTTGTACAGATAGCCGCACAAATATTTGTTCTATCACATTATCTATTCATTTCTTTATTGTTATTTTCTTTTTTTTTCTCTATTTTTTTTTTTAAGCAATGGCAGGGGGCAGCCATTTTGGCTTGTAGATGCACTCAAGCACTAGTTGTGATCACACTGATTTTCTTTTGTTCAAAATGCTTCCTTCTAAACATAACCAAGGGAAAGACAAGAGACCCAGCTGTGAGAGTACGTTGTTGAATACACAATCCTCATAGGTGTGCAAGGACTCCTCTGCAACTCGTGTGCTAATTATATTTCCTCTAAAGATAGGGTGCCATTGTTAAAATATTCCTCCAACAGGTCTATAGGGGATAGAATGTCACCCATACTATTGCAATTTAGTATGCTCTCATGGAACTACCATGTTAGGTTTTACATAGGCGATAAAGATGGAGGCCAATTATTACCATGTATTATTTCATTTCCAACTACAATAGAACTCATTTTACTCTGTAGTTGAAATCTTAGAGTTGTTACATCATACCACCACACTTGGCACATGGAAAATTCAAAATATGACAAGAATATTACACCCTTCTTATTATCTGGTTTTATTTCTTAACACTGCCATACAAAGCATTTATGAATAATCATTATTTTGAGTCCTTTCTTTAACAATTTAAGGAAATGAGCAACAGGATTGCAGACTAGTCTCAAAGAAGGGTATTACTTTAATACTTATAAGTTATGTGCATCAGAGAGAGAATCACAATTTTTTAACTTATCTAGTTCCCTAAACAACTTCGTTCTTTTAGAAGCAGGAAAAATAGTCGAGCTCTATTTAAAAAGAATGTTGTCTCTTTGGTTTGTCTCTCATTTTCCTTTCTTTTCAGATTAATTTTATTTATTTACAGCCTATAAGGGATTTCTACTATGAGTAATCAAATGTTTTCTCCTTCTTTTACAACTAAGACAAGCAATATATTTCAATGGAACTTCATTGGCATAAGAAAGTACTTAATTTAGGCATGCTACATGCATTCTCCTATCTTAAGTAATATCAGGATAGAAACAAGAAGATTTTCTATATCATAACCAAAATAGCATTCATTCACTTCAGTTGAAAATAGTATACATGGCTGCAACAACTTTTTATTTTTTATTTTTATTGTATTAATAACAGAAAATCCAAAACATAGTATTCTCTACTAATTCACAAAAAGATTATAAACAAAGGTGATATGTATTTCTCAAGAAAATAGACAAAATGCAAGAAACTATATTTTTGAAATATCATGTCCACCTTCAAGTTTAAAACAAATATTCTCTTTTTATTTACACAAGAGGATTACTCCTCTTATTAAAGGGAAAATACATCTAAGAATCTTCAACCAATACAAGATATAAGTTAGACAGGGACCTTTCTTCCACCATAACTATTAAACTTCCAATACCCCTACAAGGTGGGGCATGCACAACACTTTCATAACCATGAGTAACAAAAGGTAAGGAGATAGATTATCTTCAAGGTAAGCTTTGTTCACCATTAGATCCTCTAAACCTGCACAAGCAACACATACTAGGATCTTTTCTCATGGCCATAGCTAGCTTACCTACCAACCGTAGGTTTGATTACAGACCACCCCCGAGCTAGGAGGCAATTGAGGGAACCAAGTACAAACAAAACCAAGCAAAAAAATATTTACACACACATGATACACACAAAATTATTTTCACACCCACCAAAGGGATTTTCACACAACTTTATGATTCCATCAAGAATCCAAAGTGGTGGGATTGAGGGTGGACTATGCACTCCATATGGGGACTTATAATAATAGCAACAAGAACAATTCAATATCTTACTCCCATCATTTCACATGCAACCATTCTTTAATATCTTCTCTTTCTCCAAAACCCATCAAAAAAAACCATTTCTACCATTTCACAATTACATGTGGGTACTCATACCCTTTTTGAGCCTCTCCACTCAAGGAGGGATTAAACTTCCCCATGGAGGTTCCTACTCCATACCATCCCCAACGAGGGATGCTCTTCCCAAATTTTGGGTGAGCCTGTCCCTATACAACCCTTTTCCTATCACATAAACAACATTCAACAACACAAGAAAACAAGCACCAAAAGCATTTTGAAAATAAGCATACAAGCAAACACAACAAATAAAATACAAAGCACATTTTTACATACATATGTAATCTTTCAAATAAAAACATAGATAAATAGAAAGAGTGGTGAATCTACCTCAAAACCAAGCTTATGAAAGGATGGGTGGATGATCCACATAACTCCTCTTCTTCCAAGTTCTTTCTTCAAACTCCTCAACCCCCAAAATTCAACAATAATCAAGAATACAAAAAGAAGTCCCATAACCCTTGTTTTGAGTTTGTTTTATAGGAACTCAAGTTTGAATCCCTTTGAATAGTGAGCTGACATTTGTCAACCTCCCATTCACTCACCCAAACACACTCACCCATGTGTTCTCACACATGTGTGAGATCTTGGGAGCCTTCCAAGGCAACTTGGAGAAGTGGGAATGCAAAAAGACTAGCCTCATCCCACTTCCCAAAACCTTAATTTCGTCAAAACTCTTAAAGGCCTCAAAAAGATAGCCCAATCATGGAATTGACCCAATATTTTGAGCTAAAAACGTACCTAACCCATAGGTACCTTCCCTAGGGACCTTAAACCCATAAAAAACTTTAAAAATATCACTTTTGAAACCCCAAAAAGTTCCTAAAAATTCAAATCCGAGTTTGTCCACTTTGATGGGCAACTTACCACCTAGATGGATTGACATGGCATATAAAATCAATCATCACAAATAAAATATATTACATCATGGAACTATAGTCCCTCCATATGGACTTTAGCTCAGTTTCACTGGTTAATTTACTTAGGGTTCCCAAGGGTCACCTCCAATTTCCATTGGCCATGGAAATTGTACCTGCACACTCGATGCACACGTTAATCCATCCAAGTAAATCATATTCATATAAAAATCAAACCATTGCATTCACACAAGTTTCATAATTCACATAACATAAAGATCCAATAACATAATTGAAACATCATTAGCCACCTATCCTATCCCATTTTCATTAACAATAATTTTTATACTCATCCAATTGCAACATGATTGGTTCACGCCACTTGTTTCATTCATTCATCATTAAGCTTCCATATTCAAATTAAACAAACTCAATAACCAACATAAGATTAGATCAATCATCATAGTCAAATTACTATGCATGTAGCATAATTAAAATCAAATCATCATATGGACATAAATGTTTAAATATATTGCCATCAATGGTATCAATAGGCATACACAATAACCAAACTCAAAATAATCCAAGTACTAGATGTAGAATAGGGGTGGGCCTCACATCCTCCCCCTCTAGGATTGAACTTCCTCCTTGAATTTTTCAAGTGGTGAGGAAGGAGTTACCCCCACCAATTGCTTTCATAAGCATTTCATCCTTACATTTATCCTACATGCATATTCTATAGCTTTATGTCCGACTTCCCCGCATAAGAAGTAAGAACCTTTGAATTTTACTTGAATTGACTCCACCTAATAAGCTTGAGATGACTTGGGTTTATCCACATCAAGGGGTCCCTTAGAAACTTTTTGTGTTACTACTAGACCCACACCTTGCGCATGGGTCCTATGATCTATTTGGATGCTCATTGCTTTACCTACCTTTAAGTGACCCCTGGGTGTGCTTTGTTGACGTTTTCCTTTCTAATCTTCCATTTTTGTTGTTTTGGTAACCCTTGTGACCTTGGATGGAGTCTATGGAACTCTTGGTGATTCCTATGAAGTGGCCTTTGAGTCCCCTTTTCTACAAATGATTGTGTTTAGGCTTCTAATGGCTTGCTCTACCAAAAACCCTTTCATTTTGAAGATGATTCACATGTTGTGATAATTCCATGTATCTTTCCTTGAACTAAGCACCTATGAGTCCCCATTGTCCTAAATTGTGGGGTTCATCCATATTCCTCTTAAACCATTATACCGAAATTCAAACATTTTTCTTTCATTAGTTACCAATTTCCTACTATATCTAATTTATGATCACATCCATTCATAGTAATGCACATACAATATGAATGTAATGCCTACATCACAATCTTAGAAGAGGTTTATGTTATAAGGGGGATTGGTGCAAATTTTAACAATCACCTTTACTTCATTCATCAACAATTTACTAAGGCATTGCTTAAAGTATGACCTAAATAACCCACTTCAATATTATCCATATAATCATTCCACTCATTTTAATCCATTACAAAGATACTCACATGATATCCACATGTCTATCAAAGTTTAAGCATTTTAGTCCTCAAACTAGACCTGCCTAATCATATAGGAACACAAAAACACAATTGACCACTCCATTCGATGATTGAGATTTTCCAACTTTTATTAATAACAATGATTATTTGTCCAAATATATATCTAAGGAAATTCCAACTTGGTCCTCTCTATGTCCATATTTGATGGGTCTTCCATCTATTTACCATGTACCATTATAATTTATTTTATTGAAATAAAGAAACCTAATTGACATATACATTATTAGTTTGCAACAATCCTTGCATATTCAAAGTTCTCTTAGTAATAATTATAAGAATAAGATGTAATCAAATACCACTCACACATATGCATCACAAGGCGATAGTATATAAGTAATAAAATTCTATACATACCAAATATTATGAAACAAAGTAGCATGTATTCATGAAAAATCATGGAGAGTTCATATATTATGGACTAGTTTAGTCCCAAATGCCCAGTTTAACCACAACTTGTATTAAAGTAAGATTATTCAATTTATGCCCCATTATCTAAGGAAAACATGTCTTCTTCCTTTGTATAGATAGGTGTTGACCTAGGGGGCGTTTTCCCATGAGATGTCTTCCTCTTATACTTCTCTTGCTTCAATCGCTTTATAGCCATAGCTAGTGTTTTTGTATCAGAGATTTTTGGTTCTTCAATCGATGGCCTCTTCTCAACTCTAATCATGGGTGCATCTACAATCTTTTTCTTCTTTGCCCATTTCCACATTCATCTTGTTAACATATCTTCCCACATCTCTAACACCAAGAAATGACAATTCTAAATTAGGTGTAAACTCTTGGCTACAACGGTTAAGACTTCACACTAGACTTACAAATTCACTATTTAAAGGTTTTAAACATCATGCATATTTTACATACTTACAAATAAACATATTTGACACATATCCTATATAAGAAAATTGGTATCATAAAAAATATCATGAAAATATTCTTACTCATATGTTGAAATAGTGAGTACACCACCTCCAATACTAGTTTTGAGTAGGTTTATTGCTTAAGAATTATGTATTTTTAGGGAATCATAAATAAAATCAAACACCCCTTTACTCCTTGTCTACCAAGTGGTGGTCATGAACACCATCTTTCATCATTCACATAAATGAGATAGAACACCTTAACATTATTACCTAGGTTTCAATTAAGTAGTTAGAAGTATTTGTACAAGGTGAAAATATTCTATTGACCTTATTCATTAATTAAACACAGGGAAACTCCTATTTGGGACTGAATCTAAAGGTTACAAGAGGGGATCTAGTCCAAGCCCATTCATAATGAACATCCATTATCCATGAGTCCTTCCTTTCAATTATTATAACTACCCTAGTCTTGCGGACGTAGCATCTAAGTTTATAATATTTATATCATGAAAAACCTTATATGGCATGATACTTGAATTTCTTTGAATGTTTTATATTTTCTTCAATGGGTCTTGGAATTCCTATCCCATTATGGCCTTAGTGTGACTACTAGCTATGGACCCATTTCTAAATCGACCCTCTACTTTTCCTTGTTTGATTCAAATGTGTGCTTTTCCCCCAAAAGTGTGAGACTCACAGTTACTCATATTACTTATGTGAATACCAATAACAACAATGTTAATAAAATCCTCAAAACAAGGAAATTTCAATAAAGCAATGAATAAAATTTCCAATCAAAATCAATCAATGAGATTCTAAATATGACAATAAAACTTTCAACAATGGCCACCATGAACAATCTCAAAATTTATACCATAAGTCAAATTAAAATAGTCCTTAAGGAAAAAAAAGACAATTTTGAGGTCCAATAGAACAAATAAGTTTAATAATTTCCAATCATTGAATAAATCATAAAATGAGTAAGTAAATAAAATCAAAATAATGAAATAATAATTAAAATTCCTCAATTGCATAAGTTTTCACAACATAGTCTCTAGGTGACTTTGACCAAGTCACCCATGGGGAAGAAGAAGAATTGGTGGTATTTTTCATATTTAACAACTAGATTTCCTTTGTCCGAGTTTGTATGAAAAGCCACAATTAGGTGTATATCAAGGGGTGTTTTGATAGTTTATAGTTGGCCAACTATGAGCACACATAGCTTCAACTTGCAATATTGATTCCCAAACTCTTGAGGATCCCACCTCCCTATTTGGTTCACTTAAAGTTACCCATAGTGTTGTTATATGTTCAAGAGTCAAATTTCTACTGATAATCTACACCACAATTTCAAGATACAACTCTCATCCATATGACACCAAAATTTCTTATTGTGAGACATAAACAATGCCCAGAGTTCCCAGAGTTAGAACCTAGGCTTTGATACCAAAATGTAATGCCCAAAAAATTCATGAAGGGAAAAACCACAACTATCAATTTTATTTTTTTAAATAATATTACAAAATATAAATGGTTAACATTCATACATGTGCATGACACATACAATGTACATCAGGTGATGTAGCTCATGCAACATCATCACCACCATGTAGACCAAGAGCGAGGTAAGGGGACATAAATGAATTTGGGTTGACTCCAAACATAGGGTTTACTAGACGCTTAACTACCAAATCAAGAGTTAATACTCACTTTCGTATGAAGCTAATGTCCTTATTGACCCCCTTGGTAAGGGTTCTCACAAGGGAAAAACATATAAAGATCATCAAATTTGATTTTCTATTAAACTGAAGGCCTTATTGTCAAAACATTATTTTAGTTGCTAACCCTACCCTTTCCAATCACCTTGACGATATCTAAAGAATCTACATTAAACATTCTACCTTGAAACTCAATTATAAGAATGAGAAAGATATTGATAATATAATTTACTATTAACTTTCTTATTTACTTATTTATTTATTTAATTATCACTAATTTAACTATTTAATCATCCCTATATTTCATTTTATTTTAAATTCATAATAAATTACATCCTTTATATTTTTATAATTTTACTTGTTTTCTTTTAAGAAAATGAAGAAGGAAAGAAAATAAGGAGAAACCATTGTTTAAATAATTCCTAGTATTATGTGGGCCTTTTCCTTACATATATTCTTTTAAAATTAATTGAATCTTCTTCCTAGGAGTGGGAATATTCTCCCTTCTCTTTTATTTAAGGAGTATTTTATTCACTGAATTCACTAGGTTAGCTTTTAAATACTATTGTGGCTTTTCACGTGGTGGAGAACATGAAGCTTTAAATGGAAATATTTCCAATGCCACAAACGTAATGTTGGCTCACATTACCATGATTATTTTTATTGTTGGTTTCATGTATCTTCTTTCTTTCTTATATGTTTAGCCATACTGCTAAATCTGCAAGACACTAACGTCTATTTCACTTATTATTGACCATCGCAAAATAAAATTGCATTCAATTTCAAAGATTATTAAAACATGAATCTAAACGTGAAGTATCTTTTTTATCAACGCTCACTCAACAAAAAAAAATTATCTTTCATACGTCCTTTAGTAGATAAGCAACAGCAAGATATATGAGATATGCAATGTTAACTACAAAAGGTAGGTTGGAGGTTATTTTCGTAGTCATTCCAGCAGCACCTCTTCACACGAACATCACGGTTAAAAAAAAGATAGAACACATAAACTATGAGGCTTCATTTTAATTCACTTGCTTCTGAAGTAGCCATCCAAGCGACACAACTAAGTGACAGACAATGGGAAAGATCAAAGTTTTGACTTACTCAATGTCAGGAAGAGTTATTGAGACCTTTTTTTTTTGTCTAAAAATATCCTTAAATCTGGATTTCTAAGGACGACAATGTATGCCATAAATCACCGCACTTCCACAAGACTGCTAATCCCAATGAAGAGAAATTGTTGCATTCTTTTATCCATGCTTCAAGGTGGAACTGAGAGTTTACCTTTGCACCCATTTTCTCATCTTCTATTTAGCAAAAAAATGAATGATGGTAAAATGAGACCCAATGAAGTAAACCTAAACTCTCAACACCACGCAAACCAATGCATGCCAGAAGAAGTTACATTGTTAGGAGGAGAACGATAGCAAAGTGGAGAAGAGGTGTGAAAACCAACCAACAAACCGTTCAAGGTTTCAAGGAAAGTTTGACTGATCAAAATGATTGGAGGATAGATTAAAGAGAGAGCGAGCTTCAGTCCACAGATCCAAAATGACACCAACTAATCAAGATCGGTAGGCTTGATGAGATAGGTCAATGAAATCCTACATATCCTATAAGACGAAGTATTTTATCAATCAATCTGATGCAAGGTCTATAGTGAGACCACAACGTATAACAATCTGATTACTCAAGGTTAATTTAAACATAAGATACTGGAAGGGATTCATAGAAAGGATGGCGTTACACAACAACACTTCACTTAGACACAAAACTTTCAATGGCCAATAATGAAAACAATAACTCTACACCATAGACCAATTGTTTGTACCCTGTGGTTGTGCCCTCTGACCTCTCTCTTTCTAGCATGTAGGTTACACAGTACTTAGCTCAAAGGTCATATGTGGTGAGGGGACAACTCCATGCATGGATTCAAGGAAGCGGCCAATTACATAACTAGAATCTATTCAAATCCCAAATATAAAGTCACTCAAAGCACTAGTCGACTACCCTATTCACTGCTCAACCCTTAGCATCTATTTGGATGCCCAGACCAATCCATTTATTTTGTAATTTTGTTTTGAGACGTAGCAGATTCTGGTATAGCCCTAGGAGAAAGCATACGAAACTAGATTGCATCCACTACATCAACTAGAAATTTAGTTTGTATAGACAGCCACGCAGATATTTGTTCTATCACATTATTTGTTCATTTCTTTATTGTTATTTTCTTTTTTTTCTTTTTTTTCTCTATTTTATTTTTTTTTAACAATGACAGGGGGGAAGCCATTTTGGCTTGTAGATGCACTCAAGCACCAGTTGTGATCACTCTAATTTTCTTTTATTCAAAATGCTTCCTTCTAAACAAAACCAAGGGAAAGACAAGAGACCCAAGCGTGAGAGTACGTTGTTGTATACACAATCCTCATAGGTGTGCAAGGACTCCTTTGCAACTCATGTGCTATTTATATTTCCTCTAAAGATAGGGTGCCATTGTTAAAATCTTCCTCCAATAGGTCTATAGGGGATAGAATGTTGCACCTACTATTGCAATTTAGTATGCTCTCATGGAACTACCATGTTAGGTTTTACATAGGTGATATAGATGGAGGCCAATTATTACCATGTATTATTTTATTTCCAACTACAATAGAACTCATTTTACTCTATAGTTAAAATCTTAGAGTTGCTACATCACACCACCACACTTGGCACATAGACAATTCGAATTATGACAAGAAAATTACGCCCTTCTTAACATCTGGTTTTATTTCTTAACACTTCCATACAAAGCATTTATGAATAATCATTATTTTGAGTCATTTCTTTAACAATTTAAGGAAATGAACAACAGTAATGCAGACTAGTCTTAGAGAAGGGTATTACTTTAATACCTATAAGTTATGTGCATCACAAAGAGAGAATCATAATTTTTTAACTTATCTAGTTCCCTAAACAACTTCGTTCTTTTAGAAGCAGCAAAATAGTCGAGCTCTATTTAACAAGAATGTTGTCTCTTTGGTTTGTCTCTCATTTTCTTTTCTTTTCAGATTAATTTTATTTATTTACAGCCTATAAGGGATTTATACTAAGAGTAATTGAATGTTTTCTCCTTCTTTTACAACTAAGACAAGCAATATATTTCGATGGAACTTCATTGGCATAAGAAAGTACTCAATTTGGGCATGCTACATGTATTCTCCTATCTTAAGTAATGTCAGGATAGAATCAAGAAGATTTACTATATCATAACCAAAATTTCATTCATTCACTTCAATTGAAAATAGTATACATGGCTCCAACAACTTCTTCTTTTTTTAGATTGTATTAATAATATAAAATCCAAAACATAGTATTATCTACTAATTCACAAAAAGATTATAAACAAAGGTGATATGCATTTCTCAAGAAAATAGACAACATGCAAGAAACTATATTTTTGAAATATCATGTCCACCTTCAAGTTTAAAACACATATTCTCTTTTTCTTTCCACAAGAGGATTGCTCCTCCTATTAAAGGGAAAATACATCTAAGAATCTTCAACCAATACAAGATATAAGTTAGACTAGGACCTTTCTTCCACCATAACTATTAAACTTATAATACCCCTACAAGGTGGGGCATGCACAACACTTTCATAACCATGAGTAACAAAAGGTAAGGAGATAGATTATCTTCAAGGTAAGATCTGTTCACCATTAGATCCTCTAAACCTGCACAAGCAACACATACTAGGATCTTTTCTCATGGCCATAGCTAGCTCACCTCCCAACTGTGGATTTGATTACAAACCACCCCTGAGCTAGGAGGAAACCAAGGGAACCAGGTACAAACAAAACCAAACAAAACAATATTTACACACACAAGATTATTTTCACACCCACCAAAGGGATTTTCACACGACTTTAGGTTTCCATCAAGAATCCAAAGTGGGGGGATGGAGGGTGGACTACACACTTCATATGGGGATTTATAATAATAGCAACAAGAACAAGTCAATATCTTACGCCCATCATTTCACATGCAACCCTTCTTTAATATCTTCTCTTTCTCCAAAACCCATCGAAAAAAAACCATTTCTACCATTTCACAATTACATGTGGGTACTCATACCTTTTTTGAGCCTCTCCTCTTAAGGAGGGATTAAACTTCCCCATGGAGGTTCCTACTCCATACCATCCCCAACGAGGGATTCTCTTCCCAAATTTTGGGTGAGTCTATCCCTATACAACCCTTTTCCCATCACATAAACAACATTCAACAACACAAGAAAACAAGCACCAAAATCATTTTGAAAATAAGCATACAAGCAAAAACAAGAGATAAAATACCAAGCACATTTTTACATACATATGTAATCTTTCAAATAAAAACATAGAGAAATAGAAAGAGTGGTGAATCTACCTCAAAACCAAGCTGAGGGAAGTATGGGTGGATGATCCACACAACTCCTCTTCTTCCAAGTTCTTTCTTCAAACTCCTCAACCCCCAAAATTCAACAAAAATCAAGAATGCAAAAAGAAGTCCCATAACCCTTGTTTTGAGTTTGTTTTATAGGAACTCAAATTTGAATCCCTTTGAATAGGGAGCTGAAATTTGTCAACCTCCCATTCACTCACCCAAACACACTCACCCATGTGTTCTCACACATGTGTGAGATCTTGGGAGTCTTCCAAGGCAACTTGGAGAAGTGGGAATGGAAAAAGACTAGTCCCATCCCACTTCGCAAAACCTTAATTTCGTCAAAACTCTTAAAGGCCTCAAAAAGATAGTCCAATCATGGAATTGACCCAATATTTTGAGCTAAAAATGTACCTAACCCATAGGTACCTTCCCTAGGGACCTTAAACCCATAAAAAACTTTAAAAATATCACTTTTGAAACCCCAAAAAGTTCCTAAAAATTCAAATCCGAGTTTGTCCACTTTGATGGAAAACTTACCACCTAGATGGATTGACATGGCATATAAAATCAATCATCACAAATAAAATATATTACATAATGGAACTATAGTCCCTCCATATGGACTTTAGCTCAGTTTCACTGGTTAATTTACTTAGGGTTCCCAAGGGTCACCTCCAATTTCCATTGGTCATGGAAACTGTACCTGCACACTCGATGCACACGTTAATCCATCCAAGTAAATCATATTCATATAAAAATCAAACCATTGCATTCACACAAGTTTCATAATTCGCATAACAAAAAGATCCAATAACATAACTGAAACATCATTAGCCACCTATCCTATCCCATTTTCATTAACAATAATTTTTATACTCATCCAATTGCAACATGATTGGTTCACACCACTTGTTATGTTCATTCATCATTAAGCTTCCATATTCAAATTAAACAAACTCAATAACCAACATAAAATTAGATCAATCATCATAGTCAGATTACTAAGCATGTAGCATAATTAAAATCAAATCATCATATGGACATAAATGTTTAAATATATTGTCATCAATGGTATCAATAGGCATACACAATAACCAAACTCAAAATAATCCAAGTACTAGATGTAGCATAGGGGTGGGCTCACAGTCTTCCACTCATCCAAAAAATACAGAATTGATTGTTTCTATTAGATCTAGGTTTCATCTACATGAATCGGGTCCTAGGTTATAGATTTGAGGTCATTTACTATTTTTAATCTTTCTCCCAAAAGTGTTTTTGGAAT